>OY756953.1:16130000-17330000 GCA_963580275.1 Crataegus laevigata | reverse complement strand
AAATCTTAATCTGTCCGATCTCTTCTTTCTTAACACCTTCGGAAAATGTCTTGCCCCTCTAACCGTCGCCTTAACTTGAATGTCGGGGAAAATGATGACTTGTCTTCTCCAAACAACATTTGGCATCCGTCCTTCATATCCCCCAATGGTCCTCTTACAGTTGGGGACTCAATAATGAGAAACGATACAACAGCTATGATGGTTGCGATAAATTTTCTTACTCCAAGAGACAGTAGGATACTATCCAAGCGGTCTAACGAGCTCGCTGTTCAGGACTCTCTGGCGCTTAGCGTCCAGTGTGCAGGCTCAGTCTCAAACATGGGCCAACGCCTTCTTGCACGATCTCGTCAGGTTGAGTCTTTGATGGCTGAGGTGGCTAGTCTTCGACAAGAGATCAGAGGACTCAGGCACGAGAATAAGGAGTTGTATATGCTCGCAACTAGTTACTTAACAAGTATGAAGAGAAAGCTTGACCAGCTGCAGGAATCCGAAGTGCGGATTCAGAGTGATCATCAAATGTTTATGGCGTTACTGCAGAGGCATCTTCTGCCTTCGTCATTTGGAGTTGCACCAAGTGTTGAGGCTCCGGAGGATCAAACTCTAGTGCTTTGTCTTTCTGGAGCTCCGTCGACTGCTGAGGCACCACCTGACCAATGAATGCTATTAGTTTACACATTATTGTAAAATATTTTTGCTTTTATTTTTATTTTATTTTATTGTTTTTTTTTCTTTCAAATCAATGTAAAATATGTAAATCAATGTAAAAAGACTTTGTTTACCCTTCCCCACACTTAAACTAAACATTGCCCTCAATGTTTTAAACATAGGTTCACACTTAAGCAAACAAACAATTAGTGAACTAAGCAAGGCAAGATAAATGCAGTAAAGAGAAGGGTTTAGGAGTGTAAATCTGATTTGTTGAACAATTCCAAAGTCTCTCTTCGTTGAATGCTTAGGTTGCCTCCCAAGAAGCGCTTGTTTTAACGTCTTGCAGCCGAACGAGACTTTCCTTTAAACTCCCCTAGGTTCCATGGCATGGAATTTATCTTCGAATGGAAGGTGATACTTGAAATGATCCGGCAATGGTTTAAGTTTAAGAGTGGGTGCTTGAATCATCAAAATCAGCATGTTAGTATAAAACAAAATTAAAATTAGAGAAGATGGCTTACTTTCTTTCTTCGTCACAAACTCAATGACAAATACCACATCTTCAAAAGTTTCAGGGACTTTGAACTTGGCCAGATTTACTATAATGGTTGTGGCTTGTCCCGTGTCATCTGTCTCAACTTCTTTGGCCTCTGTTTCCTCAAATACATCTTCTTTGATGCATTCAACATATTCTCCAGCCACTTCATTTTCTTGAATCAGTCTTCTTGGTGTACAAGTTTCTTTAAACAATTCAACACAATCTGGAACTTGATTTGGTGCACCAAGAATTAGGGTATCACCTTACACTTTTGGAAGAGCTTCTACAATGTCTTTTTCACTTTCTTCAACATTGGGAATCAAAAACCTGCGGAAAAATGGACATTTGGTGGAATGGGGTCAGAAATAATTGAATTGGGAACCACCTCACTTAAGTTGAAGGGACTTGAGTGGCTTGCGGCAAGAGTTGTTCTAAGCTGCCCATATCGTCCTCATCATCATCTTCTTGCAGCAGCAAGTCATCCACGTTCGGGCTATGTTTGGATGGTTCTAGGATAGCTTCATCCTCCATATCACTTCCCAAAGTGATGTCTTCATTGATTTCAACTTCTCCCTTTGAATATGTAATGTTTGAGTTGGAGAGTTCACATTGCTCTTGAATCTGCACCATGAATTCCACAATCTGCCCAACTTGCTTCTCCAATTCGTCCACTCTTTTGACTCGGTCTTGCATCTCCTTGTTTTGATTTTCTACTCCATGTGTCAAAGAGGTGATTAATTGAATAATATTATCATTATCCACCGACGAACCTGAAATTGGTTGGGAAAATTGTGGTAGAGGCTGTGGTGGTGCACATGGCCATTGATAGAACTCCTCTAATACCAGAATTTGATTAGAATTGTTGTGGGGGAGGCTGTGGTGGCTGCATAGGTCTTGAATAGAACGCTTCATCTTGCTGCCAATATCCACTTTGTTGAACTTGTTGAGGTTCTCCCCACATATAATCTGAATAATCTCTCAAATCTGAATTGTAAGCGTTGGAAAACATGTTGCCCCTTGATTGGCTATGGCCTTGATATCCCCAAACATCTTCATTTGCAGCGAATTGAGGACATTGATGAGTTTGATATCCTTACCCATAGGGCACATCAAATGTAAGGACACTTGGCATTGTGGTCCTTTCGGCATTATGATTCAATTGAGAAGTGAGATGGGCCAATTGAGTTTGAATGGTCGCAAGTGCCATGTCTTGCTTAATTTGTACCTAAAATCAAAGAAAGAAAACCAAATCAAATATCAAAAGTAAAAGATACAAACACAAAAACAAATATAAACACAAAGGGATTAACAAACTTGCTAATCCCTGGCAACGGAGCCAAAATTTGGTGCGATGATTATGCAAACACACAAATTAAACCCTCTTGTTGACAATTGTAGTATATATGCAAGTAGGGATCGTTCTAAACCGGGGATTAGGAGGGATTGCTAATCTATAAAATGAACTTAAAAACACTAAATAAAACTTCAAAAACACAAATCTAAAATCAAAACACTTAACTAGATTCAAATGATTCAAAATAAACTAGAATAACTCAAAATTGTTGGAGGTATGCCCTGAAAGTCAATCTTTGGAAGAAACATTTCAGGATATTGTCTGTATGTACAGATAACTCTAAATACAGCAAAAGGCAAAGTCACTCATTAGGACTATCTCAATAAATGATATAAGTCCAAATAGTGAATCCATGGACAATGGATCGATGGAAGAAGTAATCTAATGATGTTAGACTACAGAGACCTTCTTCACATAACCATGATGTTCAAAAGATTCCTGGTCATAGGATTGTCAGAGGGATACTGACAATACATAGAAAAGTATGTAGGTGCTTATTAAGGGAATGAGTTCACTGAACACAATCAAAAGAGAGCACTTGCATGGAGGTCTACTCATATGTCAAGCAAGTAACTCTACTGGTTGGAATGTGTAAGTAATCCTTTGACCTGAGACATCATAGTTGTCTTGAGGATATGTTGCTGATCATTTGATAATGAGGCATGGCCACATCTCATCTTGGATGTGTTCTATGCATTGTTGGGGTCAGTGATTTATTCTCAGAGGCATGTGAATGATCAACATGGGATCTTTAATCCTTCTTACGAAAGGAAGAATACTCTAACATATGATTCGGGAATCTTCGGCTGAAGTATCGAGCGTAATGATGAAAGGCGTTCCTATACGACTCAATTGAATCATATAACTAAGTATAATCGCATTAGGGGTTTGACATTAAGTATCCATACCCTAGTAATGTGTCTGTGAGTATTGTATTAGAGAAGGATCGAATTACATTGTAATCCTAACTGAATAGGTTCTCCGACAAAATTCTATATTAGCTTGGGTAGCCATGATATATGGTTAGATGTCACTCATGGCTTGTGGGTTCCTCTAGATGATTAAATATGTAGTCATCAAAGAAGGAGTTGAATTAAAAGTAAGTTTTAATCCACTAAGTGATTGGTTAAATGCTAATCAATTGGATTGATTCCAATCACCTCACTGCCTTGCTAATTGGAACCTAAAACGATTGTACACCGATACACTCTTGTGATGAGATAACTAAAAGATGATGGAGTTAATTAAGTGTTATGATTAATTAGAAAGTCTAAAGAAATCATAGAAGTGATAAAAGATCGTTTCGGGCTTAAAGAATAGTTCGGGTTCATTCGGGCCCATTGGGCTTTTATTCAAGCATAAGATGACTTAAAATAATAAAAGCCCAAAGCCCAAACAACACATAGAGAGGCTGGCCAAGGGTAAGAGAGAAGGAGAGAGAAAGGTCAAAATGTTGACTAGCTTCTTTTCATTTATAAAGAAAGTTTAATGAAAAGTTTCTTTAGGGTTTTTGTGTGTTCATTTTAACAAAGGAGAAAACACAAGTCTCTCTCTCTCAACAAACATAGCCGGCCACCATAGGAGGAAACACTAACCATCTTTCCTCTTTTTGGTTACTCCATCATCCATCTCACTACACTAGTGGGTGTGGATCTTTAGAGGTCTTCTACCATGGGGACTAGAGGAGAATCAAAGGAGCTCATATTCCAACAAGGTGGAGGAATCAAGGAGGGAGGCTAGACTCAAGGAGTTCCAAGAACAAAGAGCTTGGAGGTGGTCCATCCTTGGTCTTAAGTCTAAATCAAGAGGTATAAAACTTCACCTTCACTTTGTTCTTCAATATTTTATATGATGCATCAACTATGAACCTATGCTTCTTGAAGGGGATTTGCATGACTATTGCTTTGATAATATGTGATAATATTCTTCCGTTGCTTATGTATATAAATTTTAAATTGTATATGCATGCTAGTCACTAGAAATCCCACTTAAATCTCATAATTTCCCTTCAAAAATAGCCCAAAACTAACAAATAAACTAAAACAGATTCTAGAGTTGTTTTAGGACGTGAATTGAATTTAAAAGATTCAAATTATGAAAATTAACCAACTCTAAACTAAATTAACTCAAAGAACTCAAAAGAAATCAAATAAGGTAGATTCAAATCAAAGGACACAAATTGTAAAAGGGGGATTGGGGTTTTGATGAGAATAACTTGAAAATAAACAAATTGTAAACTAGACAGATTTAAGCACAAAATATGGTTGTTTGAATGGATGATGGATTAGTTAGAGGGTTCTCCTCCACACATGATACACTTGTACATAAACCAATTTTTAGTTGTTCTTTCGATAACTTATGAAACTCAATACTCTGGGTTAACCGTGATAACACTTTTTTAACCTTAGAGTTCTCCTTAAGTTAATGAATTGAATGGGAAAGCGCATATAACAATTCAAAACATTTTACAAAAGTTCCATACGTGAAAAGCACAATAGAGATACAATCAAAGATCATTAAGATTCATGAGAACTATAAGTATTGACGAGACATTCGTAACTATGAAAAGCATGATACTCTTGCCAAGAATTCACTTAACACGATTGTGGATAGCAACCTTCACTACTCATGAATATAAGTTCATAACGATTAGGTGAAATTTCCTTATATTGTAGCATCAAACTTATGCATGAAAACTAAGTGTGCACTCTTAATTAACATATACAAATAAGTTATCAATCAAATAGTTAAGCGAATTGAAATCACAAATTATTAAAGCACAACCAAAAGTAATTAATTCATAATGCAAATGTAATCATGGCTTTGAATCCCCCCTAGCAAAAGGGGGGTTTAGTTCCTCATAATTGTAAAACAAATGTAAATAGATTTATACATTGAAAATAAAAGAAAGAAAACACCTAAACGCTCCAACGATCCTCATTGAGTGGCAAGCACGTCCAAGCACTTTCCTTCCCTTCCTTTGCTACGGCACAAGGAGTAGTTGTGGGTTGAAGGTTTGGTTGTATGGAGGAATGGATAGGGGGATGTATGGTGGTGTTTAGGATGGGTAGGTAGGGGTAAGGCTATGATAGGTTAGAACCAGATTTTTGGAAGAAAGAAGAGGGGGTTGCGGCTAGGATAGTTTAAGGAGTGTAGAATGGAAGTGTTGTATGAATTGGTGAGTTTTAAGCCTTGCAAGAAGGCTTATTTATAGGTGCTCAAAAGTAAAGAACCACACAAGTGATTTTAATAAACAATACAAAGCAAGAATTAATCATCAAAAATAGCTATCACACATGCATATTTGCAGAAATTTCATGATGAAACAACTTGCATTCATCCTCCTTGGTCTATGCCCTTGGTTCTTCTTAGTCTTCTCATGATGAATCAGCTAGTACACTTGCAAAACAGCTAGCACACTTGTATTTAATGATTAAATAAGCTAGCACACTTGCAAAACATGATTACACACTCTTGCCGTGGAGTTTCCTTGCAAAAACAGCTTGCACACTTGTGTTTTCATGATTAAAACAGCTAGCAACACACATGCTTGGTCTTTGCAAGCTATCTTCTTCATTTTGATCATATTTTAGCATGTGTTTGAAGCCCTTTCATGCACCAAAACGGCCATCCTTTATGCTCCCCATGCATGCAATCCATTTCACCGCAAAACAGCTCCAAAATGCACCAAAATGCACTTCTTTGCTAACTTTGTTATCAAAACCCACAAACACACGAAAATAGCTTAAAACATTATAATAAGATGAAACTAATAAAGTAAATGCAAGGAAACAAACTAATAAAGTCACATAAATATGTTCCTATCAACACGCTAAAAGGTGCCAAGCCTGCTAATTCCATGCCAACTTTATACATCAACCGCCTGAACCATTACACCCTATAATTGCTTCATGGCCGTTCAATGCATGGGGATTGGACGTTGTAGGACCGATCGCACCAAAGTCATCTGTGGAAGAAGCTTACATCCTAGCTGCAATAGATTACTTCTCCAAATGGGTTAAAGTCATACCCATATGGGAAGTCAAGAAAGAAATTGTCGCCCGTTTCATCAAGGAGCATATCATCCACCGATATGGTGTGCCTCGCTACCTCATCATTGACAATAGAAAATAGTTCTCCAATCGACTCATGGACGAAGTTCAATCAGCATAAGTCTTCCATGTATCATGTCCCAACCAATGGTCTCGCAGAAGCATTCAACAAAACTCTATGCAACCTTTTGAGAAAGGTTGTTGGTAGGAGTAAGAGAGACTGGCACGAGAGAATAAGCGAAGCGCTTTGGGCATACAAGACATTGCATCGGACGCCTATTCAAGCTACACCATATTCGCTCGTGTATGGCATAGAGGCTGTTTTGTCATTGGAAAGCCAAATTCCCTCACTGAGGATGGCTATACAAGAAGGTCTGGCTGACGAAGAGAATACAAAGTTGTGTCTTCAAGAGTTAGAAACGCTGGATGAGAAAAGGCTCGAAGCTCAGCAGCATTTGGAGTGTTATCAAGAATGATTGTCCAAAGGCTTCAACAAGAAAGTTCGCCCAAGGTCATTTCAAGTAGAAGATCTCATCCTTACATTACGTAGGCATGTCATCACGACACACAAGACGAGAAGCAAATTCACCTCAAAGTGGAATGGACCTTACGTAGGACAAGAAGTTTACATAAACGATGCTTATAAGATCATGGAAGAAGATGACTTAAGGATTGGCCCCATAAATGGCAAGTTCTTAAAACGGTACTATGCCTGAAAAGAAGCCAAGCTCTTGGCCCACAAGAGCATAAACTGTGTACGGCAAAATAAATTTTGTTTTTTTTTAAAAAGATGGTTTTTTCCAGGTTGTTCATCTACAACTACAAACATCATTCTTCATCACCATGTGATTGGCCTAAAGGTGATTATAAGATAGCAAGGTGTTGTCATGTGCTAGCCGAAAGTGGTCGAAAAATAGCAGAGATGTGTCTCGTTGTGTGCTGGCTGAATGTAACTGCATGTGTTGTGGAATCACCATTTTGAAAAATTTTATATATATAATCATGGCCGTAAAAAAAAAAAAAAAAAAAAAAAGAGTTTTGGTGCACTGCAGGAAGAAAAGAAAATATATATATATATATATATATATATAATGAGTGGTGAATTAAGACAAAAAATGAGTGAAATAAAGCCATTTTATTTATTTCTCGAAAAATTACATAAATTTGCATTTTGCATGCCCAAAAAAAAAATTTACGGGAGGGAATCTTCAAGGACGGTCACAAGAAGCCTCAGTCCTCGGCGGAGCTGCAGAAAGGTAGAGCACCAGAGGTTGATTTTTTGGAGCCTCAACACTTGGTGAAACTTCATATGGCAAAGGCAAAAGATGCCTCTGGACCAAAGCCATAAACTTCTGATGGTCACTCTGAATTCGACTCCCAGACTTCTGCAGCTGGTCAAGTTTTCTCTTCATGCTCATCGAGTAACTATTGGCAAGCATGTGCAACCCCCTATTTTCATGCTTAAGCCATCTGATCTCCTGCTTAAGACTCGCCACCTCAGCCATCATTGACTCAACTTGACGAGATCGAGCAATAAGGCTTTGGCCCATATTCGATACAGAGTCTTCACACTGGACACTGAAAGCTAAAGAGTCTTTAACAGCCAACTCGTCGAATCGCTTGGAAATAATCCTGTTATCCTTAGGGTGAGAGGATTCTTCGCTACCACTATAGCGGTTATGTCAGTCTTCATCACAGAATCCCCAATTGTAAGAGGACCGTTGGGGGATAAGAATGATGGGTGCAATATGTTGTCCGAAGAAGACATATCAGCCTCTTCCCCAGCATTCAAATCAAGACGATGGTCAAATAGGCAAGCCATTTCCAAAGATGTTGAAGGAAAAGAAGAGGTCAGATAAATCAAGATCTCAGAAGTGCAAGAAGGGGGCTTCTACAGGCAGTAACTCTCGACCGTGCTTTGGCACGCAATTAGTGCCTTTATAAAATGAAGAGGCAACAAGGCCGCCTGTTCAGAAATCAAAGAGCTGACTACTCAGAAATCGAAGAGCTACTCGTCTGAAAATGAAAGAGGCGCTCGTTCAAAAATCGAAAACCCTCCAAATTTCAAAAGTCGAATTTTCGGGATCAAAGTTTGTCGACACCCATCACACATGATCACAGCTTTGAGTAAGTCATAGACAAAATCAATGGGGTTTTTCATCTCTCTCCGCAATTCAAAAGCTAGCCACTTGTTCAGAAACTGAAGAGGCACCACCTTCCAAATGTCGAAAGCCGAATTTTCTGGATTAATTTGTCAGCACCGTTCACACGTGATCTCAGCTTTGCTAAAGTCACAGACAAAATTAGAGGGGCTTGTCATCTCTTTCCAAACCTCAAAAGCTGGGCCGCTTGTTTAAAAATTGAAAAGACGCTACTTTCCGAAATTTTGAGAGCCAAGTTCTCCTGGACAAAATGTGTCGACGCTCTTCACATGCAACATCAGCTTTTTAGATACCACAGACCTTGTCAAAGATATCCGACAAAGTTAAAACACGTGAACTTTGCAGCTTCCAATGCATTGTTATTGAAGGGAAATAATGAGATTTATGTGGGATTTCTATTGACTAGTATGCATATACAATTCTAAATTTATATACATAAGCAACGGAAGCATATTATCACATATTATCAAAGCTATAGTCATGCAAATCCCCTTCAAGAAGCATAGGTTCATAGATGATGCATCAAACAAAATAATGAAGAACAAAATGAAGGTTGAGTTTTATACCTCTTGATCTAGACTTTAGACCAAGGATGGACCACCTCAAAGCTCTTTGTTCTTAGAAATCTTTGAGTCTAGCCTCTCTCCTTGCTTCCTCCACCTTGAAAGATTTGAACTCTTTTTTGACTCTCCACTAGCCTCCAAGGTAAAAGACCTCTAAAGATCCACACCCACTTGTGTAGTGAGATGGATGATGGGATAACCAAAAGGGGGAAGAGATGATTAGCTTTCTTTCCCTTTTGGTGGCCAGCTATTTATGTTAGAGAGAGAGTTGTATTTTCTCTTTTTGTTGAAAAAGCACACAAAAACCCTAATGAAACTTTTTCATTAAACTTCCTTTATAAATGTAAAAGAAGCTAGTCAACATTTTTTTACTATTCTCTTTCTTTTTCTCTTAACCTTGGCCGGCCCCCTTTTGTGTTGTTTGGGCTTTAGGCTTTGGGCTTTTATTATTTCAAGTCATCCTATGCTTGAATAAAAGCCCAATGGGTTTGGGCCCTATGGGCCCGAATGAACCTAAACTTTTCTTTAAGCTCAAAACGATCTTTTATTGCCTCTGTGATTTCTTTAGACTTTCTAATTAATCATAGCACTTAATTAATCAATTAATTAATTCCATCATCCTTTAGTTGTCTCACCATAAGAATGTATCGGTGTACAATCGTTTTAGGTTCTAATTAGCGAGGCATTGAGGTGATTGGCATCAATCCAATTGATTAGTTTTTTATCCAATCACTTAGTGAATTAAAACTTACTTTTAATTCTTCTGCTTCTTTGATGACTACATATTTAATCATCTAGAAGAACCCATAAGCCATGAGTGACATCTAAACATATATCATGGCTACCCAAGCTAATGTAGAATTTGTCGGAGAACCTATTCAGTTGGAATTACAATGTAATTCGATCCTTCTCTAATACAATACTCACAAGCCCATTACTAGGGTATGGATACTTAATGTCAAACCCCTAATGCGATCATACTTAGATATATGATTCAATTGAGTTGTATAGGAACGCCTTCCATCATTACGCTCGATTGATGCGATGATTATGCAAACACACAAATTAAACCCTCTTTTTGACAATTGTAGTAAAGATGCAAGTAAGGTATTGTTCTAAACCGGGGATTAGGAGGGATTGCTAATCTATATAAAATAAACTTAGAAACACTAAATAAAACTTTAAAAACATAAATCTAAAATCAAAACACTTCACTAGATTCAAAAGATTCCAACTAAACTAGAACAACTCAAAATAAAACCAACAAATAAACTAAAACAGATTCTAGGGTTGTTATAGGACGTGAATTGAATTTAAAAGATTCAAATTATGAAAATTAACCAACTCTAAACTAAATTAACTCAAAGAACTCAAAAGAAATTAAATAAAGTAGATTCAAATCAAAGGACATAAATTGTAAAAGGGGGATGTGGTTTTGATGAGAATAACTTGAAAATAAACTAGACAAATTTAGACACAAAATATGGTTGTTTGAATGGATGATGGATTAGCTAGAGGGTTCTCCTCCACACATGATACACTTGTACATAAACCAATTTTTAGTTGTTCTTTCGATAACTTATGAAACTCAATACTCCGAGTTAACCGTGATAGCACTTTTTTAACCTTCAAGTTCTCCTTAAGTTAATGAATTGAATGGGAAAGCGCATATAACAATTCAAAACATTCTTCAAAAGTTCCATACGTGAAAAGCACAATAGAGATACAATCAAAGATCATTAAGATTCATGAGAACTATAAGTATTGACGAGGCATTCGTAACTATGAAAAGCATGATACTCTTTCCAAGAATTCACTTCACACGATTGTGGATAGCAACCTTCACTACTTATGAATATAAGTTCATAACGATTAGGTGAAATTTCCTTATATTCTAGCATCAAACTTATGCATGAAAACTAAGCGTGCACTCTTAATTAACATACGCAAATAAGTTATCAATCAAATAGTTAAGCGAGTTGAAATCACAAATTATTAAAGCACAGCCAAAAGTAATTAATTCATAATGCAAATGTAATCATGGCTTTGAATCCCCCCTAGCAAAAGGGGGGGGGGGGTTTAGTTCCTCATAATTGTAAAACAAATGTAAATAGATTTATACATTGAAAATAAAAGAAAGAAAACACCTAAACGCTCCAACGATCCTCGTTGAGTGGCAAGCACGTCCAAGCACTTTCCTTCCCTTCCTTTGCTACGGCACAATAGGTGGTTGTGGGTTGAAGGTTTGGTTGTATGGAGGAATGGATAGGGGGATGTATGGTGGTGTTTAGGATGAGTAGGTAGGGGTAAGGCTAGGATAGGTTAGAACCAGATTTTTTGGAAGAAAGAAGAGGGGGTTGCGGCTAGATAGTTTAGGGAGTGTAGAATGGAAGTGTTGTGTGAATTGGTGAGTTTTAAGCCTTGCAAGAAGGCCTATTTATAGGTGCTCAAAAGTAAAGAACCACACAAATTGTTTTAATAAACAATACAAAGCAAGAATTAATCATCAAAAACAGCTAGCACACATGCATCTTTGCAGAAATTTCATGATGAAACAACTTGCATTCATCCTCATTGGTCCATGCCTTTTGTCCCTCTTGGTCTTCTCATGATGAATCAGCTAGCACACTTGTATTTCATGGTTAAATAAGCTAGCACACTTGCAAAACATGATTACTCATCCATGCTGTGGGGTTTCCTTGCAAAAACAGCTTGCACACTTGTGTTTTCATGATTAAAAGAGCTAGCAACACACATGCTTGGTCTTTGCAAGCTATCTTCTTCATTTTGATCAGATTTTAGCATGTGTTTGAAGCCCTTTCATGCACCAAAACATCCATCCTTTATGCTCCCCATGCATGCAATCCATTCCACCCCAAAATAGCTCCAAATTGCACCAAAATGCACTTCTTTGCTAACTTTGTTATTAAAACCTATAAACACACGAAAATAGCTTAAAGCATTCTAATAAGATGAAACTAATTAAGTAAATGCAAGGAAAAAAACTAATAAAGTCACATAAATATGTTATTATCATCGATACTTCGGCCGAAGATTCTCGAATCATATCTTAGAGTATTCTTCCTGTCGTAACAAGGATTAGAGATCCCTTGTTGATTATTCACATGCCTCTGAGAATAAATCACTGACCCCAACAATGCATAGAACACATCCAAGATGAGATGTGGTCATGTCTCATTATTAAATGATCAACAACGTATCCTCAAGACAACTATGATGTCTCAGGTCAAAGGATTACTTACATATTCCAACCAGTAGAGTTACTTGCTTGACATGTGAGTAGACCTCCATGCAAGTACTCTATTTCGATTGTGTTCAGTGAACTCATTCCCTTTAATGAGCACATACATACTTGTCTTAGTGTCACTACACGAATGGCATGAGACTTTCCATCCTTCCCATTTGAAAAGGACATAGTATGTACTGGTCTATGCATTGTCAGTATCCCTCTGACAATCCTATAACCAGGAACCTTTTGAACATTATGGTCATGTGAAGAAGGTCTCTGCAGTCTAACATCATTATATTACTTCTTCCATCGATCCATTATCCATGGATTCACTATTTTGGACTTGTATCGCATATTGTGATAGTCCTAATGAGTGACTTTGCCTTTTGCTGTATTTAGAGTTATCTATACATAAAGTTAATGTCCTGAAATGTTTCTTCCAAAGATTGACTTTCAGGGCATACCTCCAACAATTATGACCGAGAAGGGTAAAAGAAAAGTATTACCACTTGTTGTTGGGGAAATTCCTATATAGGTCGACCTCCATCCTTACGGCCAGGCAGACCTGAAAAAAAAATGATTAACCCTTCCTCACATCTGAGAGGGCACTCCCAACAAAACCTCTCGAAATACTTAGCTTTATTTCCCCCCGAAAATACCTCTACAAACAAGCCACACCAGAGCAAGAGTACCTCATATCATCAGGGTTGAAAGCAAGAGTATCTCATATCATGCTTTCTCCATGTCCTTGTCTTTGTCTTTGTTCTCACCTGTAAGACAAGAAGAAAAAGTGCAATCAGTCGGAACCTGAGATTAAACTTTCGATCTAGAACTGATTGCCCGGAACCTTTGCCTAATTGCTTCCCTAGCTGGCTCTCGAGTACTCATCCTTAACCGTTGTCAAGGTCATGAATTCTTTCAGCAAATACCTTGGCGCCGTTGATACGGTGATGGCTCATCGTTCAAACTTAAAAGTTGCGCACGACTTCTGCTATGCAAAATATTGAAGCACGACTTTTCTATGCAAAAGATTGAAGCAGAAGGGTAAACGATGAACTGAAACAAGTCATTACAGCATGACACCCTTCCCTGCAGAACCGCATAATCTAGATGAAAGAGTCTAAGTCAAACCCAAGCTCAGCATCGTTGCTCTAATCAAAGAGCTCAAAAAGCTTCAACAGCATTTTGCTGGCACCATAGCTGAAGAACGAATCTTCACCGTACAAAGCTGTCAAATCGCCACCACTTCTTCAAAAGCAAGAGTATCTCATATCATGCTTTCTCCCTTTCCTTTTCTTTGTCCTTATTTTCACTTGCAGGACAAGGAGAAAGAAAGCAATCATCTTGAATTTGGAATCAACTTTCCGATTTGGAACTGACTGCCTAGAACCCCTTCCCTGATTGCTTACCTAGCATTGCTCTCGGGCATCCATTTTTAACTGCTGATATGATGATTGGAGCTACCAAGCATAAAGGGAAACCATGGAAAATACAACAAGAGAAGATGCTACACATGCATGGGGGAAAACTAGGGAAAATACCACTTCTGCAAGGGGAACAAATAAGGCAAGGAAAAATGATACATTGAAGCATGTAGAGATAAGCACAACAAAACATATGTCGGTTCATCCGCTACTTCTTCAAAAGCAAAAGTATCTGATATCATTAAGGTCTAAAACGATCAGTCGGCACTTGGAATGAGAGCAATTGGTTGGCATTTGGAAAGATTGAACAAAGAAATAGACCATCACCTCCACCTCGTGCCTGCCTGCCATGCAAAAGAAACAAACAAAGAAGAATACATCATGGTGAGCTGTAACAAATCACTATAGCACGATGCCCTTCCTTGTAGAACCGCATCATCCAGATGGAGGAGTCTAAGTCAAATCCAAGCTCGGCCTCATTGCTCTAATCAAAGAGCTCAAGAAGCTTCAACAGCCTCTCGCTGGCACCGGCATCGAAGAGTAAAACCTCGTTGTACAACTGCACGTGCTGATTCATCCCCAACTAAGCCAAAGATCACTTGCCATGTGAACCGCTCATGTCCCAGTTCCTTCAACATTAAGCCCCAACGACCATTGAAGAAATCACAAGCCCAATTCAAGATCAAGTGTCCAACACCCTTGAATCAAATCATTCAAGACTAATCCTCTATGACTCTTGAAGAAATTACAATCCTGATTCAAGATCAAGTGTCCAACACCCTTGAATCAAATCTAGTTCAAGATTAATCCTGTGGAAAGTCAACAAACTCAACAAATACACGTGTCGATTTGTCCCTGATACAAAATATATAAGCACAAATTAAACCCTCTTTTTGACAATTGTGGTATAGATGTAAGTAGGGTATCATTCTAGACCGGGGATTAGGAGGGATTGCTAAACACTAGAAAACTGACTTAAAAACTTAAAAACAAAGTTTTAAACATTATACTAGACTCAAAGAATGCAAAACTAAAGTCTAAAACACTAAAACAAACCTAAAACTTAAAACAGCAACCTAAAGACTCAAAATTGCCTAAAAACCACTTTTTGGGCAGTTTTGAGTACCTAACAATAACTTGGACGAATTTGGGTTAAAACTTGGATCAAAACACTTAAAAACACAAATCAAAACACTTTCTAACTAATCAAAGGTTTCAAAATGAAAGGGGAGTTTGTTTTGGATGAAATTGAAAACAAAACACAAACTTTAAAATTAAAACAGATTGTAAAACGTTTTTGGATGAAATAGATGGATAGAAGGCTAGCTAAGGGGTTCTTCTCCACACATGTCTTACTTGAATACAAAACGATTTCCAATTGTATTTCAATAACTCATGAATTCTCAACGCCCCAAATTAACCGTGAATTGCACTAGTTAACTTTCAGATTTTCCTAAAGTCATTAGATTGGATGATTGCATACGACAACCCAAAACATTCCCCACAAGTTCCCTACATGAATTGCATAATAGAGATACAAGCGAGAATCATTAAGTTCTATGAAAACCATAAGCATTGACGAAGCACTTGTTACTATGAATTGCATGAAACTTATGCCAAGAATCTACTTAACACGATTGTGATGAACAACCTTTACTACTTGTGAATATAAGTTCATAACGATTAGGTGAAATTCCCTTACATCCTAGCATTCAATTTATGCATGAAAATTAAGCGTGCACTCTCAACAACCATACACAAATAAGTTATAGTTCAAGAAGATAAGTGAATTGAAATCACAACTTATGAAACACAATTAGAAGTAATCAAATCATAATGCAAGTATGAACATGGTTTCGAATTCCCCCCTAACTAAGGGGGGTTTAGTTCCTCATACTCACAAAACAAAGATAAACAAATTTAGACATTGAAACCAAAAGAAAGAAAACACCTAGACGCTCCAACGATCCAATCTTGAACAGCAAGCACGTCCACGAACTTTTCTCCTTCTCTTTGTTGCGGCACAAGGCTTTGGGGACAAGTTTGGATGGTATTTGTATGAAGGAATGGATATGGGATGGCAAGAAGTGTTTAGGATCAGAAATTATGGAGAATTGTGGGTGATGGCTGATTGTGTTTTTGATGTAATGTAGTGTAGTGTGTTCTTCCCTTCACTCCCTATTTATAGAAGTTCCAAAGTAAAGACACACTCAAGTGGCTTAAATAAACAATACAAACAAAGACCAAAATGATGCAAAAACGACTAGTTGACATGTTCTTTTATCATTGTGTCTTGCCTTTAACAAAAGGCAATCATTTCTCTTTTGACAATTCAACTCCTTTGTAGCTGTCCATGTGCCTTCATTCTTCAATTTCTGATGCATTTGCCTTGTATTCCATCCCTTTCCATATGTACTAGCTGTTAGACAACTTTCACACACATGTTTTGCATCATTTCATCTTGCAAACATCAACTTTCGGCCACTTTACACCTCTACAAACATGCTATGCATCATTTCAGCTTGCAATTGTGTTTGTAGTTGCTGAAAATGTGAATACAACTTGTAAAGCAATCCAACAAATGGCATCTTTCACTTCTTTTTCTTTCAAATTGTTCCTTAAGTGTATGTATCTGCACACTTCAACATCATTATTCAGATTTTTGCATGTGTTGAAACCCTTTTTAAAACACCAAAAACGTCCATCCCACATGCTCCATATGCATGCAATCCATTTTGGCCCAAAATATCTCCAAAATGCACCAAAATGCACTTTCTTGCCAACTTTGTTATTAGGACCTACAAACACACGAAAATAGCATAAAACACTCTTATAAGCAATAACTAACTAAGTAAATGCAAGAAAACATGTTAACTAAGTCACATAAATATGCTCCTATCAAATTCCCCCACACTTAGCTTTTGCTAGTCCTCGAGCAAAACAAAACAACAAAAGGAAATAAAACGAAACAAAGCAAACAAAACACAACCTAAACCTTCCAACGTTTGCCTCAGGGATTTCCAATGCACATTACATGTTAAAAATCATCATCTCCACATATTTTAGTCCACTTAACACTTGAGCACATACTTAATCATAGTCACCATTTATTAGTTCACAATTAACCAATTAAAACAATGTTTTGAATGTAGTAACATGCCTTAGAGAATTTGCTCAATTCCTTACAAGATATGCACTCAATTTTCACTCAGAATTTCTAACTACACACCCTATACTAGTTATATGTGAGAAGATTAATGTAGATATGAAAACGAAGGCTCACATATATGTATAACAAGGAAAGCAATTTCTGGAGTTAATAAGCATGTTTAGATATGATCTCATGAATGGAATGCTACTACTTAGATGCGAGAACCAGTGACACCATATGCTCATACCAAATTCAAACTCCACAAATTGAAACACATAACACTCAAGATAGAAGTCAAGGGTTGTAATGGGGCTTGGGGTATTGGCTCACAAATGAAGGATAGGGATAACAAACGTTCTTAAAGCAATAGCAAGCAAAGTAATGCAATTGAGACTTAGAATTCTCTTTAGAATGCAGAAATCAACGTTTAACACAAAAAGGGAAGATTTAAACAATACTTAGGGCCGAATTTATTGTTTTGGACCCTTTCTTCAACACTTTAGAACTCTTTTGCAACATTTTTCAACTCTTTTTCACTTTTTTTTTTACAACTTTTCTTTTCTTTTTCTTTTCTACCCGTGCCTTTGCACACAAACTCACATGAAAAATACTTCCCCCACACTTGTTTTCTGCCATTCATTAATCAAAAGGAATTCAATTGTAGTCATGCCTTACTATGCTTTAAAAACAAGGGTATGGATGGCCTAATCTAGGCTAGGTGAGGGTAATGTGGGTTAACAAAGAAAACGCTAAACAAGGCTCAATGGGGTTAAAACCTACAAAACATAATGACATAGGGGATTCACGGCTTTTGGCTAAGGTGGTGGTCACTACACAACTTCATCTTGTTATGCAATTCAATGACATGCTTTGAATGAATTGGGCATGAGTTCTAGCATTTGGAGCTAAATGATGAAACGCCTTCTAAGTAGCAACCAAGCAAAGAATAATGAGATCATGCAACGACTTTAGAAAACAAAGAATGCACAGATTTTAACTCTCCAAATAAACGTTTAGGCTCAAGTCTCACAAGGTTGTAGCATTAATTTGAGTTCTTTCCTTCAAGCATGTTACAAAAACTGATTTTTCCTTTATGATTGCATGTGAATTCATAAGTTATAACCACAACCAAGCATAAACAAAGAGTAAATCGAACTTTCATCCATGTTAATCACTCTCTTTAATAGCCATGTAATTACAAACCGAATCCTCATCATAGTGTTGGAAGGTACCCTAAGACACAAACAAACACACAAAAACAACTCCTTTTTGGGTTTTTCAAAGCAATTTTTCAAATTTTTATGTGATTTTCGGATTTTTACCACAAAACACACTAAAACTGCTTAAAAACAGCAAGGAACAAGTCTCTAAGTTAAGGGTGATAAAATCCCACGAATTTGCTTCAAAAACACTTAGTTACCCCCCCCACACTTAAATCAAACATTGTCCTCAATGTTTCAAGCATAAAATCACACTAAACAAAAAGAAACACACAAACAGCAACTAAATAACAAAACTGGGCAGATTAGAAACAAGCAACAAAGTGAAGGGTTTTAGGAACGCAAATCTGGAATTGGAGTGATTCCTAGGGCTTCCTTTGTTGAAATGCATGGGTTGCCTCCCAAGTAGCGCTTTCTTTAACGTCTTGCAGCCGGACGAAGAACACAATCATGCCCCATTAGTGCCCACGGCATCAAGGGAGATGTCATCCACAGTTTGTTCCACAAAGTTCTCAAAATAAGGCTTCAATCGATGTCCGTTCACTTGGAATTCATGACCTGTTTTGATACTTTGAATCTGAATTGCACCATAAGAAGATATGTTAGTAATAACAAACAGTCCAATCCACTTAGAACGCAACTTACCGGGAAATAGATGAAGACGGGAGTTAAATAGCAACACTTTCTGCCCAATGGAGAATGTTTTGCCTCTAATCATCTTGTCATGGAACGCCTTTGTCTTCGCCTTGTAAATGCTTGCATTCTCGTACGCCTCTTGTCTTATCTCATCAAGTTCGTTTAATTGGAACTTCCTATGGCAACCTGCGGCATCCATGTCCATATTGAACTTCTTCACGGCCCAATGAGCTTTGTGCTCCAATTCAACAGGGAGGTGGCACGGCTTGCCATAGACAAGCCGAAAGGGGGACATTCCTATGGGTGTTTTGTACGCCGTACGATACGCCCAAAGTGCATCATCCAACCTTAAGCTCCAATCCTTCCTTGTAGGCCCAACAGTCTTTTCTAGGATTTGCTTGATCTCTCGGTTGGAAACCTCGACTTGGCCATTTGTTTGAGGGTGGTAAGGTGTGGACACCTTATGGTTGACATTGTACTTCCTCAACAAGGCCTCAATGGTCCGGTTGCAAAAGTGAGACCCTTCATCACTAATGATCACACGTGGCATGCCAAACCTTGCAAAGATGTTAGTTCTAATAAAATCTGAAACCACTTTAGAATCATTAGTCCGGGTGGCTTTTGCTTCCACCCACTTTGACACATAATCAACCGCAAGCAAAATATACATGAAACCATACGAAGAAGGAAAGGGACCCATAAAGTCAATACCCCAAACATCAAAAATTTCAACATTAAGGACAGAAACTTGCGGCATTTGGTCATTTGCACTTATATTCCCGGTTCTTTGGCATTTATCACATGTTAAACAAAATGTTCTAGCATCCTTAAAGATGTTAGGCCAATAGAATCCACATTGCAATACCTTAAGGGCTGTTCTTTGTGTACCAAAGTGTCCACCACATGCATATGTATGACAAAAGCTTAGAATGGAATGAAATTCAGAATTAGGCACACATCGGCGTACAATCTGATCGGGGCAGAATTTCAAAAGATAGGGGTAATCCCATACATAAAATCGTGCACCATATCTAAGCTTATGACGTTGGTGCTTTGTGTAAGTGCTTGGAATTCGTTTTGACACCAAAAAATTGACCAAATCGGCATACCAAGGGGTACTTACCTCAATGGACAGAAGTTGTTCATCCGGAAACATTTCAGAAATGGGAAGAGGGTCCTCCTCACGCACCATTCTACTTAGGTGGTCAGCCCCCACGTTTTCACAACCTTTCTTGTCCCTAATTTCAATATCGAACTCTTGAAGTAGGAGCATCCAACGAATGAGCCTTGGTTTGGCTTCCTTTTTGGTGAAAAGGTACTTCAAGGCTGCATGGTCAGTGAAAACAATTACTTTAGTACCAATTAGATATGATCTAAATTTATCTAAAGCAAATACAACCGCCAAAAGTTCTTTTTCGGTTGTAGAATAATTCAATTGAGCATCATTTAAAGTGCGTGAAGCATAATAAATAACATGTGGCTGTTTATTTTTCCTTTGACCCAAAACAGCCCCAAGTGCATAATCCGATGCATCACACATCAACTCAAATGGAATGGACCAATCCGGGGGAGTGATGATTGGTGCCATGGTGAGGAGCTCCTTGAGATGATTGAATGCCTTCTCACATGCCTCGTTGAACTCAAAAGACACATCCTTTTGGAGGAGGCGGCATAGGGGTTGTGCAATCTTGGAAAAGTCCTTGATAAATCGCCTATAGAATCCTGCATGACCAAGAAACGAACGAACCTCTCTAACCGAAGTAGGAAATGGTAAGTAACGTACAAGATCTACTTTAGACTTATCAACTTCAATTCCTTTTTCAGAGATTATATGACCCAAAACAATACCTTGTTTAACCATAAAGTGGCACTTTTCCCAATTCAACACAAGGTTTGTTTCAACACAACGTTTCAAGATTAAAGTGAGATTATCCAAGCAATTGTCAAATGAATCACCAAACACACTAAAGTCATCCATGAATATCTCAATAATCCTTTCAACATAATCAGAAAATATGCTTACCATACACCTTTGAAACGTGGCAGAAGCATTGCACAAGCCAAATGGCATGCGTCGATATGAAAACGTTCCAAAGGGACAAGTAAAAGTGGTCTTTTCTTGATCATCCGGGGCAATGACAATTTGGTTATAACCGGAATATCCATCAAGAAAACAATAAAAGGAATGACCCGCTAACCTTTCCAACATTTGATCTATGAACGGCAATGGGAAGTGATCCTTCCTTGTGGTGGCATTTATCTTCCTATAATCAATGCATACACGCCAACCGGTTTGAATTCTCATGGGTACAAGCTCATTCTCGGCATTTTCCACAACCATTACTCCGGATTTCTTAGGCACACATTGGATAGGTGAAACCCAACGACTATCGGAGATAGGATAAATGACTCCACAATCAAGAAGTTTGATTATCTCCTTTTTCACAACTTCCATCATTGGAGGGTTAAGACGGCGTTGAGCCTCTCTAGTTGGTTTGGCCCCCTCCTCAAGAAATATGTGATGCATACAAGTCGTAGGGCTTATACCTTTAATATCGGCCAATGTCCAACCTAGGGAAGATTTGTACTCCTTCAAGACTCGAACTAATTTCTCCTCTTCTTATGCCGTGAGGGAGGAAGAGATGATGGCAGGTAGAGTGTCATTTTCCCCCAAGAAAATGTACTTCAAATGGCTTGGTAAAGGTTTAAGTTCAAGGATAGGTGCTTGAATTATGGATGGAAGCAATTTGTTAGTCGAAATGGGAATGGACTCACAGTTAGAATACTTACCATCATGCTTAGGTAGTGACTCAAGGGCAGCAACAACTTCAAGAATTTCCTCACTATGAGGCACGGCATGAATTGTGTCATGCATGCCGTGGCCTAACATGGGTGTTGCCGTGGGGTTCTTGACTTCTACACCTCTTGTAATGACTTTTTCAAGTGCATCGTCATTCAAATCTTCAAGATATCCCTGCGCCAAAGAGTCAACAATATCAATAGAGAAACATGAATGATCTTCACTAGGATACTTAATAGAATCAGAAAGATTGAAGTTAACAACTTCCCCATCAAATTCCATGGACAAAGTTCCATTAAACACGTCAATCTTAGTCCGGGCCGTCTTCATGAATGGCCTTCCAAGTAGAATGGGCAGCGAGGGTGCATGATTCGATTCATCCATCTCAAGAACATAGAAATCCGCCGGAAAGATCAAATGATTAACCTGCACCAAAACGTCTTCCAAAACTCCCTTTGGATATGCATTAGATCTATCGGCCAATTGTATGATAACACCATCATTTTTCAACACTCCTAGGTTCATAGATGCATAAATGGAATATGGCATAACATTTATAGAAGCACCCAAATCAAGCATGGCATATTCAAATCTAGTGTTACCAATGACACAAGGAATGGTAAAACTACCCAGATCCTTGCATTTGGGAGGTAGTTTGCGTTGCAAGATGGCGGACACATTCTCACCTACCTTTACCACTTCCTTGGTCGAAATCCTCTTCCTAGTGGTGCACAATTCTTTCAAGAACTTAGCATACCTCGGGACTTGCTTGATTGCATCCAACAAAGGTATGTTAACTTGAACTTTCCTAAAGGTTTCAAGGATATCCTTTTCAGCCTCTTCTTTCTTCGTTTGCATGAACCTACTAGGAAAAGGCTGTTGGAAATGTGCCCTAAAACCAATCATATGATGATACTTTACATTTCACATGTTAAACTAATATAGTTTAATATAAAGGGCAAAGATTATTGTTTGAGCGGTCTCATATAAATGTTATATGCTTAAACGAGTCCAAGGAATATGTGATTGGGAGAATGCAATCTAAAAGAAGTTAGATTCATGAGACCATTCTTTCGTAGACACATCCTAAACGTTCCTGATCATAGGATTGCCAATTGGGCATTGACAGTCCGTTAAGATCAGTACGTGCTATGTCTTCTCTTAGGGAGAGTGACTAGTCTCGAGTCATTAGTGTGAGTGACACCAAGACAAGCACGTAGGTGCTCAATAGAGAATGAGTTCACTGAACACGATCAACGACGAGTTCTCATATTCATGTCACGTGAGAACTCATGGTTAGGATAATGCAAATTAGTCCTTTGACCTGAGGCATCATAGTTGTCTTGTGGTTAGGTCCTTGATCTTTGATCGTGTCAAAAGGCATTCCTTTGGAGTGTCCACGGCATGGTTGAGGTCAAGCTATCTAGTCATGGAGACAAGTGAATGCGCAACAAGGGATCTTTAACCTTCAAACCGTTGAGGGAGAATACTCTAAGATATGATTTAGAATCTCTGGCCAGAGTATGAATGAGATGTTGGAATGCATTCCAGATCACATTCAAGGTAATCATATAAGTGCAAGATTCACATTGGATAGTAGACATGAATAAACTATCAAACCAAACAATGTGGTCAAGAGTATTGTATTAGAGAATGACCGTATTGCATTTGTAATCCTAAGCTGAATAGGTTCTCTACCTCTTCTGATTAGCTTGGGTAACCATGATATGCTGCTAAGTGTCACTCATGGTTTGTGGAAGCCCTACACGTGTGTAAACACTAAAGGGAGAATTGAAAGAAGTTTCAATTCACAATCGATTTAAAAGAGTTTTAATCGCCCACTGCCTCGCTAAAAGGAACCTAATGGATCGTACACCGTGTAAGGTAATGATTGAAGATTCAACGGAGATGAGTAAGAATAATTAAATGGTTTAATTATTTATGGCAAGGATTAATTAATATGTTAATTAATCAAACGAATGAGTTCGTTAAAGACCTCGGGATAGTTTTGGACCTTAAGGCCCAATGGGCTTCGAACGTCAAGTCCATTAACTTAAGTTGTATGACAACTTAATGAATAATGATTCACAAAGGCCCAAATAGCCCAAATTAATCCCTAAGGCCGGCCACTTAGTAAGGGTAGCAAACTTGGACTTATTTACAAGTTTGCCACTCAAATGAATTAAGGTATAAATTTGACTTTATAGCCAAAATTCATTAAGGGTTGTTTTTGGGGAAATTGGAGAAACACAAACTCTCCTTTTTCTCTAGAGAATGGCCGGCCACCTTGAGGAGTACATCTAGCAATCCTACTCCTCCAAGGTCACTCATATCTTCTCCAATCTAACCTTGGTGAAGAAACTTAGAGGTTCCCAATTTAGGGAACTTAGAGAACCCATTCTTCCATCTAAATCCCTAGATCTAAGATGCAAGGAATGAAGGCCCTCTCCTTGGGTGATTAGCCTTTGCTTATGCAAAGAGGAATCTACAAAGGTATAAATCTCAACTCACTTTGTTTTGAGTTGTTTAAAGGTTCACCAATCTACTAGGCTTTGAACATTCATGGGTAATGTTTTGTTTTTTAGTATATGCAAGCATGATTCCGCCTTTAATTTGTTAATTGCATGCTAATGATATTGCTTAAATGAACATGTATTCTCAAAATAATCCTTCAAGTGGTATCAGAGCCTAGGTCTAGTAGTTGGTGAATCCTTTTGGGTTTTGTAGTTCATAATTTGTGATTTAAAAGTTGTAATATGTTACAAGCTTTATTCTTGTTTTTATGAATGTAAATTTTGTTGGAAAATTTTGCATCTCAAATGTTGTAGATGTAGTTCATATGAGCATGAATATTGGAGCTAAAATTTGGTGCCAAGAATTTTGGGATTTTCGGCCAAATTAAAAGGGTGATTTTTTGGGTTCAAATTAGTCTTGTTAAAATGGTTTTAATGTGTTCTTTGGAACCCCTAAGTACCCTAGTTTGGTTATATGTTATTTCCCTTAAGTTTAAGTGATTTTGAAATGTTTTTGGATGAAAAATGTTCATGGAACTTTTATGGGTTTCTCGTGAATGTTCATCATTGTTCTTGATGTTCTTGCCAAGAACAATAAAGCTTGTGGTTTTGATTCAAAGTTTTGAATTATTTTATAAAGTTTTTGTTATAAGATATTTTCATATATTTATTAATGATTAACATTTTGATGTTAGTCAAAAACTATATAAATATGTTAGATATTTATTTTGAATGATGAAAGAGATATTGGTGGGTGTGAAAGGATTAATTCCCTTTCACACACACCACTTGCATGGTTTTATGTAACCAAAACCACTTCACAAAAACTTTGAAATTTTTTTTTAAAATCTTGTCAAAACCGGCCACCCTATAGAGTAGGGTCATTTGGGGCCTTTTGTGCAATTACATAAAGTTTTGATACTTTTGTGTATTTGCATTTTGGCCCAAAAGTTTACGTTTTTACGTAAAGGTCCAAAATCACTAAAAGGACAAATTGTTTTGATCCTTTAATGAAGTTTTAGCTTTTGTGGAAATTTTTGGGTTCTAGTTGTAATTACATAAAGTATTGGACTTTTGTGTTTTTACAAAGTGACCCCAAAAGTTTATGTATTTGCAAAATAGCCCAAAAGTTGAGGTTAATTGCACTATGGCCCAAATAAGTTGAGGTCTTTGCATTTTGGCCCAAATGTTGAGGCTAATTGCATTATAGCCCAAATAAGTTGAGGTTATTAATATTGGCCCAAATTAGGTAGAGAACAAAAATTGTTTTGTCTCTTTAAATGAGAATTGGATTTTCATTTTAGTTAGCTCCATTTAAAATCAAATTTTATGGATACAAAAACCAAATGAAAAATGTTGCATTCAATTTAATTAGTTAAAGTGTTAATTAATTAAAGGGTGATTATGAACCTAACCCTACGATAATTGAGCTATGTGAAAGGCCGTTTCAAATTTGTTTGAACCATGGGAATGTGTTGATTAGATTTTGGTTGTAATTTGATTAGATCAATTGTTGTAAAAGAGCATAAGCTTTTCTTTACTTTGAAGTACTTATTTCTTGCTTTATTTGATATGCATGAAAATGTAGTTGGGTCCAATGCCCCTAAGACAACACGCCTTAATGTGATTAAATGCGTAACTAAAATCAATCACCATCCCTAGTCCGAGATTCAACACAAGGCTCGTGTTGGATCTAAACAAAAGGTTCATAGTCATCCTAAGGCCCTAAGGCAACTATATAGTCCATCAATGAATGCAAACCTTATGTTAGTAGTATCATGTACTCTTGCTTTAAAAACCGTTTTAAAAGCTTAGTGAGAGTATTATATACAACTAAATAAATCATATGGACCAATAGTTGTGATAGGACCAAAAATGTTTTAATTGGATTAAAATGTATGTTTATATGTGATGAGACCTAAAAACCCTCAACCAAACCAATATTAAGTTGATAAGCGTGAGAGTGCTTTTGAACACTCTTTCGTGGCCTTCCACCGTGGTAGGTCCGAACGTTTGTGACGTGTACATCGGCTTCACCCTATCATGGGGGAGTACAAAGTGCATGCTTACACTCGGGGAGGATTCTATACGCATACATGATGTTGTGAAAGGTAGGCAACGAGAATAGCCAACATCGTATCATCGTGAGGTTGTTCTTGAACCCCTAACTTGAACTCGCATGGTGGAATGACTTAACTAAGTGCAATGGAGCCAACATCATATCATTGTGAGGTGACATTCTCTAGAGGCCAAATAAGATGGGTACTTACATTAGATGTAAATGAGTAAGCGTACTCTCTCATTATTATTTTTGCTAGCCAACATCGTATCATCGTGAGGTGGGCTTGGTAATAGTGAGTCTCCCATAACCTACTAAGAGTTTCCACCAAAACTCTCGAATTCCGATGAGGGATATGGAATTTGCCAAAAATAGTGGGTGGTGCTATTATGATTTAAAGACCCGAATCAAATAGCTTAAAATCAATCAATTTATATTCATTATGTATTTGTGTACCAATATATTTGCAAACGCTATCCAATACTTGACAAAGAAAAGCCGAATACTTTAGTTTCCGGACTTAGTACTACAATTCCATAGATTGTCTTTAATGGATTGTAAATGTACCTAAGTAGTCTCATCCTCACAATCTTCCTATTGATAATGTATCATTGGAAGAACATGTTAAATAAGTCTATCATAAAGAGGACAACAATTTTAATGTCATAATTCTTTAAATACAAATTGTTGTATGAAGAAATAAGAGTTGTTTTGAACAACCCTTAATCAACGCAAACATTAGTGCTTGTTTCTTTGTTACATGAACAAAGAACTTGAGAAGTAAGCACAAGGGCATGGACACTTTATGTGCCATGATTCTTCACTTACAAATCGTTGTATGAAGAAATGAGAGTTGCCTTGAACAACTCTTGAATGTTTGGAATTATGTTTAGAACATAATGGTTGGTTGACAAAAATAGTCCATCAACATGGACTTATGATGATTTTGAATCATTGAATGTTGAAGTATTAAAACACTTAACGAGACGGAAACTAGGCAAGCACTTCACCTATGAGTCCTTATCCTAATGGTTCACTAAAGTTTATTGTAAACTATGTAGTGAACAATAACCACATGCTCTCCAAATTGTCTGATGTGTATAACACAATTGAAACAAGTTTCAAAGAGAGATAGTGGGAGTTTAGGGACCATGACTATTGTAGTCAAAGGAGAAGATAAATGAAGAAGGCAAATTAACTCCAAGGGAACAAACTTTCTTTATGAAAGGATGGACATTGGAAGGGGTATTTGCAAGAAATGTCTTGCAAGTGTCAAGAACACACCTTTCGAAGGTGTTGTAAAAATGTTCTTGAAAAATTCATAACAGTTGGTTCTACTTAAATGCTTGATTCTGTATTAGTAACTATGTTTTACAAATCGTTGTAAAAGTGTGGCTAATAAGAAGTAGAAGATAAATGAGAGAAGAGAAAGTACTTCACAATCGAAACGTGAATAAAATATAGATCTCTGCGAAAGCGGATTGTACTTAGTTCCTCATATGAACTACCAAATAAAAATGATTAGATTATTGTAATCTAATTAATTCTCTCTATAGTAGAGATGATGTGGTAGTGTTAAACTGTTTAGAATATAACGATGCTTAAAACCCAAAAGGTTGCAAGGTAGTGACTAATCCCAACTGGGTAGTGATACCTCTAAAAACATAAATTACGAGTTGGTCGTAGATGGATGCTTTGGATCGGTAGATCCAGATCCAATACCTTCTTGTTAAAATCGTATAGAGGCGAAATGTTCGAATCTTTATTCTTTTGGAAAGAAGAAAGAATCACAAAGTTGTTGAGGTTAATTCACTTAGATGTTAGTGGCACTTATCCACAACATAATTCTACCCATGTTATATGACATTCACCGAAGATCACTCTCGGTTGGACTGTAGTTTATTTTGAATAAACTCAAGTCCGAATACTTTGCAAAAGGTTTCAAAGAATTCAAGAAATGTAAGTTGATGAGTAAGACGTCTAAAGTATTTACCTCCTTAGATTTGATCCAAGGAAAGATAACACTTTAGATGAGTTTCCTTGAAAGATATCAAGGAAATTGGCATCATAAGATAATAAATTTCTCCATTAGGAGAAGAACGTAATCTTACAATATGATTTAGTTCGATTAGTTATTATCTATCACCCATATATAGGATATATATATACTTCTAAAACAATATGATTGTGAATTAGAAGATCTTCCAAATTTTTCATAACTCCATAAGATGTAGTTAGAAAGAAAGACAAATCTTAAGCATGTTAAGATTTGGGGTTGTGTGCTAATAAGCAATATTTGTTTGATAGCAATCTTGTGGGATATCCTTAAATTAGCTTTTGGATATCGCTTCTATAAACCAACCAACAAATGTTGTTTGTTGGGTAGTTCATTGTAATCTTACAATATGATTTGCCTAAACGCAAATGAACTAGAGATAGAACTCAAAGAATGGGTTCTTTAAGAGACAAGAAAGTGATCAACAAATATAACAACCTAGTTCCTATACCACAAGCTCCAAGGTAGTCGAGAAGGATTTATAAACTGTCTCAGTTGAATGGTTTGAACTTTATGACTATGTCATAGAGTTACACCTCTTAATTTGAAAGAAATAAAGAATGAAAATCCTTATGACTACATTGAGTGTATATACGATATATACTCAAGGAAATGGTAAAATACCATTTCACTCGAAATAATGAAACCTTAATAGCTAATTGGTAGCTTAAGGTAACTACACTCAAAGAGTATGGTTGACTTTGAAGAAACCATCTTTGATATAGTCTTAGTTTCAATTAATTCAAGGATTGCTAGCTACAACTAAATGGTGATTTAATGTTTGGACATAATATGGGTTTCCATAACCATTATTAAGATAGTCTTGATAATGTATGTCTAAAACTATAAATCACAAGACATGTAAGTTGTAGAGATCCATCCATCATGGATCTTAGCAAGCTAGTGGGAGCTACAACCGTCTTATGAAAGATCAAATCGTTTGATTTCTCATAAAGGTGTAAATGAATCTTTTGTTTACAAAAGATTAGTGGGAGTTTATCATATTCCTAAATTTAAATATATATATATATATATATATATATATATATGATATATTAATTTTTGGAAATGAAATGAATACTTGTTCATTAAAGTAATGACTTTAAAACATTCTATAAACGATAGAACATATATGGGAGATATAGTCTATGTATATGGGATTGAAATCTATAATGATGTATTTCAAGATATAATTGGATTATATCAATCCCTAAAATAGACA
This sequence comes from Crataegus laevigata, assembly GCA_963580275.1. Lineage (NCBI taxonomy): Eukaryota > Viridiplantae > Streptophyta > Magnoliopsida > Rosales > Rosaceae > Crataegus > Crataegus laevigata. The sequence continues at coordinate 17,300,352 of OY756953.1, read as the reverse complement.
AGAGATGCTAGGAAGTTTCTCATATGATGATAAACTTCAATTAGAATGACAATTCTAGTGAGACTAGGAAATTGTTCTTCTCAAAGGGAATGTACCCTTTGACTCCCAAAAGTAATAATGCATAAATAGAATCCTTTATGCATACGCAGAAAGGTGATTTATGTATTTCATATTGTATGAAAAACATTGATATGAGTTGTACCTAGAACGGTACATGACGATATCAGTGCAAGCCCAGGATCAGAACCATGGCAACTGTCGAGTGAGTCCTTAAGTATTTGAGAAATATTAAAGGATAGATTCCTTAATAATTGAGGAAGAATTAGAGTAACGTAATGGAAGCGTAAATGTATTAGATTATGAATCTAATCCATCATTGGATGTTTCTTCATTATGAATGAAGAGATAAACAGATATCTCTTTATTATGACTAAAGAGATATTTGGATGGAAACATTAAAGTAATGACTTTAGTATGTTGTTTGGATGGGAAAGTTCATTTATGAACTCTCTATTCGGTTCCAACCAGAAAGTGTATGACACTAATGGGGCGATAGCTCAAGCCAAGGAATCAAGGTCTCATCAAGGTCCGAACTCATATAAGAGACTGAACCACATGATTGAGAATCATGTATAATGGTGACGTTGTTAATCTCAAGATTGCTTCTATGGATAACATATAGATATCCATTGTCCAGGCCTACTACTCAGCCATTTATGAAATGACTATGGAAGAGGTATCATCACTGATGACCAAGCTGATTGGCTCTAGTGCAAGTGGGAGATTGTTGGAAATGTGCCCTAAAACCAATCATATGATGATACTTTATGGACATTTCACATGTTAAACTAATCTAGTTTAATATAAAGGGCAAAGATTATTGTTTGAGCGGTCTCATATAAATGTTATATGCTTAAACGATAAAGTCCAAGGAATATGTGATTGGGAGAATGCAATCTAAAAGAAGTTAGATTCATGAGACCATTCTTTCGTAGACACATCCTAAACGTTCCTGATCATAGGATTGCCAATTGGGCATTGACAGTCCATTAAGATCAGTACGTGCTATGTCTTCTCTCAGGGAGAGTGACTAGTCTCGAGTCATTGGTGTGAGTGACACCAAGACAAGCACGTAGGTGCTCAATAGAGAATGAGTTCACTGAACACGACCAACGACGAGTTCTCATATTCATGTCACGTGAGAACTCATGGTTAGGATAATGCAAATTAGTCCTTTGACCTGAGGCATCATAGTTGTCTTGTGGTTAGGTCCTTGATCTTTGATCATGTCAAAAGGCATTCCTTTGGAGTGTCCACGGCATGGTTGGGGTCAAGCTATCTAGTCATGGAGACAAGTGAATGCGCAACAAGGGATCTCTAACCTTCAAACCGTTGAGGGAGAATACTCTATGATGTGATTTAGAATCTCTGGCCAGAGTATGAATGAGATGTTGGAATGCATTCCAGATCACATTCAAGGTAATCATATAAGTGCAAGATTCACATTGGATAGTAGACATGAATAAACTATCAAACCAAACAATGTGGTCAAGAGTATTGTATTAGAGAATGACCGTATTGCATTTGTAATCCTAAACTGAATAGGTTCTCTACCTTTTCTGATTAGCTTGGGTAACCATGATATGCTACTAGGTGTCACTCATGGTTTGTGGAAGCCCTAAACGTGTGTAAACACTAAAGGGAGAATTGAAAGAAGTTTCAATTCACAATCGATTTAAAAGAGTTTTAATCGCCCACTGCCTCACTACAAGGAACCTAATGGATCGTACACCGTGTAAGGTAAAGATTGAAGATTCAACGGAGATGAGTAAGAATAATTAAATGGTTTAATTATTTATGGCAATGATTAATTAATATGTTAATTAATCAAACGAATGAGTTCGTTAAAGACCTCGGGATAGTTTTGGACCTTAAGGCCCAATGGGCTTCGAACGTCAAGTCCATTAACTTAAGTTGTATGACAACTTAATGAATAATGATTCACAAAGGCCCAAATTAATCCCTAAGGCCGGCCACTTAGTAAGGGTAGCAAACTTGGACTTATTTACAAGTTTGCCACTCAAATGAATTAAGGTATAAATTTGACTTTATAGCCAAAATTCATTAAGGGTTGTTTTTGGGGAAATTGGAGAAACACAAACTCTCCTTTTTCTCTAGAGAATGGCCGGCCACCTTGAGGAGTACATCTAGCAATCCTACTCCTCCAAGGTCACTTATATCTTCTCCAATCTAACCTTGGTGAAGAAACTTAGAGGTTCCCAATTTAGGGAACTTAGAGAACCCATTCTTCCATCTAAATCCCTAGATCTAAGATGCAAGGAATGAAGGCCCTCTCCTTGGGTGATTAGCCTTTGCTTATGCAAAGAGGAATCTACAAAGGTATAAATCTCAACTCACTTTGTTTTGAGTTGTTTAAAGGTTCACCAATCTACTAGGCTTTGAACATTCATGGGTAATGTTTTGTTTTTTAGTATATGAAAGCATGATTCTGCCTTTAATTTGTTAATTGCATGCTAATGATATTGCTTAAATGAACATGTATTCTCAAAATAATCCTTCAAAGGCACATTTGAAGGGAAAACATTAGTATGAACTGAATTTGACACATTCTTACCCTTATTGGCCGAATTGGACAGTTTTGGGGACTTAGGGACTTGCGGCAAAGGTGGAACCACCTTTGCCGTGGGTGAGCTTGTCTCCTCCTCTTCAATTATCAGTTTTTCATCCTCTTTAGGACCTGATTGTGATGGTGTAGGACCTGCCCCAACTTCTTTTCCACTTCTCAAGAGTATGGCCTTTGCACTTTCAAAACCTCCCTTTGGATTTGGAATGATGGAACTAGGAAGTTGTCCTTGATCTCGAAACTTACCTACAAACTCGGCAATCTGCCCAATGTGTTTCTCTAAGTGGTCCACTCTTTTGTCTTGGTTTTGCATAGCCTTAGCTTGATCTTCCTGCCCATGAGACAACTTAGTTAGTAACTTAAGAAGTGTATCATTGTCAAGAGACGTACCTGAAGAGTTTGGGGCGGATTGGGGTTGGTTTTGAGGTGGGCCGTATGGCTTGGGAAAGAACCCTGGGGGTTGTTGCCTAAAGCCTCCTTGGTTTTGGGTTTGTTGGGGCTCCCTCCATTTGAAATTTGGGTGGTCTCTCCAACCGGGATTATATGTGTTTGAATAAGGATCATTCCTTGGTTGATTTTGACCTTGAAACCCAATTGCATTGGCGCTTTCCCATCCACCATTTTCAATCAACTGTGGACACTTTTCAGAGGCATGTCCTTGGATGGAACATACGCCACATACAATTGGTCCTTGCATCTTCATGCCCTCGGCCATCTGAGACACAATAGAAGTAAGATTAGCCAGTTGTGAATGAAGGTTGGAAGTTGAACTTACCTCATGAACATGTTGCCGTGGGGGTTCCCTTTGGCCTACTCCCTTGTATTGTTGAGCATTCAACGCTCGATTAGAGATCAAGATTTTAGCAGCCATGGGTTTTTTGTCCACCAATGCTCCACCGGCCGAGGCGTCAAGCATTTGACATTCTAGTGGTAGGAGGCCCTCGTACAAGTATTGCAAAAGTAACTCTTCCTTCATCTGATGCTGTGGACAAGAAGCAACAAGTGATTTAAATCATTCATAATATGTAGGAAAAGACTCACCTTCTTCTTGTTGAATTCCACTTATCTTTTTACGTAGAAGAATGATGCGAGAAGTTGGAAAGAATTTCTCCAAAAACACCCTCTTCATACTCTCCCAAGATGTGACAGTGCCGGGAGCCAACTCGTACAACCAATCCTTGGCTTTATCCATCAAAGAGAATGGAAAAGCCTTCATCTTCAAAATACTTCCATCAACGTTGACGGGAGTCATGCTTGAACAAACCACCTCGAATTCCTTCAAATGTTTATTCGGATCTTCCATGGACATCCCATGGTATTTTGGAATATGGTGGAGCAAACTTGACTTCAATTTAAATTCTTCAGTTTTACCTTGAGCAGCCGTGGGATATTGGATGCACAAGGGTGCGGCATTATCCAATCCCGAGGCGGAAAGCTCCTTGAGAGTACGGTTATCCACAGCCATGCCTTGGACTTCTTCACCCACCAAAACCGTGGGTTCCCCCTCCTCGTGTGGAACGTTTCCTTCAAGGTCAGGTTCGGGAATGGATTCTTGCTGATTTCTAGCTCTTCTCAAATTCCTCTCAAAGTCGTCGTCAAAGTCTAAGATGTGCTCACGAACTGGTTTAGAACTTCGAGTCATAAACTATTACATATGAACAAAAGCACAAAACAAGGTCAGAAACTAAACAAATTGAAATAAACAGAAATAAAAGATTCAAGGGATTAGCAAAGTTGCTAATCCCCGGCAACGACGCCAAAAATTTGATGCGAAATATATAAGCACAAATTAAACCCTCTTTTTGACAATTGTGGTATAAATATAAGTAGGGTATCGTTCTAGACCGGGGATTAGGAGGGATTGCTAAACACTAGAAAACTGACTTAAAAACTTAAAAACATGCGATATGCGATATCTGTTCCCTTGGAAATGAATTCACTTCTTTCATCCATAAAATATATATATTCGTCATTTAAGCCCCAATTCCACTGAAAGATTCAATTCAGTCAGCTTGGCTTTTTTAAACACTATACTAGACTCAAAGAATGCAAAACTAAAGTCTAAAACACTAAAACAAACCTAAAACTTAAAACAGCAACCTAAAGACTCAAAACTGCCTAAAAACCACTTTCTGGGCAGTTTTGAGTACCTAACAATAACTTGGACGAATTTGGGTTAAAACTTGGATCAAAACACTTAAAAACACAAATCAAAACACTTTCTAACTAATCAAAGGTTTCAAAATGAAGGGGGAGTTTGTTTTGGATGAAATTGAAAACAAAACACAAACTTTAAAATTAAAACATATTGTAAAACGTTTTTGGATGAAATAGATGGATAGAAGGCTAGCTAAGGGGTTCTTCTCCACACATGTCTTACTTGCATACAAAACGATTTCCAATTGTATTTCAATAACTCATGAATTCTCAACGCCCCAAATTAACCGTGAATTGCACTAGTTAACTTTCAGATTTTCCTAAAGTCATTAGATTGGATGATTGCATACGACAACCCAAAACATTCCCCACAAGTTCCCTACATGAATTGCATAATAGAGATACAAGCGAGAATCATTAAGTTCTATGAAAACCATAAGCATTGACGAAGCACTTGTTACTATGAATTGCATGAAACTTATGCCAAGAATCTACTTAACACGATTGTGATGAACAACCTTTACTACTTGTGAATATAAGTTCATAACGATTAGGTGAAATTCCCTTATATCCTAGCATTCAATTTATGCATGAAAATTAAGCGTGCACTCTCAACAACCATACACAAATCAGTTATAGTTCAAGAAGATAAGTGAATTGAAATCACAACTTATGAAACACAATTAGAAGTAATCAAATCATAATGCAAGTATGAACATGGTTTCGAATTCCCCCCTAACTAAGGGGGGTTTAGTTCCTCATACTCACAAAACAAAGATAAACAAAATTAGACATTGAAACCAAAAGAAAGAAAACACCTAGACGCTCCAATGATCCAATCTTGAACAGCAAGCACGTCCACGAACTTTTCTCCTTCTCTTTGTTGCGGCACAAGGCTTTGGGGACAGGTTTCGATGGTATTTGTATGGAGGAATGGATATGAGATGGCAAGAAGTGTTTAGGATCAGAAATTATGGAGAATTGTGGGTGATGGCTGATTGTGTTTTTGATGTAATGTAGTGTAGTGTGTTCTTCCCTTCACTCCCTATTTATAGAAGTTCCAAAGTAAAGACACACTCAAGTGGCTTAAATAAACAATACAAACAAAGACCAAAATGATGCAAAAACGGCTAGTTGACATGCTCTTTTATCATTGTGTCTTGCCTTTAACAAAAGGCAATCATTTCTCTTTTGACAATTCAACTCCTTTGTAGCTGTCCATGTGCCTTCATTCTTCAATTTCTGATGCATTTGCCTTGTATTCCATCCCTTTCCACATGTACTAGCTGTTAGACAACTTTCACACACATGTTTTGCATCATTTCATCTTGCAAACATCAACTTTCGGCCACTTTACACCTCTACAAACATGCTATGCATCATTTCAACTTGCAATTGTGTTTGTAGTTGCTGAAAATATGAATACAACTTGTGAAGCAATCCAACAAATGGCATTTTTCACTTCTTTTTCTTTCAAATTGTTCCTTAAGTGTATGTATCTTCACACTTCCACACTTCAACATCATTATTCAGATTTTTTCATGTGTTGAAACCCTTTTTAAAACACCAAAAATGTCCATCCCACATGCTCCATATGCATGCAATCCATTTTGGCCCAAAATTGCTCCAAAATGCACCAAAATCCACTTTCTTGCCAACTTTGTTATTAGGACCTACAAACACACGAAAATAGTTTAAAACACTCTTATAAGCAATAACTAACTAAGTAAATGCAAGAAAACATGTTAACTAAGTCGCATAAATATGCTCCTATCAGTCCCCAGCAAAGTTGAAGAAACTTTCAACCCAATTCAAAATCAAGCCTCGACGGCCCTTGAAGAAATTTGCAGCCCAATTCAAGATCAAGCCTCGACAACCCTTGGATCAACATCTACATTAAGGGACTTCAAAACATATCATCTACACGTGACAAGCACATGTATACGACGCGCCTTGAAGTGGGGGGCATTTGTAGACATCGAAATTTTAGTTAAATAAATGTTGACCAATAATTAAAATTTCAATGCTCACGTGTCACATATATTTTACACGTAGCATGTGACTCAACGAAAAATCGAAAAGACTCTGAAAGGCCATCAAACAAGACATGTGTCAACACCTGGCAGAAACGATTTATTTCATCTTAATATTATCTTCAAGATTAGGCCTTGGGAAATTCTATAAATAGAAGTCATTCCATTCATTTCAAAGGACCAATTCACAAATACATTTCTTTACTCCCGAATTGGAAGAGAATTCCCCAAATCCTTGAAGCTTTGAAACTCTAAAGCTTTCAAGCATCCAACCTTCCAAATTCCCAAGAATTCCAAAAGATCGAGAAAGCTTTCTTCATTCTTCGTCAGGCCTTTGAAGATCCATTCGTCCGTTCATCATGATCAAGCCCAAAGGCCCTTAAAGATCGTTCATTCGTTCATCATTCATCCATTCTTCAAGATCAAGCCCAAAAGCCCTTGAAGATCGTTGATTCGTTCCAACCGTTCATCCAAGATCAAGCCCCGATAGCCCTTGGATTAACACAACTATTCTTCAAGATCAAGCCCAAAGGCCCTTGAAGATCGTTCATCGTTCATCCGTGCTTCGAGATCAAGCCCAAAAACCCTTAAAGATCGTTCATTTGTTCATCGTTCATCCATTCTTCAAGATCAAGCCCAGAAGCCCTTGAAGATCATTGATCTGTTCCAACTGTTCATCCAGGATCAAGCCCCGATGACCCTTGGATCAACACAACTGTTCTTCAAGATCAAGCCCAAAAGCCCTTGAAGATCGTTCATCGTTCATCCATGCTTCAAGATCAAGCCCAAAAGCCCTTAAAGATCGTTCATTCGTTCATCGTTCATCCATTCTTCAAGATCAAGCCCAAAAGCCCTTGAAGATCATTGATCTATTCCAACCTTTCATCTAGGATCAAGCCCCGACGACCATTGGATCAACACAACTATTCTTCAAGATCAAGCCCAAAAGCCTTTGAAGATCGTTCATCATTCATCCGTTCATTCTTTCTTCAAGATCAAGCCCAAAAGTCCTTGAATATCGTTCATCGTTCATCCGTTCATCCGTTCTTCAAGATTAAGCCCAGAAGCCCTTAAAAATCGTTCATCCACTCATTAACTATTCATCAAGATCAAGCTCAAAGACCATTGACGAAACTTCCATCAACCTTCAAGATCAAGCCCCGACGGCCCTTGAAGAAACTTTCATCAACCTTCAAGATTAAGCCCCAACGACCCTTGAAGAAACGTCCCCTGTTCATCTAAGATCAAGCCTCGACGGCTCTTGGATCAACATCATCCACAAATTTACATCTTACAGAGTTCGAATCAGAGAATCAAGTTAAAAGAGATTGTAACCCAAAATTCATAAATACAAATATTGTTTTGTACATATGTTCCTGTTTCAGGAATTTTTCGTGTTTACACAAATATTTTAACTTTCATTGACCGTCGGTTAGAGAGACGTATGACTTATTCTTTTAGCATATCCTCGTAGTACTTGTTACTACGAGCTTCTAGGCGAAAGCCGTTTGCGAATCCAAGTTTTAACGGTATAGTTACAGACATTTGAAGTCGTTTTATTAAATTTTAGATTAGAAATTAATTAAACTCTCCCCTTATGGGAAAGAAACCATTCAGAATATTGGTTAAGTGACCAATCAGATAAAAGAGTGCTGGACCAATCAAAATTTGAGGAAAAAAAAGGGCAACAGCCAATTAAAATGGGAAAGCCCAGCCTCCCATGACCCGTGGACCCGTGCACTAACTCGACTCCATTTTAGCGATTTTCGTCATTCTTCCCGTCGAACCACCATCATCCAACACCTATAATCTCTTCTGCAACCTCCCCTCTACCATCTCCACCCAAATTCGAAGGTTTTTAGGTCTAAGACCGTGTAGAATCTCACCGGAGCACCGAAGGTACTCGACGATGATTTCTCTGATCGAGCGAGTTTCACGACCCACCACAACCTTTAATGAACTCTCCTTGGACCCAGAAACAAGAACCAACCAGTTGTAAGGGTGTCGGAGCACTGAGGAAGAAGAATTGAAGCTTACCCATTCTAGGGTTTCCAATGGGTTTAAGTGAAATTGGAGCTTTTTCTGACCAAATTCGACTCGGCCATAGGTATAAAACTTGCTATACTCATTAAGATCTTTATTTCTATGATGTTTGGTAACTTTTTAAAGTAGGTGAAATTTTCCGGCCAATCAAAGTGGCTGACTACCACGTGCGGCGATGCGTGGAACGAGACCCCACTTGCCTTTCCTAGATTAATTTGGTTACTCTGACTTCATATGTGGCATTCGATCGACAAAATCTCGTCGTAAGACTATAGTTTTGATAGAGATCGCCACTTGGATATTGAATGAATTGACAATCCAACTGTTGGATCGTCACCAAACTATAATACGTTATATTGCGTAATATTTAAGGATGTTAAAAACTTACAGATAGGGAATTCGACATATAGATCTTCCTGAATTGAATTTGTAAGATCATAAAATAAAACGCTAATCCCCACTTGAATTTGCAATCGGCAGAGATCCAACCGTTGGATCGTAATGAAACTTTAGTATGATGTTCCAGAAGCATAATATGGATCTTTGAAAGTTACATATCAGAAATATGAGGTGCAGATCTTCTGAATCAAGTTACGTAGGGTTGTGGACCCTACCGTCGACTTTTGACCGACGGTTGATTTTTGGTTAATGGGTTTCAAATCATTCCAAAACGTCCTTGAGGATGCGTTATATGTAAGTTACGTGTTCTATCATTAAGAATTCTGAGACGTGATTTGATAATTGTTCTAGGCGACGATCGTTCATGATGCCTCGATATTCGTGCTAGGGAGTTGTAGCACAGATTTTAGCTGAATGGGTATTTTTCTTTTGGGTAAGTTACAAAAAACTACCTCAACTATTGGTGTCACGACACTTTCATACCTCATCTTTTAAAATTGACAATGTCATACCTCATCTTACGAATTTGTGCCAATGTTATACCTTCCGTTAGTTTGGTGTGAATTTCTCTATTAAATGCTGACGTGGCTTGATCCGGGACCCATTTTTATTAAAACATTAATAAAATATTATTAAAAACTAAAAAAATCATTTAATATTTTTTAAATATTAAAATAATAATAATAATAATTTTAAATTTAAAAAAAAACACACAACAACCACACTCAGTTCGTCCCCTTCCCCCTTCTCTCTCTTCTCCCTAATCTTCATCTTCTTCCCTTTTCCTACAACCCAGAAAAAAAAAAGAAAAAAAAATCAATATGTCTTCCCCCCTCCCCACCTTCGCACCCAACCTCGCACCCATTACCTGCAACCCAAAAAAAAAAAAAAAAAAAAAAAAAACCCAAATTTGGGCGCGGAGAAAATTGGGGGAATGGATGGGTGCCGGGGAGGGGGAACAGACGAATTGGGTTTCCTTCTTCTTCTTTTTTTTCTTTTTTTTGTCTTCTCTCTTCTTTTTCTTTTGTAGGTTGGGTTGGGGGTTCTTTTTATTTTTCTTTCTCTTCTTTCTCTTCTTTCTCTTCTTCTTCTACAGGTTGGGTGTGGGGTTCCTTTTTTTTTTTTTTTTTTTTTTCTTCTCTCTTCTCTCTTCTTCTTCTTCTAAAGGTTGGGTTTGGATGGGGGAGAGGGGACAGACAAACCCTTTTTTTTCTTCTTTCTCTCATTTTCTTCTTCTTCTGCTGCAAGTTGGGTGGGGCACAGGGGGGAACGGACGAACCATTTTTTTTTCTTCTCTCTCTTCTTCTTCTTCTTCTGCAAGTTGGGTTTTTTATTAGGGGGCGGGGGGAGGATGGACGAACCCTTCAACTGGGTTTCCTTTTTTTCTTCTCTATCTCTCTCTCTCTCTCTCTCTCTCTCTCTCTCTCTCTCTCTCTCTCCTTTTTCTTCTTCTTCTTCTTCTTCTTCTTCAGGGGTAGGGAAGGGGAAAACAAACTAAGGTGGGTGAGGGGAAAGAAGAGAGAGGGGGAAACTGGGGAAGGGGATGAACTTGGGATTTTTTTTAATACTTTTCTTTATTATTTTAATATTTAAAAAATATTAAATGATTTTTTTTAGTTTTTTAATAATTTTTTTAATAAAAAGTGGGTCCCAGATCAAGCCACGTCAGCATTTAACTGAAAAATTCAAGCCAAGCTAATGGAAGGTATAACGTTGGCACAAATTCGTAAGATGGGGTATGACATTGTCAATTTTCAAAGATGAGGTATGAAAGTGTTGTGACACTAATAGTTGAAGTAATTTTTTGTCATTTACCCTTTCCTTTTTATAATATATATATATATATATATATATATATATATATACATATATATATATATATATATATTTTATAGTTTCCATTTATGCATTTGGAAAAGAATTCCTTACGTATGCCTATATTATACTAAAGTTTATTAAAATTAAAGAAATAACATAAAATTATAAAGATATCATAAATACTATGGGATGCACAGGTATGCTTATAATCTTTAATGCCTTGATTATATAATGTTATAAGAAATGTTGCGTTGTTGTGAAATGCCAAAATAATCCTATGAGATGCGTAGGTAAGTTTATTGACAGGTAAGGTTATTATGTTGATTTGAATTATTGCATCACTATGGCATGCTTATATTCATATAGTATGCTCATCATTGCTACACCTAGGTGTTAGTGCTCAACCCAAGGCCAGGCTAGTCTTTCACATGATGTTCACATCAGCACTGCACGCTCGCCTTAGATCCAAATAGGTGATATTTCTGTCGTACAGATTGCAATAGGTAACCGACTCGTATGTGATAATGAATAACGCTAGTCTTCGCGTGATTGTAGCACTAGAGCGTATATTATTACACCTAGTCCTGTCGTACAGGTCGCATTAGGCGACTCGGACTCGTGTGCTAGCATAGAGTAATGAGCAATAGGTGTTGTCGTACAGGTCGCATTGAGAGACTCCGATTGGTGTGCTAGCATAGGTTATTGAACACCTAATTTTACTTATATTACTGTTTAGATTTTGTGATTTTGGGATGTCATGCCTTATTACATTTTGCAGGCTACGGTAAGTAATTTTTCATACTATATGTAGTATGTATATTTTGGAAACTATACATATTTTACGACGAGGGGTTATAACAATTTCAAAGGGTTTTATAGGAGTTTGAAATTTTTTAATTCAGGCAATTAAGAAAATGATACAAGTTCTGTGGTAGATTTCATCTATTATCAAGAATACTTGACATTTATTGAAGCTGATTTTCCACTACATAGTTTAATACATATTTTGAGAAGTTAACATGACCGCTAATGGTTTTACTGATTTGGCATATACATACAGTTAGTCTTGTATCTAGTTCACTAATTTTCCTCATGCAACTGTACCTAGGTTACTTTTTGATAAAATTGGAAATAGGATCCGTAGAGAATTTTTTTGTTTAAATTTTCATCTTAAAAAAAATACAATTTTAATTTAATATGTTTTGACACACCCCAACCCGGAATGTCCACTAAGACTCCGAATCGAGCTGTGCTGGCCGACACTTGGAAGGTGACGAAGCCATAAAGTGTAGTGTTATGGAAAATGTGAATATATTTAAACCTAAAAGTGCCTAATACAAGAGTGCGCTATGAGCGGGAATGAACCCAATTCACAGGTGATGACAGAGCATAAACACAGTACAGTAAAATAGGGTGAGAAATTATACCATCGAAGGTAACCATCTACCCCAAGATTTGCCAAGAATCCTCGTCAACACAAGAGCACATCTACTAAATCTGGAAGGGTGAAAAACAAGGGTAAGTGGGCTTGAAAATAACGTTTATATAAAAACCTTTGAAAACATTATAACCCCTCACCGTAAAATATGCATAGTTTCCAAAATATACATACTACGTATAATATGAAAAATACTTACCTTAGCCTGCAAAACGTAATAAGGCATGACATCCCAAAATCACAAAATCTCAACAGTAATATAAGTAAAATCAGGTGCTCAATAACCTATGCTAGCACACCAGTCGGAGTTGCTTAATGCGACCTGTACTACTGTACCTATTGCTCATCAATCTATGCTAGCACACGAGTCAGGGTCGCCTAATGTGACTTGTACGATAGGACTAGGTGTAATAATATAAGCTCTAGTGCTACAATCAAGTGAAGACTAGCACTATTTGCTGTCACATATGAGTTGAAATTGCCTATTGCAATCTGTACGACAAGATTAACACCTACTTGGATTCAAGGCGAACGTGCGGTGCTGATGTGAACATCACGTGAAAGACTAGCATAGCCTTGGGTTGAGCAATAACACCTAGGTGTAGAAATGATGAGCAGACTACATAAACATAAGCATGTCATAGTGATACAATAATTCAAATCAACATAATAACCTTACCTGTCAATAAACTTACATGCGCATCCCGTAGGATTATTTTGACATTTCACAATAGTGCAACATTTGTTATAACATTATTTAATCATGGCATTAAAGATTGCATACATGTGCATCTCGTAGGATTTATGATATCTTTATAATTTTTTGTTGTTTTGCTAATTCTTATAAACTTTAGTCTAATCCAACGTACGTAAGAAATTCTTTTCCAATGGAAACTATCAATCACATATATATACACACACACACACACACACACACACACACTATAAAAAGCAAAAAACTCACTCACTTGAAGTTCGTGCTACAATTCCCTAGCACGAATATCGAGGCAACGCGAATGATCGTCACCTAGAACAATTATCAAATCACGTCTCAGAATTCTTAACGAAAGAATACGTAACTTACATAAAACACATCCTCAAAGGCATTCTAGAGTGATTTGAAACCCATTGACCAAAAGTCAACCATCGATCAAAGGTTGACGTCTACATAACTCGATCCGGAAGATCCTTACCTCGGATTTCCAATCCATAACTTCCAAAGATCTACATTATGCTTCTGGAACATTATACTAAAGTTTCATTACAATCCAACGGTTAGATCTCCATGACGGGGATTTATTACCGCACAAATTTAACCCTCTTTTGACAATTGTAGTATAGGTATAAGTAGGGTATCGTTCTAGGCCGGGGATTAGGAGGGATTGCTAATCTACTCTAAATTAATTTAAAAATATTAAACAAGACTCAAGGACACAAAATTAGGCTAAAAACTCTAATAATTCAAAACACACTAAAATGACTCAAAACAAAGAAAACAATTTAAAATAAAAACTAGGAAATTAATTAGACGGAAATTAAATTAAAAGATAAAAACTAATAAAAATTAACTAAATAATAATATTTTAATGGGGGGGTTTGGTTTTGAAGAAACGTAAATTAAACTTAAATAAATTATAAAATGACAAAAACATAAAATAAAAGTAAACGGATGGACGACGGATTGGCTAGAGGGTTTTTCTCTACACATGACACATAAGCAACCTAAATTGACCTTCAGTTGTTCTTTCAATAAGTTGTTAATCTCAACGCCCCAAATTAACCGTGAATTGCACTAGTTAACTTTCAGATTTTCCTAAAATCATTAGATTGGATGATTGCATACGACAACCCAAAACATTCCCCACAAGTTCCCTACATGAATTGCATAATAGAGATACAAGCGAGAATCATTAAGTTCTATAAAAATCATAAGTGTTGACAAGGCATTCGTAACTATGAACAGCATGATACGTTTGCCAGGAATTTACTTAACGCGATTGTGACTAGCAACCTTCACTACTCATGAATATAAGTTCATAACGATTAGGTGAAATTCACTTATATTCTAGCATCAAATTCATGCATGTAAATTAAGTTTGCATTCTTAATCGACAAACACAAATAAGTTATTAATCAAGCAGTTAAGCAAATTAAATTCACAACTCAAAAATCACAACCGAAGGTATCAATTCAAATTACAAATATAATCATGGCTTTGAATTAACCTCTAGCCAAAACAAATTAATTACACATTATTTATAATTTAAAAACAGAAATTAAAAACATAAATTAAAAACAGAAAATAAAAGAAAAGTTTGAGAAAGATTAAACCAAAATAGGGTGCAGGGATTAAGGTTGCACTGTGATGTGCACTGTGCAACTCTGTGCTTGTTTGGTCGCTGCCTTCACCGAGAGCTCTCTGTGCAATTTTCTGTGTTCTGCACCGTGCTTCTCTCCTCTCAGCCTTCGTTTCTCCCTGCCCCAAGGCAGTGCCCCCCCTGTCTTCTCGTGCTTTCTCCTGGCGCTTGTGCGCCTCTGATTGGCCACACTTGTACCGCAAGCTGCTAAGGACCTCTTCTGATTGGCTGCCCAGTCTCCCTTTGATTTCCCGAAGCTGCCTCTTGGTGCCTCACCTCTTCTTTTTTTATTTTCCTCACCGCTGCCTTCAAAGGCAGCTCCTTCTTTTTTTATATTTTTTTTTAGTTTTCTGTCAGCTCCGAGGAGCTCAGCTCCCTTCTCCACGCAAGGCTGCTTTTCGCAGCTTCACCTTCCTCTCCCCTTTTCAGTCTTCTCCGAGGCCTTTCTTAAGCTGCCAATTGCAGCTTTCACCTACTCCTCTCCACCGAGCCTAATGCCTGCCAGCTACACCTCACACACAAACAATATAAAAATATATAAATATATATATAAATATATTATTTTTCAAAAGATAAATTCTATTCAACAAGAAATATAGTTTAGACAAAATTATTAATTAACACTTCATTAATTCTATTTTTATTTTCTTAACTAGATAAATTCTATAAAACATAAAATCAACGTAAATAGCTCAAAATATAACGAACTAACTAAGAAAAGACGAGAGAATTTGATATAAAAATATATATAAATATGATCCGATCAAATACCCCCACACTTAGCTTTTGCTAGTCCTCGAGCAAAACAAAGAAACAAAAACAAAACTCAATCTAAACCTTCCAACATTTATCTCAGGGATTTCCAATGGACATGACAAATTAAAAATCATCACTTACACAGATTTTGGCAATCCATACCCTTAAGCATATACTTAATCACAGTCACCATTTATTAGTTCGCATTTAATCAATTAAAACAACATTTTGAATGTAGTAACATGCCTTAGAGAATTTACTCTATTCCTTACTAGATATGCACTCAATTTTTTCGCTCAGATTTTCTGACTACACTCCCTACACTAGGTATATGTGAGAAGAATGATGTAAGCAAGGAAACGATCACTCACATATGTTATAGCAAAGAAAGCATTTTCTGGAGTTATTAATGTGCATATGAATATGATCTCATGAACGGAATGCTACTACTTAGATGCGAGAACCAGGGACACTATATGCTCATACCAATCCCAAACTCCACATATTGAACACACAACAACCAAGATAGAAGTCAACGGGTTGAAACGGGGCTAAGGATATAGGTTAACAAAGGAAGGCTATGGAGAAACAAATGTTCTTAAAGAAATAGTAAGCAAAGTAATAAGGTTAACGCATAGAATTCACTTTTGAATGAAAATTCAACTCTAAACCCGAGGGGAGGATTCACACATCTTATGGCCAAATTTCAAACTCTTTTTCTTCTTTCTTTTCTTTTCACGCGTTTTTCTCTTCTTTTTTTTTTTTTTTTTTTTTTTTTTTTTTAAAGAACAAAACGTACAATTGAGCTCGAAACAACCAATCCTTCCCCCACACTTGTTTTTCTGCATCGTGTAGAATAAAATGAATTCTTTTTAAGTCATGCTCACTATTCTTTAAGAACAAGGGTGCATACAGTCCTACAGTAGGTTTGGTGCGGTTTAATGAGGTTAACAACAAAAATAGGCTAAACAAGGCTCGAGATGGGTTAAGCCTACAAAACATAAGAAAAATGGAGGGTAAGGCTTTTTGGTTAAGGTGGTTTGCTAAACAACTTCATCTTGATATGTGTTATGCAATTCAATGTCATGCTTTGAATGAAATGGATATGAGTTCTAGTATTTGGAACTAAGATGATAAAACGCCTTCTAAGTAGCAACCAAGCAAAGAATAATGAGATCATGCAACGACTTTAGAAAACAAAAACATCAAGATTAATAACTCTCCAAACAAGGTATAAGCTCAAGTCTCACAGGGATGTAGCATTAGTTTGAGTTCCTTCCTTCAAGCATGTTACAAAAACTAATTTTATCCTTTTGTGATCAAATTTAAATTCATAAACAACAACTACAACTAAGCATAAACCAAGAGCATATCAAACTTCCATCCATGTTTATAACTTTCTTTAACAGTCATGCAATTAAAAACCAAATCCTCATCATTGTGTTGGAAGGTACCTAAGACACAAACACACAAAAACAACTAAAAAAAATTCTTTTTGGGTTTTTCAAAATATTTTTCAAATTTTTATGTCATTTTCGTAAGATTTCCTCAAAACACAATAAAACACACCAAAACAACATAAAACACTAAGAAAACAAAAAAACAACAACACGGAAACAAATGAAACCAATTCAAAGTCGAAGGTACAAAAATTTTCAATTTGGTCATTTTTTATCTTGATACCCCCACACTTAAACTAGACATTGTCCCCAATGTCAGAAAACATTAATAAGCAAATAAAAATAAGATAAATAAATAATACGAAACAAAATAAAGTAAAGGACTGAAAACTTCTCTAATTTGCAGAAAACCAAGCGATGACCCCCAAGCGTAAATTTTGCAATCAACTTCAAGGGAGGAAATAACCAAACGTTACTGCAAAGAAAAGAAATAAATCAGTTAAGCACGCAAGCAAAATATAGAAAAATGCAAACGAAAAATAAAAATTGAAAATAAAAGATAATGAAAAGAACTAATAGGCGATCATTGGTCGTCCTTGTTGATTTTCCACAGCTTTCTTCTTGAACAGGATGGGCCTCCTTCTGGCAAGTGATCCTCAGCTTAGTTGAGGATGAATCAGCACGTTGTCTCCACATGCTTCAAGTAGTCCGGTCTCCACGCAGGTGTGGCATCTTCTTGAACTCTTGGATCAACCCAGACTCATCTGCTCTTGGGTGCACCTCAGACTCCTCCTGCTTCGTCTGTGAGGTACTTTTGTTTTTGAAGAAGTACCTCAACACAAGTTTATTTTTGAAGTGGGCTGGGAGGGGTCTGAGATGAGTACTCGAGAGCAAGACTAGGTAAGCAATCAGGATCTCACTTTCTCCACGTTCCTCAGATGAAGGAGAGGAGAAAGCATAATATGAGATACTTTTGCTTTTAACCTTTTTAATATGAAATACTTTTGCTCTGGAAGGTTTGTTTTCTGGGGTGATCCAAGGGATGAAGAACACTGAATAACTCGAAAGCTTTCTTTGGGAAGACATTATCGGAGATGAAGAGAGGTTGAGAGGTTGAGAGGTTGAGAGGGTGTGAAGGTGTGCCTTTGCTGTGAAAGGCTAAGGTCGAACTTATAGAAATTTTCCTTCACAACCGGAACTGTTCCCTCACTATTTGTCGGCAGCCGGTGGATGGATGAACAGTGCCCGTTACGCGCTTTCTGACAACGCATCCGTAATTTCCGCGAAGCTGACTGCGCATACGACGAGTGACGACAAATTGGAATGATGATCTTTTGAAAACCGGGGTCCAAAACCGGGTGCGGCTCGTGGTTTTCGCAACGCTCCACGCTGCACGTCATGAGTGACGACACATCCGGACAAACCGACCCACGTGATTGCTGAGTCAAGCCCAGCTTTTGAGAAAGGAAACGGCTCTTTTGAGAAAGGAGCGTCGAGCTTTTCCGAATTGCGTGAGGACGCGTCTTCAACCTCAGAGGAGCGCCTCTCTTTGATTTGCTTCTTTTTATAGAGGCGCTAATTCTGATTCACATCACACTTGAACTCCCTTCCTCAAACACTCTCCTCTGTAAACACTCTCTTCTGCATTTCTTAATCTTACTCCTTCCGCTCTCTTCTTCCGCTTCAGCAATCTTAATTTTTCCGAACTCTTTTCTTCCTCAACCCCCTCTAAAAATGTCTTGCCCTTCCGACCGTCGCCTAAACTTGAATGTCGGGGAAGACGATGACTCGTCTTCTCCGAACAACATTTGGAATCCATCCTTCATATCCCCCAATGGTCCTCTTACAGTCGGGGACACAATGATGAGGAACGATATAACCGCAACGGTGGTTGCAAGAAACCTTCTTACTCCCAGAGACACTAGGTTGCTGTCTATGCGGTCAGACGAGCTGGCTGTTCAGGACTCACTGGCTCTCAGTGTCCAGTGTGCAGGCTCAGTTTCAAACATGGGTCAGCGCCTGCTTGCAAGATCTCGTCAGGTGGAGTCGCTAATGGCGGAGGTGGTCAGTCTTCGGCAAGAAGTCAGAGGACTCAGGCACGAGAACAAGGAGTTGCACATGCTCGCAACTAGCTACTCGACCAGCATGAAGAGGAAGCTGGACCAGCTGCAGGAGTCGGACGGTCGAATCCAGAGTGATCATGAGCGGTTCATGGCGTTACTCCCGCGGTTTATGTTGCCTTCGTCCTCTGGAGCAGCACCAAGCGTTCCGGCTCCGGAGATTCCAACTCTGGCTCTTCGTCTTCCCGGAGCTCCGTCAACCTCTGAGGCGCCACCTAACCAAAACCAATGATTACTATTAGTTTTTCATATTATTGTAATTTTTTTTTTATGCTTTTAATGTTTATTTAACTAAATATATATATATATATATATATATATATATATATTACTAATATTATTTTTATTATTATTATTATTTTTTTTTTTGTTTAATTTTTTTTTTTTTTAAATCAAATTAAAATATGTAGAGTAAATAAATGTAAATTAATGTAAAAAGACTTTATTTACTGGCACTTAAAATAAACAAGGCCCTAAATTTATTTAAACTCAAACTAAATAAAAATAAACCAAATAACACAACTAACTAAGCGAAACAAAATGAAAGTAAAAGCAATAAAGAAGAAGGTTAAGAAATGCAAATCTGGTTGCTTGGGTTGCCTCCCAAGAAGCGCTTGCTTTAACGTCTTTAGCCGGACGATTCTTTCCTTATCCTCCCCTCGGCTCTAAAGCATGGAATTTATCTTTTAATGGGAGGTGATACTTGAAATGATTCGGCAATGGCATTAATTCAAGAGTGGGCGCCTGAATCATTAAAATGAGAAAAATGTTAGTATAAAATAAAATTAAAATTAAAATTGGAGAAGATGGCTTACTGTCTTTCTCCGAAACAAACTCAATGACAAAAACCACGTTTTTGGATATTTCCGGGATTTTGAACTGGGCCAAATTGATTATGATGGTTGTGGCCTGTCCCGTGTCATCAAACTCAATTTCTTGGGCCTTTGTTTCCTGCACAGCCTCATTGATGTATTCTTGATGTTGCCCAACCACTTCGATATCTTGAACCATTGGAAGAGCGTCCACAATGTCTTTTTCACTATCTTCGAAATTTGGAATTAAAATTCTGCAAGGAAAAAGAACATTTGGTGGAAAAATATCAGAATGAATTGAACTTGGAACAACCTCACCATAGTTGGACGACATAGGGACTTGAGGGGTTTGAGACAAGAATTCGTCTAAACTGCCCAAGTCGTCCTCCTCATATTCTGCTTGCAGCGGCAATTCATCCAAGTTCGGGCTGAGTTTGAACGGTTCTAGGACAGCCTCATTCTCCATATCACCTTCCAAAGTGATGGCTTCTTCATTTTCAACTTCTGCCTTTGAATTTGCAATGGTGGAGTTGGAGAATTCACTTTGATCTTGAATCTGTGCCATGATCTCCATAATCTCCCCAACTTGCCTTTCCAATTCATCCACCTTATTGGTCCGGTCTTGCATCTCCTGGATTCGATTTTCCACTCCCTGATTCAAAGAGGAGAGTAACTTATTAAACGTATCATTATCCATAGATGTACCTGAATCGAATTGGGCATATTCTTGTGGTGGCTGTGACAGTTGACATGGCCATTGATAGGACTCTTCTGAAGGCTGCAATTGTTCTTCTCTTTGTGAGCCCTGCGTTAAAGAAATTAGTCCTTCAAGAATTTCATTATAATTAACGGGCATACTTGAATTTGATTGGAATTGTTGTGGGGGATGCTGTGGTGGCTGCATAGGTCTGGAATAGAACTCGTCTTGCTGCCAATATCCACTTTGTTGAAATTGCTGAGGTTCATCCCACATTTGATTTGAATAATCCCTCCAATTTGAATTGCAAGCGTTGGAATACATGTTGCCCCTTGATTGGCTGTGGCTTTGATATCCCCAATCATCGTCATATGCCGAAAATTGAGGATATTGCTGAGTTTGATATCCTTGCCCATAGGGCACATCAAGTGTAGGGACACTTGGCATTGAGGTCCGTTCGGCATTATCAGTCAATTGAGCAGTAAGCTGCGCCAATTGAGCTTGAATATTAGCAAAATCCATGTCTTACTTCTCTAGTACCTAAAATTAAAGAACGAAAACTAAATCAAATATCAAAAGTAAAAAAAAATAAACACAAACAAGAAAATAAAGATAAAATAAAATAAAATAAAATAAAATAAACACAAACAAAAAATAAAGGGATTAGCAAAGTTACTAATCCCCGGCAACGGCGCCAAAATTTGACGGGGATTTATTACCGCACAAATTTAACCCTCTTTTGACAATTGTAGTATAGGTATAAGTAGGGTATCGTTCTAGGCCGGGGATTAGGAGGGATTGCTAATCTACTCTAAATTAATTTAAAAATATTAAACAAGACTCAAGGACACAAAATTAGGCTAAAAACTCTAATAATTCAAAACACACTAAAATGACTCAAAACAAAGAAAACAATTTAAAATAAAAACTAGGAAATTAATTAGACGGAAATTAAATTAAAAGATAAAAACTAATAAAAATTAACTAAATAATAATATTTTAATGGGGGGGTTTGGTTTTGAAGAAACGTAAATTAAACTTAAATAAATTATAAAATGACAAAAACATAAAATAAAAGTAAACGGATGGACGACGGATTGGCTAGAGGGTTTTTCTCTACACATGACACATAAGCAACCTAAATTGACCTTCAGTTGTTCTTTCAATAAGTTGTTAATCTCAACGCCCCAAATTAACCGTGAATTGCACTAGTTAACTTTCAGATTTTCCTAAAATCATTAGATTGGATGATTGCATACGACAACCCAAAACATTCCCCACAAGTTCCCTACATGAATTGCATAATAGAGATACAAGCGAGAATCATTAAGTTCTATAAAAATCATAAGTGTTGACAAGGCATTCGTAACTATGAACAGCATGATACGTTTGCCAGGAATTTACTTAACGCGATTGTGACTAGCAACCTTCACTACTCATGAATATAAGTTCATAACGATTAGGTGAAATTCACTTATATTCTAGCATCAAATTCATGCATGTAAATTAAGTTTGCATTCTTAATCGACAAACACAAATAAGTTATTAATCAAGCAGTTAAGCAAATTAAATTCACAACTCAAAAATCACAACCGAAGGTATCAATTCAAATTACAAATATAATCATGGCTTTGAATTAACCTCTAGCCAAAACAAATTAATTACACATTATTTATAATTTAAAAACAGAAATTAAAAACATAAATTAAAAACAGAAAATAAAAGAAAAGTTTGAGAAAGATTAAACCAAAATAGGGTGCAGGGATTAAGGTTGCACTGTGATGTGCACTGTGCAACTCTGTGCTTGTTTGGTCGCTGCCTTCACCGAGAGCTCTCTGTGCAATTTTCTGTGTTCTGCACCGTGCTTCTCTCCTCTCAGCCTTCGTTTCTCCCTGCCCCAAGGCAGTGCCCCCCCTGTCTTCTCGTGCTTTCTCCTGGCGCTTGTGCGCCTCTGATTGGCCACACTTGTACCGCAAGCTGCTAAGGACCTCTTCTGATTGGCTGCCCAGTCTCCCTTTGATTTCCCGAAGCTGCCTCTTGGTGCCTCACCTCTTCTTTTTTTATTTTCCTCACCGCTGCCTTCAAAGGCAGCTCCTTCTTTTTTTATATTTTTTTTTAGTTTTCTGTCAGCTCCGAGGAGCTCAGCTCCCTTCTCCACGCAAGGCTGCTTTTCGCAGCTTCACCTTCCTCTCCCCTTTTCAGTCTTCTCCGAGGCCTTTCTTAAGCTGCCAATTGCAGCTTTCACCTACTCCTCTCCACCGAGCCTAATGCCTGCCAGCTACACCTCACACACAAACAATATAAAAATATATAAATATATATATAAATATATTATTTTTCAAAAGATAAATTCTATTCAACAAGAAATATAGTTTAGACAAAATTATTAATTAACACTTCATTAATTCTATTTTTATTTTCTTAACTAGATAAATTCTATAAAACATAAAATCAACGTAAATAGCTCAAAATATAACGAACTAACTAAGAAAAGACGAGAGAATTTGATATAAAAATATATATAAATATGATCCGATCACTCCACCAATTGTAAATTCAAGTAGAGCTCAACATTTTATTTTATGAGCTTACAAATTCAATTTGGAAAGATCCGTGCGTCGGATTCCCGATTCGTAAGTTTCTAATATCCTAAAATATTACGTACTATTATGTATTAAAGTTTGGTGACGATCCAACAGTTGGATCGTCAATTCATTCAGTATCCAAGTGGCGGTCTCTATCAAACTATAGTCTTACGACGAGATTTCATCGATCAAACGCCACATATGAAGTCAAAGTAACCAAATTAGTCTAGGAAAGGCAGGTGGGATCTCAACTCATGCGCCACCGCACGCGGCGACAGACCATACCGATTCGCCGAAAAATTTCACCTACTCTAAAAATTACCAAATTTCACAGAAATGAAGATCTCAATGAGTAGAGCAAGTTTTATACATATGGCCAAGTCCAATTTGGCCGGAAAAAGCTTTAATTTCACTTAAACCGGTTGGAAACCCTAGAATGGGTGAGCTTCGATTCTATTTCCTTGGTACTTTGATGCCCTTACAACTGGTTGGGTCTTGTTCCTGGGTCTAGGAACTCGCTAAATCAGAGAAATCACCGTCGAGCACCTCCGATGAGATTCTAAACAGTTTTGGACCTAAAAACCTTCGAATTTGGGTTGAGATGGTATAGGGGGGTTGTGGAAGAGATTGCAGGTGTTGGATGATGGTGGTTCAATAGTAAAAATGGCAAAAATCGCTAGAATAGAGTCAGGTTGGTGCACGGGTGCACATGCGACAAGAGCTAGGCTTTCCCTTTTTGACTGGCTACTGCCCTTTTTTTTCTCAAATTATAATTGGTCCATCACTCTTTTATCTGATTGGCCTCTTTCCCACAATGTGGGAGTTTAATTGATCCTAATCTAAAATTTAATAAAACGACTTCAAGTGTCTGTAACTATACATTTAAAACTCGGATTTGCAAACGGCTTTCGCATATACGCTCGTAGTGACGAGTACTACGAGGATACGCTAAAAGAATAAGTCTTACGTCTCTCTAACCGACGGTCAACGAAAGTTAAAATCTTTGCCTTAAGGGGCATTTTCATAAAATCACTATTTTAAGATTTATAAAATCGTGAAATTATGAACAAGTTGTCACATGTTCAATCCATATGACATGTCCACTGTTCTAAAAATCCCTGCCTAGCTGGGCGGTTGGCCACTGCCCCGATTAATGCATAAGCGTTTGAAAATTAAGAAAGGGCACCTAAACCTACTGATGCGCCGCCTAGACCGCCTAGGCACCTGCCTAGCTCGCCCAGACCCACCTAGACAACCGTCTAGGTTGCGACTCACTTAGACATAAAATAGATAACTTTCATTTTGCATTTTATTTTTTCAATAAATTGTAAGAGACTTGTTGAATACTTAAAGGAACACACATTATATATTTGTTTCCCATGTTTTCATTATGTTCAAATAGCTCATAGTATATATGTCTTTCCATTTTGTGGTTTATGATGAAATCATATATATTTTAAGTATAAATAGACACTTATTTACACGAAATATAATAGATTTAATTAAATCCGCCTAGTCCGCCTAGGCGCCCGCCTAGACCCCACCTAGCCGCTTAGGCGCTAAACTCCAACCAGCCGCCGGACTAGCGACTAGCGTCTTTTAGAACCTTAGATGTGTCACCTCATCAACCTTGAAGTCACATGAATAAATTTAACAATTATTTAAAGGATTTGACAAAATCTAGGCAACGTGCAATAAGAGGAGAAAAGAAAAAAGAGACGGTAGTGGGCAAGAAACGGGGTGGGTGGGGTAGAGGAAAGGTTATTGGGCTTTTTCAATTTTTTTATATTTGTTTTCATTTCTTTTTTCTAAACATTATAATGAATTTTCATAAATAAGGGTCTAAAATTCTGAAGAATAAATAATTATGTCATTAAACATTTCGATTAAAATGTAAGTGAGAAAATAAAACAATAGGGGTGCATTTGTTGCACTAGATTATCTTGGAATGGACTAACTTCAAGGACTAAGATGGACTGGCTTAGACTAGACTAAACTGGACTAACTTAGAGAAACGTTTGGTGTAGTGTCAAACTAAGAAGCACGATAATGAAAATAATTCTATTTTAATTTCTTTTCTATTAAGAGTATCAAAATTAATATTATTAGATGAGTGAGCCTTAATAAAAAAAATTATCGACCAAATTTAGAAAAGAACTCATGAACATAACAACATAACTGTGTATTGGAATCTCAAAACAAATAGATTGATTATACCATGGAAGTTACAACATGAAAACTTATTTTTTGGTCTCATCATACAAGATGTTTTACCATGTAAGGCCCTTCAAGCTCGTAACCTAATTTCCTATAGTAATGACAAGTTCTACTCCTGAAATAATAGCAATCTTTTTCAATGTATGTTCCCTGCTAGTGATTCGCTTGGCCTCCTCCATAAAAGGGTATCATAACCCTAGTTGAAACAATTAAGGAATGGTTTACAAGGTACATTACCTAGTGATTAGGTATACTAAGGTTATGGTACCCTTTTATGGTACCAATCTCTAGTCTTGTACAACCATAGGAAAGTATTGTCAACCAAGTTTCTTCAACTTGTCTTTTACAAGAGCCTTGAACAAAGGTACAACCAAAGGTCTTTTAGAAATTTGGATTTCTGAATGTTTGGCAAGCATTGGTAGCCACAAGCATTGTGACCCTAAGTGAAACATTTTGCAGCTTTCAACATTCTGATTCTAATTTGACAAAAAAGCATAGTAACTCTAATTCTGATTTGACAGAAAATGTAACATCCCGTCCCGATTTTCATATATATATATATAATCGACGATTTTACCCTCGAATTACGTTCGAGCGAGGGTGTGACGGGATTAAATTTGGGTTTGGGTATCTTGAGCACTAGGCCCAAAAGAAATGGGCTGTTGATGGTTGGCTGATATTATAAACATACACACACACACACCATGCACGTACACGTGCATCCATTTCTGTTTTCTTCTCTCTCTCCCACTCTCTCGAAACCTCTCTATCTCTCCTTCCCTCACTACTTCGTACGGACACACACATACCACACCATCTCCAGATGGATCGAAGCCCAGGTAAGTTCATTTATGATCATTGAGACTAGTTAAGTTCATATATGATGGTTTTAGGACGGGAAACCATCGAAACCATACCAAACCCGTAAACTAAACTTGAGGTAATGTTCATGTACTTCTATTTTAGGGCATTTTAGATGAAAACAAGATCACCACTCGTCTTAGAATCTTCCCACGAGTCTCGGAGTACCTCGTTTGCACGTGTTGGACGTCGGGATCGTTGGCTTCGAACTCGGCCGATTTTGGAAGAATTTCCCAACGAATTTCTAGCCCTTTTTCAAGGTATTTGAAGCTATAAAAATGTTCTACTCTAAATTTAGAGCATGTAGGAAGAAAAATGGACGAAAAATGATGAAAAACGAGTGAGATATAGGAGTTTGAAAACCTGCCTAGATTCCGGCCGCCGGAAAAACCAGTCCGGCAAGCTGGAGGTTGAAGACGCGCGTGACCCCGTGAGCTCCCTGGCATGTGGAGGCGCGTGCCACAGCCTAAAATTTTTCTAAAAATACCACGACGTCCGTGACGTCGTGTAGGTCGCGTTGGGTATATTCATATACCAAAATTGACCTTCGTATGAGAAGTTATTTCCGTAGTTTGGTTATGTGCTTTAAATAACAGTTTTACAGTTGTTTCACATATAGGTGAGACGTATCCGGAGCACGAGCGCAGCCACGCTAGGCTCGGGGGATACGACCCGTCGACTTACCAGTAATATATATATATATATATATATATATGACTGCCGTTTTTCCCAGAAACGTGAATTGAATGGTCTATAAATTAAATTGATTTCATAATTGAATTGTTATGTCGTATGCCAATTATATTTTATAATTATGAGTATGATTGCATTCATTATGCTCCGGCACTGTGGACGGCTAGGTAAGTCAGGTGAGTATGATAGTTAGTAGTTGAGATGATGATGGATTGTGATATAGCTCTATTACCTGCACCTCGGGTGTTTGTGCTCCGCCAGAGTAGGGCCTAGCCTTCACGTGATCATTCACCTCCCGCACCGTACACTCACCTTGGATCCAAGGCAGGTGCACAGCCTGTCGTACAAACCACTAAGGTGGTTCTGACTCGTAGGTGGCCCGCGATTCGTCACACAGCCTTCACGTGATCGTAGCACTGAGCGTAATCTTATACACCTAGCCTGTCGTACAGACCACTAAAGGTGGTTCCAACTCGTGTGCAGGATAGTGATGGATTGTGATTGATGAGCTATAGATTCAGCCGTACAGGTCACTAGAGGTGACTCCGGCTGACATGATAATATTGATGCATATTGATTTATCTCACCTGTCTGATATTGTTTGCTTTTGAGTTGGCATATCGACATGGCTTATTTCTGAGATTTGATGATGAGTTTTGATTTCCGGACAATGTTTTCGTATATGAGTATATATACGTATTATTTTTCTGGGAAATTATACTGGATTTACAGTTATGGGTTATATACGGATTTTGTGAAATGGTTTTGGAAAGTATTTGTTCTTGCCCACTCACGTTTGTTGTTTTGCACCCCTCCAGGTTCTAGGTAGCGACGACGTGGACAGCTATCGAGGCACTGAGGCAGTTCTAACAGACCACCACCTATGTAGGGTTTCTTCAGTTATTATAGCGTTTTGTTTAATTCAGACTGCACTTAGGGTTGGCTCTGTGATACTTCATTACTTCACTTTCGTCCTACCTTACTCTTTATCGTATGTACATTATCGACCTTGACTCTCACTGCTGCAATTCATGCATAATTACTCTTCCGCTGACGTTTTGGCTACGTCACTCACACATGAAGGCTAGCATGCTTCGACCTCTGGGTTGGGGTGTGTCAGTTTGGTATCACAGCCTAGGTTTGGCAATCCTGTGTGGTTTGTGAATATTCTAATTACTTTGGTGTTTTCTGTCAGAATTATGCCGCCTCGACGGGAACCACGTCCACCTTCTGATCCTAGCTTTCCTGACTTCTCTCAGTTGGGAAATGCTATTGCTAATGCCATTCAGTCTACACTTCGTCCCTCCCACATGACCTCTCTTGAAAGTGTGCATAATTTGAGGTTATCTAAATTTGAGGGTGATGAGGGGCACGAGGGTGCCGAGCGCTGGATACTTCAGATAGAGAGGACATTTAAAGTAATGCAAAGTCAGGGTAATTTAGCCCCAGGGACATGGGTTGAAACTGCTACTTGGTTCATGGGAAAGGAACCTGCGTCCTAGTGGGAACAGTTGTCTAGGAGGATGCCACCCGAGGAAGTCAAGAATTGGGAGGTATTCAAGCAGTTATTCTACAGGCGATTTATCCCTGACGCGTACCTTGATCGCAAGAAACAAGAATTTGCAAGCCTGAAGTAGAAAAAGATGTTGGCAAATGAGTATTACAAGAAGTTCACGGATCTTTCTCGCTACCATCCTGAGATTGCAAAGAATAAAGCTGAGATGCTTCGAAGATTCAAGTTGGGTACTCGAAAGAAGTGGCATACGATGGCTACCACGATTCACTGCGAGACTTATCATGATTTCTACGAGGTTCTGATGCACATTGAGGACTCCAAAAATATGCCGAGTGACAGCGATGAAGAAGAAAAGAAAGAGGAACCGAAGAAAGACGATAAAGGGAAAGGGTTGGCATCACAGGGGCCTCGAAAGACACAGAGTTTCAAAAGAAGTGAAGTTAGTTCGAGCTCTTCGAGTGGGAGTGTAAATTCCCCAGGCCAGATGAGAGGGGGTAGATTTGCTGGTGGTCGGCGCTTTCAGAGACAGCGAGACGCTGTTGGTTCTTCTGTACCATTCTGTCGGAGGTGTAACAACCGACATTTTGGCGAGTGCAGGCAGGGCACTCGTGGATACTTTACATGTGGGCAAATGGGTCATCGAGCAGCAAATTATCCACAGAATCAGCAGAGGCCTCCATTACCTGCATTACCACCCCCAGTCCCGATTCAATAGGCTCCAGTTCCTAGTGGATATGGTCAGTCGAGCCACGGTGGTACCTATCACTATCAGGGCAATGTTGCTCCTTATTCTGCCACACCGTATCCATATCCTCCTGATCCGTATTATTCAGGTGGTTATCAGAGTGGCTATCCTCAGTATCCTAGAGGGTATAACCCGTATCCTCCTTATCCTGCCAGCGGATCACAGTGGTATCCTAGAGTGCAGCCACAGCAGGGAGAGGTTACTTCGACAAGCGCAGGATCATCTAGACAGCCTAATCCTGCGGGTCTGAGTCGTGGTATACCTAGACGAGCTGGTCAGACGAGCAGAGGTCGCGGTGGTTGACAGCAGCCTCAGGGCCGTGTTCATAACCTTACAGCGCTTAACGCCCAGAACAACCCTGATCTGATAATGGGTAAGTTAAATGTTCTTGGTCATTTCGCTAGGGTGTTGATAGATTGTGGCACTATTCATTCGGTTATTTCTCACTCATTTGCTTATTTGACTCAACCTGAGTCTGTGCCTCTCAGATATGCGTTAGAGGTGTCGATGCCTAGGGGAGAGATGTGTCTGGTCAGTTGGATGTACCCAGGGTGCCCCGTGTTGGTTAAGGATGTGGTTATGCCCGCTAATTTTATTCCACTGGATATAATTGAGTTTAATGTGATCTTGGGCACTGATTGGCTACATTATAATTGAGCCAACATTGATTGTTACAAGAAGAAAGTTACGTTCCATCGGCCGGGGCTACCTGTGGTCACATTTACTGGCGAGCGTAGCAATGTTGGACACGACATTATTTCAGCTATGAGAGCTAAGAAGTTGTTACAGAAGGGTTGTCAGGGGTATCTGGCACACGTGGTATTGAATGATAGTGCTTCTGTCAATTTAGAAGATGCGAAGGTAGTCAGGCGATTCCCTGACGTGTTCCCTGACGATTTACCAGGCTTGCCGTCGGATCGAGACGTGGAGTTTTCTATTGATCTATTGCCAGGTACAGACCCCATATCTTTGACTCCCTATCGGATGGCTCTCGCCGAGTTGCGAGAGTTGAAAATCCAGTTACAGGAGCTACTAGATAAAGGTTTTATACATCCGAGTACTTCACCTTGGGGAGCTCCAGTGTTGTTCGTGCGTAAGAAGGATGGTACTTTACGGCTGTATATTGACTATCGGCAGCTGAATCAGGTGACAATTAAAAACCATTACCCATTACCTCGTATTGACGATTTGTTCAATCAGCTGCGAGGAGCTTGCGTATTCTCGAAGATCGACCTACGGTGTGGCTACTATCAGCCGAGGATTAAGAGTGAAGATGTTCCGAAGACGGCGTTCTGAACCAGATATGGCCATTACGAGTTCTTAGTCATGCCATTCAGATTGACTAACGCCCCAGCTGCTTTTATGGATTTGATGAACCAGGTATTCCAGCAGTATTTAGATCGTTTCGTCATTGTCTTCATCGATGATATCCTAGTATACTCGAAATCGAAGTCAGATCACATACGACACCTTTCATTAGTACTGAAGAAGCTGAGGGAGCATAGGTTATACGACAAATTCAGCAAATGTCAATTCTGGTTAGACCAGGTGGCATTTTTGGGGCACGTTATCTCAGCTCAGGGTATTCAGGTGGATCCCCAGAAGATAACAGCGGTGGAGAACTGGGAACAGCCACGAACTGTTTCTGAGGTACGGAGTTTCCTCGGACTAGCAAGCTACTATCGGCGATTCGTCCAGGACTTCTCAGTGATTGCGTTACCTCTCACGAGGTTAACCAAGAAGAATGTCCGATTTGAGTGGGATGATAGCTGTGAACGGAGCTTTCAGCAGTTAAAACATTGTCTCACTCATGCCCCAATGTTAGCACTTCCAGATGACAGTGGTAATTTCAAGATCTACAGTAACGCGTCGTTAAACGGTTTAGGTTGCGTACTAATGCAGCACAGTAGGGTGATCGCTTATGCATCGAGGCAATTGAAACCACACGAGATGAATTATACTACTCATGACCTTGAGTTAACGGCGATTGTATTTGCGTTGAAGATCTGGAGACACTACCTCTATGGTGAGAGATGTAGGATCTTTACAGACCACAAGAGCCTCCAGTATTTATTCACCCAGAGAGATCTGAACCTTTGTCAGCGAAGATGGATGGAGTTGCTGAGTGATTACGATTGCACGATTGAGTACCATCCGGGTCGTACAAACGTAGTCGCTGACGCACTTAGCCGGAAGTCTCAGGGTAGAGTGGATGCTATATACGTGAGCCGTGTTCCTTTGTTAGCTGAGTTGAGATCGACTGGAGTATAATTAGAGATTGAATACTCAGAGGCAGAGAATCGAGAGAAAGCCTTACTTGCTCATTTCCAGGTCAGACCGATTCTGATTGACCGTATTCTCGAGGCCTAGTTGGATGACGAGGAGACTCAGGAGTTGATTCGACTGAGGGGTGAAGGTAAAAAAAAAGATCTACGGATTCGGGAAATCGACGGTATGCTCATGCAAGAAAACAGGATGTACGTACCAGATAACGCAGAGCTAAAAAGGGCTATTCTAGATAAGGCACACGTTTCAGCTTATGCGATACACCCGGGCAGTACCAAGATGTATCATACCATTCGGTCATTATATTATTGGCCTGGCATGAAGAGAGAAATTGCCGAATACGTGAGTAGATGCATTATTTGCTAGGAGGTTAAAGCCGAGAGAAAGAAACCGTTCGGAAGAATGCAACCGCTTCCCGTTCCTCAGTGGAAATGGGAGAATATCACCGTGGATTTCGTCTATAAGTTACCCCGTACGCAGAGTGGTTACGACGGCGTTTGGGTAATAGTAGATCGGCTCACGAAATTTGCACACTTCATCCCAGGAAGCCCTTGGCACGAGGAAGCGTGAATTGAATGGTCTATAAATTAAATTCATTTCATAATTGAATAGCCATGTCGTATGCCAATTATATTTTATAATTATGAGTATGATTGCATTCATTATGCTCCGACACTGTGGACAGCCAGGTAAGTCAGGTGAGTATGATAATTAGTAGTTGAGATGATGATGGATTGTGATATAGCTCTATTACCTGCACCTCGGGTGTTTGTGCTCCGCCAGAGTAGGGCCTAGCCTTCACGTGATCGTTCACCTCCCGCACCGTACGCTCACCTTGGATCAAGGCAGGTGCACAGCCTGTCGTACAGACCACTATAGGTGGTTCCGACTCGTAGGTGACCCGCGATTCGTCGCACAGCCTTCACGTGATTGTAGCACTAAGCGTAATCTTATACACCTAGCCTGTCGTACAGACCAGTAAAGGTGGTTCCGACTCATGTGCAGGATAGTGATGGATTGTGATTGATGAGCTATAGATTCAGCCGTACAGGTCACTAAAGGTGACTCCGGCTGACATGATAATATTGATGCATATTGATTTATCTCACCTGTCTGATATTGTTTGCTTTTGAGTTGGTATATCGACATGGCTTATTTCTGAGATTTGATGATGAGTTTTGATTTTTGGACAATGTTTTCGTATATGAGTATATATACGTATTATTTTCTGGGAAATTATACTGGATTTACAGTGAGGGATTATATACAGATTTTGTGAAATGGTTTTGGAAAGTATTTGTTTT
Source organism: Crataegus laevigata (assembly GCA_963580275.1). Classification (NCBI taxonomy): domain Eukaryota; kingdom Viridiplantae; phylum Streptophyta; class Magnoliopsida; order Rosales; family Rosaceae; genus Crataegus; species Crataegus laevigata. Next base: position 17,267,471 of record OY756953.1, on the reverse strand, counting down.
TGCCCACTCACGTTTTCTGTTTTGCGCCCCTCCAGGTTCTAGGTAGCGACGACGTGGACGACTATCAAGGCACTGAGGCAGTTCTGACAGACCACCACCTATGTAGGGTTTCTTCTGTTATTATAGCGTTTTGTTTAATTCGGACTGCACTTAGGGTTGGCTCTGTGATACTTCACTTTCGTCCTACCTTACTCTTTATCGTATGTACATTATCGACCTTGACTCTCACTACTGCACTTCATGCATAATTACTCTTCCGCTGACGTTTTGGCTACGTCACTCACACGTGACAGCCAGCACGCTTCGACCTCTGAGTCGGGGTGTGTCAGAAAAGATAACCATTTAAACATTCTGCAATTTATGAGCATATGATCATGAAAATCCATGAGTTATCATATACCAATTTTTTATTCGACCTATATATCATTCTATCAATGCCCGAAATGTTTGAAAAAACTAATATATGAAAGCTCATATAAATTAGCAATGCCAATACAAATGCCCTAAACTAATCTAAATAATTCCAAAACATGTTCTAAAAACAAAAATTCTTCATCATAAATCATGCATTATAAAATAAACTGTAATTCAATTTCAAGATTCATAAACACTATTGTAAGTCTGCAACCCCAAAGGCACACCTTGAATTTGGGGCTTGGGTATTGGAGCATCACCGGTAGCTCTCAGATGAACAATCACTGCGCAAAATGGAAAACCAATAAAAATAAAAACACCATTTAGAAAAAAAAGAAACTAAAAACTCAAACTAAACAAAACAGTTCAAAATAATTTAAAACCCCAATTAATCATTAAGAATTAATGAGATTTTTTTTCACAAAGAATCCAAAAATCTCACCTTTTTTTAACAGCACTCGAAGACTCCAATATAGCCATTTCCAGACAACCGCGGAAATTGGAATTTCAATTTGATTTTGCGGGGGACGGGAATCTGGGAAAAAGGTTTGAAAGAGATTTTCTTAGAATTGATATATGAATGAAATTACTTAAGAAATCCAAATCCAAATCAGTAGGATATCAAAATCCAAATCAAGACAAAATCAAATCCAAATATTTCTTTTTACCTTTTAGAACAAGAAACTGTGGTTGCAGAGGATTTCAACGGAAACCATTGGCAACCATGTAAGTCCGTCGTCGATCGTCTACTTGTTGGACGATTGCAAGGACAGTGCGAAGATGATTAAACGAGTCTAAGGTGAAGCAAAGCAGATAGGACAAGTCAGAAGCGAAGCAGATGAGATGAGTCGAAAAAGAAGCGAAATATACGGTTTTAGCAACCCGCTGCCCTTTAGGGGCTTTCGCCAAGATCGACTAACGAGGTAATTAGTCGGGGCTAGCCTCCTTTAATCCCATTAAACTTAGTACTTGCATGCAACAAACACGGATTAGACTAACACTTAGTCCAGTCTAGTGTAAGATCTCACATCGCTCAGGCGTGAGGATCCGGTAAGCCTTATATGTACATTCCCACCTCCAAATAGCATGAGGCCTTTTGGGAGCTCACTGGCTTCGGAGTTCGTCAGAACTCTAAAGTTAAGTGAGTTCGCGCAAGAGCAATCCCAGGATGAGTGTGGTCGTGTGAGTTCCCAGAAACAAAACTGTAAGAGTGTGGTCGGGGTCCAAAGAGGACAATATTGTGCTACGGCGGAGTTAAGCCTGGGATGTGGTCCAGCCCGGGCTACAATTTGGTATCAGAGCCACTCCTTGGGTGGAAGTGTGCCGACGAGGACGTTGGGCCCCCTGAGGGGGGGTGGATTGTAAGATTCCACATCGCCTAAGAGTGAGGATCCTGTAAGCCTTATATGTATATTCGTACCTCTAAATAGCACGAGGCCTTTTAGGAGCTCACTGGCTTCGGAGTTACGGAAATCCGAAGTTAAGCGAGTTTGCGCGAGAGCAATCCCAGGATGGGTGACCCATTGGGAAGTTCTCGAGTGAGTTTCCAGAAACAAAACTGTGAGGGTGTGGTCAGGGCCCAAAGCGGATAATATCGTGCTATGGTAGAGTCGAGCTCGGGCTGGGATATGACACTAGTCCAGTGAAGGTGATTAATTGAAGTCAATTTGGATTTCAGAAGATTATAACAGACTTTTTTTTAAGTCACTGATTTCGAAGGATTTTGGTAGATTTATATATCCATTGTAGATTTCTATGGATTTGTAGGGATTTCTTTCATGAATTTCTTAGAATTTTGTAGTTGACTTCTACAACATAAAATGAATTACTTTCTTAGTGCACAATATGAAGAAAAAAAATAACATAAACATATATATATGGATATAAAAATACAAACCAAATAAATATGTCTTTCCGTTTCTCATTTGAATTATAATTAAAAAAATTCAACAAACCAAAACAAATATCATTGACTCAACCACCTGCAACCAGCCACTTCAAACCAATCAATCATAAAATTAAACTTGAAAATAATAACTTCAACCCACAAAATTAAAATAAGGAATGAAGCCATTCAACTAAATTTAAAATCTAATACAAACGCATACACACACAAAAGGAAAGTCAAAGAATAAGTTGTCTATATTCTAGGTTTTGTCCCATCCATTCTCTGTGGGATGTTGCTCTTTATTTTCCATGGGCACTCCTGCACAAGTAGAATCCATTTCATATGCCCCCAGTTTTGTAAATGCTTTTATATCTGAAGAATTATTATCAAAATCTATTGGCAATGACCCATTCATAATCACTGAAGTTAGAGGGACCTCTACGCGGCTTGAATAACTCCCACTATTATCTCACGTGGTTTGGATTGGAATTGTACATGGCAGAATGTCAATGGGTGGGTTGCTGGGATGAGGGGTGGCGAAAGACTGCTTCTATAGAGAGAATTCTTTAGCCTTGAAAAGAAATCCTAGCGGTGAAGGTTGGATTGTTGAAAGCATTTCGTATTTATACCATCTACCCTCAAATCCATCAAAATCCCTCACCTATTAAAATCCTAGCAAATCTTTGGTATTCTTACTACACCTAGAATGTGTGGATTTTTTTTAAATTCTAAGACCATCTCCAAAGGAAATGTCAAATCCTAAGTGGAATGTCATGCAATCAAATTTGAAGGTAAGAGCAAGCTCCAACCGATAAGTCAATCCTCCGTGGATTGGCATATGAAAACTCATATGTCAAATTTGACATATGATAAAACGTGATGTCAAATTATTTTTAATTATTTTATTGTGTAAGTCCCATTAATGCACCAATTATAATTCGTCAAAATTTATTTTAATTGATTTATTTTTAAAATGGGTCATACAAATATCATTTATATATAAAAAACATATCGATTAGAAAGAAAAAAAAAAGAGAAAATCTAACATTGCCACGTCAGCCATCAAATTAACATTTGACATTTATCTTTTGACATCTCTTTTGGAGATGCTCTAATCGACTACCATTGGATTTGGATATATTCTTAAAATCATCTCAAATCCTAACTTGACTATACTATAATTTCAAAATCTTGTAAAATTCTCTTTTAAACTATAATTGACTACACTCGTATTTTAAAGTCTATTAAATTCTATCAAATTTTAATTTGACTACCCCTAATCCTCACTCTTCATTAATTACCGAAATCTGAGATTTAGAAGGTTAAAAGAAGTGAAATTTACATCAAGTTAGAAGGACAAGTGGCAAAAAGTAGGGTAATTTATAGGCCAAAAAAATATAACACTTATCATGTCCTTTAGGTATCGTTTGGTACATGTGATGGGACGAAATGTAGTGAGACAGAATGTGCTCGTCCCACGTTTGGTGTGTCAAAAAAAGTGGGACGCGCTGTCTTAGAGAATGAATTTTGGTTAAATTTATGTTCCACTTCCCCTCTTTGAACGACTCGTTCCACTCTTGTGGAACACAAAATTATAAATTTTTAAGACAAAAATGCTCCTTATTTTTTCAATATTTACACCATCCAAATCATAAAACAAACCCCAAAATTCTAGGAAAAATTTGAAAAAATAACCATAATATGGACTCCAGAATTATAACCACCCTTTTAAGATATCAAATTTTAGTTATAATTATCATAAACTTAAAATGGTAGTTATAATTATCATAAACTTAAAAGGTGGTTATAATTGTATATAGGCTCTAAATTTTGGTTATTTTTTCAAATGAAAATTATTATTATCACTCTAAAAATCTGATTGAATACTTCAAATTTTCTATAATTAAAAAAAATTCACTTGTAAAAAGTGTAAAATGAAAATTTTAAATTACTAACAACAAATCCCTTCCAAATTTCCCAAAATTCTTTCATCTTCTTTCCGTCTTCTCTGCCGCTGCCTTTCTTTTCCCGTAGGCCTTCCTCCTCATCCTCATCCTCTCCTCATCCTCTCCCGTAGCCGCTGCATCTCCAGGTTCGATCTTGATCTCTATAGATCTTTAATTTTTCTTTTTTGATTGGGTTTTACTTTTTCGTTTTCTTGATTTTTCTATGGAAAATTTCAATTTTCTGAGAAAATAGGATGATTGTGAGAAAATAAGTTAGTTTTCTTGGTTTCACTGGTTTAACTTGGGAATTAAAGGTAACTTTTCTCACTTGGTTTTACGTTATACCTCATATCCTTTGTTTGGTTGCTGAGAAAAGTCTGAAAAGTGAAAACCGTTTTAGTTTTGATTTCATTTTCTCATTATACAACTTAATTGAAGGTAATTTCTCTCACTTGTGGGAAATCTGGGAAATTAAAGTGAAAACTGGGAAATAAAAAGACTTTTAGTTGAATGATGTGTTGCATGTGGTTTCTGGGTTCGGATGAGCAAAAATCCTTGTGTCAACTTAGCTTACTATATTTTCCACCGACAAAATAGTGTAGTAGTTGGATTTACCTCTTGCTTTTCACCCTATGAAAATATATTAATTTTTGGTAAATTTAGTTTTTATCGTCTCTCTAATTTATTTAAAACTTTGCATGTTGCAGGAGATTAGTCAACTTTGTATCTTCAAGAACTCTGCAAAGATTACTGCTTATTTTGCAATGTATTCTGGTTGAAATGGTTGCAATTTGATTCTGTGACAAGTTTATGTTGTGGCTGCTTTCGTAGTGGAGGCAGTCTTTCTTACCGGATTTGTCGTAGCTGAAAACCGTGCCTCTTGCCTGAAACGATTTAATGGAACAAAGTTTAGGTCAAGAGTCTGTTCCTGGTTTTGGGTCACTTGACAAGTCTAAGGTTTTAGATGTAAGGCCATTGAGGCGTCTTGTTCCGTTGTTCCCTTCAGCTTCTAATAATACTTCATTTTCAACTCCACAAGGTGCTGCTCCTTTCGTTTGTGTTTCTCCTGCTGGCCCTTTCCCACCCGGGGTTGCCCCATTTTTTCCGTTCTTCATTTCGCCGGAGTCGCAAAGGCCACTTGAACAAAATCTGCAAACACCAAGTGGTAATGCATCTTTTGACTTCAACAACCCAATATCAAACGCAGTCCCAATTAATTCATTTAGGACACCTCCATCCACAGACGCTAATGGAGATACTAGGACAGCAAGAAGGCTTGCTCGAAGTCGTGGTCAGCCACAATCCCAAAGTGGGAATGCAGAGGAAGATGGTTTTGACGGAGAAAATACAAGGAAGGTAGGGAGCTCAAGGAGTAAGTTCCGGTCCCAGAAGAGGACAAGGGGTGGCCAGGACATTAATGTTGCTTTGCCTGATGTTGACATTGATGCAATAATTGATAATGTTCTTACAACATATACCAATACATTCCAACAAACTGATGGTGACAGGGAATCGCTTGTTTATGCACTCACGTCCTATGACTTGGTGCGAAGAAGGATTACACAAATTGAAGAGATGAAGGAAAGAATACCAGGAGCCCCAAGAACAGGACGCCCCGATCTAAGGGCAGGAACACTCTTCATGAATAAGGGAATTAGGACAAATGCCAAGAAGAGGATTGGTGCAGTATCTGGTGTTGAAGTCGGGGATATTTTCTTTTTCCGAATGGAACTGTGCTTGGTTGGGTTACATGCTCCAACTATGGGTGGAATTGATTACATGGGAGTCAAGAACAGTACAGAGGAAGAGCCTTTAGCATTGAGCATTGTTTCTTCTGGAGGATATGAGGATTCTGTGGAGGATTCGAATGTGTTGGTATACAGTGGCCAAGGTGGTAATGCTAGCAATGATTTCAGGAGAGATAAGGAAATGAAGGATCAGAAGCTTGAAAGGGGTAATCTTGCTTTGGAGAAAAGTTTGCATCGGGGTAATGATGTCAGAGTAATTCGAGGTTTAAAGGATGTATCTAATCCAACTGGGAAGGTATATGTCTATGATGGTCTATATAAAATTCACGAATCATGGGTCGACAAGGGGAAGAGTGGTTGCAATGTATTTAAGTATAAATTGGTAAGGTTACCTGGCCAGCCTGAAGCATTTACCATTTGGAAATCAATTGAACAGTGGAAAGAAGAAACTACTACTACGAGGGTTGGACTTATATTGCCTGACCTTACTTCCGGAGCTGAAAATTTACCTGTTTCTCTGGTAAATGATGTTGATGGCGAGAAAGGCCCTGCACACTTCACATATATTTCTAGCCTGCAGTATTCTAAACCAGTGAATCTTACAGAACCCTCTGATGGATGTCTCTGTATTGGTGGGTGTCTCCCTGGTAATTCCAATTGCTCTTGCATTAAGAAAAATGGAGATTTTCTCCCATTTACTGCAAATGGGCTTCTTGTGAACCAAAAATCCTTACTGCATGAATGTGGTCCATCCTGTCAGTGCCCTCCTAATTGTCGGAATCGAGTGTCTCAAAGTGGCCTGAAAGTTCGTCTGGAGGTGTTTAGAACTAAGGATAAAGGTTGGGGTCTGCGGTCTTTGGATCCCATCCGCGCTGGTTCTTTCTTATGTGAATATGCAGGACAAGTTCTTAATATTTCTGGGGTAGAAGAAATGGGAGGTGATTATGAAGACGATTACATTTTCGATGCTACTCGTACCTGTCAGCCACTCGGGGTTCTGCCTGGTGATTCCACTGAGACTTCAAAGGCCCCATTTCCTCTAATTATAAGTGCAAATACTGCTGGAAATGTTGCTCGTTTTATGAATCACAGCTGTTCTCCAAATGTACTTTGGCAGCCAGTCTTAAGGGAAAACAAAAATGAGTCTGACCTCCATATTGCGTTTTATGCGGTTGGACACATACCTCCTATGACAGAGTTGACATATGATTATGGGATGGTCCCTCAAGAGAAAGCATACCATAAGAAGAAAGTGTGCCTTTGCGGGTCAATAAAATGCAGAAGCTTCTTTTACTAATGGGTGTATCATATGAGGGTGAACTTTGATAAATTATGCTTCTAGGAAAAGGTTAGAGGCCTTCAGTTTCCTGACTGAGTTTATTTCTTAGTATGATACTTTTTCTGTTTGTCTTGCTTTCTTGTTTTATCATATAAATGCTTCTTAAATTAACCGGACTTTAAAGAATGATTAAATCTTGAACGTAGCATGAATGATCATGAAAACAGTTTACGTTTGGCACTTAGTAGTGGTTTTACGGTTCATGTTATCATGAAATATGTTGATTTTGCATGAATATCTCATCTGTTTGAAGACAAAATATGTGGAAGGAACATTCTTTTCCTAAAATGTTGGTTCAGAAAATGTGTAAAGGATTCGATTCTGTGTGTTGTGTCTTGGTTGAATCAATTTTTGTTTCAGATTCCAAAGTAAAATTGTCTTTAACACCAGTCTAGTATTTGGCATTCACTTGGGTCCTGTCCTGTTTATCCATGATCCGTCTTTATTGTATATCTAGATCCCTGCCACCTTCAGGCCAGCAATCCTTATCTTTATTGTTGAATCCTGTATTTAATAGTTCAATGCCATAGCCACCCATGCGTTAAATTTTCAAGGAACTGTCTTCACTTGTTACACACTGCACGGTGAGAAGTGAGAATATCATAAACCAGACGCAGAAAAGTAAAACTAGGTCACAGCCCATCTGGCATTGATCTATTTGCGATATCAAGTTTTAGAGACAATGGGTTTGCTTGGAACTAACTAATTAGTGCAGTTATCCATCCTTGTGATCGGTAGAATGCCATTTGGATCATTACTCACATCCATAAATATGAATGCTGCATCGTAATTTAATGTTAGTATGATTAATGGATTTTTCCTTAAATTTAAGCTAAGTCATGAATGCCTTCCCGATCAACTCTCTATACTTTTTCTGGGGAACCTTGATCTTATGTATCAGGATTGACGATCTTGTATCAAATTTTGTGTCTTGTAAACTTATATAATGTAACTATGTTGCTATGGGCACATATGATTTGCTCTATTTCCGTACTGACACTTCTCAGTGTCCAAATATTTATACACGACTTCATGTTTTTTCTATTTAAATGAAGTTCTTACCCTTCCATATTGCCCTGTCCCTTGTGCAGTTGGTTTGTATTACTTAGCGGAAAGAAGGGGGTGATGCAGTATGCGTGTCCATTTGCTGTTTTCTTTACCTTGGAAGGATCTGGTTTCACAGGTATTGAGGAACATCATACTTCCCCCTTGTGACTTTAGTTAATGGGCACATGCGAGATCCGTTCTCAGCATTGTCAATGTACTATTAATGTATGAAGTTTGTAACATTAAAATTACTAGGAGATTTCCTTTGGATTAGTTTATTTACTTGTGTGTGGTTTCCTTTTTAGTGGAAAAGTAGGTTTCTTCTTTGTTTATTAACGACTTGCTTTGTGGAATCTGAGGACCTAAGCCCCATGTGCTTGTGCACAGGGTTATAAGTGCATTTGCTCTAGGGCATGCACCTGCTTCCATCTGTGCCTGGGCTCGTGTTTTCCTTCGGGCCCCAAGCTTGTTAGACCGGAGACTGGTGACGGTTAAGTCATTTTATCGTACAAATCATATTGTCCATTAGTCCATCTTTGAGAGCATGTAAGCGAGGTTCATAGTTGCGGTTTGTAGAGCTTCTTCTGGTAGAAGAGGAGGTTGTTGTGACTTGTACCCTAGGAGTAGGAGGTTAGTACTTACTGCTTGGGCATTTGTACGACGAGGTCTGCTTTAGGTGTGTGGTTTCAAATTCAAGCGGATAGTAGCCATTGATCTGAAGCAAGGTATAAAATATCGATGATATTGAAAATATCGGTAGTCCGGAAATACGGAAATATCGACGGAAATATCGGGATATCGATATCGATAAAAATCCAATAGAAACCACGGAAATTGTAAGAAAAAGTTGGAAATTTTTATTGAAACTTTGCAGGGTGTTTATTTAGTCAATTATCTATTAGTTTATCACAAAAAATTAGAAGGAAATGCATTGCATGATGGATTTAACTTATTTAAATTGATTATATAGCGAGCTGGCAAACATTGTGAGTGTAGAAAATATGTAGTAATTAATACTGTGATTGTGACCATCCCTATATAAATAATATCAACAACAAAAAATCCCCATATAAATAGCATAATTATATTGTGGGTGCACTTATTCATAAATATCTTATTTAGTTTTGTCAGTTAGAAAATAGAAAACAAAAATAAGTGAGATTAGCAATTGGGACAAAGTTTGACTCGGACAATAGAGTATAGGGACCTCAAAATACATGAATTAAAAAAAAGAAGCAAGTCTTTTCACGTGTACCATTACAGTCGATAGCAAGTTCGAAAAAAATTAAGGGCAAAAAACAGTAAAGTCAAGTCTTTTCAATATTCATCATACAAAAAATAGTTCTTTATTTTCTAATGGTGATGCTTGTTGTCGGTTTGGGAGAAAAGCAGATGGCAGTGGTCAGAGAGATCCAGACCTCTCTTCTCCCTTCTTTCCCTTCTCCATTTTCCCCTTCTCTCCCTTCTCCACTTTCCCCATCCCACATAGAGATCCAGACCTCTCTTCTCCCTTCTCTCCTTTCTCCATTTTCCCCGACCTCTCTTCTCCCTTCTCTCCCTTCTCCATTTTCCCCATCCCAGCGATGGCACAGAGAGATCGACAGATCTCTCTTCTCCCTTCTCTCCCTTCTCAATTTTCCCCATCCGAGCTCGATCAAGTCTCCATGCACCGATGAATTTGTTTCAATTTCTTGGTTTTCAGTTCGGATTTGGGGTTATGGCGTTCTTCTGCGATTTCGTTGTTTTTTTGGTTTGCAAGCTGCGGCCATGGCCTATCTGCAACTCGGCGAACGCAGGATCCGGCGTTCTTCTTCGGCGACATTTCCACAATATCGCGATATTTTGACGAAAATACTTTGGATAGTGAATAAAATATCGGATAGTGCAAAAATCGATATTATCAGCGATATTTCGCCGATAATATCGGCATTTCGGACTGTGATCTGAAGTGAATATAAGGTGAGTATCGGCATCGGAAATATAGTGTCTACAATTCTGCGGTACATTTTAATATTAGTGGGCGAATAAAATGATTTAGTGTTTTGCTTGGCCTCTCTCTCTGGTTCTCATGGTGAGTATGGTTCGTCGACGTATACTGGGGGCAGGACAGTAGCAGAAATTCTGTATGAGTTATTTTGTGCTAGTTTTATTACTTGGAAATGATGTATCTACATGTCGTTTTCAGTTGTCACAGTTAGGTTATGTCTTTCCAAGTCCAATGGGGCAGGCCGTCATAAATTCTGTACGAGTTATTTTCATTCATCTTTATAAGTTTCGATTCAAAGATTGCACCTTCATTATGCCCTCCTAAGACAGGACTAATCTGTTTGATATTCTTAAAGCAATATGATCAAAGTATTACTAAACGAGAGAATGGCTTACATGTCATCGTGGTAGTGTTCCGTGATGGTACCGTGACCCCTCTTGAATTTCTTTAAAACCAAAATTTGGATGAATTGTGTGAGGACTGACGTAAAAAAGAAAGAATAGTGTTACACTTATTATTTACTTGTACCATCATTTATATTTATTGTATCATCATTTGTTCTTTTTTATAATACAAGTAGGGTCCGTCAATGTACGCGAATCCCATCTTTATAAGAGATTTAGCACAAATGATGTGACAGCCCGTTCCGAGAAATATTTATCGACGTTGTGAATTGACTTATATATCCTTAAGTGATGGGTGTGTGTTTATGTATTGGTTTGGTTTTAGGCCAATTGTTTTATGCCCTAAATATTTGGTTACATTTGGACCACACACGCACTTCCACATCACTTTCTCTCTTCTCTCCCATACTCTCTCTCTCTCTATCTCTCAGACTCTCACTCTCTCTTCCATTTTCGTACGGCAAGCAACAAAACCCTTGCAAACTTCACAGATTGAGCTCGTGCTTGGTCCCATTGTGTTCATCTCGTTCTTACGAACTCATCGACACCATTTTCAAGTAAGGACAATTTTAATTTCGCGTTAAAAACCTTAACCCGTGTCCATGCACTGTTCATGCAAATTTTATTGTGTGATTTTTAGGAGATTTTAAGCTCATAGGGAGCTTAAGGAGGTTCTTAGGAAACTCAAAGTAGTTCGTTTGAAGGTTTTGGACCTCAGAGTGTCGAGAACAGAGCTTTTAAAGTTTGGCCAGAGTTCATGGGGTTTTTTAGGCAAGATCCAGTGATCATTGGGGCTTGAAAGAGGTATGATTGTGTTCTCCTTGCTCAGGGCTTCATTTTGATATAAATTACGTGAAAAATGGATGAAAATCGACGAAGTTATAGCGGTTTAAAAACTTCCTAGATTTCGGCGCCGGCGACGGTCGCCAGAGTTCCAAGGTAAGAGACGATGGAATATTCCAGTGCCATTAGTTAAGTTTAACGGTTACCGTTAAGATTTAACGGAATATTCCTAACGCCGTTTGCTGTACTGTTACGCGTGCCAGGCACGTGGCCGTGCGTGGGACCTCAGAATTTTTTTCTAAAAATTCCTATGTTCGTGAGGTTGTGTAGATCACGTTGGTATATTCAAATACCAAAATTGAGCTATGTATGAGAAGTTATTTCCGAAGTTCTGTTTATGTGCTTAAATAACGTTTATTCAGTTAATTCTCATATAGGCAAGACCTATCCCAAGGACTAGCGTAGCCAGGCTAGGCGTGGGGGCTACGACCCAGCTACTTATCAGTAGTGGGCTTTTGTTTTCCGTATATACCTATACACAGCTACTTTTCCCAGAAAATGAACTTAAAGGATTACGTTTTGAAATGCCATGCAAATTATCTATTTATTTTAATTATACATTAGTGATTGCATATAATTGTGATGGTGTTACAAACGCACAGGTAAGTGTCAGGTAAGTTTATTTACTGGTTTAATGAGAATGAGAATGATGTGATGTGATGAGAGCTCATAAACCTGCACTTTGATATTAGTGCTCCTGCCCAGAGATAGAGGCATAGTCTTTCACGTGATGTTCACCTCCCGCATCGCATGCTCGCCTTGGATACAAGTGGGTTCGACTTGTAGGTGACCCGCGAATTATTCGCACAGTCTTCACGTGATTGTAGCACTAGAGCATATTTATTCTATATACAGTGATGTTGTGCAGACCACTAGAGGTGGTATTGATTTGTGTGTAGGATATATACATGATATGATGAGATTGATTATGAGCTATATATACAGCTGAGGGCTGAATTGATTATTGAGAATGATTATGAGCTATATATACAGTCGAGGGCTGAGTTGATTTCCTAGCATTCAATCACATTCACTGAGTTATATTTGGCGTTTAGTTGAGATACTTTGGCATGGCATACATACATATTTCCAGCATGATTTCGAGATCTATATATATGAGTATATACTTTATTTTCGGGAAATTATACAGGTTTTACGGAGAGGGGTTATAACTTTTGAGAAAATAATGGTTTTGAAAAGATTTGTTTCTGCCCACTCACGCTTTTGTTTTTCACCCCTCCAGGTTCTAGGTAGCTTTTGTCGTTGGTGGCTAACGAGGATTGTCCGGCAGTTATGACAGACTACTCATTATGTAGTACACCCTTTGGTGTTATTTGAACTTATTAATTCCTGCTTGACTGCATTTGACTTAGTATGTTCTGGTTCTGTATAAGCACTCATAATTCTCGCTCTAGCACACTATCTTAATTAGGATTGCTAGTGGCTTGGTTTTAATTTGTTCGTATTCTTGTTATTCATCTTGCTTCCGCACTGTGCACATGGTTACGGCATGCTCACGTGACGGCCATCACGCCCCACTTTTGGGTCGGGGTGTGTCAGTTTGGTATTAGAGCTTTAGGTTGCAGTCCTGCATATCTCGTGAAGTTTCTAATAATTTGATGTCTTCTGTCAGAACTATGCCGCTTCGTAAAGAGCCACGTCGTTCAGATGAGCCTAATTTCCCTGACATAGCTCAGTTAGGGGAAGCTATTGTCAGTGCTATTCAGTGCTATTCAGATGAGCCTAATTCCCCTCTGGAGTATATTCATAATTTGAAAATAAATAGGTTTGTGGAAAATGAAGGACCCGAGGGTTTAGAGAAATGGATAATGCATACTGAGAAGACTTTTAGACTGATGCAGAGTCAGGGGAGTCTAGCTCCAAACAGGTGGGTTAAGACGACCACTTGATTTTTGGGTAAAGAACCGGCATCATGGTGGGGACAGTTGACTGATGAGATGCCCAATGAGGAAGCTAATGATTGAGATGTATTCAAACGGTTGTTTTACAAAAGGTTCATTCCTCCTGCATATTTTGACAGTAAGAAGCGGGAATTTACGAGTTTGAAACAGAAGAAACTGTCAGCTAATGAGTACTACAGGAAGTTTACTGATCTATCTCGTTATTATCTGGAGGTTGCTGCTAACCCGATTAAGATGCTTCATCGCTTCAAATTGGGTATGAAGAAGAAATGGCACACTATAGCGACTGTGATTCCCTGTACTACTTACCATGAGTTTTATGAGGCCTTGTTACAGATTGAGGATTCAGAGAACTTACCCAGTGAAAGTGATGAAGAAGAAGAAAAAGATAGGAATCAAAGGAAGGATAATAAGAGGAAAGGCTAATTCTTGCAAGGACCTCGCCAAACGCAGAGCTTTAAACATAATGGGGCTAGCTCTAGTTCTTCTAGTGGAGGCTTCAGTTCTACAGGATAGAGATGAGGATGTAGGTTCTTCAGAGGTTCCAAATCCCAGAAAGGAGGAGGCAGGTTCTTCATAGGTGCAACAATTGACATTTTGGGGAATGTCGACGTGGTAGTAATGAGTGCTATACTTGTGGTCAGGTAGGACACTTGACTAAGTATTGTCCTCAGGGCCAGCAGAGGCCCTAGTAGCCTTCCTTACCACCGCCAGTTTCCATGCAGCAGTTCTCAGGACCGAATGGTTACACTCAAACGGGTCGTGGTGGAGCCTTCCACTATCAGGGGATCCCATTCCTTATTCTTTAGACCAGTATCAGTACCCTTCGGATCCCTATTAACAGGGTGGTTATGGGCAGTATTCGGGAGGATATATACCTCAGCAGCAGTACTCAACTGGTGGATCACAGTGGTATTCAGAAGGACAGCCTCAGCAGGTTGATGCTGCTACTAGTGGTGTTGGGTCATCTAGGCAGCCCAGCCAGTCGGGCCAAAGATGTAATTCTCAGGGTTGAGGAGTGCATGCTAGCAGAGGTCCAGGAGGACGGCAGCATGCTCAGGGGTGTATCCATAACCTGTCGCTTCAGGATGCCCAGAACAACCCGAACTTAATCATGGGTACGTTAAACATTTTTAGTCATTACGCTAAAGTATTGATTGACTGTGGTGCTACACATTCCGTAATTTCTCATATGTTTGCTCAGTTGACACAACCTCAACCTTTACCCATTGGGTATGAGTTGGACTTTGCTATGCCTAGAGGGGAGAAGTGTTACGTAGATTATGTATATCTAAGATGTCCCGTAGTAGTGGAGAATGTGGTTATGCCTGCTAACCTCACTCCGTTAGATATTGTCAATTTTGATGTCATTCTAGGCACAAATTGGTTGCACTACAATCGTGCCAAAATTGACTTTTACGGGAAATCAATGACTTTCCATCGTCCTAGATTACCTGAAGTTACCTTTGTTGGAAAACTTAGTGGAGTTAGACATGGAGTTATTTCGACGGTGAAAGCCAAAAATTTATTGAAGAAAGGTTGTCAAGGGTACTTGGCTTACGTGGTACTTAATGATGATACTCATGTTAACTTGGAGAATGTTAAGGTGGTCAGACATTTCTCTAACGTCTTCCCTGATGATTTACCTGGATTGCCGCCAGATCGCGATGTGGAGTTCGCCATTGATTTTTTACCAGGTACTAATCTTATTTCCTTAATTCCCTATGGAATAGCTCATGCTGAGTTGAGAGAGTTGAAGATCCAGTTACAGGAGTTACTTGATAAAGGTTTCATTCAGCCTAGTACTTTGCCTTGGGGAGCCCCAGTCTTGTTTGTACGAAAGAAAGATGGTACCTTGAGGCTATGCGTTGATTACAGACAATTGAATCGGGTGACGATTAAAAACCGTTATCCGTTACCGCGTATAGACGATCTTTTTATCAACTTCGAGGTGCCTTTGTGTTTTCAAAAATCGATTTGAGGTCTGGTTACTATCAGTTGAAAATCAAGAGTGACGACGTTCCTAAAACTGCTTTTAGGACTCATTATGGTCATTATGAGTTTCTCGTGATGCCATTTGGAATGACTAATGCACCAGCAGCTTTCATGGGGTTGATGAATAAGGTATTTCAACAATATTTAGATAGATTCGTCATTGTCTTCATTGATGACATTCTGGTGTATTCTAAGTCAAAGGCAGACCATGTTCGACATCTTTCTTTGGTGTTGAAGAAGCTGAGGGAACATCGATTGTATGCTAAGTTCAGCAAGTGCCAATTCTGGTTAGATCAAGTTGCATTCTTAAGGCACGCCGTTTCAGCTCAAGGTATCCAGGTTAACCCTCAAAAGATAGCAGCTGTGGAGAATTGGGAGTAGCCATGAACCGTCATCGAGGTATGAAGTTTGCTTGGCTTAACAGGTTACTATCGACGGTTTGTTAAAGACTTTTTAGTCATGGCTTTACCATTGACGAGGTTGACCAGGAAGGATGTTAAGTTTGAGTTGGATAATAATTGTGAGCAGAGTTTCCAGCAGTTGAAGTATTGTCTCACTCATGCTTCTGTCTTAGCTCTTCCTGATGATGATGGTAACTTCGAGATTTATAATGATACTTCATCGAGTGGCCTATGATGTGTTTTGATGCAACATGGTAAGGTGATCGCTTATGCTTTATGTCAGTTAAAGCCTCATGAAAAGAATTATCCTACTCATGATTTGGAGTTAGCGGCCATCATTTTCGCTTTGAAGACTTGGAGACATTATCTTTATGGTGAGAAATGTAGGATTTTCTCAGATCACAATAGTCTCCAGTACCTGTTCACTCAGAAGGATTTGAATCTTCATCACGACGATGGATTGAGTTGTTGAGCGACTATGACTGCACGATAGAGTATCACCCTGGTCGTGCAAATGTGGTGGCTGATGTTCTTAATAAGAAATCCCAGGGCAGAGTTAATGCTTTTCATGAGAGTTGTGTTCCTCTTCTTGCAGAGTTGAGATCAACTGGAGTGCAGTTAGAGGTAGAGAATCCAGTGGTAAATGATTGAGATGAAGCCTTGTTTGCCAGTTTTCCAGTCAGATCGATCTTAATTGATCGTATACTCGAGACCCAGATTAGTAATGAAGACACTCAAGAGCTTATCCGGTTAAGGAACTAAGGGAAAAAGAAAGACCTCTGAATCAGAGAATCAGATGGCATGCTCATGCAGGGTTAAAGAAGGATATCTTGGACGAAGTGCATATTTCATCCTATGCAATGCATCCCGAAGGCACGTAGATGTATCATACCATTTGACCATTCTACTATTGGCCGGGTATGAATAGAGAAATTGTTGAGCATGTAAGTAGGTGTATCATATGTCAGCAAGTCAAAGTTGAAAGGAAGAAACCATTTGGATTAATGCAGCCGCTTCCCGTTCCGTAGTGGAAATGGGAAAACATTACTATGGATTTTGTGTACAAGCTTCCTCGTACACATAATGGTTATGATGGAATCTGGGTGATTGTTGATCGGCTCACTAAGTTGGCGCATTTTATTCCTGTGAGGGAGAAGCTCTCTATGAACCGATTAAGTGAGTTGTTCATATCGAAGATTGTAAAGTACCATATAGTTCCAGTCAGTATTATCTCGGATCGTGATCCTAGATTCACTTCCAAGTTCTGGATAGCATTCCAGGAAGCTCTTGGTGCAAAATTACATTATAGTACGACATATCATCCTCAGACAGATGGGCAATCTGAGAGGATGATTCAGACGTTGGAAGATATGCTAAGATCTTCGGTTTTGCAGTTTGTGACACGTGGCATCATCGTTTGGATTTGATGGAGTTCGCCTACAATAACATCTTTCACTCTAGCATTGGGATGGCACCGTTCGAGGCACTTTATAGGAAACCTTGTCGTACACCTTTGTGTTGGTCAGAAGTTGGCGAAAGAGTTTTGGAGGGAGTAGAAGAGACTACTCAAAATGTTCAGGTTATTAAGGCTAACCTGAAAGAGGCCCAGGATCACTAGAAGAGTTTAGCAGATAGGCGTGCTATTGACCGAGTGTACAAAGTTGGTGATTGGGTGTTTCTTAAGTTATCGCCGTGGCGAGGTGTGGTTCGATTCAGAAAGAAAGGCAAGTTAAGTCCCAGGTACAGTGGACCTTATCAGATCACCGAGCGAGTCGGTGAAGTGTCTTACAAGCTTGAGTTACCGTCAGAACTGTCCAGATTGCATAATGTGTTTCATGTCTCTATGCTTCGACACTATGTTTCGGATCCATCACATGTGATTCCTTTGCAACCTTTAGAGATTAACCCATATTTGACTTACGATGAGGAACGGGTGACGATATTGGATTAGAAAGATAAGGTGCTCAGGAATAAGACAGTGCGTTCGGTGAAAGTTTTATGGAAAAATCACTCAGTGGAAAAGGCTACTTGGGAGACGAGGACAGGATGAGAGAGATGTATCCGCGTTTGTTTTATGGATACTAGTGGTCATACTTGTTGTTTGAAATTTCAGAACGAAATTTTTATAAGGTGAGTAGATTGTGACAGCCCGTTCCGAGAAATATTTATCGATGTTGTGAATTGACATATATACCTTTGAGTGATGGGTGTGTGTTTATGTATTGGTTTGGTTTTAGGCCAATTGTTTTATGCCCTAAATATTTGGAACCAATTATAACTAAGATTTCCTTAGTTTGTAATTGGTTACATTTGGACCACACACACACACTCCCACATCACTTTCTCTCTTCTCTCCCGTACTCTCTCTCTCTATCTCTCAGACTCTCACTTTCTCTCCTCCATTTTCGTACGGCAAGCACCAAAACCCTTGTAAACTTAACAGACCGAGCTCGTGCTTGGTTCCATTGTGTTCATCTCGTTCTTACGAACTCATCGACACCATTTTCAGGTACGGACAATTTCGATTTCACGTTAAAAATCTTAACCCGTGCCCATGCAGTGTTCATGCAAATTTTATTGTCTGATTTTTAGGAGATTTTAAGCTCATAGGGAGCTTAAGGAGGTTCTTAGGAAGCTAAGAGTAGTTCGTTTGAAGGTTTTGAACGTCGGAGTGTCGAGAACAGAGCTTTTAAAGTTTGGCTACAGTTCGTGGGGTTTTTCCGACGAGATCCAGTGATCATTGGGGCTTTAAAGAGGTATGATTGTGTTCTCCTTGCTCAAGGCTTCATTTTGATATAAATTACGTGAAAAATGGATGAAAATCGACGAAGTTATAGCGGTTTAAAAACTTCCTAGATTCCGGCACCGGCGACGGTCGCTGAAGTTCCAAGGTAGGAGACGATGGAATATTCCGTCAAGTCTAACGGAATATTCCAACGTTATTAGTTAAGTTTAACGGTTACCGTGAAGATTTAACAGAATATTCCGAGGAATATTCCGTCAAGTCTAACGGAATATTCCAACGTTATTAGTTAAGTTTAACGGTTACCGTGAAGATTTAACAGAATATTTCGAGGAATATTCTTAACGTCGTTTGCTGTACCGTTACGCATGCTAGACACTTGGCCGCGCGTGGCTGGCGCGTGGGACCTCAGAATTTTTTTTTAAAATTTCCTATGTGTTCGTGAGGTTGTGTAAATCACGTTGGTATATTCAAATACCAAAATTGAGCTATGTATGAGAAGTTATTTCAAAAGTTCTGTTTATGTGCTTAAATAACGTTTATTCAGTTAATTCTCATATAGGCGAGACCTATCCCGATGGCGAGCGTAGCCAGGCTAGGCGTAGGGGCTACGACCCGACTACTTATCAGTGAGTGGGCTTTTGTTTTCCGTATATACCTATATACTGTTATTTTCCCAGAAAATGAACTTAAATGATTACGTTTTGAAATGCCATGCAAAATATCTATTTATTTTAATTATGCATTAGTGATTGCATATAATTGTGATGGTGCTACGGATGCATAGGTAAGTGTCAGGTAAGTTTATTTACTGGTTTAATTAGAATGAGAATGATGTGATGTGATGAGAGCTCATAAACCTGCACTTTGATATTAATTCTCCCGCCCAGAGATATGGGCATAGTCTTTCATGTGATGTTCACCTCCCGCACCGCATGCTCGCCTTGGATCCAAGTTAGGTGCACAGTCCTGTCGTATAGATCACTACAAGTGGGTTCGACTCGTAGGTGACCCGCGAATTATTCGCACAGTCTTCACGTGATTATAGCACTAGAGCATATTTATTCTATATAGAGTGTTGTTGTGTAGACCACTAGAGGTGGTACTGATTTGTGTGCAGGATATATACATGATATAATGAGATTGATTATGAGGTATATATACAGCCGAGGGCTGAATTGATTATTGAGAATAATTATGAGCTACATATACAATCGAGGGCTGAGTTGATGTGGTGGGATTCAATCACATTCACTAAGTTATATTTGGCTTTCAGTTGAGATACTTTGGCATGGCATACATCCATATTTCCAGCATGATTTTGAGATCTATATATATGAGTATATACTTTATTTCTGGGAAATTATACAGGTTTTACGGAGAAGGGTTATAATTTTTGAGAAAAGAATGGTTTTGAAAAGATTTGTTTTTGCCCACTCACGCTTTTGTTTTTCACCCCTCCAGGTTCTAAGTAGCTTTTGTCGTTGGTGGCTAACGAGGATTGTTCGGTAGTTATGACAGACTACTCATTATGTAGGACACCCTTTGGTGTTATTTGAACTTATTAATTCCTGCTTGACTACATTTGACTTAGTATGCTCTGGTTCTGTATAAGCACTCATAATTCTCACTCTAGCACACTATCTTAATTAGGAATGCTAGTGGCTTGGTTTTAATTTGTTCATATTCTTCTTATTCATCTTGCTTCCACACTGTTCACATGGTTACGTCACACTCACGTGACGGCCAGCACGCCCCACTTTTGGGTCGGGGTGTGTCAAATGATTTACAACTAGATGACTTTTTTGAAAAAGAAAACTTAAAACGATTGTGTATGCTATTTTTGTTTGGTTGGAAAGGACTAGACTTATCCCAAATCCAAAGATGATGTGGAATGTTCCATATACGGTAAGTGCCGTGCAAGCGTTACATCGTATGTCAGCTGGATAAACAGATGAATGTTGGGGTCCACGGGATAAGATCAAGACATCTTTCATGTATCCATCTCGGTATGTCAGGAGTTTGGCCACTTTAAGTGGACAATGCTAAACGTTCAAAAACCAAAAACTAGTTTAATTTGTATAAAAATTCATCTCTAACCGATGACTGGCTATAATTTTATAGAGTCTAAGATCATTTTCAACTGAATGAGGACTAAAGGGTCATGTTTAGCCATATAGCCTTGCAAGAAATTATATCAGTGCCAGACCATATTTTATACGATCTCTAATCGAGAAGGTCAGAGGGCCATAGGCCAAACATAATCCCCTTAATAATTTATTATTTTAATTGAATTAATTTAGTTAATTAAATTAAACTACCATATTAAAATAAAATTTTCGGACATATTAAAATATAGTTATATAATCTTAATCATTTTTCGGATAGTATGGAATGGTGAAAAATATGTGAAAATGGTGTAGAAATGGTTTAGGTATTTATAGGAAAAAAAAATTAGAATTTTATTTTTCTTTTTGAAAAAAAAATTCGTCCAAAAAAAAAAATCAAATTCCAACAATAACATGACGTCAACTAATTGTTGCTAGCTGGCGTCATGTTGACATTAGGCAGCTGTTGGAGGGCAAGTGGGCTAGGCTAGAGGGCTGGCTAGTTGGAAATGGCCAACTCATTCTGGGCTGATTTGGGTGTTTTGGCCCGGTGGGACCCACAAGCCCTTTGGCAGGGTCTGTTGGAAATGTGCCCTAAAACCAATCATATGATGATACTGTGCGGACATTTCACATGTTAAACTAATCTAGTTTAATATAAAGGGCAAAGGTTATTGTTTTAAGCTGCCTCATATAAATGTTATATGCTTAAACGATAAGTCTAAGGAATATGTGATTAGGAGAATGTAATCTAAAGAAGTTAGATTCATGAGACCATTCTCTTTCGTATACATATCCTAAACGTTCCTGATCATAGGATTGCCAATTGGGCATTGACAGTCAGTTAAGATCAGTATCTGCTATGTCTTCTCTTAGGGAGAGTGATTGGTCTCGAGTCATTGGTGTGACTGACACCAAGACAAGCATGTAGGTGCTCAATAGAGAATAAGTCCACTAAACACGATCAACGAGGAGTTCTCATACTCATGTCACATGAGAACTCATGGTTGGGATAATGCAAAGTAGTCATTTGACCTGAGGCATCATAGTTGTCTTGTGGTTAGGTCCTTGATCTTTGACCATGTCAAAGTCACTCTATCAGAGGGTGTCCACGGCGTAGTTGGGGTTAAGTCACTTAGCCATGGAGGCAAGTGAATGCGCAACAAGGGATCTCTAACCTTCAAACTGTTTGAGGGAGAATACTCTATGATATGATTTAGAATCTCTGGCCAGAGTATGAATGAGATTTGGAAAATCGTTCCGAATCAAATTCAAAGCAATCATATAAGTAAATGAATCACATTGGATAGTAGACATGAATAAACTATCAAACCAAACAATGTGGTCAAGAGTGTTGTATTAGAGAAAGACCGTATTGCATTGTAATCCTAAACTGAATAGGTTTTCCACCTCTTCTGATTAGCTTGGGTAGCCATGACATACTGCTAGGTGTCACTCATGGTTTGTGGAAGCTCTGATAGTGAGTAATCACTAAAGGGAGAATTGAAAGTAAGTTTCAATTCACAATCAATTTGAAAGAGTTCTAATTGCCCACTGCCTCGCTAAAAGGAACCTAATGGATCGTACACCGAGTAAGGTAGAGATTGAAAAAACAACGGAGATGAGTAAGGATAATTAAATGGTTTAATTATTTATGGCTAGGATTAATTAATATGTTAATTAATCAAACGAATAAGTTCGTTATAGACCTCGGGTTAGTTTTGGGCCTCAAGGCCCAATGGGCTTCGAACGTCAAGCCCATTGACTTAAGTTGTATGACAACTTAATGACTAATAAAACATAAGGGCACAAACAACCCAATAAACCCTTAAGGCCGGCCATGATGAATTGGAGTGGGTTTTTGGACTTATTACAAGTTTGCCACTCCAATGAAGGTAGGTATAAATATGACTTTATAGCCTTTTCTTCATTAGGGTTTCTTTTGGAGAAAAGATGAGAACACTTCTCTCCCTTTTCTCTCTAAGTGGCCGGCCCCCTTGGAGGGGATTAACTAGCATCTAATCCTCCTCCAAGGTTACTCATCTCTTCTAAATGCTCTCCTTGGTGTGGAGACTTAGAGGTTCTCTTTCTTGGGAACTTGGAGAATCCATTCTACCATCCTCCTCCAAGAAATCCATGGAGCCAAGAAGCAAGGAATGAAGGCCCTCTCCTTGGGTGATTAGCCTTTGCTTATGCAAAGAGGAATCAACAAAGGTATAAGATTTCTCAACTCACTTTATTTTGAGTTGAGTCTTGGTTCACCTATATACTAGGCTTTGAATTTTGATAGGAGCATATTTATGCGACTTAACTAGCTTGTTTCCTTGCATGTACGTTGTTAGAACCTAGTTATTTTAGTACTTTAAGCCATTTTCGTGTGTTTATAGGTCCATTGGGCAATTGGAGCAAAGAAGTGCATTTTGGTGCGTTTTGGAGCGATTTTGGGCCTATGATGGATTGGACATGCTTGGAGCCAATTGGAGTGATGGAATTGAAGTGCAAATGAGCTAGGGAGTGAGTGAAGAAGTGAAGAATGGAATCTAAGACGAATGAAGAATGAAGAGTCAAAATTGGAAACCGAAGTTTCTAAGTTTGGAAGTTTCTATTTTTGAAGGTTTCCATTCTTGAAGAGTTTCTATTCTTGGAATGGAAGTTTCCTAATCTCTCTTCACCAAAGTTTCAGCCACAAATGGGTTCCTAAATGTGTGAGGACATTCAATTGGTAGTTTTAGAATCCTAAACTTACCTAAAACAACTTTGCCGCACCCTCCTTGTCTTTCCTTGTTCCTTGCCGCACAAGCCTTCTTTGTTTCCTATTTTCTATGAATTAAAGCATATCGCTGTTTTGTGTAAGTCCTTGTCGTGCAAGGGGGAAGGATTTTCTTCCTTGTTTTGTATCCAAAGCACTTCCGTTTTCTCTCCTATTTCTGCCACATAAAACATTCATTAATCACTTTTGATTTCTGAACCAAAACATTCCTAGTTTGCCATTTCCTATCCTTGCCACCCAAGACATTCAATCCTGTCCTATTTCCTGCCTCCAAATCCCATTCCCTTTTAATTTAAAGGCTTGCCGCACCTCTCCCTTTATTTTTCTTTTAATTTCTGACCAAAATCCTTTCCTATTTTGTGTCACACTTCTTTGTTTCCTAATCTCTTTGATTTTCTGATTTCTTTTCTTCCCTATTCAATGAGGGAACCATTTTAGCTAAGTTTTAATAAGGCCTTTTCTGTACCCTAGTCGTGCTATCCCCTTTTAATCCCCTTTGTGCCGCACCAATGGATTGATTCAGATTTTTACACATCTTAGACACAAACCCTTTCTCTTGCCGCAACTACCCTCTCAATCATTCATAATTTCTGACCCTTCTACACTCTTGCCGCAACCCCTTTCTATCCTAAACCATACCATTCATCCATACACCTAAACCACAACATTAAACACTTGTACCACAACAAGGTGGAGAAGAAGGAGGCCTTGGACGTTTCAAGTTTGCAGATTTGAGCGTTTTTAGGTGTACTTCGTTTCATGTTTATGATGTTTAAATTCGTTTTACTTTGCTTTGCTGTGAACATGAGTGGCTAAACCCCTCTTGGCTAGGGGTGATTTCAAAGCCATGATTATGTTTGTACTTTGAATTGATAAATTTCAGTTATGGATTATTGAGTTTTGAATGCAGTTGGCTTAACTGTTGGATTGATAACTTATTTGTGTTTGTTGATTGAGGGTCGACACTTAATTGGCTTGCATAAATCTGATGCTAGAGTATAAGTGAGTTTCACATAATCGTTACAAGCTTATGTTCATATGTAGTGAAGGTCGTTGGTCACGATCGCGTTAAGTTCAATTCCTAGCATAAGTAACATGATGTCATAGTTATAAGTGTTTTGTCAATGCTTATGATTTTCATTGAACGTAATGATCTTTGAATGTATCTCTATTATGATGTCATGTAGAGGACTTTTGGAGAATGCTTTGGGTTGTCGAATGATGTCATCCAATCTAATAACTTAAGGAAAATCTGAGAATTAACTAGTGATGTCACGGTTAATTTGGGGCATTGTCGTTCATGATTCAATAAGAAGTAACTGGAAATCAATTCGTTTGCATACATATCATGTGTAGAGAAAGAACCTCTAGCTTGTCCATCATTCATCTTATTTCCCAAATTCGTTTTACAATCTGCCTAGTTTTATAACTTGCTTTGTTATTTCAATTTTCGTCAAACCAAAATCCCCCTTTTACTTTCTTGTTCTAAAGTGTTTAGAATCTGTTTTGTTTATGTTTTAGAAGGTTTTGATCAACCCAAAACCTTATTTTCGTCCAAAGTTGTGTTTAGAGCTAGAAACTGCCTAGTTTGTGTTTTTAGGCTGTTTTGAGTGTTTTTAGTTTGTTTTGAATCTTTTGAACTTGTTTTGAAGTCTTTGAGTCATTTTGAATGCTTTTTAACTTTGTTTTTATGTTTTTGAGTCAGTTTAGAGGTTTTAGCAATCCCTCCTAATCCCCGGTCCAGAACGATCCCTACTTGCATCCTTACTACAATTTGACAACAAGAGGGTTAATTTGTGTGTTAAGTTAATTTTCACATCAAATTTTGTGAATTTCACGGGTTAAGTTTTGTTTTTGAGTGCATATAAACATGATTCCGCCTTTAAATGTTAATTGCATGTTGTTGATGTTGCCCAAATGAACTTGTTTTTCACAAATTTTTCTTCAAATGGTATCAAGAGCCTAGGTCTAGTAGTTGGTGAATCCTTTTGGGTTTTGTAGTTCATAGTTTGTGATTTGAATGTTGTAATTGTTACAAGCTTTATTCTTGCTTCTTTGAATGTAAATTTTGTTAGAAAATTTGCCATCTCAAATGTTGTAGATGTAGTTCATATGAGCATGAATTTGGAGCTAAAATTTGGTGCCATGTTTTTGGGGAAATTCGGCCAAATCCAAAGGGTGGATTTTGGGGTTCATGTTTGTCTTGTTAAAAGTGTTTTAAAGTGACTTTTGGAACCCCTAAGTACCTTAGTTTGGTAATATGTTATTTCCCTAAAGTTTGAGAGTTTTTTGGGTGGTTTTGGGTGAAAAATGTTCATGGAGCTCTTATGGGTTTTCAGGGTGTTCTTCGTAGTTCTTGATATGTTCTTGGCAAGAACAAAAAGGTTGGGAATTTTGATTCAAAAAGGTGTTTGGTTGTTATTTCTTTTTTGTTAGTGATGGATGGTATGATTGAGTGATTGGTACTTTTTCTTACGAATCCACACTTATTTTACTATTCACACCATGCCAATCACTTACACATTTTCATCACATTTTCAAACCTACACATCCACTTACACACACCATCCTCTCTCATCATGACCGGCCACCCTACTAAAGTAGGGTACTTGACGTGAGAATTATACGCACAAATTTAACCCTCTTTTTGACAGTTGTAGTATAGGTATAAGTAGGGTATCGTTCTAGGCCGGGGATTAGGAGGGATTGCTAATCTACTCTAAATTAATTTAAAAATAATAAACAAGACTCAAAAACACAAAACTAAAATCCAAAACACTTAACTAAAATAACTCAAAATAAAACTAACAAATAAACTAAAGCAAATCAAAAGACTCAAAACAACTCAGGACTCTAGAAAATACAAACTAAACTAAAAACTCGAAACACACTAAAAATGACTCAAAATAATGAAAACAATTTAAAATAAAAACTAGGAAATTAATTAGACGGAAATTAAATTAAAAGATAAAAACTAATGAAAATTAACTAAATAATATAATATAATAATGGGGGGATTGATTTTTGATGAAACGTAAATTAAACTTAAATAAATTACAAAATTGACAAAGACATAAAATAAAGGTGAAAGGATAGACAACGGATTGGCTAGAAGGTTCTTCTCCACACATGACACAAATGCAACCTAAATTGATTTTCAGTTGTTCTTTCAATAAGTTGTGAATTTCAACACCCCAAATTAATTAGGTACGCTTAAATTAATTCTCAGATTTTCCTTAAGTTAATAGATTGGATGATTGCATACGACAACCCAAAACATTCCCCACAAGTTCCCTACATGAATTGCATAATAGAGATACAAGCGAGAATCATTAAGTTCTATGAAAATCATAAGCATTGACGAGGCACTTATTACTATGAATTGCATGAAACTTATGCCAAGAATTTACTTAACGCGATTGTGACTAGCAACCTTCACTACTCATGAATATAAGTTCATAACGATTAGGTGAAATTCACTTATATTCTAGCATCAAATTCATGCATGTAAATTAAGTATGCATTCTTAATCGACAAACATAAATAAGTTATTAATCAAGTAGTTAAGCAAATTAAATCACAACTCAGAAATCACAACTGAAATTACCAATTCAAATTACAAATATAAACATGGTTTCGAATTATCCTCTAGCCAAAATAATTAATTACACATTATTAAAACAGAAATTAAAAGGTAAATTAAATTAAACATGCAAATAAAAATAAGTAGAATAAACCCAAATTTGGAGATTGTTTGCTGTGCAGCCCGCATGTGGCAGCTTCCCAGCCGTGACTGCCCTTCAAGGCTGCCTTTGAATCAGGCAGCTTTCGTCCAACTCCTGCCTTCCTGCGCCGCCAAAGCTGCGAGGCAGCTGCTCCAAGCAGCCCACGCGTCAGTCTCTTTCCACGCTGCCAAAGGCAGCGCTTGTTTTCTGCCTTAACCTCCGTGCCTCTCCCCCACTTGGCAGCCACTCCCTAGGCTCGCCTGATCTTCCCCTCTTTCAAATGGGCGCTCTGGCCTCGCAGCCCCCTCCAGAGCTCTCTCAATCCCCAGGACCTCTTATCCTCTCAAGACCGGTCCCTTCTTCTCGGTTTTCTCTTCTGTCCGCACTTAGGCTTCTCGCTGGCAGCATGTGCTGCCTTTGATTATTCCTTTCTTCCACTCTTAAGGCTCTCGCCCCGTGTGCCTTTCATCATTATGCCGTGTGCTTTCTACTTTGTCTTTCGGTGCATTTCTTTTACTTAATGGCCTCCAGCCATTTATTCCTTCCCCCGTGACTTCTATGACTCTTGTTTCTTTTTTTTATATTTTATTTTCTTCTGTCTTCCACCGCTGCTTTTGGGCAGCTCTACATTCCTTTGTTTTTGCCCAATATCATCATTCCCACTAGTAAAATATAAACAAAGAAAATAAGTGAGTACGGTAGACTTGACGAATTTATTATTTAAAACTTTACTTATTCTATTTTTATTTTCTTAACTTGATAAACTTATAAAACATAAAAATAACGTAAATAGCTCAAATTACAACGAACTAACTAAGAAAAGACGAGTGAATTTGATGTTAAAATGTATATAAATATGATCCGATCAAATACCCCCACACTTAGCTTTTGCTAGTCCTCGAGCAAAACAAAGAAACAAAAACAAAACTCAATCTAAACCTTCCAACATTTATCTCAGGAATTTCCAATGGACATGACAAATTAAAAATTATCACTTACACAGATTTTGGCAATCCATACCCTTAAGCACATACTTAATCACAGTCACCATTTATTAGTTCGCATTTAATCAATTAAAACAACATTTTGAATGTAGTAACATGCCTTAGAGAATTTACTCTATTCCTTACTAGATATGCACTCAATTTTTCGCTCAGATTTTCTGACTACACTCCCTACACTAGGTATATGTGAGAAGAATGATGTAAGCAAGGAAACGATCACTCACATATGTTATAGCAAAGAAAGCATTTTCTGGAGTTATTAATGTGCATATGAATATGATCTCATGAACGGAATGCTACTACTTAGATGCGAGAACCAGGGACACTATATGCTCATACCAATCCCAAACTCCACATATTGAACACACAACAACCAAGATAGAAGTCAAAGGGTAGTAACGGGGCTAAGGATATAGGCTTAACAAAGGAAGGCTATGGAAAAACAAATGTTCTTAAAGAAATAGTAAGCAAAGTAATAAAGTTAACGCATAGAATTCACTTTTGAATGAAAATTCAACTCTAAACCCGAGAGGAGGATTCACACATTTTATGGCCAAATTTCAAACTCTTTTTCTTCTTTCTTTTCTTTTCACGCGTTTTTCTCTTCTTTTTTTTTTTATTTTTTTTTTATTTTTTTATTTTTTTTAAGAGAACAAAACGTACAATTGAGCTCGAAACAACCAATCCTTCCCCCACACTTGTTTTTCTGCATAGTGTAGAATAAAATGAATTCTTTTTAAGTCATGCTCACTATTCTTTAAGAACAAGGGTGCAGACAGTCCTACAGTAGGTTTAATGCGGTTTAATGAGGTTAACAACAAAAATAGGCTAAACAAGGCTCGAGATGGGTTAAGCCTACAAAACATAAGAAAGATGGAGGGTAAGGCTTTTTGGTTAAGGTGGCTTACTAAACAACTTCATCTTGATATGTGTTATGCAATTCAATGTCATGCTTTGAATGAAACGGATATGAGTTCTAGTATTTGGAACTAAGATGATAAAACGCCTTCTAAGTAGCAACCAAGCAAAGAATAATGAGATCATGCAACGACTTTAGAAAACAAAAACATCAAGATTAATAACTCTCCAAACAAGGTATAAGCTCAAGTCTCACAGGGATGTAGCATTAGTTTGAGTTCCTTCCTTCAAGCATGTTACAAAAACTAATTTTATCCTTTTGTGATCAACTTTAAATTCATAAACAACAACTACAACTAAGCATAAACCAAGAGCATATCAAACTTCCATCCATGTTTATAATTTTCTTTAACAGTCATGCAATTAAAAACCAAATCCTCATCATTGTGTTGGAAGGTACCTAAGACACAAACACACAAAAACAACTAAAAACTAAAAAAAAAAATTCTTTTTGGGTTTTTCAAAATATTTTTCAAATTTTTATGTCATTTTCGTAAGATTTCCTCACAACACAATAAAACACCAAAACAGCATAAAACACTAAGAAAACAAAAAGCAACAACACGGAAACAAATGAAACCAGTTCAAAGTCGAAGGTACAAAAATTTTCAATTTGGTCATTTTTTTTATCTTGATACCCCCACACTTAAACTAGACATTGTCCCCAATGTCAGAAAACAATAATAAGCAAATAAAAATAAAAGGAATAAATAAAACGAAACAAAATAAAGAAAAGGGACTGAAAACTTCTCTAATTTGCAGAAAACCAAGCGATGACCCCCAAGCGTAAATTTTGCAATCAACTTCAAGGGAGGAAATAACCAAACGTTCCTGCAAAGAAAAGAAATAAATCAGTTAAGCACGCAAGAAAATATAGAAAATGCAAACGAAAATTGAAAATGAAAATAAAAGATAACGAAAAGAACTAATAGGCGGTCATTGGTCGCTTGTTGATTTTCCACAGCTTTCATCTTGAACTGGATGGGCCTCCTTCTTGCAAGTGCTCCTCAGCTTAGTTGAGGATGAATCAACACGTGTCTCCACATGCTTCAAGTAGTCCGGTCTCCACGCAGGTGTGGCATCTTCTTGAACTCTTGGATCAACCCAGACTCATCTGCTCTTGGGTGCACCTCAGACTCCTCCTGCTTCGTCTGTGAGGTACTTTTGTTTTTGAAGAAGTACCTCAACACAGGTTTATTTTTAAAGTGGGCTGGGAGGGGTCTGAGATGAGTACTCGAGAGCAAGACTAGGTAAGCAATCAGGATCTCACTTTCTCCACGTTCCTCAGATGAAGGAGAGGAGAAAGCATAATATGAGATACTTTTGCTTTTAACCTTTTTAATATGAAATACTTTTGCTTTGGAAGGTTTGTTTTCTGGGGTGATCCAAGGGATGAAGAACACTGAATAACTCGAAAGCTTTCTTTGGGAAGACATTATCGGAGATGAAGAGAGGTTGAGAGGTTGAGAGGTTGAGAGGTTGAGAGGTTGAGAGGTTGAGAGGTTGAGAATGTGTGCCTTTGCTGTGAAAGGCTAAGGTCGAACTTATAGAAATTTGGCTTCACAACCGGAACTATTCCTTCACTATTTGTCAGCAGCCGGTGATGGATGAACAGTGCCCGTTACGCACTTTCTGACAAAGCGTCCGTAAATTCCGCAAGGCTGACGGTGCAGGCGACGAGTGACGACAAATTGGAATGATGATCTTTTGAAAACCGGGGTTCAAAACCGGGTGCGGCTCATGGTTTTCGCAACGCTCCACGCTGCACGTGATGGGTCACGACAAACTGGAAAAACTGAGCCCTCGTGATGCCACGTGATTGCTGAGTCAAGCCCAGCTTTTGAGAAAGGAAACGGCTCTTTTGAGAAAGGAGCGTCCAGCTTTTCCGAATTGCGTGAGGACGCGTCTTCAACCTCCGAGGAGTGCCTCTCTTTGATTTGCTTCTTTTTATAGAGGCGCTAATTCTGCTTCACATCACACTTGAACTCCCTCAAACACTTCCTTCTGAAAATA
This sequence comes from Crataegus laevigata, assembly GCA_963580275.1. NCBI lineage: Eukaryota > Viridiplantae > Streptophyta > Magnoliopsida > Rosales > Rosaceae > Crataegus > Crataegus laevigata. The sequence goes on along the minus strand of OY756953.1, from coordinate 17,236,256 downwards.
CTCCCTTCTGTAAACACTCAAAATCCTTCCGCTCTCTTCTTGCACTTCTGCACTTTTAATCTTTCCGATATCTTCTTCCGCTTCAGCAATCTTAATTTTTCCGAACTCTTCTTCCTCAACCCCCTCTAAAAATGTCTTGCCCTTCCGACCGTCGCCTAAACTTGAATGTCGGGGAAGACGATGACTCGTCTTCTCCGAACAACATTTGGAATCCATCATTCATATCCCCCAATGGTCCTCTTACAGTCGGGGACACAATGATGAGGAACGATATAACCGCAACGGTGGTTGCAAGAAACCTTCTTACTCCCAGAGACACTAGGTTGCTGTCTATGCGGTCAGACGAGCTGGCTGTTCAGGACTCACTGGCTCTCAGTGTCCAGTGTGCAGGCTCAGTTTCAAACATGGGTCAGCGCCTGCTTGCAAGATCTCGTCAGGTGGAGTCGCTAATGGCGGAGGTGGTCAGTCTTCGGCAAGAAGTCAGAGGACTCAGGCACGAGAACAAGGAGTTGCACATGCTCGCAACTAGCTACTCGACCAGCATGAAGAGGAAGCTGGACCAGCTGCAGGAGTCGGACGGTCGAATCCAGAGTGATCATGAGCGGTTCATGGCGTTACTCCCGCGGTTTATGTTGCCTTCGTCCTCTGGAGCAGCACCAAGCGTTCCGGCTCCGGAGATTCCAACTCTGGCTCTTCGTCTTCCCGGAGCTCCGTCAACCTCTGAGGCGCCACCTAACCAAAACCAATGATTGCTATTAGTTTTTCTTATTATTGTAATTTAATTTTTTTTTTTCAGGGTTTATTTTAAGCAAATTAAAATATGCAAAGTAAAATATGTAAATTAATGCAAAAAGACTTTGTTTATCCGCACTAAAAATAAACATTGCCCTTAATTTATTTAAACACAACTAAACAACAATCAACCAAATAACAAAATTAACTAAGCAAAATAAAATGAAAGTAAAAACAAAAGGCAATAAAGAAGAAGGGTTAAGAAATGCAAATCTGATTGCTTGGGTTGCCTCCCAAGAAGCGCTTGATTTAACGTCTTTAGCCGGACGAATCTTTCCATTAACCTCCCCTCATCTCCAAAGCATGGAATTTATCTTTCAATGGGAGGTGATACTTGAAATGATTCGGCAATGGTCTGAATTCTAGGGCGGGTGCCTGAATCATTAAAATGAGAAAAATGTTAGTATAAAATAAAATAAAAATTAAAATTGGAGAAGATGGCTTACTGTCTTTCTCCGACTCAAAATCAATGACAAAAACTACGTTTTTGGATATTTCTGGGACTTTGAACTGGGCCAGGTTTACTAGGATGGTTGTAGCCTGTCCCGTGTCATCAAACTCAATTTCATGGGCCTTTGTTGCTTGCACGGCCTCTTTGATGAATTCTTGATATTGCCCAACCACTTCGATATCTTGAACCATTGGAAGAGCGTCCACAATGTCTTTTTCACTATCTTCGAAATTTGGAATTAAAATTCTGCAAGGAAAAAGAACATTCGGTGGAAAAATATCAGAATGAATTGAACTTGGAACAACCTCACCATAGTTGGACGACATAGGGACTTGAGGGGTTTGAGACAAGAATTCGTCTAAACTGCCCAAGTCGTCCTCCTCATCTTCTGCTTGCAGCGGCGATTCGTCCAAGTTTGGGCTGTGTATGGATGGTTCTGGAACAGCCTCATCCTCCATCTCACCTTCCAAAGTGGTGGCTTCATCAACTTCACAATCATCCTTTGAATTTTCAATAGGTGAGTTGGAGAGTTCACTTTGATCTTGAATCTGTGCCATGATCTCCATAATCTCCCCAACTTGCCTCTTCAATTCATCCACCTTGTTGGTCCGGTCTTGCATCTCCTGGATTCGATTTTCCACTCCCTGATTCAAAGAGGTGAGTAACTTATTAAATGCATCATTATCCAGAGATGTACCTGAATCGAATTGGGCAAATTGTTGTGGTGGCTGTGATGGTGATGTATAGAACGCATCAAATGGCTGCCAATATTCTCCTTGGTGAGTCTCCTTAGCTTGATTTTGTGACCCCTGCACCAAAGAGTTTAATTCATTAAGAATTTGATTATAATCCACGGGCATACTTTGATTCGATTGGAATTGTTGTGGGGGATGTTGTGGTGGCTGCATAGGTCTTGAATAGAAATCATCTTGCTGCCAATATCCACTTTGTTGAAATTACTGAGGTTCATCCCACGTCTGATCTGAATAACCTCTCCAATCCGAATTGCAAGCGTTGGAATACATATTGCCCCTTGATTGGCTGTGGCCTTGATATCCCCAATCATCTTCATATGCAGAAAATTGAGGATATTGCTGAGTTTGATATCTTTGCCCATAGGGCACATCAAGTGTATGGACACTTGGCATTGAGGTCTCATCGGCATTATGAGTCAATTGAGCAGTAAGCTGCGCCAATTGAGCTTGAATGTTTGCCATATCTTCATCCATTTTTACCTAAAATTAAAGAACGAAAAATAAATCAAATACCAAAAGTAAAATACACAAACACAAATAAATACACAAACATAAATATAAATAAAAAACACAAACAAAAAATAAAAATAAAATAAAATAAAATAAAATAAAATAAAATAAACACAAACAAAAAAATAAAGGGATTAGCAAATTTACTAATCCCCGGCAACGGCGCCAAAAATTTGACGTGAGAATTATACGCACAAATTTAACCCTCTTTTTGACAGTTGTAGTATAGGTATAAGTAGGGTATCGTTCTAGGCCGGGGATTAGGAGGGATTGCTAATCTACTCTAAATTAATTTAAAAATAATAAACAAGACTCAAAAACACAAAACTAAAATCCAAAACACTTAACTAAAATAACTCAAAATAAAACTAACAAATAAACTAAAGCAAATCAAAAGACTCAAAACAACTCAGGACTCTAGAAAATACAAACTAAACTAAAAACTCGAAACACACTAAAAATGACTCAAAATAATGAAAACAATTTAAAATAAAAACTAGGAAATTAATTAGACGGAAATTAAATTAAAAGATAAAAACTAATGAAAATTAACTAAATAATATAATATAATAATGGGGGGATTGATTTTTGATGAAACGTAAATTAAACTTAAATAAATTACAAAATTGACAAAGACATAAAATAAAGGTGAAAGGATAGACGACGGATTGGCTAGAAGGTTCTTCTCCACACATGACACAAATGCAACCTAAATTGATTTTCAGTTGTTCTTTCAATAAGTTGTGAATTTCAACACCCCAAATTAATTAGGTACGCTTAAATTAATTCTCAGATTTTCCTTAAGTTAATAGATTGGATGATTGCATACGACAACCCAAAACATTCCCCACAAGTTCCCTACATGAATTGCATAATAGAGATACAAGCGAGAATCATTAAGTTCTATGAAAATCATAAGCATTGACGAGGCACTTATTACTATGAATTGCATGAAACTTATGCCAAGAATTTACTTAACGCGATTGTGACTAGCAACCTTCACTACTCATGAATATAAGTTCATAACGATTAGGTGAAATTCACTTATATTCTAGCATCAAATTCATGCATGTAAATTAAGTATGCATTCTTAATCGACAAACATAAATAAGTTATTAATCAAGTAGTTAAGCAAATTAAATCACAACTCAGAAATCACAACTGAAATTACCAATTCAAATTACAAATATAAACATGGTTTCGAATTATCCTCTAGCCAAAATAATTAATTACACATTATTAAAACAGAAATTAAAAGGTAAATTAAATTAAACATGCAAATAAAAATAAGTAGAATAAACCCAAATTTGGAGATTGTTTGCTGTGCAGCCCGCATGTGGCAGCTTCCCAGCCGTGACTGCCCTTCAAGGCTGCCTTTGAATCAGGCAGCTTTCGTCCAACTCCTGCCTTCCTGCGCCGCCAAAGCTGCGAGGCAGCTGCTCCAAGCAGCCCACGCGTCAGTCTCTTTCCACGCTGCCAAAGGCAGCGCTTGTTTTCTGCCTTAACCTCCGTGCCTCTCCCCCACTTGGCAGCCACTCCCTAGGCTCGCCTGATCTTCCCCTCTTTCAAATGGGCGCTCTGGCCTCGCAGCCCCCTCCAGAGCTCTCTCAATCCCCAGGACCTCTTATCCTCTCAAGACCGGTCCCTTCTTCTCGGTTTTCTCTTCTGTCCGCACTTAGGCTTCTCGCTGGCAGCATGTGCTGCCTTTGATTATTCCTTTCTTCCACTCTTAAGGCTCTCGCCCCGTGTGCCTTTCATCATTATGCCGTGTGCTTTCTACTTTGTCTTTCGGTGCATTTCTTTTACTTAATGGCCTCCAGCCATTTATTCCTTCCCCCGTGACTTCTATGACTCTTGTTTCTTTTTTTTATATTTTATTTTCTTCTGTCTTCCACCGCTGCTTTTGGGCAGCTCTACATTCCTTTGTTTTTGCCCAATATCATCATTCCCACTAGTAAAATATAAACAAAGAAAATAAGTGAGTACGGTAGACTTGACGAATTTATTATTTAAAACTTTACTTATTCTATTTTTATTTTCTTAACTTGATAAACTTATAAAACATAAAAATAACGTAAATAGCTCAAATTACAACGAACTAACTAAGAAAAGACGAGTGAATTTGATGTTAAAATGTATATAAATATGATCCGATCAGTACTTTTGGGGTTTTTATGCAATTACATAAAGTTTTGATACTTTTCTGTATTTGCACTTTGACCCGAAAGTTTACGTTTTTACCTAAAGGCCAAAAATCACTAAAGGACAAAATGTTTTGTTCCTTTAATGAAGGTTTTGCATTTGTTGAAATTTTTGGGTTCTAGTTGTAATTACATGAAGTAGTGGACTTTTGTGTTCTTACAAAGTGACCCCAAAAGTTTATGTTTTGCAATATAGCCCAATGGTTGAGGTTATTGCTTTTTGGCCCAAATTAGATGAGAACAAAATAGTTTTGTCTCTTAAAATGAGAATTGGATTTTCATTTCATTTAGCTCTATTTAAATCAATTCTATGGATACAAAAACCAAATGAAAATGTTGCATTCGAGTTTAATTTGTTAAAGCATTAATTAATTAAAGAAAGGGTGATTATGAACCTAGGCCTACAATAATTGAGCTATGTGAAAGGCCATCTCTCAAATTTGTTTGAACCTTGGGAATGTGTGGATTAAATTTTGGTTGTAATTTGATATGATCAATTGTTGTAAAAGAGCATAAGCTCTTCTTTACTTTGAAGTACTCCTTTCTTGTTTTATTCGATATGCATGAAATTGGAGTAGTTGGGTCCAACACCCAATAAGAAAACATGCCTTAATGTGATTAAACGCGTAACTAAAATCAATCACCATCCCGAGACCAAGATCGAACACTAGGCTCGTGTTGGATCGAATCAAAGGTTCATAGTCATCCTAAGGCCCTAAGGCGACTATATAGTCCATCAAATGAATGCAAATCTTATGTTAGTAGTAGACCTGGCATTCGTGTCGTGTTTCTCGTGTTCGTGTCGTTTTCGTGTCATACCCGATAGCTTAACGGGTCGTGTCGTGTAACACCCGTTAAAATAAACGGGTAATATGACCCAACCCGAAATCGACCTGTTAATATTATTAGGTAATATGACCCGACCCGTTACCCGTTAAGAAAAATATTTTTAAAATCAATAAATAATCAAAATGAAAAACATAATTTGATCCTAAAAAATGTAAAACATAATACTAAATTAGTATATACATACCATATTGTCACATAAATACTAATTCAAAACATTAATAAATAAATAAATAAAACATTTTTCTTTCAAGTTTACATACCCCAAAATAAGAGTCTAATGAAAAAACATTAGTGCATACTACAAAATACAAATGTTCAAAGATATGCAAAATGAAGAGAGTTATACTTAATGAAAGTATAAATAAACTCTTAAGTGTTAGTCAATCTATCGTTTTGATGGGATACGAATTATCCGAAACTAATTTCAACGATCACAACCGTCAAACTTGTTCGTATATGTTTCGAGATCACATCAGCAAAAAATCACAAAAAAAAAACACTCAAAGATCAAGTAACGGGACAAAACTTTTCGACGGTTATAAACAAAAAATCACGATTTAACGGTTGTTTTAACTCCGATTTTGATGATTTTTTACAGATACACTCCTTAACCCTATATGAATACAATGAATGAATTCGATCTTCAATTTAAAATATTTACACTAGTGGATGTGGATATCACAAAATTTTATGTTATATACTTAATAAAAGTATTATTTTCGGGTGTAGATGTAATACTTAAACGACAAATGTTTTAATGTTTTGAAGTAATATTTACGTGGCAATGTGTGGTATGTGCAATTTTTTTTTAAAAATCTTATTAATTTTTCACTTCTACAATATTATTAATTTTTCACTAAAAAAAACATTATTCATGAGATTTGGAGGGTTTTAAAAATCTAAACGACCATGTAACGATTGTCTAAGGGTAGAGGATGCAATCATGAGCATTTATATAGGGGTGTGTTATCCACACACCCCATTTACTTCTTACACACCCCTTGTTAATTTCTATTTGTTGATTTTCTTCAATTCATCCGATCCGACGGTCGAAAATTAGAAGGGTGTGTGAAAAGTAAAATGGGGTGTGTGAATATCACACCCCTTTATATATGCTTTCACATTTTTCAGACTTATACATTAATGATTATGAATTTTATTTATTTTGAACTACCTTAAAAATACTTGAGGGTTTGTATAGTTTTAAAAATTCATGTACACACCTTTAAAGCGTAGAGGATGCGATTAAGAGTGCTTGCATATTTTTTTCACATTTTTTGCACTTGAAATTAATTATTTTAAATATTTAAATGTATTTGGTATTTTTTAAATTACTTGATGTTTTTATTTTTAATGTGTTTTATAATTTTTTAATCTCACTCTTTGCTCATAATATTTTATAAAATAAATAAATAAAACTTAAATTTTTAAAATTTATTTAGAATAATAATACAATAATAATTAATGAACAAAAAAATAATATATATATATATATATATATATATATCCACTATATTTATTGTATTTTATAGTAAGTTTTTTTTAGTAATTAAAAAAAATTAAAATCATCAAAATAACTTTTTCCTTTTCATGTCAAAACAGGTTACCCGCATGTCACTCTCGTGTAAACCTGTTAAGGACCCGTTACTAACGAGTTCTTAACGGGTTACCCGATAATGACCCGATTAGTTATCGTGTCGACCCGAAACCCGTTATTTTCGTGTCGTTTTCGTGTCGTGTCATCGTGTCGTGTCAGAAACTGCCAGGTCTAGTTAGTAGTACCATATAGTCTTGCTTTAAAAACCGTTTTAAAAGCATAGTGGGAGTATTATATACTACTAAATCAATCACATGGACCAATAGTTGTAATAGGACCAAAATGTTTTAATGTGATTGAAAGCATGCTTATATGTGATGAGACCTAAAACCCTCAACCAACCAATATTAAGTTGACAAGCGTGGGAGTGCTTTGAACACTCTTTCGTGGCATTCCACCGTGGTAGTCTCCAATCGTTTGTGACTCATACACCGACTTCACCCTACCATGGGGGAGTGCAAAGTATGTGCTTACACTCAAGAGGAGTTCTATATGCATACATGATGTTGTGAAGGTAGGCAACGAGAATGATCAACATCATATCATTGTGAGGTTGCTCTTGAATCCCTACCCGAACTTGCATGGTGGGAATGACTTAACTAAGTGCAATGGTGCCAACATCATATCATTGTGAGGCATCATTCTCTAGAGGCCAAATAAGATGGGTTCTTACATTAGATGTAAATGAGTAAGCGTACTCTCTCATTATTATTTTTGCTAGCCAACATCATATCATTGTGAGGTGGGCTTGGTAATAGTGAGTCTCCCATACCCTACTAAGAGTTTCCTCCAAAACTCTCGAATTCCAATGAGGGATATGGTATTTGTTAAAAATAGTGGGTGGTGCTATTTAATTTAAAGACCTGGATCAAATAGCTTAAAATCAATCAATTTATATTTGTTATGTATTTGTTTACCGATATATTTGCCAACGCTATCCAAAACTTGACAAAGAAAAGCCGAACGCTTTAGTTTTCCGAACTTGGTACCACAATCCCATAGATTGTCTTGAATGGATTGTAAAAGTTCCTAAGTAGTCTCATCCTCACAATCTTCCTATTGATAATGTATCAATGGAAGAACATGTTAGATAAGTCTATCATAAAGAGGACAACGCAAACACTAGTGCTTGTCTCTTTGTTACACGAACAAGGAACTTGAGAAGAAAGCACAAGGGCATGGACACTTTATGTGCCATGATTCTTCACTTACAAATTGTTGTATGAAGAAATGAGAGTTGCCTTGAACAACTCCTGAAAGTTTGTAATTATGTTTAGAACATAATGGTTGGTTGACAAAAATAGTCCATCAACATGGACTTATGATGATTTTGAATCATTGAGTGTAGAAGTGTTAAACCACTTCTAGAGACGGAAACTAAGTAAGGACTTCACATTTGAGTCCCTATCCAAATGGTTCACTAAGTTTATTGTAAACTATATAGTGAACAATAACCGCACCTTCTCCAAATCGTTTGATGTGTATAACACAATTGAAATAAGTTTCAAGAGAGATAGTGGGAGTTTAGGGACCATGACTATTGTAGTCAATAGAGAAGTCAAATGAAGGAAGCAAAATAACTCCAAGGGAACAAACTTTCTTTATGAAAGGATGGACATTGGAAGGGGTATTTACAAGAAATGTCTTGCAAGTATCAAGAACACACCTTTCGAAGGTGTTGTAAATTGTTCTTGAATAATTCAAAATAGTTGGTTCTTCTACTTGAATACATGATTCTGTATTAGCAACTATGTTTTACAATCGTTGTAAAAGTGTGGCTAATAAGAAGTAGAAGATAAATGAGAGAAGAGAAAGCACTTCACATTCGGAACATGAATAAGATATAGATCTTTGCGAAAGCAAATAGTACTTGCTTCCTCATATGAACTACCAATGAAATTGGAAAAACAAATATTGTCTTTACATTCCAATTTAATGGAAGGAACTTAATTCCATCACTATGAGAAATGGATGAATGCTTTGTTTGACAAAACATTGTTCTTTATGAATGGTTGGATTATTGTAATCTAATTGATTGTCTCTATAGTAGAGATAATGTGATAGTGTTAACTGTTTAGAATATAACGATGCTTAAAACCCAAAAGGTTGCAAGGTAGTGACTAATCCCACTGAGTTGTGACACCTCTAAAACATAAATTACGAGTTGGTCATAAATGGATGCTTTGGATCGTTAGATCCGGATCCAATGTCTTCTTGTTAAAATTGTATAGAGGCGAAATGTTCGAATCTTTATTCTTTTGGAAAGAAGAAAGAATCACAAAGTTGTTGAGGATAATTCACTTAGATGTTAGTGGCCCTTGTCCACAACATAATACTACTCATGTTGTATGACATTCACCAAAGATCGCTCTCGGTTGGACCATCGTTTATTTTGAATAAGCACGAGTTCGAATACTTTGCAAAAAGGTTTCAAAGAATTAAAGAATGTAAGTTGATGAGTAAGACGTCTAAAGTATTTACCTCCTTAGATTTGATCCAAGGAAAAAGGACACTTTAGAAGAGTTTCCTTGAAAGATATCAAGAAAAGTAGCATCATAAGATAATAGGCTTCTCCATTGGGAGAAGAACGAACAAGAACAAGATTTAGTTCGTTGGATGTTATCAAATAACCCATATATAAGATATATATATATATATATATATATATATATATATATATATACTTCTAAGACAATATGATTGTCAATTAGAATATCTTCCAAAATTTTCATGACTCCATAGGATGTAGTTGGAAAGAAAGACAAATCTTAATTGAGTTAAGATTTGGGTTTTGTGCTAATAAGCAATATTTGTTTGAGAATAATCTTGTGGGATATCCTTAAACTAACATTTGGATATCATATCTATGGACCAACTAACAAAGGTTGTTTGTTGGGTCGTTCATTATAATCCTACAATAGGATTTGCCTAAAATAGAGCAAATGAACGAGAGATAGAACTCAAAGAATGGGTTCTTTGATAGACAAGATGATAATCAACAAATATAACAACCTAGTTCCTACACCACTAGCCCCAAGGTAGTCGGGAAGGATCCATAAACCGTCTCAGTTGAATGGTTTGAACTTTATGGCTATGTCATAGAGTTACATGTCTTAATTCGAAAGAAATAAGAATGGATATCCTTATTACTACATTGAGTGTATGTACGACATATACTCAAGAAAATGGTATAAAACCATTTGATTCGAGATAATGAAACCTTCAAAGCTAATTGGTAGCTTAAGGTGACTACAATCAACGAGATTGGTTGACTTGGAAGAAACCATTTTGATGTAGTCTTGGTTTCTATTAATTCGAAGATTGCTTGCTACAACTATAGGGTGATTCAATGTTTGGACATATTATGGGTTTCCGAAACTATTATCAAGATAGTCTTGATAATATATGTCTAAAACTAGGAATCACAAGACATGTAAGTTGTAGAGATCCATCCATCATGAATCTCAGCAAGCTAGTGGGAGCTATAAGCATCTTATGAGAAAAGATCAAATCGTTTGATTTCTCATAAAGATGTAAATGAATCTTTTGTTTACTAAGTTTACAAAAGATTAGTGGGAGTCAATCATATTCCTAAATTTGAACATATATACATGATATATATATTAATTTTGGAAATGAAAGGAATTCTTCATCATTAAAGTTATGACTTTAAACATTCTATAATGATAAAATGTATATGGGAGACATAGTCTATAAACATGGGATGGAAATCTATAATGATAGATTTCAGGATATAATTGGACCATATCAATCCCTGGTAATAGACAAAAGATGCTAGGAAGTTTCTCATGTGATGATAAACTTTAATCAGAAGGACAATCCTAGTGAGACTAGGAAGTTGCTCTTCACAAAGGGAACGTACCCCTTTGACTCCCAAAGAAATAATGCGTAAAAGGAATCCTTTATGCATATGCGGAAAGATAATTTACGTATTTCATATTGTATGAAAAACGTTGTTATGAGTTGTACTAAGATCAGTATAAGACGATATTAATGCAAGCCCAGGATCAGAACCATGGCAACTGTCAAGTGAAGCCTTAGGTATTTAAGAAATACTAAGGATAGATTCCTCCCGAATGAAGAAGAATTAGAGTAACGTAATAGAAGCGTAAATGTATTAGATTATGAATCTAATCCATCATTGAATGTCCCTTCATTATGAATGAAGTGATAATGGGATATCTCTCTATTATAACTAAAGAGATATTTGGGTGGAAATGTTAAAAGTAATGACTTTAATGTGTTCCATCATGTATGCAAAATATATTGCCATATAGAAGCTTACAACATTGTTGTTTGGATGGGAAAGTTCATTTATGAACTCTCCATTCGGTTCAAACCAGAAAGTGTCTTTAGTGTGTCGACACTATGACACTAATGGGGCAATAGCTCAAGCCATGGAATCAAGGTCTCATCAAGATCCGAACTCAAATGAGAGACTGAACCACATGATTAAAGAATCATGTATAATGGTGACGTCGTTATTCTCAAGGTTGCTTCTATGGATAGCATATAGATATCCATTGCCTAGGCCTATTACTCAGCCATTTTTGAAATGACTACAGAAGAGGTATCATCACTGATGACCAAGCTGATTGGCTCTAATGCAAGTGGGAGATTGTTGGAAATGTGCCCTAAAACCAATCATATGATGATACTTTGCGGACATTTCACATGTTAAACTAATCTAGTTTAATATAAAAGGCAAAGGTTATTGTTTTAAGCTGTCTCATATAAATGTTATATGCTTAAACGATAAGTCCAAGGAATATGCGATTAGGAGAATGTAATCTAAAGAAGTTAGATTCATGAGACCATTCTCTTTCGTATACATATCCTAAACGTTCCTGATCATAGGATTGCCAATTGGGCATTGACAGTCCGTTAAGATCAGTATGTGCTATGTCTTCTCTTAGGGAAAGTGATTGGTCTCGAGTCATTGGTGTGACTGACACCAAGACAAGCATATAGGTGCTCAATAGAGAATGAGTCCACTGAACACGATCAACGAGGAGTTCTCATACTCATGTCACCTGAGAACTCATGGTTGGGATAATGCAAAGTAGTCCTTTGACCTGAGGCATCATAATTGTCTTGTGGTTAGGTCCTTGATCTTTGACTATGTCAAAGTCACTCTATCAGAGGGTGTCCACGGCGTAGTTGGGGTTAAGTCACTTAGCCATGGAGGCAAGTGAATGCGCAACAAGGGATCTCTAACCTTCAAACTGTTTGAGGGAGAATACTCTATGATATGATTTAGAATCTCTGGCCAGAGTATGAATGAGATTTGGAAAATCGTTCCGAATCAAATTCAAAGCAATCATATAAGTAAATGAATCACATTGGATAGTAGACATGAATAAACTATCAAACCAAACAATGTGGTCAAGAGTGTTGTATTAGAGAAAGACCGTATTGCATTGTAATCCTAAACTGAATAGGTTTTCCACCTCTTCTGATTAGCTTGGGTAGCCATGACATACTGCTAGGTGTCACTCATGGTTTTGTGGAAGCTCTGATAGTGAGTAATCACTAAAGGGAGAATTGAAAGTAAGTTTCAATTCACAATCGATTTGAAAGAGTTCTAATCGCCCACTGCCTCGCTAAAAGGAACCTAATGGATCGTACACCGAGTAAGGTAGAGATTGAAGAAACAACGGAGATGAGTAAGGATAATTAAATGGTTTAATTATTTATGGCTAGGATTAATTAATATGTTAATTAATCAAACGAATAAGTTCGTTATAGACCTCGGGTTAGTTTTGGGCCTCAAGGCCCAATGGGCTTCGAACGTCAAGCCCATTGACTTAAGTTGTATGACAACTTAATGACTAATAAAACATAAGGGCACAAACAGCCCAATAAACCCTTAAGGCCGACCATGATGAATTGGAGTGGGTTTTTGGACTTATTACAAGTTTGCCACTCCAATGAAGGTGACGGGATTTTAAAACCGCACAAATTTAACCCTCTTTTTGACAGATGTAGTATAGATGTAAGTAGAGTATCGTTCTAGACCGGGGATTAGGAGGGCTTGCTAAAACCTCTAAAATAATTTAAAAACGTAAAAACAAAGTTTAAAACACTAAACTAAAATAAAAACACTTAACTAAAATAACTCAAAATAAGACTAACAAATAAACTAAAACAAATCAAAAGACTCAAAACAACTCAAGACTCTAGAAAATACAAACTAAGCTAAAAACTCGAAACACACTAAAAATGACTCAAAATAATGAAAACAAGTTAAAATAAAAACTAGGAAATTAATTGGACGGAAATTAAATTAAAAGATTAAAAATAATAAAAATTAACTAAATAATAATATTATAATAATGGGGGGGGTTTGGTTTGGATGAAACGTAAATTAAACTTAAATAAATTATAAAATTGACAAAAACATAAAATTAAAAATGAACGGATAGGCGACGGATTGGCTAGAGGGTTTTTCTCCACACATGACACAAATGCAATCTAAATTGACCTTCAGTTGTTCTTTCAATAAGTTGTAAATTTCAATACTCCAGATTAATTAGGTACACTTAAATTAACCTTCAGATTTTCCTTATGTTATTGAATTGGATGAACAGCATACAACAACTCAAATTATTCCCCAAAAGTTCCCTACGTGAAAAGCACAATAGAGATACGATTAAAGATCATTATGTTCTATGAAAATCATAAGTGCTGACAAGGCATTCGTAACTATGAACAGCATGATACGTTTGCCAGGAATTTACTTAACGCGATTGCGGATAGCAACCTTCACTACTCATGAATATAAGTTCATAACGATTAGGTGAAATTCACTTATATTCTAGCATCAAATTCATGCGTGTAAATTAAGTATGCATCCTTAATTAACATACACAAATAAGTTATCTATCAAGCAGTTAAGCAAATTAAATCACAACTCAGAAATCACAACTGAAGTTATCAATTCATATTACAAATATAATCATGGTTTTGAATTAACCTCTAGCCAACACAAATTAATTACACATTATTTATAAATTAAAAAAAAGAAATAAAACATGAGTTGGAGGATTAAACCGAAAAAGGGTGAGTTCAAGGATCTGTGCACTGTGCAGTTGCATGTGCACTGTGCTCCATGTTCACTGGTTTGTCCGTGAGTTTTCAACGCTGCCAAGAGGCAGCTCGGTGCTTGCCAATCTTGCGCCTCCTTGCGCTGTTTTCTAGAAAAACCGAAGGCAGGCGCTGCTTTCTATTTCCTGGCAGCCCCCCGCGAGAGCTCGTCTCTGCCTTCTCGCCAAACCAAAGGGCAGCGCGCTTTCCCTCAACTCCCTCCTTCCTCGTGTCTCACCTCGCGGATTCTCCCTTGGATTATGCTGCCAGGAAGGCAGCTTCCTCCGCTGACTTCTCTCGCAGCTCTCCGCCGCGTGTCTCAACGCTGCCAAATTGGCAGCCTTCTGATCGGATCATATTTATATATATTTTTATATCAAATTCTCTCGTCTTTTCTTAGTTAGTTCCTCATATTTTAAGCTATTTACTTTGTTTTTGTGTTTTAAAGAATTTATCTAGAAAAGAAAATAAAAATAGAATAAGTGAAGTATTAAGTAATAATTTTGTTTAAACTTTCTTGCTTGTTGATTAGAATTTATCATATGGAAAATAAATATTTATATATATATATATATTTATATATTTATATATATATATATATATTTAAATATATTTATATATTTAAATATAATTATAATGTGTGTGTAGGTGGAAAAGCTTTGAATGATGGAATGCATTCGGTGGAGTCAAAAGCAGAAAAGAAAAGAAACGGAAATAATGAGAGATGCCCTTTTGGAGGGCTGCCACATGCTTTGGCAGCTAAGTGGAAGACCAAAAGAAAAATAATAGGGAAGCTGGCGTGCTGCCAGCTTGGAGAAAGAAAATTATAGAAAAGAATAATAGAAGGCCATGAAAAAGAGAGGCTCTCGGGGCTTCAGAGACACGGACAGGATAAAAAAAGAGCACCGAGGGGGAATAATGGGGAGGGCAGAAAACTAAAGCCTCACAGGGGAAGCAGAAAATTAAGGGAGGGCTGCTTGGCAGCCAGAGAAAATACAACAGAAAAAAATAATAAAAGAGCTGCCATAAGGCAACTTTGAGGGAGCAGCACCGAGGGAGTTCCAGAAGAAATCAGCGCAGCCAATAGGAAGGCACGGTGCAAACCTGCGGGGCTGGGAAGGAGAGTTCACCGAGAAGAAGGCTCCTTTTAAGGCAGCTGCGGGGAGAAAATTAGAAGGAGCTGCCCATTTTGGCAGCGCACATGAAGTCGGACCAAAGCACAGAAAACGTGGCACGGTGCAAACCAAACTTGCACAGTGCACAAATCCTCACACCCTATTTTGGTTTAATCCTCCAAACTCTTATTTTATTTCTGTTTTTAATTTATAAATATGTGTAATTAATTTATATTGGCTAGAGGTTAATTTGAAACCATGATTATATTTGTAATTTGAATTGGTAACTTTCAGTTGTGATTTCTGAGTTGTGATTTAATTTACTTAACTGCTTGATTAATAACTTATTTGTGTTTGTCGATTAAGAATGCATACTTAATTTACATGTATGAATTTGATGCTAGAATATAAGTGAATTTCACCTAATCGTTATGAACTTATATTCATGAGTAGTGAAGGTTGCTAGTCACAATCGCGTTAAGTAAATTCCTGGCAAACGTATCATGTTGTTCATAGTTACGAATGCTTTGTCAACACTTATGATTTTCATAGAACTTAATGATTCTCGCTTGTATCTCTATTATGCAATTCATGTAGGGAACTTGTGGGGAATGTTTTGGGTTGTCGTATGCAATCATCCAATCCATTAACTTAAGGAAAATCTGAGAATTAATCTATGCAATTCATGGTTAATTTGGGGCGTTGAAATTTACAATTCATTGAAAGAACAACTGAAAATCAATTTAGGTTGCATATGTGTCATGTGTGGAGAAAAACCCTCTAGCCAATCCGTCGCCCATCCGTTCACTCTTTATTTTATGTTTTTGTCAATTCTGTAATTTATTTAAGTTTAATTTACGTTTTATCCAAATCAATCCCCCCTTTATTAAAATATTATTATTTAGTTAGTTTTTATTATTTTTAATCTTTTAATTTAATTTCCGTCTAATTAATTTCCTAGTTTTTATTTTAATTTGTTTTCATTATTTTGAGTCATTTTTAGTGTGTTTCAAGTTTTTAGCTTAGTTTGTATTTTTTTTAGAGTCTTGAGTCGTTTTGAGTCTTTTGAGTTGTTTTAGTTTATTTGTTAGTTTTATTTTGAGTTATCTTAGTTAAGTGTTTTTATTTTAGTTTTGTGTTTTTAAACTTTGTTTTTACGTTTTTAAATTATTTTAGAGGTTTTAGCAAGCCCTCCTAATCCCCGGCCTAGAACGATACCCTACTTATACCTATACTACAATTGTCAAAAGAGGGTTAAATTTGTGCGGTAATAAATACCCGTCACCTTCAAGTTTCTGTCGTGTCCGCTGCTCACGGTTGGCAGCTTCAAGCTGCCTCTCCGATTGCCAAGGCTGCCCAATGCCGCTCCTTTATTCCTCTCCTCTGATTTCAACGCTGCCATGGGCAGCAAAATGGGCGCCCTTCACAATTATTTTCCTTTCTTTCTCTCGGTGCACAAGCAATCATTCTGTCTCCTCCCTTTTCTTCCAGGCCGAGAGTGCCTTTCTTTTTATTTTTCTTTTGCTTTTTTGCTGCCCTTCATCATGCATCATCATTTTCTTTCTTATTTTATTCCTTTGTTGGACGAATTTAGCACTTAAATTTTCATTTATTCTATTTTTATTTTCTTTGCTTGATAAATTCGATAAAACACAAAAATAACGTAAATAGCTCAAAATATAACGAACTAACTAAGAAAAGACGAGTGAATTTAATGTAAAAATGTATATAAAAATGATCCGATCAAATACCCCCACACTTAGCTTTTGCTAGTCCTCGAGCAAAACAAAGAAAACAGAAAAAGTAATAACATGAAAAACATTAGCTTCCCCTATGTGACCCTCATAGAATTTCATTCGAGAAAACAGATCATCAAGAAGCATAGCTAGCACCAAACAAGCTAATCCAAGTTCATCTTCCTTATTCAAATATTAGCAGTAATCTTTAAATCATCCTTGAAGTGTAGTGTGTGAGATAGCCATGCTAATGCAATTTCAAGTTTTTATTTTTAAAATCACCATATGCAAACCAGCAACCTTCTCACGGGATATGCACTCAATCACACATGTGTTTAGTTTTAATGTGTTTCGCTCAAAGAAACAAATGTGAAATTTCTACCATAAGCTTGCATAAAGATCACTTCTCCACAATCATAATTGCAAAACTTAAATCAAGAGGACTTTTATTGGATGTAATGAGGCTTAGGGATAGGGTTATTGAAACGAAAGAATAGGAAAACACAAGTTCCAAGCTACATTGCAAGCAATTCTTTTGTTGAGATTTATAAGAACTCAAGTTCTCCAACGATTCTTCCAACACTTCCAACCACATCCTTAAACTGAAACTTTAAAAACTTTTTTTTTTATTTTCTTCGTATACAATCTTTCTTTTTTTTTTTTTTTTCTTTTTCTTTTCTTCTCTTTTTTTTTTTTTTTTAAATACAAACATGAAAAACCCCCACACTTATTCTTTTGCCAAACCTTCCAAGTACTTCACAAACATTTCTCAAAAGATAGTCTCAAATTGCTCACTTGGAAAGGGTAAGGAAACATGGTTTGAGGTATAAGGGTAGACATATCTGGTGATAAGAAATAAAAGGCTCAACATACGGCTCAAATAGGCAATCTAATGATATATATATATTTTTTCTTTGGGAAATAAGGTTATTTGGGCCATGGTGGTGAACCTAATGCCTCTATCATTTTCAAGTTCATGCAATCAATGACAAATATTTCGAAAGATCGTTACGCAAGTTCTAGAGATGCATCTCACATAAGTTCATCACACATGAAAGAATAGGAGTGTATGAAAAATGCACACACTTTCAATAAGCTCAAAAACTCACATAGGATGTATATGGTCACTAAATTCACATATGAAGCTTTAATTCATGCTTTAGTTTCACATCAACACGGCTATGTGCATTTGGTTTTTCAAGAATGATCAAAAATGTACAATACTAACAAGAGAATAAGGAATTTCACATAACACATGTTAACTAAGTTCTTGATAATCATGGTTCAAATTCAATCCAGTTATATCATTGGGTCGAGAAACTAATAAAAATCTAATTCAAAACAGTAAGGAAAACAAGACAATATTTTTGGATTTTTAAAATTTTTTTCAAATAAAACAAAACTAATTAAGAAAACAAAAAGCAATAACATGGAAACAAATGAAACCAGTTCAAAGTCGAAGGTATAAAAATTTTCAATTTGGTCATTTTTTATACTTGATACCCCCACACTTAAACTAGACATTGTCCCCAATGTCAGAAAACAATAATAAGCAAATAAAAATAAAAATGAATAAAAAAATACAAAACAAAATAAAGCAAAGGGACTGAAAACTTCTCTAATTTGCAGAAAACCAAGCGATGACCCCCAAGCGTAAATTTTGCAATCTACTTCAAGGGAGAAAATAACCAAACGTTCCTGCAAAGAAAAGAATTAAATCAGTTAAGCACGCAAGAAAATATAGAAAATTCAAACGAAAAAAATTGAAAATAAAAATAAACGACAACGAAAAGAACTAATAGGCGATCATTGGTCGTCCTTGTTGATTTTCCACAGCTTTCATCTTGAACTGGATGGGCCTTCTTCTTGCAAGTGATCCTCAGCTTAGTTGAGGATGAATCAGCACGTTGTCTCCACATGCTTCAAGTAGTCCGGTCTCCACGCAGGTGTGGCATCTTCTTGAACTCTTGGATCAACCCAGACTCATCTGCTCTTCGAAGTAACTCAGACTCTTCCTGCTTCGTCTGTGAGGTACTTTTGTTTTTGAAGAAGTACCTCAACACAGGTTTATTTTTGAAGTGTGTTGGGAGGGGTCTGAGATGAGTACTCGAGAGCAAGACTAGGTAAGCAATCAGGATCTCACTTTCTCCATGTTCTTCAGATGAAAGTGAGGAGAAAGCGTGATTTGAGATACTTTTGCTTTTAACCTTTTTGATATGAAATACTTTTGCTCTGGATGATTTGTTTTCTGGGGTGATCCAAGGGATGAAGAACACTGAGTAACTCGAAAGCATTCTTTGGGAAGACATTATCGGAGATGAAGAGAGGTTGAGAGGTTTAGAGGTGGAGAGGGTGTGCCTTTGATGTGGAAGGCGAAGGTCGAACTTATAGAAATTTTTCTTCCTCAACCGGAACTATTCCCGCACTATTTGTCGGCAGCCGGTGGATGGATGAACAGTGCCCGTTACGCGCTTTCTGACAACGCGTCCGTAATTTCCGCGAAGCTGACTGCGCATGCGACGAGTGACGACAAACTGGAATGATGATCTTTTGAAAACCGGGGTTCAAATCCGGGTGCGGCCCGTGGTTTTCAAAAAGCTCCAAGTCGCATGTGAGAACGACGACAAAACTGGAAAAGCTGAAGCCACGTGATTGCTGAGTCAAGCCCAGCTTTTGAGAAAGGAGCGTCCAGCTTTTCCGAATTGCGTGAGGACGCGTCTTCAACCTCTGAGGAGTGGGCGCTTCTTCATTTTCTTCTTTTTATAGAGGCGCTAATTCTGCTCCACCTCACACTTGAACTCCCTCCTGAAAACACTCCCTTCTGCACTCATATTCCTTCCGAACTCTTCCTGCACTCTTAATCTTTCCGACTCTTCCTCCTTAACACCTTCTAAAAAATGTCTTTCCCTTCCGACCGTCGCGTAAACTTGAATGTCGGGGAAGACGATGACTCATCTTCTCCGAACAACATTTGGAATCCGTCCTTCATATCCCACAATGGTCCTCTTACAGTCGGGGACACAATGATGAGGAATGAAATCACCGCTACGGTGATTGCCAGAAATCTGCTCACTCCAAGGGATAATAGGATGCTATCTAGGCGGTCGGACGAGCTGGCCGTTCAGGAATCTCTGGCTCTCAGTGTCCAAAGTGCAGGCTCAGTTTCAAACATGGGCCAGCGCCTGCTTGCCAGATCTCGTTAGGTGGAGTCGTTGATGGCTGAGGTGGCGAGTCTTCGGCAAGAAGTCAGAGGGCTCAGGCACGAGAACAAGGAGTTGCACATGCTTGCAACTAGTTACTCGACCAGCATGAAGAGGAAGCTGGACCAGCTGCAGGAGTCGGACGGTCGGATTCAGAGCGATCATGAAAGGTTCATGGCGCTACTCCCTAGGTTTATGTTGCCTTCGTCCTCTGGAGTAGCACCAAGCGTTCCGGCTCCGGAGATTCCAACTCTTGCTCTTCGTCTTCCCGGAGCTCCGTCGACCTCTGGGGCGCCACCTAACCAATGACCAATGAATGCTATTAGTTTTTTTTTTTCGTATTATTGTAATTAAATTTTTTTTTTTCAGGTTTATTTTAAGCAAATTAAAATATGTAAAGTAAAATAAGTAAATTAATGCAAAAAGACTTTGTTTATCCGCACTAAAAATAAACATTGCCCTTAATTTATTTAAACTCAAACTAAATAAAAAATCAACCAAATAACAAAATTAACTAAGCAAAACAAAATGAAAGTAAAAGCAATAAAGAAGAAGGTTAAGAAA
Organism: Crataegus laevigata; assembly: GCA_963580275.1. Lineage (NCBI taxonomy): Eukaryota > Viridiplantae > Streptophyta > Magnoliopsida > Rosales > Rosaceae > Crataegus > Crataegus laevigata. The sequence goes on along the minus strand of OY756953.1, from coordinate 17,215,379 downwards.
TGCAAATCTGGTTGCTTGGGTTGCCTCCCAAGAAGCGCTTGCTTTAACGTCTTTAGCCGGACGATTCTTTCCTTTAACCTCCCCTCGGCTCCATGGTATGGAATTTATCTTTTAATGGGAGGTGATACTTGAAATGATTCGGCAATGGTCTGAATTCTAGGGTAGGTGCCTGAATCATTAAAATCAGTGTGTTAGTAAAAATTAAAATTAAAATTGGAGAAGATGGCTTACTGTCATTCTCCGACATGAATTCAATTACAAACACCACATTTTTGGATATTTCCGGGACTTTGAACTTGGCCAGATTGACGATGATGGTTGTGGCCTGTCCCGTGTCATCAAACTCAACTTCATGGGCCTTTGTTGTCTCATGCACAGCCTCTTTGATGTTTTCTTGATATGCTACGCATTCTCCAGCCACTTCGATGTCTTGAATCTCTTTTCTTGGTGTGCAAGGTTCGGGAACTTGTTTTGGTGCACCAAGAATTGGGATATCACTTTGGACCTCTGGAAGAGTTTCCATAATGTCTTTTTCACTTTCTTCGATATTTGGAATCAAAATTCTGCAAGGAAAAAGGACATTCGGTGGAAGACTGTTAGAATGAATTGAACTTGGAACAACCTCACCATAGTTGGACGACATAGGGACTTGAGGGGTTTGAGACAAGAATTCGTCTAAACTGCCCAAGTCGTCCTCCTCATCTTCTGCTTGCAGCGACGATTCGTCCAAGTTTGGGCTGTGTATGGATGGTTCTGGAACAGCCTCATCCTCCATTTCACCTTCCAAAGTGGTGGCTTCATCGATTTCCACTTCTTCCTTTGAATTTTCAATAAGTGAGTTGGAGAGTTCACTTTGATCTTGAATCTGCACCATGATCTCCATAATCTCCCCAACTTGCCTTTCCAATTCATCCACCGTATTGGTCCGGTCTTGCATCTCCTGGATTCGATTTTCCACTCCCTGATTCAAAGAGGAGAGCAACTTATTAAATGTATCATTATCCAGAGATGTACCTGAATCGAATTGGGCAAATTGTTGTGGAGGCTGTGGTGGTGATGTATAGAACTCATCATACGGCTGCCAATATTCTCCTTGGTAAGTCTCTTCAGCTTGATTTTGTGACCCCTGCACCAAAGAGTTTAATTCGTTAAGAATTTGATTATAATCCACGGGCATACTTGAATTCGATTGGAATTGTTGTGGGGGATGTTGTGGTGGCTGCATAGGTCTTGAATAGAACTCATCTTGCTGCCAATATCCACTTTGTTGAAATTGCTGAGGTTCATCCCACATCTGATCTGAATAACCCCTCCAATCCGAATTACAAGCGTTGGAAAACATGTTGCCCCTTGATTGGCTGTGGCCTTGATATCCCCAATCATCATCATATGCAGAAAATTGAGGATATTGATGAGTTTGATATCCTTGCCCATAGGGCACATCAAGTGTAGGGACACTTGGCATTGTGGTCCGTTCGGCATTATGAGTCAATTGAGCAGTCAGCTGCGCCAATTGAGCTTGAATGGTTGCCATATCTTGCTCCATTAGTACCTAAAATTAAAGAAAGAAAAATAAATCAAATATCAAAAATAAAACACACAAACACAAATATAAATATAAATAAAAACACAAACAAAAATAAAGGGATTAGCAAAGTTACTAATCCCCGGCAACGGCGCCAAAAATTTGACGGGATTTTAAAACCGCACAAATTTAACCCTCTTTTTGACAGATGTAGTATAGATGTAAGTAGGGTATCGTTCTAGGCCGGGGATTAGGAGGGCTTGCTAAAACCTCTAAAATAATTTAAAAACGTAAAAACAAAGTTTAAAACACTAAACTAAAATAAAAACACTTAACTAAAATAACTCAAAATAAGACTAACAAATAAACTAAAACAAATCAAAAGACTCAAAACAACTCAAGACTCTAGAAAATACAAACTAAGCTAAAAACTCGAAACACACTAAAAATGACTCAAAATAATGAAAACAAGTTAAAATAAAAACTAGGAAATTAATTGGACGGAAATTAAATTAAAAGATTAAAAATAATAAAAATTAACTAAATAATAATATTATAATAATGGGGGGGTTTGGTTTGGATGAAACGTAAATTAAACTTAAATAAATTATAAAATTGACAAAAACATAAAATTAAAAATGAACGGATAGGCGACGGATTGGCTAGAGGGTTTTTCTCCACACATGACACAAATGCAATCTAAATTGACCTTCAGTTGTTCTTTCAATAAGTTGTAAATTTCAATACTCCAGATTAATTAGGTACGCTTAAATTAACCTTCGGATTTTCCTTATGTTATTGAATTGGATGAACAGCATACAACAACTCAAATTATTCCCCAAAAGTTCCCTACGTGAAAAGCACAATAGAGATACGATTAAAGATCATTATGTTCTATGAAAATCATAAGTGTTGACAAGGCATTCGTAACTATGAACAGCATGATACGTTTGCCAGGAATTTACTTAACGCAATTGCGGATAGCAACCTTCACTACTCATGAATATAAGTTCATAACGATTAGGTGAAATTCACTTATATTCTAGCATCAAATTCATGCGTGTAAATTAAGTATGCATCCTTAATTAACATACACAAATAAGTTATCTATCAAGCAGTTAAGCAAATTAAATCACAACTCAGAAATCACAACTGAAGTTATCAATTCATATTACAAATATAATCATGGTTTTGAATTAACCTCTAGCCAACACAAATTAATTACACATTATTTATAAATTAAAAAAAAAGAAATAAAACATGAGTTGGAGGATTAAACCGAAAAAGGGTGAGTTCAAGGATCTGTGCACTGTGCAGTTGCATGTGCACTATGCTCCATGTTCACTGGTTTGTCCGTGAGTTTTCAACGCTGCCAAGAGGCAGCTCGGTGCTTGCTAATCTTGCGCCTCCTTGCGCTGTTTTCTAGAAAAATCGAAGGCAGGCGCTGCTTTCTATTTCCTGGCAGCCCCCCGCGAGAGCTCGTCTCTGCCTTCTCGCCAAACCAAAGGGCAGCGCGCTTTCCCTCAACTCCCTCCTTCCTCGTGTCTCACCTCGCGGATTCTCCCTTGGATTATGCTGCCAGGAAGGCAGCTTCCTCCGCTGACTTCTCTCGCAGCTCTCCGCCGCGTGTCTCAACGCTGCCAAATTGGCAGCCTTCAAGTTTCTGTCGTGTCCGCTGCTCACGGTTGGCAGCTTCAAGCTGCCTCTCCGATTGCCAAGGCTGCCCAATGCCGCTCCTTTATTCCTCTCCTTTGATTTCAACGCTGCCATGGGCAGCAAAATGGGCGCCCTTCACAATTATTTTCCTTTCTTTCTCTCGGTGCACAAGCAATCATTCTGTCTCCTCCCTTTTCTTCCAGGCCGAGAGTGCCTTTCTTTTTATTTTTCTTTTGCTTCTTTGCTACCCTTCATCATGCATCATCATTTTCTTTCTTATTTTATTCCTTTGTTGGACGAATTTAACACTTAAAATTTCATTTATTCTATTTTTATTTTCTTTGCTTGATAAATTCGATAAAACACAAAAATAACGTAAATAGCTCAAAATATAACGAACTAACTAAGAAAAGACGAGTGAATTTAATGTAAAAATGTATATAAAAATGATCCGATCAGAAGGTAGGTATAAATATGACTTTATAGCCTTTTCTTCATTAGGGTTTCTTTTGGAGAAAAGATGAGAACACTTCTCTCCCTTTTCTCTCTAAGTGGCCGGCCCCCTTGGAGGGGATTAACTAGCATCTAATCTTCCTCCAAGGTTACTCATCTCTTCTAAATGCTATCCTTGGTGTGGGGGAACTTGGAGAATCCATTCTACCATCCTCCTCTAAGAAATCCATGGAGCCAAGAAGCAAGGAATGAAGGCCCTCTCCTTGGGTGATTAGCCTTTGCTTATGCAAAGAGGAATCAACAAAGGTATAAGATTTCTCAACTCACTTTATTTTGAGTTGAGTCTTGGTTCACCTATATACTAGGCTTTGAATTTCATGGGTTAAGTTTTGTTTTTGAGTACATATAAACACGATTCCGCGTTTAAATGTTAATTGCTTGTTGTTGATGTTGCTCAAATGAACTTATTTTTCACAAATTTTCCTTCAGGGTCGGTTGGAGATGGCCTAACATGTCATTATTTGACAAAAGAGACATCAAGCAGGCCAAATATAGCCTTCCTTTTAGCCCTTTTTGGGTAGCTCTTCAATTGTAATAATTGATTTAAATGCAATGACTAGATTTAAAAACATTCAACAGTAATTTAATTAAATTAACCAATAAATTTAAAATAATAAATTATTAAGAGAGCTACATTTAGTGTCACATCCCGGCCCGGGCGGATCACTTCCCGGGCTCGCTCCACCACCGTAGCACGATATTGTCCGATTTGGGCCCCGACCACACCTTCACGGTTTTGTTTCTAGGAACTCACGAGCAACTTTCCAGTGTGTCACCCATCATGGGAGTGCTCTAACCCCCTAATTTAATTAAACTAACCAATAAATTTAAAATTAATAAATTATTAAGAGAGCTACATTTAGTGTCACATCTCGGCTCGGGTAGATCACTTTCCGGGCCCGCTCGACCACCGTAGCACAATATTGTCTACTTTGGGCCCCGACCACGCCCTCATGGTTTTGTTTCTTGGAACTCACGAGCAACTGCCCAGTGGGTCACCCATCATGAGTAAATGGAGTTATATTTAGCTCTTTTTGTTACCTAATATTTAGGGAATTAAACTTGGAATTTGAGTAAAAGTTAGAATTTGTAAATTGACGTATACCAATTCCCTTGTTTGGATTCATAACCATAGAAATTTAGAATTTTCGCATGAAAAAAAAAACTTGAAATTTGAGACTTCTAATTCCCAAGTTTAAATTTCATATAAATAGGTATCATTTCCTAATTTCTATGATTGAGAGTTTAAAAATAATAAATTTCGTATTCAATTCCATTGTTCTTTTAGGTTGATCAAACAAAAAAATTTACAAATTCTAGAAAATAAAATTCCATCATTTCAATTTCTGTTATTTTAAAATTTCTTAATATTCTTATATTTCTTTATTCAAACATAGTGTTAGAGATAAAAGACAGGAATGGACCCACAAAAGATTTTTCTTAAACAAGGCAAAATGGTTTGGTATTGGTTTTGCTTGCAATCCATTCCACTGAGCGAGCGAGCCCAATGAGTGTGCCGCGGCTACCTAGCTTCATTGCTTGCTTGGTGCATTTGCTTACGTGAAAGCAAGGCAAATCCCGGATACTCCTCTATATATACACACACACACACACATATATCTCTATAGGCTGTAGCACCAGATAAGGATACAGATACAGAATCATCGGGTCAACTCACTGTCCCTCTTGCCTCTTGGAAATATCGATTTTATAACCTTATCTTTCTTACTTTGATTGGAGTTGGAGACTTGGAGTCTTGGAGACCAAAAACGAAACGACGATAATTTATTAGGTAATTTCTTTGCATAGTTTTTGAAGCAAAATCCACTATCTTTCTGGGTATTCTGCTGGGCTTTTATTTATATTTTTTTTAAATTTGTTTATATGTAATTTGTAATTCAGTAAATAGTAGCTTCAGTTGAATGAATTAATGGTTGGTAGAAGAAGTAATTCCTGTTAATTGTCTTAGTTTGATTGAGCTTCTGTATATAGTATAGCTGCCTTAATTATATCTAGTCTAATCTAATTACCTGAAACACCATCTTGCACTTTGTGTTTGTTCTTCCTGTTTGGTTAATTGGTAAGAATGCAACTAAATTATCTCGGAAATCGATACTTTATTAGGCTGTAGGCAGTAGTGGGTGTGGGAAGTGAGCAATGGGCAAGTCCCCTCACATTGTTCTTCTGCTACATGTCTTGCTTTGCTCCGTCTGTCGTTGCTTTGCCATTGGAGTCGATGCAAACCAGACAGCAAACCTGCTTATTGATGCTTCTCAAGCATCTGCACGCCCAATATCTGACACGCTGTTTGGAATTTTCTTTGAGGTCGTGTTACTCATCTTTGGTTTCAGTTCCAATAACTTGAATTTCAGAATTGTGCAGAATTATCAGCTTTCTAAAAATTGTTCACTGCAGGAGATTAACCATGCTGGTGCTGGCGGGGTGTGGGCTGAGCTTGTAAGCAACAGAGGTTACTTCCAAACTCTCTGAACTCCAGCTAATAAAATAAGTGAAATTATAGCAAATGCAGGAAAATGTTTTCTCCACAAACTGTCCGGCAATATCAGATGCTTATCTTTGTGTTGCTAAGTTATGAATGTAGACCATTGATTAGGTTAATTGCAGCATGAACGTGTGGTTCAAATTGTCTGGTGACACAAGCACTTCTTTCGCTAGCAAGAAAACATTACCAAACTATTTATAGTCAGCTTCTTTAAAGGGATCCCACCATTGCAGGATGTCTCACAGCATAATTGGAATGCTGTGAGAAAAATGAGTCCTCTTTGATTGTGGTCTGTTGAAAAAATCAAAGAGGACACATTTCCATTGACACAATCAAACCGTCCTACATAATCACAGAGGACTCATTTCCAGTCTGAAAAGAAAAGAAGGGGATTGCATGTGGTCCCATCCAATCCTTCCTTCTATTGAGTTGTCGTACTTGGTTTTATATGTTTCTATCAGGTCATGCTTCAATGTGCAAATAGAGATGGACTAGGCTGTACTTCACCAAAATAAATTTTCTTGATGCAAAACCATTGTATTTTGAGTTAATAAGTGTTCTACTGCTTGTGCAACTGAGGTTGGTGGACGACAATCAAGAAATTTTCTCCTTTTTGTATGACACCTGTTTCCTTCTTTATCTGTCTGACTCTCTGCATTGAATACGTACCACCAGATCCCTCTTTTTTTCAACCCTTCGATTTTTTTCCCCTGCCTTGTTAGTTTTAAGTTTGTTTGAGGTGTCGGAATGAGTTTGGATTATTCAGTATGTGGTTACCAAGTTTTTGTTGGAAATTATGCATTCACATACAAAGAGAAGAAATATTTTGTATCAAAGATTATAATGAGCCATCCTGCTTTGTTAATTTTTTTCCCACAGGTTTTGAAGCTGGGGGCCCTAACACTCCTTCTAACATTGATCCTTGGGCAATAATTGGAAATGAGTCCTCTTTGATTGTGTCAACGGACCGTTCATCATGCTTTGACCGCAATAAGGTTGCACTTCGAATGGAGGTGCTATGTGACACCCAAGGCGCCAATAGCTGCCCTGTTGGGGGTGTTGGAATTTATAACCCTGGGTTCTGGGGCATGGTATGAACTTTTACACCTAATCTGAATGGGTTCAGTTTTCCACCTAGTGTTTTAGTTCTCCCATTTACAAGTTGGGAAAAGTTTCCCCTTTGTCCATTTGCGAGGGTTTTTTTGGGCAGTAATGTTATTCACTGTAAGGCCTAACCTTCGCAACCTACATGCACACATATGGAAATGTTCTCTTGAAAGACTGGCTGGCAACCTAAGCTGTGAACCAATGTTTTAAAAAACTAGCCTAGGTGCGCCCTTGTGGATGGGCACCAAGGCTAACGCCTCAGTTTTGCTAGAGTGGGCGAAAGGCTTCGCCAGAGCAGCTAGGCACGCCTTAGTGGGTTTTTTTTTTTTTTTTTTTTTTTCAAACTCCCAAACCCAAATTTTGGGTAGGGTTTTAACTTCCTCATACCTCTTCCTTGCACTATCATCTCTCTACCTTTTTTTTTCTGATTTTTATTTTTTTATATAATGGATGTGTGTTATCTGCATGTATTGTTATATGTGTGCTCATTGTGCTTTTCATCCTCTATTTTATATATATAATCTATGTATATATTATATGTGTGTGTATATGTTTATAATATATGTGTGCTCAGGGTGATTATTGATTAATAATTTTTTTTTAATATAATATATGTGTACCCTTAGTGTATATATTAAAAAAATTTAGGTCCTGTGAGGCTTCGCCTCACGCCTCACCCCTAGGCTGGGCTATCCCTCGGCCGCCTTGCCCACGCCTCACGCTTTTAATACATTGCTGTGAACTTGACCATTCATCAAGTTGATTTTGCCAGAATTTGTCGTCCAGATTCATGGTTTAGCAACACGACCATTTTTATCGCAAGATAATATACACACACACAACTACAACTACTGCATATTTTCTTTTTTGCTCTTTGGTACTGTCTTTTTATTTATGTTTTTTTGTTCAGAATATAGAAAAAGGGAAGACATACAATGCTGTTCTTTATGTTCGTTCATCTGGATCAATCAATGTATCCGTATCACTGACAGGCTCAGATGGGTTGCAGAAACTTGCTGCTGCGAACATTATGTACGCACCTCTCTTCTCAGATATTTTGCAATCAACAGTTTCTTACTAAATTTTTTTTATTCTGCATTTAAGATTCATATTTCCATTTTCGTTGCCTATGCAGTGCTTCTGGTTCAGAAGTTTCAAACTGGACAAAATTCGAGGTTCAGTTGAAAGCCCAAGGAACAAATCCTAACTCAAGACTGCAATTGACAACAACCAGTAAAGGGGTGATATGGTTTGATCAAGTGTCAGCCATTCCCTTGGATACATATAAGGTACTTTCACCACCCCCCCCCCCTTCTCTGTTTTCCAAGGTCATTACAATTTACAAATATAAGGTTTTCTCGTGATTCTACGGTAGAGATAACTTCAATTCTTTCCAACTCAGATTGTTGTGTTCCATAGTTCACCGCTTTATTCATTGTCCGGTCACTTGGGTGTTATGGATAAAGTTGTGTGAGGAAGGAAAAGAATCCACTCTTGAGGGATTTTTTTTTTACTTGGTGTTTTATAATTGGAAAGCTGTAGTAATCTAATCTAGTTATTGTGGCTTGACCCTGTATCCCTTGTTTTCATACCTTGTCTATGTTATTTTGTGCTTTTTTATTAGTAAATTATGTTCTTATAAATAAATGGAATTGTTATTGCCACTCCAAACTTTCTATGTTTAAAATAATCCTAAATTGTTTAACTTAGATTTTACTCTTCTTCCTTTTCTTTTTTATTTTTATTATTATTATTATTATTTTATTTATTATGAAATTGGTCATGCTAACTTGTAAAGAACTTAATGATATCCTGATACAACTTATTACTCATTATGAATCTATTATTTTGGCCCAGGGACATGGATTTCGGAAGGACCTTGTCCAAATGTTGGCTGATTTAAAACCACAGTTTTTCAGATTTCCAGGTAAATTTCGATTTACAACTTGATACTTGACTGCTGCTAAACTTGAGCTCTTCATATGTAATTCTCACTTAAAATATATGTGAGCTGAAATATGCAAGCCGTAGTGGGGCCACCTTGCCTAAACTGTTGATATATGATTTAGTAGTGAATTTTCAAGGTTGGAAAGTATTAACGATCTTACAGAAATATATTGTTGATGAAGAAATAAACATACTGTTTATATTAGCTTTATTGCTTGCAAATTAGTTACAATCATACTAAGAGCGTGGTATTTTGTATGAATAATGTGAAGAAAACATCTATGCTATGGCAGGTCAATTGATGAACTTAACTATGTACATATGTATTTTTGTGTGTGATCGCAAAGTTATTATACAACACTTGCCAAACTTAAAAGCTCGTGAAGGATGATTACTTATCAAACGGAAGTTTATTTTTTCCAATCCTGGCGTTTATGTATGTATATTATGAGTTCAAACTCTTTTTTATACTCCCTAATGTACCCTCAAAGTAAATTAGGCTCCAAAATTGATGGAAGATTCTAGGTTTGACATTTTCGTTGCCGAGGTTCATGTTTTTCATATGTTTTAACTATATTATCATAAGACATCTATGAAGGTTCATTTTTCTTTCATATTTGCATTTGGTTACATGGTCTTTAGTGACACCTATCCATTATGTTTAATTTTCTTAATCCTCTTAGCAATGAACACTTCACAGAGCAAAGTTTAGCAAAATATTTAATAAATTAAAAGAATCTTTGTTTTTTTTCAAAAACAATAAGCAGATCTTTATAAAACAAGCTCAAATAGAAGTAACCTTGTCCTTCTTTGCCTGCTATCAATTTTTTTTGTGCAGATATAAAATTACATTCACCGTTTTCTTTGAACTTTTAATTTTTTTCGTTTTTGGACATGATATTTTTTTTTCTTATTCCGGAACCTTAATGCTTGGTGTCATATTTTTTTTTCTTATCCTGGAACCTTAATGCTTGGTGTCCTGACCTCTTGACAAAGATAATCTGGGGAAGCTTAATTAAATTCCAAACAGTGCTAAGAATTCTTGATTTTTCTGTAAATAGATAAGTCTTATATATCCACTAGTTCCTTAGAATTCAACCTAATACAGTTGGCTTTTATATTTGTGTTGGTTAGGTGGCTGTTTCGTTGAAGGTGAATGGTTACGCAATGCATTTCGTTGGAAAGAAACAATTGGACCCTGGGAAGAGAGACCTGGACACTTTGGTGATGTTTGGATGTACTGGACTGACGATGGACTTGGTTATTTTGAGTTTCTCCAAGTAGGTATCTTCTTGTTGTTGTGGAATGATCGGGGTTCCCAGTTAATGCTGCTACTCTATGTAACAATTAGTAAAGAAAACTTTTGTTTCTGCAGCTATCAGAGGACCTTGGCTCATTGCCAATATGGGTGTTCAATAATGGTACACATTTCATTAATGCTTTATATCATCACATATGTATGTCATTATTAACTTTCTCAATTTGTAGGAATCAGTCACAATGATCAAGTTGATACTTCCAGTGTCTTACCATTTGTACAGGTATGCCTGAACAGCTGCCCATTTCTCCGTAACTAATGAGTAACTGGCTCACTGTTACCAAAATTGATATATCATCACATTAACTACTTTATCTGTGTTATATCTTCTCAATTGAAGTGAATATATGCTGATGACACAGTTTTTCAAATTATGTTTAAGCCTTGAAAATGAACGACTTCGCTTCATGTGCTTTGGTGTAAGACACATAAGATTTGCCAAATATGATATGAAGATATCAAATTTAGTTGGTTTTTTTTTTTTTTTTGGGTTTTCAAGTGACTTCACTGTTCTCAAAGCCCAACTTCATTATTCACATGGGAGGATGTGTACCTCTTAAAATGTAGTGTCTCTTCAGAAGCCAAGTAGGGTTGCTTTGGCAAGGGTGGGGCAGAGCTTCGAGCCCCAAATTGCCACTCAAGGAGTACATCAAACATTGTGACAAACTGCAGTACAAAGCATGTGGTGCATTGTTTGTTACTAGGAATCTCTGCAATGATTTTATTATAAATATCAGTTGTATATATCTGTTGAATCCTGGTTTAGTGCATAAACGAGAAGAACCACACATAAAATAAATGTTTTTGGTGTCAATATTGGATAACTATTGTTATTCAATTCTCAATATCGGATAACTATTGTTATTCAATTCTCAGTCTTGTTATTTATGCACAGTATGTGCTGATAGATCTCAAATTTATGGATTAAATTTCACATTTCTTGCTTATAGGAAGCTCTCGACGGTATAGAATTTGCTAGAGGCAGTCCTAATTCCACATGGGGTTCTCTTCGTGCTGCAATGGGACGCCCAGAACCCTTTGACTTGAGATATGTTGCTATAGGGAATGAGGATTGTGGAAAAAGGAACTACCGAGGTTTGTATGTTTTGTAGTTCATACTTCTTGTTGAGATGGAACTGATTGATTATTAATAAGTGTTTTAAAAGACTCGCCTTGGGGCGCGCCTAGGCGGCCTTGGAGACAGGGCTGCAGCATTTTTGCCTCTGGTTTGTGGGAGCCCGTTTTGTGCAGCATTGTCAAGACTTACGCTTTCCCTCTTTCTCTTGACCAGGAAATTACCTTAAGTTCTATAGTGCTATAAGAAACGCCTATCCTGACATCAAAATGATTTCAAACTGCGACGGTTCTTCTCGTCAGTTGGATCATCCAGCTGATATGTATGATTTTCATGTAAATATCATAAGACCGCTACTTGTATTCCACTTGACAATAATCTTCTTATCCATTCAACGTATGGGGCCATTGAAGATTTGGCTACATGGATAACATTTGCGATAGTACTCTTACCTTGTGTTTTTTGCTTAGATTTATACATCTGCCAGCAACTTGTTTTCTATGGCCAATCATTTTGATCACACATCACGTAACGGCCCCAAGGTAGTTCATGAGCTTTTGTATGATTTAATCTGCTCTTAGTTCCTACCTGTTTTTTCGTTCTTAGTTTTCAATATGATCCATCCAGGCTTTTGTGAGTGAGTATGCCGTGACTGGAAAAGATGCTGGGAGAGGAAGTCTTCTAGCAGCATTAGCTGAAGCCGGATTTCTTATTGGACTGGAGAAAAACAGGTCTGTTGTGCATATGTTCTACAAAACATTAAAGATCGGACTTCTTTATATATATTTGCAAGTACGGTATTTCTTCTTGAAAAAGTGTATATGGTTCCTGCATTTCTGCATGTCACAACCACGAAGTTTGTTACAAGATCTCCTTGTGTAAGACCAGCTGCACGTCTTCTTTGCATTCGAAACTTTCTGGTATTTCCCAACCCGATCCAATAGAAATAGTACTGAACTGACTAAGAGATGGAAAGTCCTTGGAGGTGGTCTGGGAATCTGATAAAGAAAGATGGTATTCATGAAAGAGTTCTCAGTGGCATGGATAATTGAATAAATATAAAGTTGGAGGATGCCCCGATATACCTGTAGCACAGGACCTCACCGTGATACTACTAAAATATGTAGAAATCACAGTTTCCCATCATAATTTCACTGTAATTCTTTATAACTCCTTCCCTAAGCGTTTTTATATGTACACGGGAATTCCGGGGTTGTCATCTTTACATCTAATTTTAGCAAAAGTATATATCTGTAATTGTTAAAACGGCAGCTATTGAGTACTTATTTTTGTCTGTCTACGTACGAATGCAGTGATATTGTTGAGATGGCAAGCTATGCACCACTCTTTGTCAATACCCATGACAGGCGGTATACTTTTCCTCTCGTTCCTTTTGTATAATGTAACTTTTATGTATTACGGTGGATTGATGCTGTTTTCGAAAGAGGATCGGATCGATGCTGTCTTCGAAAGAGGCTCGGATCGATGCTGTTTTCGAAAGAGGCTCGGATCAATGCCGTTTATTATTACTAAAATTGAAACTTTTCTTACATCAAGGTGGAATCCGGATGCAATTGTCTTCGACTCCTCGCAGCTCTACGGGACTCCTAGCTACTGGGTGCAATGTCTGTTCAACGAATCTAGTGGAGCAACTCTTTACAACTCAACACTCGAGATGAATTCTTCTACTTCACTTCTTGCATCTGCAATTTCGTGGCAAAATTCAGAAAACGGGAATACTTACCTAAGAATAAAGGTAGTACTTTTTTATGCTTAATAAAGTGTTTGTTGCTTCAGAATAACGTATATTATACTTTGTCTGGAGTATTCTACTCTATTTTCATTATAAATACGTACACATCTTGTCTAGTTTTTCTTCGTCTCTGCTCAGCTTTGGAATTCCGTACACATCTTGACTGAAGCAACTACATGTTAACTGCTTCTTCTATCACCGAGTTAAAAATACAGTTTCTACCAGTATGGCGCATAGCGTATTCTGTTACGTTTTATTACTCTCACGATTATTGCCTTTGCACAGGTTGTGAACTTGGGAACCAACACAGTGAATCTCAAGGTTTTTGTGGATGGGTTGGAGCCAAATTCTATTAGTCTGTCTGGGTCAACAAAAACTGTTCTTACATCAAACAACCAGATGGACGAGAATTCGTTTAACGAGCCAAACAAGGTAACCGTATCGACCTTGTAACATTACTATTTTCGTCTTTCATATCCTTGCGTTGCCTGCGTGTTAGGATGAGAACTCGACGATGATATGATTTTAATTGGCCTTACTTGAATGAATGCAGGTGATGCCCAAACGGAGCCTGCTAGAGTCCGCGGGTGAGGAAATGGAGGTTGTAATCTCTCCGCGTTCATTCACCTCCATTGATTTGTTAATGGAGTCGAGCGATATCATCAGCACGACTGGAGCTGATTCTGTCTCTGTATCTTCTATTTAAAAATCGTATCGTATGCAGTATGTAGTCAGTCGAGTGACTCAAGTAACTCAGTTCCAGTGTAATCAAATACAAACTAATCCAATGTAATTATATATGAAATAATCCAACTAAAAGGGTTTATGTTTGTTGGAACCGCTAATCACACCTTACACTAGCCAACTCTACAAATAAGCTATCAAGTCTCGTCGCTGGAAAATCCAGTGTTTGTAGTAACAAACTAGGGAAGAAGATGCGAACGAAATATGAGAGGGTAGGTGCAGCAAAATCCACTACTCCAACACTAGAAAAGTAAAGCACTAGTTAGTCCAAACTTGCATCATTTACTTTCAAGAAATCCAATACAAATACGCTCCAACAGATGGGAATCATAAACAAGACTTGCAAGTACATGTGATGGGGCAAAGCACGCAACATGTAAGTAGGACTTACCACAAAAAGCAATGGTCCCTGTTTAAACTTGTCATGAAATGAAAATGCCACAGCTTTTGGATCTTCACCCGGTCCTCTAATAAACCCACTGAATTATATCATGGTAAATCGTTACTAACAATTCAGCATTCGGCTAATGTTTTAAAGAAAAGATAAAAAAAAAAAAAAAAAAATTGGTATAAATAATCTACTCACATCAATGATGCAGATATTAGAGGAGTCCTCCTAACATCGTAAATGGCAATAAGACCCCTGTATAAGTCACCGCCGTCTTTAAAAGATAAAGCCAATCGCTCTCCTGAAGCATCCCAAGCTATCTTTTCAATGCCTTGACTGAGGGAGACAACAACAACATATCAGGACAGTCTTGGACAAACATTACAATGCCTACCCCGAGTTTTACTGATATGCAACTATAACGTGAAATAATAAACTGTAAAGCTTTTCTGCAATTATCAGTTTGAGGACTGGTTAGTCGGATCAATATTTCATCCTCATAAAGAATGTTTAATCTCGTCCTAACTGAAACGGAAACAGAAACAGAAAGTGCAGGCAGGAACGTAATATGGTAGAAAGACGAGTGGAAGGATGAAAACAATTGCAAACTGGAACCTTAAATCTATTCGTTTACATATCGAGCAATATGAATAGCGTATATCAATATGCTGGGTGAGGGGTGGTAAATATGATGGGTGAATTGACAAAGTAAGATTTAATGCAGTAAGCATTATAAGCACTCCAAAAGAGACTGTAGAAAACCCAACTTCACCTCTGACTACCTAATAAAGGCAGCTGGCTACTAGACAGTTCATAAATTAAGAAAGTTAACATGGATACCATAAAAATAATGAAAAATAAATAAAATTAACTAGATTCCGACATCCAACTTGTCAAGAAATAATGCCAAATAAAATTGTCTTTTCCAATGAACTCGTAAAGAAAGCCTATTAAACGAGATGTAGCCGATCAAACAATAATATCAGAATAGTGAAAAATAGAAACAATAAAAAAGATTTAATGTCTACCTATTTGTTAAGGACATCATCTCTGGTAGTTCAACAGGTAATAAGTGCGCATCTGCAAAATTCAGAATAGCGTGTAAAAAATTGTCATCTGTCATGACACTAGTGACATTTGTTTCAAAATCGAATTTCACAAGTTCTATTTCCCCTTGACAACCATCACATTACCAATCTGTCAAAAAGAACAGAGTCTGTACATGAAAATGCTTCTTTAAAAGATAACAGTCAGTATTAGTGCTGAAGGAGTACGCTGCTCACACCAAGCAAGGAAATGTATTCAGAGAATTTTAATTCTTTTGAAATAAAGAAATCTTTGTATTGAGGGATATCGCAGTGCAGATTTTGCAGGTTCTCCAACAAAGAGAACATCACAACTGCCTACACACTATAGTGGCATCAGAAAAGGTTGACTCATTTATCCCCACTGAAAAATATTTAGCTGACGTCTTCACTAAGGCATATCAAAAGACTTTTATTCTACTTTCAAGTTCTATACTCATACTTCAGAAGTGTCGTTACTGCATGAAATTATAATTAAATTACTCGATTTAACCCCCTGATTTCTTAAGTTAACAGACTTTGTAATTGCTTATTAGCTTAATTTAGGGGTTGAATTCTACAGAAGATTTTCATGGGGATTTGATTCTATATTTTTTTTAAAGCTCGTGAATTCCCTTCCTTTTGCAATACAATAAATATATTGTTCTCCCTTTCTGAAGTTTTCCTTTTCATAATCATAGATCATAATGACAAATGCAATATTCAATCTTTGCATATCTTAATAACACTAGACGATACCAAGTTCTAACTCAAGTAAAGTAGATATCAGCTCGATATCAAAAGCTTCCTCCAAAGCATTAAACTATTGTTGCTAAGCTTTTTCTCAAATTTCATCTTCTATATCCACAGTTTTACTTTCTTTCCGAGATTTCTATTTCTAACTTTCTTTCCAAGATTTCTATTTCTAGTTTCCACTAGAAATAGGAGAACCTTAACTTATTATGCAAGACAATAAGTAGAGATAAAAAGGCACTAGATGTCAATAACTAAAACATAGCCTTTATCTAAGGTTGCATACCAAGTGATGGAGGCTTTGAAGCAAAGTGAATGGAACCCAATGTTGAAGATTTAGAGAAAGCGAGAAGTATCATACGACCATCAGGATCCCATGATGCTCCCTAGTATAACAAGACACAATGAGTATAAGGATAAATAAAAAATTAAAACTTAAAACTTCAACCATTACAGTACTTTCTGCGGTGATTAAATAAGCTTCATGAGTGAGTAATTAGTCATATGAGAGAGAGAGAGAGAGAGAGAGAGAGAGAGAGAGAGAGAGAGGTGTAAAATGTTTAGACCAATATAGTACTAAACTTCAAAACTCTTGCAAGAAATTTGAAGTGGCTGCTTTAATATTTCTATGCAACACAAAGTGGACAAAAAAAAAAAAACAAAGCAAAGAAAATACAGAATAATGGCCCATAGGCTGACACCTTAATCATCAAAATGTTTTCATAGCAGTATGTAAGGGTCATCGATTTAGAAAATACAAAATAAAGACAAAAAATTGTGTGCAACAAGAAGTTAGTTAGACTTAGATGTCAATTTTGCTTACCTTGACGAAGCCACTAGTTGAAGACCATGGTTCAGATGTCCATGTGTTTGTCTCCCAAAGATAAAATGTTCCATCACTGAAAAGAACAGAAGGATAATCTTATTCATCCTAAACTGGTCCCATTTTAACTAAAATTATGAAAATGAAAGTGCAAAAAATCAAATGATGACAATACAATTTTGCAGAAAAAAAATAATCCCCAGTTGGCGACCACTTCAGCATTGATATGCCGCCTAGTCCTCGTCTAATAGGAGTACCAAACCCTGAGAAAACAGTTAAGCAAATGAAATCATAAGTTTCAAAATAAGAGTTTACTTTTTCTGCTTCAAGAAATAAAACTATCTCAAAAATAATAGATCCCGGATCCTGGATAGAGTGGTTTGGGGGATGAGGCGCTGGGACAGATCCGTATATATTCACTCAAAATAATGCCAGTCTGCTCAAGTACAAGCAGCTTCTAGAAAGTACTTCCTGTAATGTTTTGTAAAAGCACCAAAAACACAGCAAAAGCACAAGAAAAAGAATCAAGGCAAGATACCGAAATAATTCTTTTTTTTTTTTTTTAAGAAAAGCACATGCCAGCTGTTAAAAGCAGTATCAAATGAAGTCTTTGCCTTTTCATTGTTTATGCCCAATTTTCTAAGTATCTACCAAACAATTTATTGAAAAG
This sequence comes from Crataegus laevigata, assembly GCA_963580275.1. Classification (NCBI taxonomy): domain Eukaryota; kingdom Viridiplantae; phylum Streptophyta; class Magnoliopsida; order Rosales; family Rosaceae; genus Crataegus; species Crataegus laevigata. Next base: position 17,197,540 of record OY756953.1, on the reverse strand, counting down.
GATTCATTACCAGTTTACTAACCAATGTCAGTTCTCCATCAGTATGTGCAACTTTTTATGATTAAGTCACAAATACTTGAGGTTTAAGTTGAGCAAAACGTAGATCAGATCAAGTTAGTTTGAAAGAAAAACAAAATCAATAAATTAGCTACAATACGTCACTTTACAGTGACATGCATGTTTTAACATGAATGTGTAATATATACATTATATATATATATATATATATATATATATATATAGGGATTGCTTAAGGGGAGGGATCCCCATTTTTTTCAAAAAATGGAGACACGCTCCCCACCATTGGATTTAACTTTAATGAAATTGTGTAGCCTGTGTTTTAATCTCAACCACACAATTTCATTAAAGCCAATCTAACGGTGGGGAGCATGTCCCCATTTTTTTGAAAAAAATGGGGATCCCTCCCCTTAAGCTGCCTATATCTATATATATATATATATATATATATCACAGTCTTTAAGGGAAGGAATCCCCTTTTTATCAAAAAATAGGGATTAGTTGTGGGCTGCACACCACATCGAACTTCAACAATCCGAACCATCTATTTTCAAGTTGCACCTCAAAGATATCCTTGCAAAATATTAGCCAAATCAGAAACATTTGAGGCCTCTAATTCAGTTCAAAGAAATTGACGAACACAACGTTCTTAGAAGCATTGAAATTTCATCGTGACGATAAATAGGCAAATGATTTTGGATTGAATTGAATTTTTGCAAGGATGATCTATGAATCGAGACTTACAAAATAGACGGCTCGGATCGTTGAAATTTGATGTGGAGTGAGTCCCATAACTAGTCAGAAAATAGGGATCCCTTCCCTTAAAGGGCCTGGACAAAAAGAAAAGCCAGCAGAGAAACAATGGAACTAAAAGACTATCCCGGGGCAGAAACAAACAGATAGTTGAGAAAGATCAACCCCTGAACTCTTTGGATAGAGAGGCCCATAGCACAGACCAAAAACTAAACTTTTTCTTTAAAGCTCCTTTAGCACCTACGCCAACCTAATCTTCAAAGACCTGTTTATTTATCTCCATCAAACCACCCAAATCACAGCAAAAATAAAACAGCCCCATATGATTTTGGCTTTCTTACCTCCCAAAACAACTTAGGATTTCACAAAGAAAGGAAAACCAACCACTTAGGATGACCCAACTTATTTGCATCCCCTGAACAGCTTATGCCACATACAATGTCAAGGGGCAATGCTAGAAAGTATGATCAACCAATTCCATATTCTTCTTACACATAACACACCAACTGGGTACGAACAAGAATTTGGCCTTCTTCTTTGGACCACGTGACAAGTATTCACCTTACCGTGAGCCATAAGCCAAGACAGAATCATCACCCAGGAAAGAGCTCTAGATTTCCAGATCAAACCCTAGGGGTGAAACGAAGGCGCTGAGGCTGAATTACAAAGGTAGGGGAAATAAGACTTACTGGGAATCTAGATGCCACTTTCTTAAATCAATCCTTGAGAGTGAATGGCAACATTTTCAGGACCACCCAATCAAGAAGATGACTCTTCCACCCAGGTCTCATTCAACTTTCTCCTTAAACAAAATTCCAGTTCCTCGAACCACTAGAACAGTCGAGGATGCTATAAATGGCTTTAATTAGGAAACCTGAACACATTGTAAAGTCTGAGGAAAAAACATTCAGAGAACTTTTCCCTACCCACGCATCTTCCCAAAACTTATTTCCTCTGTTTCCCACAACAAACTGAAAGCAGCTTAAGAAAGGAGCATGCCTGTGGGAAATGTCTTTCCATGGGTTATAACTAAAGCCATTCACCATAATTACACCACTTTAACATGAATACTTGATTGAAGTTTCAATCCAATAAACGGAAATAGATGGAGGAAGGTCAAAGGGGTATTTATCAGTAATAATTCTAATATGTTTGTGGTAATGTAGGAACTAACGTGCTAATGCTGATTACTGAAACATTAAATAACAAAGAAAAGCACACATAACAATTTCATGTAATAGCCAACAAAGTCATTTGGAAAGCTGGAGAACACATTGTAAGGTGAGCATTCAAAACAGAACACATAATGAAGATTAGTAGCAACCAAAGCAAGTAATATATGAATACCTTGAGAAACATCCCATATGGTAAATGATGAGCTCTCATGAGAACCAGATGCCAAATATGTAAGTACATGTCAAGGAAATCCCATATAGCACGACTGAACAAAAGTACGTGTGAAATTAATCTGAAAATAAAGGCTCTTCTCCAATACAAATAAAATGGGGCATTTTTTCCTGCTTGAGAATATCCATGTATAAAAAATGAAAATTGATTCCACGACATACTATAGAGAAAGTGATTGCAAAAGTAAAACAGAAACATACTGTTTTTTTTTAAATTTTTTTATAAAGTTTGCATATAGATGACAGGGATAAATTGCAAGAAAGCCTCCATATTCATGTAATGTAGAGTCTCATAAGTATAACCATAACGGAAAACCAGAATAGAGATTGTTTGGATATCTTCCATCAGGACTCCATGACAATGCACCAATCTGTTCCTCGTTATGACTTCGAAGAAAATCCACCAAAGTATATCGAATTCCAGAACCTCTAGAGAGAGTTCCCAGGAAGGAAGAAGAACCAGATCTGATAGATGCTGCAATTCCCGGGAAAGAAGCAGCCCAAATGCAAATTCCTCCTCTGAAATCAAGCACATGCAGTGAGAGAAATTCAGCTTTACAACTAATAGCCTATCAAAATAAATAAATGTAGAAATAGATCTTGAGCAGCAAAATTAAGGTACGTGCTTGCATGCTACGGCAAGTTGTCTCCCACTGTTTGGCCTCCACTCAAGTACTTTGACCTCTCTTTGGGACTCATTGGCCAAAATGCATGGCTCCTTCCCTTCTGTTAAAGTATAAATTGCATTGGCAAGGCAACAAAATTAACAGAGAAAGAACTTAAATAAATGAAAGCAGAAACTAGTTAAGCATCTTACCGAAATCCTCGAAATCCCGAACTATAACTTGATTTGGGCCAGATATAAGTGCTACAACAAGTTTATGTTGGTGCCAGCTCACTCCTTGAAGATCAACTTCTGGTAATAAGTTTACCTGCAAGTTCAGTAAGGATGTTTAAGAAGCCTTTCACCACTTTATCATTTACAAGTCATTATGAACTTGCTTCATAACTGTTGTCTCCTTTTTCTTTTTTTTTTATAGAAGAAACGATAGAATTTTATTAAAATAATAGCAGAAATTACAACAAGTGGGTAAGAAATCCACCAACTAGAAAACTAGGTAAGACCTTTCAAGTAGTACTACTTTACTAGTAGCTAACCTGAACCAAGTTCATTTTACGGCTGCTAACACATATCCATGATTATATGAGAACGAGAATAATCCTACCCCATAGTTCCTCTACTTCCACTCCCTTATAAACCTAAAAAATTATGCTCCAACCAAATGTTCCAAAAGAACTGCCAACACCAAACAGCCCCACAAAGCTTTAGCTTTCTTCCCCTTTCCTAAAGCCTCGAACTTGGTGGTTAGAAGCTCAAAACATCCCCTTGGAATAACCCAACTGGCTCTAACTTCCTTGAACAATTTCCACCACAGTTGTATCGAGTAAGACCAATGGAGAAAAACAAGATTAACACTCTCCTTCTCTGACTTACACAAACTGCACCACTGAGGAGAAATCAAATAAAAGGCCTTTGCTTTTGAACTTGATCACAGCTGTTGACCCTACTAATAGCCACAAACCACGCAAGAAATTTAACTTTTGGAGGAGCTTTTGATTTCTAAATCTGAGAATAGGGTGGAAAATGTTGCACAGTTCCATTGTTGCACAAGGAGCTATAGGATTTGGAAGTGAACAATCCTGACCCGTCCAGTTTCCAACTTCTCTAATAACCCAGCCAGCTAACTCCAGCTCATCCAACTGTTGTCTCTCATATGAAGCTTATTGCTATCTAAGACATACTAAGAAGAAGTTTGGCAAGCATAGCTAATCAAAGGTTAAAGTCATGTCTTTGGCCCATGCTACAAGCTTTCTAATACCAATAACATACTGTATTGGTAGTTATGGCCCCAACTCTACAAATTTATGATACTATTAGGACAAGGAATTTCAACATTTACTTATCCAGTTTCTGGGTAATTAGAGTCAACTTGTAATTCAATGGTCACATCTGCATTCAATGAATTTTGAGGGACACGTCTTGACACCAGTGAACAAATAGGCAGTGGCACAAAAAGAAATTCCACTTTAAAGAATATTGGATGCGATGTAACAGCAGCAGATGAGCCATCCTACAAATGGGTGAGCATTATTGCTACTGCACTCAGATTATTTGTTAGTCTTGCCCAATAATTCTCATGTTCAAGATGATACGTGTACTCTTAGTTAGATAACGCCTAACACAATTCCCACGGTAATCATTGACCTAAAAGGAACATACACTAATTCAACAACCATTAATGCAAATTGGGTAATCAGTAATTGTAAAGAAAATATTACATACATGATTAGGACGGAAGAGAGGTGTGAGATTAAGAATCCCCTGCAAAGTTTGTAGAATTCCCTTTGTTGGAGTTGTTGTTACAACTTGCTGGGGGTCCTGGCCAGGACTCGGTGGCCGCACCAGCTGATCCAATTGAAGCGGAACTGGGCTGAATACCAATCCCTACAAACCCAGAAACTCCAATGTGACATCAATGGCCAATGTATACGACCCACCCAACATTAATCAATTAGATACATATGGACAGAATTTGAAGGATTACTGACAATAATCTTTCCATAAGTGTCCTTGGCTACATCGTCCGAGAGGCTCTCAGCAGTGACTGCAGATACTTACAAATCAATATCAGTATGTGTATAAAACTACATGTGTGTGTATTTATTTATATATATATATATATATATATATATATATATAGAGAGAGAGAGAGAGAGAGAGAGAGAGAGAGAGAGAGAGAAATGGTACTGACTGAGGTCGCGATTGATTTCGCAAATGGTGACAGAACCGGGATGAGGAAAGGAAGGCATTCCTGGAGCTGGAGATGAGCAGTAGAGGTAGGGATTGCTTCGCGGTGGTGCCGGAAGATTCTAGCCTTTTCCCTCTTTCCTAAATACAAAATCTTCGGCACGTAGGCGGTTTTTACAATTTAATTCTTGTACGGGCATAAAAACCACTAAACCGAAAAATCGAATCGAATTGTGAAAAAAAAACTAAAATACCGCGTTAACCAAAAAAATCAAAACTAGAATAAAAATTAAACCAAACCGTTTCAAACATTTCCAGTTTTAGTTTGAAAATATTAAGAACCAGAGATACCGGACCAAACCGTTTTAATATAAATTATTGTTTTTTTTTTATATAAATAAGACATTTTTCCAAGAAGACCATGTACATAAGCCCAATATTTTTCTTCACTTCTCTCACGCTCCTTTGGTTATTTTATCACTTTTCTTCCCCTATATTATTTTTCTCCATTCTTTTCCAGTATATTATGCATTATGTACATTTTTAGTTTTAGTTTAAGATCTAAATTTTGGTCTTGATATGAGCCTTTCTATTTTTTATTATATTTATATGCACACTTTCTATCTTCCGTTCACAAATCTTGTAGATTTAGTAGTGGAAACTTAAATTTACTTGAATTTGTGGTTGAAATATGTGTTTGGTATTAGAAGTAGAAATTAGAAGAAAAAAAACATAAAACCCTGCCCACCCCTAGACATCTGCCCTTCAGCTTAATCCACTGTTGTTGAAATTAGAAGCCGAATTTCTTATTGGACTGGAGAAAAAAAACATAAAACCCTGCCCACCCCTAGAAATTAGTAGAAATTAGAAATTTACTTGAATTTGTGGTTGAAATATGGTTGAACAATTGAAATTTTTCGATTTCAGTTCCATTTTGAGGGCGAAACCAGGCCGAACCGAACCATGCCCACCCCTAGACATCTGCCCTTCAGCTTAATCCACTGTTGTAGTTAGAGAAATTTTTTACCGTCCGTATCATTAAGTGTAATAATACAATTTGTTAGAAATTAAAAAAATTTACCTTCCGCTCAATCAATTGTATTATGACATTTGGTTATTGGATTGTATTTTCGACATACTAAAAATTCTCTTCAGTAGTTGGGCACACTTCGGTTTGATTTGATCTTACACTAAAGTTATAACTAAATTAGGATTGTTTAGAAGTGCTTTTATAATAAATAAAAGTATTATTCGTGAGAGCGTTTTGAGAACCAATATTTAGTAAAACTGCAAGTGAATTTTGGAAAGCACTTCAAGTGTTATTGAGAACCCAAAAATATTTTCATTAAAAGCAGTTTCAGTCAATTTAAAAGTATTTTCAAACGAGCATTTAATTAGTAATGCAAAAAGTTACGTGGTGAGAAATAAGAATAAAATGATTGGTAGGATCCACTATCTCCTAGTGTGTAGAAAGACTTAAAAACCTTGAAAACTTTGCTTCTCTTATCAGCCTACAATGTGGACAATTAAGAAAATGGAGTTTTAACGAAACACTCTCGGTACTGTTCACTTTTAACAAAAAACCACATTTTTGCCTTTCCCTGGTACTATTCACTATATCTTTAAAAAGGATTTTTTATTAAAATGAAAGTTTTTTTGAATTTTTCGTTAGTTTTCCTTTAAGAAAACAAAGCAAGAAACTCTTAGACAAGCACAAGGTATTAGAATGAGTTTTAAACTCAAATTTCAATATTATAATTCCAACAACTTTTATATCTTATGCCTAACAAATACTTGTATTCATACGCTTACAACTTAACGTGAAAAAAAAATATGAAAATACAAATGAAATAAAGCCTTTAAATATAACTCTTACAAAACTAAAAGATTTCAGATTATATGATTAAACTAGAATTAATATCCAAACATTCATAAGCCACAAATTTAAAGTAGTATTGTAGGCCATTTATGACCATCCACTAATAGTTGTAGGGGTACTTGTGTAATTTGACTGATAGGGGCATATTTATGCACCTTAGTTTAGCTTGTTCTTGTGCATTTATAGTGTTTTTCCTTAGTAAAGTAGTCTTTTAAGCTAGTTTTATGTATTTTCAGGTTTTAAGGGCAAAGTATGCAAAAGAATGCATTTTGGAGCCTTTTGGAGCAAATTAGAGCTTGGAATGGATATCATATGCTTGGAGCCAAGAGGATGGACGAAATTGAAGACTTGAAGATGATGATTCCTACTTGAGCAAGGTTTGCTGGTTGAAGTAGGAAAGTCCCTAATGGAAGATGGAATCCTAGTTGAATTAGGATTCCTAGTTAAAATGGGAATCCTAGTTAAATTAGGATTCCTAGTTGAAATAGGTTTCCTAGTTGAATTGGGATTCCTAGAAGATTGAAGTTTCCTACTCAAACAAGGTTTCCTACTTGAAGTAGGAGAGTTAAACCTCATTGACCTAAAGTTTCAGCAACAAAGAAGTTTTCCAAGTCCAAGAAGGAAAAGGAATCCAAGAAGAAGAAGGATTGACCAAGACAAACTTTCCTAATCCTAATGCATAAAGATTTCAACTATAAAAGGGATTTCTTTTCCTATTTGGAGACTTAAAACCTAATTTCTAGAAGCCATATCCCTTCCTACAAAGGTGCCACACCTTATCCCTTGTTTTTCTAGGAATCAGCCACAAAACAACCTTTCTAGAAGGCCTTATCCCTTGTCCGACAAAAGTGACACCCCAAACCTTTCTAGAACTTCTAGAAACTTGATTATTCCTTTCCCCCTTGGTTTCTAAAAGCCTTAGCCTTTTCCTTCAAGGATTGTGTGTTATTATCCTATACAAATTAGGCCTTTAAATCCTTTTCCTTTGCTACATAGGGGCTGCAAATTTCAGCCTATAAATACCATCCTTTGTGCAGCAAACAAACCAACCCCTATACCACCCTCTACCATAATTCACCTACATCCATCCACCACCACAAATCCACACAAAAATCCCTCTTGTGCCGCAATTATTCAAGGAAGGAATGAGAAGGTGCCATTTGGAGTCGTGAATGCCATTCAAAGCATTGAATCGCTGGAGCAATTCTAGGTGTTGTCTATCTTTGTTTTTAATGTTTCAATTTAGTTTTCTTTGTTTAATTGCTATCATGAGGAACTAATTCCCCCTTAGCTAGGGGTAATTCGAAACCATGTCCATGCTTGCTATATGATTTGATTACCTCTAGTTGTGATTCATAAATTGTGATTTCAATTTACTTATCCGTTTGAACTAAAACTGATTTGTGTATGTTGGTTAAGAGGGCCCGCTTAGTTTGCATGCATAAATTGAATGCTAGGATATAAGGGAATTTCACCTAATCGTTATGAACTTATATTCGCAAGTAGTAAAGGTTGTTGATCACAATCGTGTTAAGTAAATTCTTGGCATAAGTTTCATGCAATTCATAGTAACGAATGCCTCGTCAATGCTTATGGTTTTCATAGAACTTAATGATTCTTGCTTGTATCTCTATTATGCAATTCATGTAGGGAACTTGTGGGGAATGCTTTGGGTTGTCGTATGCAATAATCCAATTCAATAACGTTAGGAAAATCTGAGGGTTAATTAGTGCAATTCACGGTTAATCTGGGGCGTTGAGAATTCATGGTTTATTGAAAAGCAATTAGAAATCGTTTTGTGTGCAAGTATGGCATGTGTGGAGATGAACCCCTTAGCTAGCCTTTCATCCATTGTTTTAAGCCAAATTCGTTTTAAAATCTGTTTTGATTTACAAGTTTATGTTTTGTTTTTAAATTCGTCAAAACCAATCCCCCTTTTGTTTTCAAGTGTCAAATTAGTTAGAAAGTGTTTTGATTTGTGTTTTTAAGTGTTTTGAGTCAAAGTTATAAGTATTTTCGTCCAAAATCTTCTTTAGTGTTCAAAACTGCCCAGAAAGTGGTTTTAAGGCAGTTTTGAGTGTTTTTGTGTTATTTTGAGTCTTTTGGTTTGTTTTGGTGTTTCAAGTTCTAGTTTTACATTGTTTAAGTCTAGTTAGTATTTTAAACTTTATTTTTATGTTTTTGAGTCAATTCCAAGTGATTTTGCAATCCCTCCTAATCCCCGGCCTAGAACGATCCCTACTTGCGTATTTGCTACAATTGATAAAAAAGGGTTTAATTTGTGTGCTTATATATTTTGCATCATTGACACACCACTATGTAAAGGGGGATATGTCTCACGTTGTAACGCAATTTTTAATAAAAATTCTAACACACCCGTACCTAAAAGTAGGGCGTGCTGGCCGTCACGTGAGTGTGACGTAGCCAAGTGCACAGTGCGGAAGCAAGGATCGATAACTAAGTACGAACTAATTAAAATCGAATTCTAGCAACCTAGATATGATAGTGTGCTAGAGATATTACAATACTTATACATATTCAGAGCGTACTAGGTCAGTGCAGTCAAGCATGAATTAAATGAGTTCAATTACACCAACGGTGCCCTACATATATCAGGTCTGTCAGAAATGCCGGAAGATCCTCGCTAGCCAAACTCAGGAACTCAAGCTATCTAGAACCTGGAGGGGCGAAAAACAAAATGGAGTGGGTCAACAAAACAAATCCTTTCAAAATCATTCTTTTCTCAAAAGTTTAGCCCCTCTCCGTAAAACCTGTATAGTTTCCCAGAAAATAATACGTACATATATATCACAACCTTTTCTCAGCATAAAACCATTTTCAATGTATCTCAATATATGACGTGCAATGCATTTCAATGCCATCTGAATCTCATAAATAATGCCATGCTATGCATTTCAATAATCATATCGCTACTAGATATCATCTCAGCCCTCGGCTGTAAATATAGCTCATAACATCTCTATCTCATCATCATATATCTACTGCACATACATCAATATCTCATCATATCATCATCATCATCACTGTATCAATAATAAATGCTCTAGTGCTACAATCACGTGAAGACTGTGCGAATGAACGCGGGTCACCTACATGTCGTACCCACTAAAAAGTGGTCTATACGACAAGACTATGCACCTAACTTGGATCCAAGGCGAGCATGCGGTGCGGGAGGTGAACGACACGTGAAAGACTGTGCCCCTATCTCTGGGCGTGAGCACTAACAATATGTGCAGGTTTATGAGCTAACATATCACATCATATCTCATCATATCTCATCGTATATCGACTGTTCGTTCTCAACTATACATGTACCTACCTGGTACTTACCTGGCGTCCTCGGCACCAACATATGCATGAAATGTATATATGAATACTCATGCATCAAAATCAAGTTACATGCATATCGTTAAAAACGTACTTTTCATTTAAAATGTGATTCTGGAAAAAATCATTATATATATATATAGGTTATACGGAAAAATAGCTGCCCACTCACTGGTAAGTCGCTGGGTTGTAGCCCCCACGTCTAGCCTGGCTACGATCGTCCTCGGAATACGTCTCACCTATATGAGAAATTACTAAAAATACGTTATTTAAGCACATATACGTAACTACGTAAATAACTTCTCCTACATAGCTCAATTTTGGTAGTTGAATATACCAACGTGACCTACTCGTCGTCACGAACATCCCCATCTTTTTAAAATAATTTTTCTCGGCCCCACGCACGGCCACGTGTCTGGCACACTGACGGCGTGAGTTAACGCCGTTAGGCATATTCCTGGAATATTCCGCTAACTTAAATGGCGTCAGTTAACGCTATTAGAATATTCCGTCAGTTTTGACGGAATATTCCGTCATCTTCTCCGGCGACTGGTTTTGCCGGAATTTTTGGGAAAATTTCTAACTTTCATATCTTACTCATTTTTCATCCTTTTTGACCCATTTTTCTTCCTATGTGCTCCAAATTAAGAGTAGAACATAAATATACCTTCAAAAACCTTGAAAATGCCTTAAATCTCATCGGGGACAAACTCCAAAACCGGCCAAACTCCGACCATGTGATATCGACGTCCAAACACTTCCAACGAACCACTCCGAGCTTCCTTGGGACCTCCTAAAGCTCGCTGTGAGTTGGATTGTCTAAAAACGTAACCATTATAAAGTTGATGAATAGTGCTCAAAATCGAACCTTGAGTTTCTACGTGAAGACGAAATAAAACTCACCTGAAAATGGTACCACCGTGATCGTGAAGTCACTAGGAGTCGAATGGTGGTGATGGTTTGCACGATCTGTTGAGTTTGCAAGGGTTGTGAGTGTGTCCGTACTATGGCGAGAAAGAGAGAGTGTGAGCCTATGAGTGTGTGAACAATTGGACAGAGAGAGAGAGTGACGGGAGAGTGAGGGTGAGGGTGTTGTGTGTGGTCCTAAAGTCTCTACACCATAATATCCAAGGCTCCAATAATTGAGGGCCACCATCTATTGGTCCTCACACAACACACATGCACACGTACATAACCCTGAAGAGGTAATTCCGTCATTTCACTATTAATAAATAAAATTATCGAGACGGGTTGTCACAAATTCTCTACACTGTGTTTGGATAAGAAAATTTAAGATTAATATAGAATTTCAAAATGATATGATTTTATTTTTAGAATTTGTGACTTTTCTTGTTTGTTTAACCTAAAAGAACAATGAAATGTAAATACAAATTTTTTTATTTTTAACTCTCACTCATAGAAATTCAGAAATGACACATTTACATAGAATTTAAAGAATTTCAAAATGACTGAAATTGAAATGACGAGATTTTGTTTTCTAGAATTTGTGAATTTTTTTGTTGGGTTAACTTAAAAAAATAATGGAATTGAATACTGAATATGTTATTTAAACTATCAATCATTGAGAAATGACACCTATTTACATGAAATTTAAACTTGGGAATTGGAGGTCCCAAATTTTAAGTTTTTTTTTTCCATGCGGAAATTCTAAATTTCTATAGTTATGAATACAAATAGGAGAATTGGTGCATGTCAATTTATAAAGTCTGACTTGTATCCAAATTTCAAGTTTAATTCCCTCATCCAAACATAGTGTTAGGAATTGGAGATCACAGATTTCAAGTTGTTTTCCATGCGGAATTCTAAATTTTTATGGGCTCATTTGGATATGCTCTTAAAATGACTGAAGGCGTTTTTAGAGAAAATGTTTTTTTATTCCAAAAGCACTATAAGTGCTTTTCCAAAATTTACTTGCATTTTTACTAAGGATTGGTTCCAAAAACATTTTCACCAAAAGAACTTTCAGTCATTTTAAAAGAACATCCAAACATACTCTATGTTTATGAGTCCAAACAAGGGCATTGGTGCATGTCAATTTATAAATTCTAATTTTTTTTTTTATCAAAATTCCAAATTTATCTTACTCATCCAAACACGTGTCATTCTTTGTCATATTATTTGCATCTACAACACATTATGTTTTTTTTTTTGGAGGAAGAAAGAAGATTAAATTAAAGAGAAACATTGGAGACACCCAAGGCCTTTGGAATCATATAAGAGAGCGTTTTTTGCTTGGGTAGGAATACACCCATCCCAAGTATATAAATTAGTACAATTATGCCTAAGAGATTTATGATGTCTGCTGTGAAGTTTGCTTCCCCTATAGACATGATTCCATTCTACCAGCTCAAACGATAAGGCAAGTCATTCAATGTCCTCAACAATGGACCTAATTCTCCATGGAACTGAACACTTTCCAGAAACTGCATCAATGACAACCTTCAAGTCCTCTTCCACCATAATTTTCCTGATTTGACGTTGTTTGGTATAACACGTTATTAGCACACTTAGTCTTAACGAAACCAAAATCATTAGAAAATAATCCACCAAAACCTTAAAAAAAATTTGCAGCCACCCTAGCTGCAAGAAAATAAATCATAAAATCCCTTCAGGTCCTCGCAAAAACCAATTTCAGCAAAAATGTGGCAAGGTGACATAAGCTATTGTAAACATGAAAATTTCCCAAAGACGGGGAACAACGCGTACAAAATAATATTTGTATTTGATGAATTTTGGGTTACAATCTCTTTGAACTTGATCCTCTGATTCAATCTCTGTAAGATGTTGATTTGGGGGTTTTGTTAATCCAAGGGCTGTCCAGGCCTGATCTTGGATGTACAGGGGGAGTTTCTTCAAGAGCTGTTGGGCTTGATTTTGAAGGTCGGCGAAAGTTTCTTCAAGGGCCTTTAATTTTTATCTTGAAGATTGGATGAATGTCTCTTCAAGGGCCGTCAGGGCTTGATCTTGAAGGTTGGATGAATGTTTCTTCAAGGGTCGTCGATGCTTGATCTCAAAGAACGATGAATGAAGAACGAAGAGAGCTTTCTTGATTCTTTGGGAACCTGGATGCTTGAGAGCTTTAGAACTTCAAAGCTTCAAGGATTTGAGAATTCTCTTCCAATTTGGGATGAGAGAAATGTATTTGTGAATTGGTGAATTTGTCTTGTGATGGAGAAGCCTATTTATAGGTTTTGAGAATGAATCACCACCACAAATTTTCTTGGTGAAGTAAGTGAATGTTGTAGGTGAAGTGAGTGTGATTGTTGTAGGTGAAAAAAAGGTTGTAGGTGAAATGAGTGCGGTTGTTGTAGGTGAAAAAAAGTTGTAAGGTTGTAGGTGAAATGAGTGTGGTTGTTGTAGGTGAAAAATGGTTGTAATTTTAAGGCATTGGTCAACATTTATTTTATCGAAATTTCGATGTCTACAAATGCCTTCACTTCAATACGCATCGTATACATGTGCTTGTCACATGTAGATGTGTTTTGAAGACCCCTAATGTAGACGTCGATCCAAGGGCCATCGAGGCTTGATTTTGGATTGGGCTGGAATTTTCAACTATGCTTAGGACGAATTGGCACGTGTATTTGTTATGCTTGTTGACTTTCCATAGGCTTAATTTTGAACTAGATTTGATTCAAGGGTGTTGGACACTTGATTTTGAATCAGACTTGTGATTTCTTCAAGGGGCCGTTGATGACTTGATCTTGAATGATTTAATTCAAGGGTCTTAACACTTGATCTTGAATCGGGCGGTTGGGATTTCTTCAAGGTTGCTGAGGATGAATCTTGAAGGACTTGATTCATGGGCGTTGGACACTTAATCTTGAATCGCCCTTTTGATTTCTTCAAAGGGAACACTTGATCTTGAATCGGCCTTTTGATTTCTTCAAAGGCCGTTGATGGCTTGATCTTGAAGGATTTAAACACGAGTGATTTCAAATGGCGAGTGATCTTCGGCTTAGTTGGGGATGAATCAGCACATGTAGTTATACAGCGAGGCTTTGCTCTTCGGTGACGGTGCCAATGAGAGGATGTTGAAACTTCTCAAGTTCTTTGATTAGAGCAATGATGTCGAGCTTGGATTTGACTTAGACTATTCCGTCTAATTTCGCAATTCCGTAAGGAATGGTACCATGCTATAATGATCTGTTACAGCTCACCATGCTGCATTCTTCTCTGCTTGTCTCTTTTGCACGGCAGGCAGACATAAGGTGGCGGTGATGGCCTGTTTCTTTGTTCAATCTTTCTAAGTGCCAACCAATTGCTCTTCTTCCCAGTGCCTGACTGATTGTTTTAGACCCTGATGATATGAGATGCTTTTGCTTTTGAAGAAGTAGCAGATTAACCGACACATTTTGTTGTACTTGTCTTTACATGCTTCAATGTATCATTTTCCCTTGCCTTATCTGTTCCCCTTGCAGATGTAGTATTTTCCCTAGTTTTTCACCATGCATGTGTAATATCTTCTGTTATTGTACTTGTCTGCTGATGCAGGAGTGGAATGCAAACCTTGCATTTGAATGGTCCTTCAAAGCATCACTTCTCAGCGACTCGTCATGCTTAGCACTTCCAAACATCATATCAGCAGTTGAAAATGAATATTCGAGAGCAATGCTAGGTAAGCAATCAAGGAAGGGGTTCCAGGCAGTCGGTTCCAGATCGGAAAGTTGAGTCCAAATGCTGGCTGATTGCTTTCTTTCTCCTTGTCCTGCAGGTGAGAACAAGGACAAAGAAAAGAAAAGGGAGAAATTATGATATGAGATACTCTTGCTTTTGAACAAGTGGTGACGATTTGACAGTGTTGCACGACAAAGCTTTGCTCTTCGGCGACGGTGCTAGCTCATCATTGATCTTTCTGCTTTAATCTCTTACAATATTTGTCCCCGATGCAGGAGTAGAATGCAAACCTTTGCATTTAAATGGTCCTTCAAAACATTACTTCTCAGCGACGATGAGTACTTGAGAGCAATGCAAGGTAAGCAACCAGGCAAAGGTTTAGGGCAATCAATTCCAGATCGGAAGTTTGATTTCAGGTTCTGACTGATTGCTTTCTTTTTCCTTGTCCTGCAGGTGAGAACAAAGACAAGAAAAAGGACAGAGAGAAAACATTATATGAGATACTCTTGCTTTCGACCTTGATGATATGAGATACTTTTGCTCTGGTGTGATTTATTTGTAGAGGTATTCCAGGGGATTAGGAATATTGAGCATTTCGAAAGGTTTTGTTGGAAATGCATTCTCGAAGATAGGGAATAGCTTGGCATTTTTGCAGGTTTGCCTTACCGTAAAGGATGAGGGTCGACCTATGTAGGGATTTCTCAATAGCCGGTAGTGATACTATTCTTTTACCCTTGTTGGCAACTATTGGGTGATTTTGATTCATGCATTTTTAGACCTATCCGTGACTTCTACAAAGCTGAGACAGCACGTGAAGGGTGGTGACAAACTTCGATCTTTGAACAAGCAGCCCGACTTTTGAGGTTTGGAGGATGGTGACAAGCCTCTTTGATTTGGCCCATGACTTTCTCAAAGCTGAGATCGCACGTGTGAACAGTGTTGACAATTTGATCCAGAAAATTCGGCTTTTGAAAAGGTGGTGCCTCTTCGATTTCTGAACGAGTGGCTCTTCAATTTCTGAATGAGTAACTCTTTGATTTCTGAGCAGGCAGCTTTTCGATTTTTGAGCAGATGGCCTTGTTGCCTCTTTTTTTTTTTTATGGAGGCATCAAATGCTTTCCAAAGCATGCTTGAGAATTGCTACCTATAGAAATTCCCTTCTTGTACTTCTAAGATCTTGATTCATCGACTTTTTCTTTTCTTAAAAACCTTCAGAAATGTCTTGCCCATCTAACCGTCATCTTGATTTAAATGCTGGGGAAGAGGCTGTTATGTCCTCTCTGGACAACATATGGCACCCATCCTTTTTATCCCCGAATGGTAATATTACAGTTGGGGATTTGGTATGAAGAATGATATAACAGCCATGGTGGTGGCTAGAAATCTTCTCACTCTCAGAGATAACAAGGTGCTTTCTAAGTGGTCCGATGAGCTGGCTGTCAAGGACTCTTGGCCTTTAGCGTCCAATGTGCGGGCTCTATATCGAACATGGGCCAATGCCTTCTTGCTCATACTCGCCAGGTTGAATCCTTGATGGCTACGGTGGCGAGCCTTATGTAGAACATCAGAGGTCTTAAGCACGAAAATAGGGAGTTGTACATGCTTGCCAACAGTTACTCGACGAGCATGAAGAAAAAACTTGACCAGCTGCAAGAATTCGATAGTCGGATTCAAAGTGATCATCAGATGTTTATGGCTTTGTTCTAGAGGCATCTTTTGCCTTTGTCATCTGGAGTTTCGCCAAGTGTTGAGGCTCCGGATAATCAACCTCTGGTGCTTCGTCTTTCTGGAGGTGTGCCGAGTACTGAAGCTTCTTATGATCAATGAAGACTCCCTGTTTGTTTACACATTTTTTTGTAATTAAATTTTTTTTTAGCACGTAGAATGCAAATTTATGTAATTTTTAGAGAAATAAATAAAATGGCTTTATTTCACTAAATATATATATATTTTTGTACAATATATATATATATATAATTGAATTGACTTTCTTAACATTTTTTATGTGACTGAACTCGAAGTTTGAATATTCAAGCTGCCTACGTACCCTTCCAAAGAAGATATCGAGTCAAAATGTAGTTCAAATACATACTTTTTTTTTGCATTTTCTTTTGGTGCCGTTTGCAGTTTTAACTCGTGTAGGCAATGAGCATTGGTGTTGCCTTTTATGCTCGTGCAGACCAAGAGCATTAAGTGTCACCTTTTAAGCTCGTGCGAACAAAGAGCATGGCTTCTTCTTAGGTATAGTACCGTTTCAAGAACTTGTCGTTTATGGGGCCAATCCTCAAGCCATCTTCATCCACGATCTTGTAAGCACCATTCGTGTAGACTTCTTGTACTACATAGGTCCATCCCACTTTGAGGTGAATTTGCTTCTTGTCTTGTGTGTCGTGATGATAGGCCTACGCAATGTAAGGATGAGATTTCCTATGAATGAGGGCAAACTTTCTTATTAAAAGCCTTGAAGAGTCTTGCTTGATAACACTCCAAATGCTGCTGAGCTTCAAACCTTTTCTCATCTAGCGCTTCCAACTCTTGCAGACGCAATTTTGCATTCTCTTCATCAGTTAGACTTTCTTGTATAGCCATCCTTAGTGAGGAAATTTGGCTTTCCAGCGGCAAAACATCTTTCACACCAAGCACGAGCGAATACGGTGTAGCTTGAATAGGCGCTCGATGCGTTGTCCTGTATGCCCAAAGCGCTTCACCTATTTTCACATGCCAGTCTCTCTTGGTTCTACCAACGATCTTCTTCAAAAGGTTGCGTAGAGTTTTGTTGAATGCTTCTGTGAGGCCGTTAGTTGGGGCATGATACATGGAAGACTTGTGCTGTTTGAACTTGTATTTCTCACAGAGCTTGTCCATGAGTCGGTTGGAGAACTGTTTTCCATTGTCTGTGATGATGTAGCGAGGCACACCATATCGGTGGATGATATGCTTCTTGATGAAAAGGACTACAGTTTCCTTCTTGACTTCCCTTAGGGGTACGGCTTCAACCCACTTGGATAAGTAATCTGTTGTAGCTAGGATGTAAGCTTCTCCTGCAGATGACTTTGGCGCGATCGGTCTTACGACGTCTAATCCCCATGCATTGAACAGCCTTGAAGCAATTGTAGGGTGCAATGGTTCAAGCAGTTGATGTATGAAGTTGGCTTAAAATTGGCAAGCTTGGAACCTTTTGGCATGTTCCAGACAATCCTTTACCATACTCGGCCAGTAGTAACCCATTCTTTTGAGTTGGAAATGTAGCTTTGGCCCAGACTGATGTGCCCCGCATAAACTTGAGTGTGCTTCTTCCATTGCTTGATTTGCTTCTTCTTCAACTGGGCATCTCAGAAGTACTCCTTCAAAAGAGCGTCGGTAAAATGTTCCTTTGTAGTAGAGGAAACAGAGGTGCCCATCATCGTATTTCAGAGCGATGTCTAGGATCATCTGGAAGCTTTCTATGTTTTAAGTAGTCGATCAACGACTATATCCACTCTTCAGTGTCGACTAGAAGTACTGAGATGACATTTGTATCGTCTAGTAACATTTCGATAACTAGCGGAGTCACCTATCTTTGGCAGACTAGAATGTCTGCAGCTTTGCATTCTCCCAATGTCATACTCGCAGCTAGGTTGGTTAGAGCGCATCTGCCATTTGATTTTCTTTTCTTGGCACGTTTTCTAGCGTCACGACCTCGAACTTTTGTAGCAGTTGAGTTGCCAGCCTGAAGTATGGGACGAGATTGTCTTTCCTTACCTCATATTCAGTTAGGAGTTGATTAATTATAAGCTTGAAGTCGCCATATACCTCAAGGGCTGTGATTTCCATGTTGATCGCCATTTAGAGCTCAATAATTAGTGCTTGATACTCAGCAACGTTGCTGGAGCATTGTTTGCTTAGTTGGAAGGAATAAGGTAGTATTTGCCTTTATGGCGACATGAATACTACTCCTGCCATCGTTCCGTCTGCTCGTGTGGATCCGTCAAAGAACATCCATGTTGGGAAAATGTCGATGTAGAACACCTCATCTTCAGGCAAGTCGTCTGAGATTTTCCAATCGGCTGGGATTGGATGATCGGCAAGGAAGTATGCTAACGCTTGTCCTTTGACGGCTTTAGCTGGGACGTAGATGATCTCCTATTGGTTGAGAAGTAATGCCTATTTAGCTAGTCGCCTTGCCAAAACTGGTTTGGACATGGCGTATTTGACTGGGTCAGCTCTAGCAACCAAGTGAATAGTGTAAGCATGCATGTAATGTCCGAGCTTTTGAATGGCGAACACCAAGGCAATACACATCTTTTCTATCGGGGAGTAGTTCAACTCAGCGCCGATGAGAGCTCGACTGAGGTAGTAAAACGCTCATTCTTTATGGGATTCATTTTCTTGTGCCAAGAGTGCTCCTATTGAACTTTCCTGAGCGGCGATGTATAATATGAGCGGCTTCTCTAGCACATGTGCCCCCAGAACAGGTGGACTTGACAAATACCTTTTTATGCTTTCAAAGGCATTGTGGCATGCTTCGTCCCATACAAACAGAACATCCTTCTTCATGAGTCGGCTGAATAGTTGACAATGTCTTGCCAGATTAGAGATGAACCGTCTAATGAAAGCGAGTCGTCCTTGCAGACTTTTCAGCTCGTGTAGATTTCTTGGCTCAGGCATGCTTTGAATGGCCTTGATCTTTGATTGGTCCACTTCAATGCCACAGTGCTTGACAATGAAGCCGAGGAACTTTCTGGATGTGACTCCAAATGCACACTTCAAGAGGTTTATCTTGAGGTTGTATTTTTGCAGTTTTTGAACACTATTCACAAATCTTTTAAGTGATCTGATCTCTTTTTTGTCTTGACCACCACATCATCTACGTAACATTCTACATTCTTGTGTAGCATGTCATTGAAGATTTTCTGCATTGCACGTTGATATGTGGCTCCAGCATTTTTTAGACCAAAAGGCATCACTTTGTAGCAGTAGATACCTTTTGGAGTGCAGAAAGCTGTTAGTTCCTCATCTTCAGGAGCCATGCGAATTTGATTGTATCCAGATGAACCGTCCATGAATGATAATGCCTCATGGCCAATGGTTGTGTCCACCATGATTTCGATGATTGGCAGAAGAAAGTCGTCATTTGGGCAAGCATCGTTGAGGTCTCGGATGAAGCCTGCTTTGATTAGCTTGTCAATCTCGGCCTTAATTTGTGGGATGAGCTCGAATCAATAGTGCATTTGAGTTTACTTTATCGGTTGCATTCCAGGCTTGACTGCAAGACGATGCACAACGATGATGGGGTCAAGGCCGGGCATTTCCTTGCATGTCCAGGCAAAGACGTCTTTGTACTCTAATAGCAATTGGTAGTACTCCTCTATCTCGTCAACACTTAGCAACACACTTACGAAGATAGGTTTGGGCTCTTCTTTTGTTCCTAAGTTAAGCTCCTTGAGCTCGTCAACCATGGCTTGCCCCCCGTCTGTGAGCTGTGGTGGTGCAGCAATGACATCTTGCTCTTCTCTGTCTTATTGGATTGTGATGTGAAAGACGTCTTGGACCTCCCCTTTAGTGACGTCCTCTTGAGCTTGTTGGCGTGAAAATTGGCCGGTGTGGATGATGGTGCGCCTTCTTACTTTCAGTGGTCCATTTGTGTCAACCTCCAAGATTGCTTGGCACTTCATCCTTGAAGGATTTGAGCTTCAAACATTGCCTTTTTCTGCTAGCTTGTCACGCTTTTCTTCATTTGATGTTATCACCCTATTCCTATAAAGCTTTTTGTTGTCTTCAAGTCTTTCCAAAGCTGACCGACGAGGAGGAGAGCTAGCCGTGTTGCTTTGTTTCTTAGGTTTTGACAACCTTTCAAAAACAAAGCTTTGGGATGTTGGCATGTTAAGCCTCTTAAAGATGGAGGTTCAGTTTTGACCACCAATGCGATTAAGTGCTGATAGCCAGGGGGCGGGTTTAAACTCATCTTGGTCTTATTCGATACTCACGGTGATGTGTTGAGCGCTAGTGTTTTTCGCTTTGCTTGAAATCTTCACTGATGCATTTGGTGTGAAGCCAAGTCCAGCTTTGTTGTTATCAACCCCGTAACTATGCTCTTTCAACTTCTTTTGAGTCTCGGTGAAGTCACGTTCTTTGTCATTGACGGTGTTTGAAATCTTCTTCCCAAGATTTGATGAAGAAGCGAAGTCATACCTAGCATTTGACATGAGTTTGTAGGCGTTTGGATCAAAACCTTCTTCGGTCCTTTTGGTTCGAATAAAACTTGGTTCCAACCCTTCTGGCAGAGCTTTTATGAAGCCTTGTGGTAGTCTTGCAACCTTAGCGTTGCCTAGTCGTGTCAGAGGTAAAACTGCATTCATCTTGAGCAACTTTATATCATTATTGTGCCGCTATGTGTCGGCTTTGCTTGCTCCAGTTTCGAACAAAGATTGACCATTCTTTCTTCTTGACATCGGGATGTATCAAAAAATGGGTGTGTTCGGTCTTTTTGAGGGCGTCCTACTTCTTTCTGTTATTACAGGTTTAGCAGGCTCATTATCATTTTTGCTTGAAGATGGCACGGCTTCTTTTTCTTGCTTTTTGTGCACGGCTTGCCATTCTTGCCTTTTAGGTGTTGCTTTGCCCGTAGATCTGTTTTTTTTTTTTGGAAAAGCTTTGGGCACCATGTCTCCTACCATGTAGAACTTGGCGTTTGCAAAGTGTGATTCTGCTTCGGTGAATGGCTTGGTATCACCTTGGATCACCGTCACTCCTTATCGGTAGAATTTCAAACATTGGTGGAGGGTGGATGGCACTACCACATTCTCGTGGATCTAAGGTCTTCCTAAGAGTAAACTGTATGAAGTTCTTGCATCAATCACATGGAATATCGTGCTTGATTTGAGTTCACCAATGGTCATGGCTTAGGGATAATTCATCCATCTTAATCCCGATTAAGGTCATTGTTGACTTTGGCATGATGTTTATAGCCGATCCACCATCCACAAGCATACGGTTGACTTTATACTCCCTTACATACCCCGAGACGAAGATAGGGCGGTTGTAAGGCTTTGATCCTAGCAGTAAGTCTTCGTCAGTGAAGTTAATTGTGTTGTGGGAGGCACAACACGTGGCATATTCATGTGGTCAAAGCCTCAAGCCTTCGTCCTTACTTTCTTGCATCTTGTGGTCATCGGGCCTCACCAAGATTGCTGCTAGTGCTTTCTCCATCTCCTTCGGCGATCGTAGTGCCTCATCGATGTTAGAGTGTGTTGGCAAGCTTTCTTTAGGCGTGAGGGTATTGTTTTCCTCGGTGGAGATAACTTTGCCTTTTGGATGTTCTTGCACTTCTATTTCGACCATGTGATATGCAGCAGTAGTGCACTGTTAGAAGAAGTCGCTCGGAAAGTACTCATGCAAAGAGATAAGAGTGTGTGGCTGTTGCTCTGTAGGTTCCCCAACGTACGTTGGCTTAGTGGCTCTCGCGTTTCTTTTGGGCTTCCTATTGTTGCGGCGGTGGTGCTTTTTCCTTTCCTCCATCTTTGGCCTTGTGGCTTGTGGTTTTGACTTCTTAGTCATTTTGTAGGTCATCAAGGCCCACCCTTCGTCATCATCAGTAGGTGTATCTAGGTTGCTTGCCCCCAATGATGGTTGTGCAGAAGGTGCTGTGTGATTCGAGCATTGACTGAGGTGGTCGTGTATTACCTGAAGAGGTACAGGATCAAATGATTCAAACATGATCGTAGTAGTGTCTGTTACAGCCATGTCTTCTAGGTTAAATTCAATTTGCCCTTGTTGTGCTAGTTTCATGATAAGTTCCTTGAGAATGAAGCACTTGCCAATGGGATGACTCACGATACGATAGTACTTGTAGTATATGGGATCGTCAACGCGATTCATCTCTTCAGGACACTTGCACTCAGGTAGCTCGATTACCTTTTTCTCCAACAAGTCGTATAACATTGCGGCCATGTCAGAGTCCGGAAAAGGGTACGTCTTCTGCTCTAGTTCCCTCAAGGTATTTTTGTACCTATCTTGGGTGCGATAAGGCTCGCCTCTTTTTATCTCCTTTGCATTGTTCTTGGAGAGATTTTGATGGGTGCAGAAGAGGTTTTGGTAGAGGTAGTGTTGATGGTAAAAGCTTCCTTGGCAAGCTTTTTCCTATGATTGTCCACTTTTGGAGCAAACACCTTATCTTGCTTAAAGTTGGTGATTGGCTCATTTTTTTCCATGGTTGGCGATGCTCAACTCTATCTCATGGGCTTGAGTGGCTAACTCTTTGAAGGTCCGTGGTTTGATGCCTTGAAAGATGTAGTGTAACCCTATTGTATGCCTTAGACGTACATCTCGATCGATGAGATCTCCGTGAGTCTGTCTTTGCAGTCGAGGCTCAGAGTGCGCCATCAGTTGATGTAGTCAAGGACTGGCTCGTCCTTCCATTACTTCATACTTGTCAATTCTAACATGCTTACAGTGCGACGAGTGATGTAGAAGCGGTTCAAGAACTCCCGCTCTAATTGCTCCCAACTGTTGATAGATTTAGGCTCTAGGTCCGTGTACCATTCGAATGCAACCTTCAGAGAGTGGACAAACTGCTTTGCAAGATAGTCTCATTCTGTCCACACGTTGTTGCAAGTTTCAAGGAAATGGGCAACGTGCTTCTTTGGCTTTCCCTTTCCATCGAACTGCATGAACTTTGGTGGTTGATAACCCCTTGGCATCTTTAGGACGTCAATTTTCTTGGAGTAAGGCTTCGAGTACAACATGGAGGTATCTGAGCTCCCTTTGTATTATGCCTTGATGGTGTTGGCGATCATCTGGTGCAGTTGCTGGATAGACAGAGATCCCGTGAGTGCCGTTGCTTGGTCTGGTTTCTCTTCGACTTTTTCTGTCGGAGGTTATTCATCCTCGCCGTCTTCTTTCTTTAAAGGAACGACCTTTGGTTCGATTTTCACGTCGTTCTTCGTTTCTAGTTGGTTGACAAGTGCGGCGATTTGTAAGTCTTTCTCTTTCGCATTCTTTGTGAGCATTGCAATCATTTCTTTCGTTTGAGCCAGCTGCTCCTCAATTGAAGTTGCCTCGATGATCATGACTTGCATAGCTGAGCTGTTGTTCGAGTCGACATATGAAAGTAAGGACTCAGAGTACCTTTTCGGGATATCCTCCATTGGCGCACTTAGCGAGGCCAAGGTGCTCATGGGCTCGTACTTCAGGTGTTCATGATCCTTTGGCAGAGTTGATGCAGAGGTGGAAGATACGGCGGAAATAGCTCTTGCCTTGCTTCGAGTTGTGTTGCCAAATGTGCCATCACTAGTGATGAGGACGCTCTTGTTCTTCACGTTAGTTGCAGGAACAGCTTAAACCTTCCTTGATGCCATATGTGCAGATTTGAAGATAGAGATGAGAGGTAGAGAATGTCTCACCGGGCGTGCCAAATTTGTAAACACAAAAATTTCCCAAAGACGGGGAACAACGCGTATAAAATAATTTTTGTATTTGATGAATTTTGGGTTACAATCTCTTTGAACTTGATCCTCTAATTTGATCTCCGTAAGATGTTGATTTGGGGGTTTTGTTAATCCAAGGGCTGTTGAGGCTTAATCTTGGATGAACAGGGGGAGTTTCTTCAAGGGCTGTTGGGCTTCATCTTGAAGGTTGGCGGAAGTTTCTTCAAGGGCCTTTAATTTTTATCTTGAAGATTGGATGAATGTCTCTTCAAGGGCCGTCAGGGCTTGATCTTGAAGGTTGGATGAATGTTTCTTCAAGGGTCGTCGATGCTTGATCTCAAAGAACGATGAATGAAGAACGAAGAGAGCTTTCTTGATTCTTTGGGAACCTGGATGCTTGAGAGCTTTGTAACTTCAAAGCTTCAAGGATTTGAGAATTCTCTTCCAATTTGGGAGTAGAGAAATGTATTTGTGAATTAGTGAATTTGTCTTGTGATGGAGAAGCCTATTTATAGGTTTTGAGAATGAATCACCACCACAAATTTTCTTGGTGAAGTTAGTGAATGTTGTAGGTGAAGTAATTGTGGTTGTTGTAGGTGAAAAAAGGTTGTAGGTGAAATGAGTGCGGTTGTTGTAGTGAAAAATGGTTGTAGGTGAAGTGAGTGTGGTTATTGTAGGTGAAAAAAAGGTTGTAGATGAAATAAGTGTGGTTGTTGTAGGTGAAAAATGGTTGTAATTTAAAGGCATTGGTCAACATTTATTTTATCGAAATTTCAATGTCTACAAATATATAATTCAATTTACATGCATGGTTAGCGGTGTTGTGTTCCTTCTGAGTGTAATATATGGTTAGTATAATGACACAAGTAAGGGTGTTGAACCACAAGGGCTGATTGGACCTCTATAAATTACTAGTCTTGAAAGAACCCTAACTAAACAATGAAAATAACAAATTGAATGTAGGTTTTGCTGTTAATGAAAATAACTAAAAATGCAAGAAAAATGTAGCAATGAATGAAATATTGATTGCGAAACAATGAGGATGGGTCCAGCCATCCAGGGATTTCGAGTTCACCATTACAAAATCAATTCCATGTTTATAAAGTTAAACTGTATTCAATTACCAACCTGTTTCCAGAGTTCATTTTACATATATATTATTAGCCATATGATGTGTGGTTTTGATCAAATTCTCCTAATCTACAACCTAATTGGGATGTTCAACTTCAATTCCAAATTAAGAGTCTTTAGCATGCAAGAAAACATTAAAGAACCCAAAAAAATACATGACGGGATGTTTGCATAGCACTCTCTTCATTCATTCAAATATCTACCAAGATTAAACATGATGTTTACAATAATCTTGATCAAATGATCTATAAGAACTCCTAATGGTGATCAATTATTAAAATTAACAAACAAATTTAACAAAAGATTCAGTTAATGAAACAAGAGATAAAATGATGAACTAAATACTTTAACATCAAAACATGGGTAAATTGTGCAAGGTTACATCAAAATCCCTAGCTATGAATTTAGTTACAGATCATGTTCACAGAGATGAAATTGGAAATACACAACATGAGTGAAAATAAATCAAAGAGAGAGGAAACCCTTGAAGCAACTACGATGTAGAACTTCTCCAAGAACAGCCTGTCAGGATGAGTCTTTGATGATGTTGGAGTGTATAGAATGGCTAGAGTTTTGAGTGTGGATGAAAAGAGAGAAAAATAGTGACTGGAGTTGTGAAATTCGCTCAGAATGAAAGGTGTGTGTAAAAATGGCTGAAAGGCTAGGTTTTATGATGTTAAGGAAGCTGTTACAGATTGCCAATACATCCCAATAATTGGGCATTTAATTCCCACGTTTTTTTGCTAGCACCATTTTGCCTTAGTTATCCTCAAATGGACTCTAAAGTACAATTAACTGCACATTAACACAAAAGAGGGTAAAATGCAACCAAATTAACTCAAAAATATCACAAAGAGACTAGGAATGGATGGTGTAAATGTATGAAATATTTGAGTTATCAAGCAGAAATGTTGGATTCCGGTTAATCTTATTAAATTAATCTACATGCTCTAGGTTAATTGATGTGCTTGTGTTCTTGCAAAACAATTTTAAGAACACACATGTAAACTTAAAATTGAACCCCAACCTTTAAATTTCATATGAAGATGAATTAGTTGTTGGGGCTCTTAAGTGTTAGCCATCTACTAGGATCCACACGAATGAATCTCTGGTTGGTGAAGCAGGAAGACGACATACTACTACGTCATTCTTCTGTAATAGGTGCAATAAGGGGTATAGAGTGTGGAGTTTTGGTTTTAATTTCTGTAAATTGGAGAACATAATTAATTTCTCTCTGATTTTCTGATTTAACAATGTGTAAAATTCATACTAGGTCTAAAGACCACTGAAGGCTTATATATAGAACAATTCCAATAAGCCAGCAGGGTTACAATTTAAACGTCCACCACACATGTGTAGCATGTTGCACACCCTTTTTATCGCTAGGTTTTAGCCCGGTTTGCTCGTATTTTATTTTTGGGTATATCTCTGTTTACTACCCTAATATTTGGTGGGTTTCAACATTTAGTACATCAATTTTTTTTTCATTTCTCCTCCTCCTCCTCCTCCTCCTCCTCCTCCTCTTCTTCTTCTTCTTCTTCTTCTTCTTCTTCTTCTTCTTCTTCTTCTTCTCCTCCTCCTCCTCATTCTTCCCCTCTTCATCCTCCTCCTTCTTCCCCTCTTCATCCTCCTCCTTCTTCTTCCTTCTTCTTCTTCTGGGTTTGGTTTTTTTTCTTCTCCTCCTTCTTCTGGGTTCTGTTTTTTTTCTTTCTTTCTCTTTCTTTCTTCTTCTTCTAGGTTCGGGGTTTTTTTTTTTCTTCTTCTTCTTCTTCTTCTTCTTCTTCTTCTTCTTCTTTGTAGGGTGGGTTTTTTTTTAATTTTTTTTAATATTATTTCTATTTAAATAATTATTTTAATATTTTTAATGACACATAGCGTCCACGTCATCACTTAACGGTAGAACTAACAGTTTGACTAACGGATGTATGAGACTGTCCCAAAATTTACACTTTAGGTATGACTTTGGATGAAAAAAAATTGATGTACTAAATGTTGAAAACCACCAAACATGAGAGTAGTAAACTGCCATTTGCTCTTTATTTTTTTAAATTAATTTGGTCTTTCCTTTTGATTGAGCTTCCTTATTTTATTTTAGTTCATATAAGCATTAATAAATAGAAGGCCCAAACCAAGTAATAAAAAAAAAACATTTAATGTAAACAATTTATGTTAAATTCAACCTTTACTGATTTTATTCTTCAATGTCATTCTATTATGTGTGACCTTGTAGGTTTCAACTAAAGCTACTAGTGGATAATTTAATTAATCTAATTCAATCTTATGAGAATATCTACAAACAGAATAGTAACATCTAGCAATGGCTTTCGGCTACCCATATTAGTTAGAATATGTTTGAATTCATACAACACATAGAACTTTAGTTATGGTTACATTGCAATTCAGTTCCTTTGCCTACTATATTCCCAGCATATATTTTAGAGCATGGAACATTTGTTAAACTTTAGGCATGAATATGATCGCCCTAATATATCTCATGTGCGTTGCTTGGCCAAAGACTTTTGTTATACAATTGTCACGATATTTCTTTTCAAAACCAAAAAAGACCAAATCTGAAGCGACTAAGGTGCACTATTACTACCCTCCATAATATTAACAATAACACCCGTATCCGTATGTTTTTAGTTTTGGGTGGTCCAAAACTCCAAATCCTAGAGGATAAGAAAATCGTTCACTCCCTCTCCCTCCCTCTCTTTCTCTCTTCCTCTCTCGCTTCCATCTCCATCTCCAATTCCTTCTTCCTCTGTTTCGCGCTCAAGCGACTGACTGAGACTCACTGACTACATGCCAATGCCTTTGAAGCTTTATGTGTAGAAGAAGAAGAACGAGAAGACAAGAAGAAAGACATGTCAGTCTTACCAATTTCATCATCGTCGTCGTCGTCGTCCGCGGCCGTTGGATTCTGTCATTCCCACAAACACGCCCTTCCCAATGCCTCATTTCTCACCCCACTCCATCTCGTTGGGGCCCACCCAGCAAATGACCAGAAGAATACCAAGAAGCAGAAGAGGAGGGCCGCCGCCGTTGGAGGAGGAGTCATGGCCACCAAGCTCACAGTCCTCAGGACCCACCATACCCTTTTCTGTGATGAATTGTTTAAGGACAGGAGCTTCAAAGGTTTCAATCCTTTGAATTACATTCTGCATTCTTGTTACTTTTTTTGCCCATTTCATTTGATTGCTCTACTCTCTCACCTGTGCAACCTTGCTGTTTTACATCGAAATTTCATGTAATAGTATGATATATATATATTGTGATGAATTTTTTTTGTTGAAAATTTATACTTCTGTCGGATACTTCATACCAAGATGTAGTCTTGGGTGCTCATTAGCTAAGTGGAGGCACATTCAAGTGTTCAATGTGTTAATTGTGGTGGTGAGTGGTGGTGTTTGTGTTGGTGACGGTGATGATAGTGATATGCGGAGTATCCATGGGCACCCATTGACCATCCCACCGGCTTATTGTTTAGAGTTGGAGAACAGAGGAGATTTGAATTGTTTTTTCTTTTCTGTGATATTCCAACGTTATGCAACTTTTCCGTATGATTTATCGGTTGAAATATGCAGCAAAAACTAGAGATCCTCTGTGTTTCCGGGCACAATATATCTTATCCACTACACCGCGTTCAGCATCAACAGCAACAACTACAGTGCTTGATATGGAGAAGCTCAGACTAGCTTCCTTAGAATTTAATTCGGATTCTTTGGCTTCGAGTAGACGGTGGACATACACAGGGGCAATTGATCCTCCCACTGAGGTAATAGTTACTAATCGAGTACTAGATAAATTACTTGATTCTCTGGTAATAGATGAATTACACACACTAGGTTTGCATTCATTCAATTAAATAACAAAAAACGTTGTAAAAATTTGACATGGATTATGGTTGGGTTCTCAGATAGTTTTTGAACATGTTTTAGCTGCTGTGGCCTAGCCACCTTCACTTGTTCATCGCATACTTGCAATGACAAATTCTGATCGCATGCTATATTGTGGGTTTAAAGTTTAGGATTCCGGTATTTTCTTTCCCCGTTTGATTTTTTATGTGTGAAGGATGTTGAGCTTACAACTCTAATTAACTTGGGTGGATATCATCAGGCGAGTTTTGGATCAACTTTAGCTACAGAAACTCTTCTTACGAGTGAAGAGGCTGTAATAGCAGCTGCTGCCGCTGAAGCTGTTACTCTTGCAAAAGCAGCTCTGAAGGTTGCAAAGGATGTGGCTATGCTGGTTAGCACTAATCACTCTGCTAAACCTGAAATTTCATCTCCAGTTTCTCCAGAGACTAATGCTTTGCGTTTCAATTGGGCTCAGCATATAGAAACTGAACAGGCTAGAGTAGGAGCTTCCATGGGAGCTGAAACTGCATTTTTGGAAGACCATTTCATTCAATCTGCAGTAAAAGAGCCAGAAGAAGTGGAGCGAACAAATGAAGAATTTGAACTTCTGCAGGAGCAACTTTCCAAGGGTATAACTGCAAAATCAAGTCGTCAAACCGAAAGGAAGGCCAAAAGATCAAAAGCAGCAGAAAAGGCTGCTGCAAGTGTTGTGTCCGTGAAGTCTGGTTCAACCACTAGAAAGAAGCGTTCTTCAGTACAAGAAATAGACCACTCTGATCCCTTGCGTTACTTGAGATCTACTACCCACACATCTCGGCTTCTTACTGCGAACGAAGAAATTGAGCTTTCTGCAGGAATTCAGGTACTACTAGTGTCATCGTGAGAGTTTTGAATCCACCTTTGTTTCTTATGAAATATATCAACTACTCCTTGCAATCTTCATTGATACTGCACCCTTGCACCCTCAGATAATTAATAACAAATTAAATTCGAAGAGTATAACTGTACAAGGCTTTTGCTGGGACGCTTTGGATTACAATTAAGCATGGATTATGATTGCTATAGTATGTTATCATGTCATGGATGAAAAGGGGGTAAATTTTAAGGAAATTGTTCAGTCCTAGAAAGTTAAATGCACGTAGAAGTAGTAATAGAACGCAAGTAGAAGTAGGGAAATAGTAGAGTCGTTGTAATAGTTTACAAGTAGAAGTAAAAAGACATTAAGAGTTTCAACTGCACGTATAGTTCAGGAAATATGTAGGCATTAAAGAAAACGTTCTTGTAATATTTGGAGTTAATTTGACTATTGTATTTTTATTTCAGGAACTACTGAAACTGGAAAAGCTGCAGGAGGAGCTTGCGCAAAGATGTGGCAGGCAGCCCACCATTGCACAATGGGCTGCAGCAGCAGGAGTTGATCAGAAGACTTTGAGGAAGCATTTAAACTATGGTATTCTGTGCAAAGACAAAATGATCAAGAGCAACATAAGGCTTGTTATATCAATTGCAAAAAATTATCAGGGATCTGGGATGAATCTTCAAGATCTTGTGCAGGTATGGTTTTATCTTTGTCATCATAGATATATATAATGGGTTAGGATTGGGGTACCCATTTTTTGACATACATTTTGACACGCACTATGTATGGCTCACTTCGTAATGTATTTCAACAATCCAACCGTCTATCTTTTATTTCTTTCTTAAAGATCATGTCTATCAAAGTCAACCAAATCCGCAACCTCATGACTGTTGGATTAAATGATAGTCATTTTAGAGTTTCCTTCCTGAACCATATCGTACATTTTCTTTACTACAAATGAATGTTTTAATAGTTTTGGATTTGTCTAATATTTTTCAAGGATGATCTATGAATGATGAATTGAAATATAGACAATTCGGATCCTTGAAAAAATTACAGATTGAGCCCTACAAAGTGTGTAAAAAATGGATGTCCTCTGATCCAACCCATATATTGTAATATATATATATATATATATATATATATATATATGTATGTATGTATTTATATCTGTGTGTGTGTATTTTGTTTTTAATATAAAATTACTCTCCGCAGAGGATGAAAAAAACTATTTTCTTCAAGTCTTGCCACCTTTGAATACTTAATTCTTGGTTATTGACTTTCAGCAAGGATGTCGAGGCCTTGTAAGAGGTGCAGAGAAATTTGACGCTTCAAAGGGTTTTAAGTTCTCAACCTATGCACACTGGTGGATTAAACAGGCTGTTCGAAAATCTCTTTCCGACCAGTCCAGAACAATTCGCTTACCCGTGAGTTTTACCTTCATAAATTTCTTTTACCCTGTGGTTCCTATTTGGCATCATGGCTCGTGATGGTAGAATTGTTGGGACCCCACTTCACATTCCTGCTGAATTTGTGTATGTTAGTGCTTCATGTTTTTAATAGTCTTTGCATTTACAATATTTTGATAAAACAGTTTCACATGGTGGAGGCGACGTATAGAGTTAAAGAGGCCAAAAAGCAATTGTATAGTTTGAATGGAAGACATCCTAATGATGAAGAAGTTGCAGAGGCAACAGGGTTATCAATGAAGAGGCTTTCTGCTGTATTACTGACTCCAAAAGCCCCTAGATCTCTGGACCAGAAAATTGGAATTAACCTGAATCTGAAACCTTCGGTCTGTCGTCTCTACATCCAATGAAACAGAAATTTTTATCCAACATTTTGTCACCTTCTGTGTGCACCTTTTCTGATGATTTCATGTCGTTCTTTGCAGGAAGTAATCTCAGATCCCGACGCAGAAACAGCAGAAGATCTGCTGATGAAAAAGTTTATGAAACAGGATTTGGAGAAGGTACTAGATAGTCTCAATCCTAGAGAGAAGCAGGTTGTCAGATGGAGGTTTGGATTGGAGGATGGAAGGATGAAGACATTGCAAGAGATAGGGGAGCTGATGGGAGTTAGTAGGGAGAGAATTAGACAAATAGAGTCATGTGCGTTTCGAAAACTGAAGAACAAGAAAAGAACTAAACATTTACAGCAATATGCAGTTTCATAGCTCATACAGGGCATCTTGATTTTCATCTATATTTTGTGGCTTCAATTTTCATGTTGCCGAGTGGAAATGTACTCTTTTCACTTTCTGTAATACGAGAGAATATTTGTGCACAGAAACAGAATTTTTTGGATCCAGCATTTCAAATTCTTTTAATGTATCAAAGTAGAAAGAAATTCATATGAACAAACATAAAGACTCATATGTCAGGTACTATTTTCACTCGATTTGAACTCCTACTTCCAGCATTCTTTCTGCTAACATTATTTCCTTCCACACCCATGCAGTGTTAAGTAGTGTTTGATCATGCACCATACAGTTTGTTTCCTCAAAGGAGAAGCAGTCAGCGTGCGCGGTGGATAAAATACATCGGTAAGAGGTTCATTCTATCTGGAACTTGCCATCGTAGTGTGGTCAGTCTGGTAAGGCAGTACAGTGGTTTTCAGTTTGTCATGGTCGTATGCTAACATGGACAGGGATGTTCGTTCAGCATAGTTGAAATTTGAAGGTTTGTTTCAATCCAGTTCAACATGGAGTCACACTCTGGTACGTCTGCTTCAATATGGTTGATCCCGGTCTTATTTCTGATTCCCCAGTTACAGAGGTTTAGAATTATTTGTCATCTGATCGAAACTATCCTTGTTTTCAGTTCCTATTTCCTTTAGCTTTTGATGTGATGAGTGATACACTTACAGATCTTTATATATAGGTTAGTTCAACTTCTTCATAAACAAGTTTGCTTCTAGATCAAGTAAGGAAATGAGCCTGCCAAAAAGCCAACGTTTAAGGTATTACTTTGGGGATATCCAAGGTATGTTGAAGGAAATGAAAAAATTATGGCAAATTTCGAGGTAAGAGATGAGTTACTCTTGAAGAAAACTTATAATCATCGCAAAAAGGGAGGGTTAGAGGGGAGAAGTTTCGTTCATGTCAAATCCCCTTATAATCATTGCAAGATGAAAAATCATTCTCCTTCACCTTCAGTGTACCCTGAATTTGGAGGTTATTCATTCCAATCAAATCTTTAATACCAAACGAGGCTTAAGGCTTCAACTTCCAATGATAAAAGTTACAACAAAGACAAGAAGTGGAGTCTATAATTTGGTCCTACATGTTGAATAATTTTCCATTTTGGCCCCTATAGTTTCAACTTTGCAATTGTGGGAAATGGAAATGGGGTATTAAAACTTAACGCGGGGAGAGGAAATTTGGACATTCGACTTCTTCAAAAGAAACATTATAAAAGTAAGAGCTGGTTCGTGATAATGTAAACTCATCTATTATTTTGATGCGTTAATTTAGTGTGGAGTAATAATAATACACAATTGCTTCCCTTTGAATCCCTTCACGATGCTTGTTGAGCTCATGCTTCAATTGATTCTGGTCAACCCTCACCTAAGTTCCCTTTTAGGACAACTCCAACGTTGGAGGGCTCAAAAGTATTTTTCGCCATCTAGTCTCAGTTATTTTATTTCATCTTCAGTAGTTGATCTTGTTTATCAATGGCCTCTAGTGTTTTGTAAACTTATAAGATGATGCTATGCGAATATATAAAGAATAAAGTAAACACACTGTGCACAAAACACAGAGAATTTAGCGAGGTTCGGTAAACTTTTCTTACTCCTCGTGTGATCTCTTGTGAGACGTGCATTATGGAGAATAACAACTCGATTACAATAGCATAGAGCTTCTCCACAGGAGATCAAAATCCTAAGTGGAATGCCACTATGCATATTTGAACATACCTAATTTTGCAGAACCTCTTTGTGAGCTTTGAATGATAGGATAACATTCCATGTCAAAGATATAAAGTTAGCAGTAAGGACCTGGAAACACAAAAACAAAAACAGTATTAAGCAAAATAAAACGAGAGGATTCCCCGAATGAAACTGGAAAATAAGGAATTTACACAAAAGCCAAAGACCTGTAATAAAATTCCCAGTTGAAAAATAAATAATAAGAAGCCAGCTTTCGAAACGAAACTCATAAACATAATTCGATGAGGGTTCTAAATTCTAATCGCACACTGAATTCGTTTCAATCCAGTTCTACACTAGGTATCCCATCCATTTTCCTGTACACCGAATTTACTTTCAATCACAGAATCTTTAAAAGCTCAAGTATAATCCAGTTTATGTCCTCTCAGGTAGACTGGATCATTCCAGTCTAGGCTGAATGAAAATTACGTGAACAAGAAGTTTACGTATATACCTTCTCATATGGAAAACCTGCTTTTATCCTAACTAAACTTTTCTAATCGTCATACATGTGTTATTCATCTTGGTTATTTTGTTTTCGCTTTCCTTGTTCATTCTGTTTTTCCCGTTTAAGACAATATTCACAAGAAGTGGTATCAGAGCCAGGTTTGGCTGTTATCTGTTTATAATGGAGGGTGCAACCCACTTTAACTTCTTGTGTATATCGCGTTTAAGAATAGAAAAACAAAAAAACATCAAGAGGCAGAAAGAGAGCCCCTTCTGTGACACC
Source organism: Crataegus laevigata (assembly GCA_963580275.1). Classification (NCBI taxonomy): domain Eukaryota; kingdom Viridiplantae; phylum Streptophyta; class Magnoliopsida; order Rosales; family Rosaceae; genus Crataegus; species Crataegus laevigata. The sequence continues at coordinate 17,162,778 of OY756953.1, read as the reverse complement.
AAGAAGCCCGTGCGTTGAGACTCTTGGCTCCTCGCAGGCACTATTAGATGTCGGGGGCAGTGAGGCATCTTCAGTCTGAAACTTTATCATATCCCAAATAATATCCCTATAAGCATAATCTGTCTAGGAGCCATAAATATGTATAACTTCTTTATACCATTCTAACCTGGAATTGCTGTGGGACAAACCGAAAGTTAAGAAATTGGAAAGGTATCCAGAGTTGCCAATTAGCTAGCACAGCAGAAAACCACTCCTACGCAAACAGATACTTCATATTAACAAATGTAGTTTGTATGCAAATTTACAAAAGTAAATACAATCATTCCATTAGGTTTCAAAGCACATAGATTCGATTCTTTTAACACCACCTGTTGAAGCTTGGGTACAACTTGTGAAGGTTTTCCCTCCAGCATCATCAATGTTGATAAGAAAACTCCAATGAATATAGGAGCAAAAAGAAACTGCAGCAACATTAACTTGAAAGTTACAAGGCAGTATATTTGAAAAATAATTATCACTTGTCATGAAATTTAATAACCTCAAATGAGAATTTGAGGTCACCTGATCAAGTACGAGACGCAGGAATGCACCTGATGCTCCAGGCATCGTTACCAGTTTGCTTAGATACAAATACCTAATGACAAAAGGTGGTGTAATGAAAACGTACAAGAGCAAAACAGGAAAAAGAAGGAAATACAAATAGAAACAAAGAAAAATTACCATGAAATTAGATAGATTACTTATTTACAAATCCAATGTAATTTTAGATTTTTTCCAGGGACCTTGATGGCGTGAAAATGCCATATTATAAATTAAACTGTTTGCTGTACAGGAGGGACAGAACAGACATTAAGATTTTGTACCAAAAAGATGTACAGATACATTCATATCAGTTGACAGTTAATGTGCGTTTCTAAAGTTCGTATCCTATTCGTATCTGTTTTTAAATAATAACAACAATAATGAAAGCAGTACTACAATGATGATTCTAAACTTCAGGCTTACAGATGGAATTTTGAATTGTTACCAGAAATGCAACGTCGGACCTACTAACACCAGCCCCAACAGGGCAAACAAGAATGTTCTTTTCAGGTCCAGGTACGGAGCTTTATCAATGACAAGCTGGGGCAAAGAATCACATTAGCATTGTCATCATACTCTGAGAGAAAACAGTATGATCACATAAAGATAAGTGATAACTACCATTTTGCAAATGGTACAACCCTCAGTATAATAACATACAAATCATACATCATTGTGCGCACCAGAAACCACTCAAAGTTTCAACATTACAACATGTGAAAAACTTTAGTCTTTTGAAAGGCGATTGAGCCAATGCAATGCCATGGTCTTGAGGCAATTACCTATTCAGCTTGATTTGAGAGATGATATACAACAAGAAAATTGAGCATCTCAAGTAACAAGTAACACCACTCTACCAGAATAATCTAGGATCACCAGTCCTAGTTCAAATAAACTTCAGTATGTTATTTCCAAATCAGAAGGATAACTGTGTAGCTTACTTGAGATCAAGGGTTCAAGATATGTGGTTCTAGCAAGCACCAAATCAGATTTGTAAAGCTAATCCATTGTTGGAACAGAGAACGTAGCATTAGTTTTGTCCCTTTCAAGTTTTATCTTCTTCGTTCTTTGTTCTTCCAACTCAGCCGTCCACCCTGATACCAGTTTTTTGTTTCTTTTTTTGTCATTATCATATGATGTCTAATAGTCCCCATTAACTCCTAGTTTGGTTCTAGACCCCTTCAGTAGACTAAAACAACATTTTTGAACTAAGAATGCTGAATACAAACAATCAGTATCAGATGAACTTGTCTTCTAGACACATTAAAGTGCTTTCTCCAAGCTGCCTCGTTATAAAAATTTTGACAACACATTATCTATTTGGGGAAAGAAACATGAATCTTAAACCCCCTTTAACCCTTGTTTTCCCACTCAAGTATCCATAACTAGCTTGGGACCACACCACAACCCTAATCTCCATCCCCAAAATCCACAAACCCCTAGAGTAAGATAACAACATTATACCAGTACAAATATACTTGAGTGACAAGAAAAGATAAGGAAAACATATGGAATCTTGTACAAAAAATGCATACCAAGGATTTGAAATGCAAGTTGAAGATAATGCAGAAAAAACAGAGAAAGAAAGATAAGCCATTCAACAAATTTTGTTAACGAAAACTACAGGAACATTACCTGGCAGACTATATCCCCAACAAGAGTTAAAAGGGCAGATGTCAGAGCTTTTGTTGCAACAGGATACTTTGCAAGAAGATCCAAATACCTGAAAATATACAAAATCCAAGCTGGTAATGCTGAACAGGAACTTTATTGTCTGACTGATTAGCTGAGAAAAAAAGTTCATAATTCTAATTCTATCCTCAGGATTGAACATAAGACCAAGTGTTAGTACACGTAAAATTTGATACATATGCAACCAAAGTGATTATATCATCGTATGCTTGTTACATTGAAGACGCCTAAGTAATTTGTTACCAATCCAAGCAGTCAGCACTATCTTATTTATTGGCTTCTTTAATCCAAGTGAATCAAGTCGAAGACTATGTAGGATATTGAGTAATGTACAAAGCGTGAGCATTTTAAACAGCCTACTTACCAAAATTCAACTACAGGCTCTAAGCTTTTTATCCCGCTAACCGTTAAACTTTCATCTTTTATTTTATTCTTCGAAATTGGAATTGTTTCATTACAAATGTACAGAAGGTTCAATTCTTCGTTTTATACAGTCAAAAGTAATGTTGTAGTTATCACTAGAAAATACAAATCAATGCAACAAAAGCTTGGAAATTGAAATTTGAAAATAAAGTTACCACGAAAGCAATGACCAATTGTTTTCACCACGACTACCGCCTTCACTGTTTGCACCGCCGTCACCTCTGCCGCCATAGTTTCCATCACCAGAGCTGCCGCCTCCACCAGTTCCACCCAACCCACCATCGGAAACAACCGAGAGACGAAACCGGTCATAACCTAGTTGCCTAAAACCTATTTCAGAACGACCCAAGTCCTTACGCCCGACTTCAATGCCGGAATTGAGGGCAAATGAGTGAGACTGGCACAAAGATCTCCTAAAGCCCCTTATTTGAACTGGATTTGCTGCAATCCTAGACACAGTACAAGAATGCAAAGAGGGTCTACGAGAACAACCAACGAACCGGTTTAGGAACGGGATTTTACGAGTGAGTGAGAGGGATGCAGGGTATAGAGCCATTTCGTGCTATGAACTGAAGGGGCACTTGGAAATGTGACGTTTTGGGGTCGATAGGCATATAAAAGCTCTCTGCTTATTCTCTCGTGTCACGTGTTACCAATAACAACTAATTCACCAGCGTTGCAGAAGCCTCGGGTTATTTATTATTGAATCCACCCGTGAATAGTAATTATTTTTAATGAACGGTAAATAATTTATGTATCTTCACTTTTAAATTGAATAATCTTGACAATAGGCAATAAAATATTAGTATTTTTTTAATAAAATAATACAAAATAATTTTGAATAAGATTTTTAATTGTTCTCGTTGCGTCATTTGTCATTATCCGAAAGGACAATTATTGGTCATAGATTTCGATAAGATTTTTATCCGATGTCATAGTGCCACGTGTCGTTACCTTTACAAAATCGTTGAGGATAGATTTCCGATAAGATTTTTAACTAATCACGTCACGCCACGGTCATAATTTGTTTACAATCTTTGAAGATATATTTCGATCAGATTTTTAACGAATGACGTAATGCCACGTGGCATTATCCACAACCTAATCATTTTTTAATCTTTCATATAACTCACCATCCATCCTAAGAAATCACACACCAAAATCAAAATCTCTATCATTTTTCATAGTTTGTGTTTTGTTTTCTTCACCAAAATCAAAATCTCTATCATTATTCATAGTTTATACTTCCTTCTTGCAATGTCTTCTTCTTCAAGGATGATGTGGGAAATCGATCAGCAAGAGGAAGAATTGTTTAAGCAAGGGGACGAAATGTTTAATCTCCAGATGGCCCAAAATGAGATGGAAGAGGATGAGGATGAGGAGCGTAGAAGGAGAGATGACGAAGCAAGAATGGTAAGAGCCTCACATTTCCATCGAGTCATCCAAGTTGTGGCTCAGATCTCCAGGCCCAGCCGTTCTGCACACATTGATAAAAGCAGGCAACGACGAGGTAAGGATCTCTTGGACGATTATTTTGTTTGTGTAGACATGTAAATTTCGTTGCATACAAACGATGCATCACAAAGCTAAACGTGGCATATGACTCATCACAAATGGACAAGTCATCAATGACATGTGGTCTTAAATTCGGCCAAGGAGTAAATATGGTTGAAATTAAGGCACAAAGTATGCTTAAAATCTACCCAAAGGCAAGCCTTGAGAAGCCTATAAATATAAGGTTTTCCCACAAGCACAAGGTTGATGTGATAGAAACTAACACACAAACTAAACCCTTTAATGCAATTATAGTATGGGCAAGTAGGGATTGTTCTATTCTAGGGATTAGAAGGGATGCTAATCAACACAAATTTGACTTAAAAACAGCAAGGCAGTGCGGTAGAGGAAGGAAGAAAACAAATCTGTGCACTCTTCTCTTTCGGTTCTATTTACTCAAACTCATGTTTAATTTTTGGTTTAATTTGAGAATAATGTGTAACTAATTTTTAGTAGTTATGGGCTGTTTTGAAGCCCCGAATATGATTGTAAATGTAACAACCCGTCCCAGAATTTTTATTTCGACATTGTGAAATGACCATTATGCCCTTGAGTTCGGGCGAACGTTTATGCATGAGATTAATAATTTTGGGCCAATTATAGAATTATCCTAGTTATTGGGGGCCAATGAAAATGTGAGAAAAATAATTGTGATTGGGTCTTGGTCCACACTCTCACCACCGACACTCTCTCTCTCCTCTCATCACTCACAGACTTCTCTCTCTCTACCTCTCTCGACGCCATCTCTCTCTCTCCTCTTCATACACACGGCACTCACCAACCCACAACAAAAAACTCGTAGATCGACCAAACAAATTATATATTCATGTTAGTGAAGTCCATACGAACTCAACCATACCATTTTCAGGTAAGAATTACGACGATTTCACGTCTAAAACTCAAGGTTTATATTTGGCACTATTCATCAACTTTTTATACGTTGCGTTTTAGGAGAATCTGAGATCACAGAAGTGTTTGTTGGGTCCTCTAGAGGCTCAGAGACGTTCGTTTAACAAGCTTTGACATCGGGATCGTCGAGAACAAGGAGTGGCCGAATATGTGTAGATTTTCCGACGAGATTTTCTTAGTTTTCGAAGTTTTTGAAGGTATAGACTTGTTCTACTCTCAATTTAGAGCATTTTGGTGAAAATTTCATGAAGAATGGTTGAGAAACGAGTGAGAAATCACACACGGAAGTTTTTCGGTCACCCGAAAAACCAGTCCGGCGAGGACCAAGGACAGGGGCGCGTGGCCTGCACGAGCCGCGCGTGTGCCGTGCACTGTGTTGGCGCGTGAGGGCGCGTGAGAGCTCCTAAAATTTTTCTAAAAATATCACGACGTCCGTGACGTCGTGTAGGTCGCGTTGGTATATTCGTATGCCAAAATTGAGCTACGTATGAGAAGTTATTTCGGTATTTGCGCGTATGTGCTTAAATGACATATTTTTAGTAATTTCTCATATAGGTGAAACGTATTTTGAGGACGAGCGTAGCCAGGCTAGGTGTGGGGGCTACGATCCAGCTATTTATCAGTGAGTGGGCAGTATTATTTTCCGTATAACCTATATATATTTAATGATTTCCCAGAATCGCTTTTGAAATGGAAAATACGTTTTTCGACTTGCATATTACTTGATTTTGATGCATGAGTATTTAATTATACATTTCATGCATATGTTGGTGCTGAGGACGCCAGGTAAGTACCAGGTAGGTACATGCATAGTTGAGAACGAATAACGATGAGATATGACGTGAAATGATAAGATATCATGAATTATTAGCTCATAGACCTGCACATACTGTTAGTGCTCATGCCAGAGATAGGGGCACAGTCTTTCACGTGTCGTTCACCTCCCGCACCGCATGCTCGCCTTGGATCCAAGTTAGGTGCACAGTCTTGTCGTATAGACCACTTTTGAGTGGGTACGACATGTAGGTGACCCGCGTTCATTCGCACAGTCTTCACATGATTGTAGCACTAGAGCATTTATTATTGATACAGCGCTGATAATGATGATGATATTGATGTATGTGCAGTATATATATATGATGATGAGATAGAGAGATGTTATGAGCTATATTATAGCCGAGGGCTGAGATGATATATAATAGCAATATGATTATGATAATGCATAGTATGGCATTGTTTATGAGATTCAGATGGCCTTGAAATGCATTGCACGGCATATATTTGAGATACTTTGAAAACGTTTTATGCTGAGAAAGATTGAGATATATATATGTACGTATTACTTTCTGGGAATTATACAGGTTTTACGGAGAGGGGCTAGAATTTTTAGAAAAGAATGATTTTTGAAAGGATTTGTTTTTGCTGACCCACTCCCTTTGTTTTTCGCCCCTCCAGGTTCTAGATAGCTTGAATTCCGAGTTGGGCACATCGAGGATCCTTCGGCCTCTCTGACAGATTTGACATATGTAGGACACCAATGGTGTAATTAAACTCTTTTATTCATGCTTGACTGCACTCGACCTAGTACGCTCTGAATATGTATAAGTATTGTAATACTTCTAGCACACATTCATTTCTGGGTTGCTAGACTTCGGTTTTAATTCATTCGTACTTCGTTATCGATCTTCGCTTCCGCACAGCGCACATGGCTATGTCACACTCACGTGACGGCCATCATGCCCTACTTTCGGGTACGGGTGTGTCAGTAAATGTGTTGTGATATTTCGTTTGAATGACTTTTATGAAAGGATGAAAATTGATTCACTACTTATGTCATTGATGAATTCTTTTTGTGTTTCTATGGATGCATACATAGTGAGCATATCTAGGATTTTAATGCTATGAATATATGTGTGCCTACCCTTGTTGAATAAGGACCTACATATGTTCTAGAGTAGCACTTGTTAATTGTGGTTAACATGTGAATCGATTTCTAGGATAAGTAAGACAACGCCAGTACTTACGATGCCTTGTGATGTCTCAAACTCTTTTCATTCTTAATGATTTCTACTTGTTAAATCTATGAACACGCCATTCTAGATTGCATGCTAGGGACTAAGTTAAGTTGAAAACGTCATTCTCTTAACATACTATGTAAGAAAGAGTAATAGGTTGAGTTCTAACATTGAGCCAACTTGAGCATCTTCATCCGGAAATAAAAGGAATTTGAATGAAACATAACATGTTTGCATGATTATTTGGAGGTGGATAGCATTTCTCCTAACACGTTTTTCTTAACTTGTGAATTAAAATCTATTGATATTATTTAAACTTTGTTTCTGTTCTGTTTTGTTCGATTTAATTTAAATAGCTAATCAACTCCAAAAATCCCAAACATTTGTGTGAGCATAGCTTGGTGTGTCTAGTTTATGTGTATACAATTTCGTTGCATTTGGATAAGTGTAAGTTAGTCTAATAACTATTGTTCGGTGTGCCCTTGTTGAATGACGGTTACCAGCCACCGAGGGCACACCGAACAATAATTATTAGACTAACTTACACTTATCCAAATGCAACGAAATTTTATACACATAAACTAGACACACCGAGCTATGCTCACACAAAGTTTTGGGATTTTTGGAGTTGATTAGCTATTTAAATTAAATCGGACAAAACAGAACATAAACAAAGTTTAAATAATATCAATAGATTTTAATTCACAAGTTAAGAAAAAACGAGTTAGGAGAAATGCTATCCACCTCCAAATAATCATGCAAACATGTTATGTTTCATTCAAATTCCTTTTATTTCCGGATGAAGATGCTCAAGTTGGCTCAATGTTAGAACTCAACCTATTACTCTTTCTTACATAGTATGTTAAGGGTGCGTTTGGTACGCGGGACAGGACGGGACGAGGCGTTCCGTCCCGCGTTTGGTACGCCTAAAACGAGTGGGACGAGGCGTTCCACGGGACAAGTTTTAGATGATTTTTGGTTCCACCTCCCCCCTGGAACGGGGTTGTTCCACGTCTGTGGGACAAAACTTTTTAACATTTTAAGACAAAAATGCCCCTTGTCTTTTTCAAAATTTACAACATCCGTCCCGTCCTGTTCCGTCCCGTCCCGTCCGCGTACCAAACGCACCCTAAGAGAATGGCGTTTTCAACTTAACTTAGTCCCTAGCATGCAATCTAGAATGGCGTGTTCATAGATTTAACAAGTAGAAATCATTAAGAATGAAAAGAGTTTGAGACATCACAAGGCATCGTAAGTACTGGCGTTGTCTTACTTATCCTAGAAATCGATTCACATGTTAACCACAATTAACAAGTGCTACTCTAGAACATATGTAGGTCCTCATTCAACAAGGGCAGGCACACATATATTCATAGCATTAAAATCCTAGATATGCTCACTGTGTATGCATCCATAGAAACACAAAAAGAATTCATCAATGACATAAGTAGTGAATCAATTTTCATCCTTTCATAAAAGTCATTCAAACGAAATATCACAACACATTTACAATCATATTCGGGGCTTCAAAACAGCCCCTAACTACTAAAAATTAGTTACACATTATTCTCAAATTAAACCAAAAATTAAACATGAGTTTGAGTAAATAGAACCGAAAGAGAAGAGTGCACAGATTTGTTTTCTTCCTTCCTCTGCCGCACTGCCTTGCTGAGTCGTGCAGCTCTCTCTTTTTTTTCTGTGCTTCTGTGCGCTGCTGTGCAGTGTTGCAGCCCTCTCTTGACTATTCTTCTCCCTCACTTTTCTTTCCTGCGCAGCTTCTCGGTCTATCTCATGCTGCCAGCTCTCCAGGAGCTCCTTTATTTTTCCGCTCTCAGTCTCTCTTCTTCTGTCCGTAAGCTGCAACCTTTCCTTTTTTTATTCCTTGTGCATGTGATTGGCAGTGCTTTCTCTTTTTATCTTTTGCTTCTTACTGCTCACCGACTGCTTTCTCTTTGTATAATTGCTGCCTTCCCAAAAAAAAACAAAGGGCAACCTTTTCCTTTTTGATGCCGTTTGACTGTTTTCTTTGTGCGCTCCCCCGACTTTTTTTTTTAATTCCTCTGCCCCGCTGCCTTATGTGAGTGGATGCTGCCTCCTGGCTTCAACTTTCTGCCTTGCGTCCGCAGTGCCTTCTCTCTTTTTCTTCGTGATCCCCCGTATGCTGCAACCTTTTTCTATTGCTCTGTCCCGCTGCCTTAAAAGGCAGATTTCTTTTTATTCTGCCATGCTACCTTTGTATATGCTGCCTTCTCTCAATTGCATGTGCGAATATTCCTTTTGCTAAGCCATGCACATGTGTTTACTGCTGGCCTTTTTTTTTCTACCATGACTTTTCTTATGGTACAAAAAAAATCAAATAAGTGAGCAAGGCAGTTTTTACGAATTTGTCACTTAAAATCTCACTTGTGTTCTTTTTCTTTTATTTGCTAGACAAATCATATAAAACACAAAATCAAAGTAAATAGCTCAAAATATGAGGAACTAACTAAGAAAAGACAAGTGAATTTGATGTAAAATATATATAAATATGAGCTTTATCAGGTGTGCCAACTCGTCGCCCGAGCCCGACCAGGGAGTAGAATGTGTTGATGTCACGTTGGGTGTATTACTGACTTCTCAATCTTGCGACTGCGACCAAGGAAGGAACATGTCTCGGCCTTCGAGTTCTAAAGCCTAAAGACAAGGCTGCTAGTTCTGCAAAATTCACAAATCATCTGTATTGGGTTCAGTCTCAGTAATTATATTCGTGAGAGTATAAGTACGCCTAACTGGTATTAAACTATATAGACACAAATACTCGAAAGATGTAAATCTCTTGATGATGAATGTAGCTCGGCCGTCGGAATGCCAAACTCTAAAAGATACTTGTGAATATCCAATCATAAAATAAAACTCGGCGTTCTATGTGTCGAGCCTAGGACCTGTAACACCTCACTTCGCCAAGAAGGCTAATGAAATGACTTCTACAACAAAGACTCGGAAATTCTTGTTGACCGAGGCTTGGATAAATGATCAGTCAGTCTCAAAGCAGTGTTGTCTATCTAAACTGAAGGTGTTCCTCGGTCGACTAATTCTACGGCTCCAGTGTTGTCTATCCAAACTGAAGATGTCGCCGGTTGCCTTCACAGTGATGTTTATCCAAACTGAAGATATGTTAGCAGGAAGAAAAGGGAATAGAAAAAACAATCTCAAGGTTGTTGAAAAGCTTTGCGCAGGGCAATTTGTGTGTTGATTTGAAGGGACCTTGAATGATGCACTCCCTTCTCTATTTATAGTAAAGAACCCCCTTTATGGCCGAACTAGAAATGTATTCAGATTAGAATTCCTTAACCTAATCTGATTAAGTTTCGGCCAATCTTAGCTCTAATAGAATTTTGAACCAAGCTTCATAACGAACCAAATTCATCCCCTAATTCTAAGCATCTTCAGCTTTAAGACTCCTTATTGCACTAACGACTGCCCCACTTTTATCTAAACCAATCCTTCTTACAACAAGATTCGACTGACCTTGACTAGACGACCCATAACAAGATTCTAAACGAATGCTACTAGGCCGAGAATGACTCTAAGCTTGGCCCAAAATAATATTTTGGGCCCACATAAGAAGATAGTTGCAATGAAAATTGGGAGCGTTTACAAAGATACGGAGTTTGCTTGGTCTTGCCAGCTACTATTAAGGCTTTGTGAAGGATTTCTCAACCATAACTTTACATCTGACAAAGCTGACCAGGAAATGAGTTAGATTCGAATGAGACAATGATTGCGAGTAAAGTCTCTAGCAGCTGAAGTATTGTCTCTCATGCCCATTTTCTAGCAGTTCCCGATGACATTGGTAATTTCGAGATCTATAGTGACACTTCATTGAATGGTATAGGCTGGACATTGGTGCAGCATGGTAAGGTGATTGTGTATGCATCTTAATAGTTAAAACTTCATTAAAGGAACTACCCTACACATAATCTGGAGTTAGCAGCTCCATAGATCATGAAAGCCATACACACCTCTTTACCTAGAAGAAACTTAATCTACACACAGATTAAATTCCACAATTAAAATTTAAAATTAATTAAATGAACAATTTATACAAAAATCTTTGGTAAATTACATATTTCCACCTCAACTTTGGATCACATAGCAAACTCATACCTATTTTTTTAACATTGCAATGTTATACATCAACTTACGAATTTGTTGCAATGCTAGATCTTTCTTTCTATCAATTTGACTGTTAAACAATAACGTACAATGAGTGAGTCCTTTTTTTATTCACAGAAGTACCAAACAAAGAAAAAAAAACAATTAAAAGAATTATGTTTAAAAATAGGGTAAATTACACAGTACCCCTCATATTTGAAGTCCATTACAACCCCATACAACATCTTTAAAACATTTCACTTTCATACCTCACATACTATTTTATTTCAAAATAATACATCCATTACATTTTTCATCCATTAATCCGTTAAGCGTTGATGTGGCCGCCATGTGGCAAAAAAACCCTAAATCTTCTAAATATAAAAAATAAAACTGAAACCTCATCCTCCTGTCTTCTCCCCACAACCCCTAAGAAGAAGAAGAAGAAGAAAAAAAAAACCCCCTTCGTGGAATGGATGTGGATTTAAGAAGTGAAGGGTTGTGTAGAGGAGATGGGTTGTGTAGAAAAGAATGGAGGGTGTGTAAAGAAGGGAAGAGGGTGGGTGCGGAGGGAGAGAGGGTCGCGAGTGAGGGGTATTTATTCTTTCTAGGTTTCTGGTTTTGGGGTGGGGGAATGTGGGTGGGGTGGGGTCAGGGGTCGAGAAGCGGAGTGGGGGGGGATTATTCTGGGTTTCTGGTTTTGAGGGGACGACAGGGATTTTTTTTGGGGGGGGGGATGTCGGGGAAGATTAACTTCAGTTTTTTTTTATAAATATATTTAGAAGATTTAGCGTTTTATTAAAATAAAAAATTTTAACAGCCACGTCAGTGTTTAACGGATTAATGGATGGAAAATGTAACGGATGTATTATTTTGAAATAAAGTAGTACGTGAGGTATGAAAGTGAAATGTTTTAAAGATATTGTATGGGGTTGTAATAGACCTCAAACCTGAGGAGGTACTGTGTAATTTACCTTAAAACTAATTAGAAATTTAACTAAAATCATTAAAAAGATAATTGAATAATTAGAAAAGGGTAAATTACACCATACCCCCTCAGGTTTGAGGTCTATTACAACTCTATACAACATCCTTAAAACGTTTCAATTTCATACATTTGGTACCATTTTATTTCAAAATAACACATCTGTTAGATTTTCCATTCATTAGTTTGTTAAATGCTGACGTGGTTGTCACATTTGTGCTGATGCGGCTGTCACGTTGTAAAATAATAATAATTTTTTATACATTAAGAATATTATAATATTAATCCTATTAAAAAATTAAAAAAAATTAAAAAAAAAAACCAAACCTGAAAAAGAACGAGGAAGAGGAAGAATGAGACGGAGAAGGAAATGGAGAAGGAGGGTTGGGCGAGTGGATGATGGGGGGTTTAATGGGATTTAGGGTGGTTTAAATAGGGGCAACGACATCAGACGGAGATGATGCAGGAATGCCAGGAAATGATGGTGAGATTTCTTTTTACCAGTTGCAAAGTTTGGAACTTTACAAGCTACCAAGTCTGCAAGATTTCTTCTCTGGAAATTGCATTGTCAAATTCCCATCCTTGAAAACTGTAAATATATATATGAATGCCCTAAGTTGAAGATCAATAGCTCTGAGTGGAAGAGTTCCCCAGAACTACAAGGAGTGCAGATAACAGAGGAGCAACCACGATATTATACATGGCATTGAGGGGGTAGGTTTAATGGGATCTGGGAAAGTAGGGGCGAGGGCTTCGCGTGCTCGCGGAGGGTAGTTTAATGGGATCTGGGTTTCGCCGCCGTGGGAGTGCGGGTTTAATGGCATCTGGGTTTTGCGACACGGGGAGCGGGACGCCCCTATCTTCTCCTTTTTCTTCTTCCCTTTCTTCTGCTTTTTCCTCTTCTTCTGCGGCTCTGTCGTCTTATTCTTCTGCGGCTCTGTCGTCTTATTCTTCTGCTTCTTCTCCTTCTTCTTATTCTTCTTTCTTCTTCTTCGGCTTTGTCTTCTGCTTCTTTTTCTATTTTTTTTAATAAGGTTAATATTATAATATTGTTAATGTATAAAAAATTATTTTTTTGCCACGTGGCAGCCACATCAGCACAGATGTGGCAGCAATGTCAGTATTTAACAGATTAATAGATGAAAAATCTAACGGATGTGTTATTTTGAAATAAAATGGTACTAGATGTATGAAATTGAAACGTTTTAAAGGTGTTGTATAGAGTTGTAATAGATCTCAAACCTGAGAGAGTGGTGTAATTTACCCATTAAAAAAAATATAAAAACCCTAAGAACCTATAACAAAATTTTTCCGAGTTCTTCGTGTTCATCTACGTCAAGCTCCCTAAGTTTCGAGAAGCACCTGCAAGATTGACCGGCTCCAGAACGTTCACATAGCTCTACAAGCGTGGAGTAGGCCATTCTCTCTGACCCGCTCAAATCGAGTCTAATGTCTGCAAATACACTAGCTGTGAAGAGCCTCGAATCGAGCCCCGATGTCGAGATGAGGTTTTTTCGATTAGGTTTTGTTGTATGAGGTGATAGATTGAGCTTCAAGTCATATAATTCAAAGCTGAGTGTTTTGGTTAATGGTTTGTAAATGATTTTGGAGTTTGGTTGATGTTATGAAGAAGAAAGGGTATGGTGTGGCGACATGGTGTAGGATAAAGCTTTGGAAAAGTTTGAGAAGGATGGGTTCGATGGTGATACTGAGAAATTGAGAGCGGCCTCTGCATCAGGATTTGAGTGTTACGAATTCTAGCTATGTGGTTAAAGGATGTTGTTTGAGCTCAATTTGAGCAAACAATCGGTTCTTCGGAATGTTTCCTCGACTGGTTCTCCAGTTGCCAGAGCTGAAATTCTTGGTTCTGAGGTTCAATGAATTCGAAGGGACAGTGCTGGCGGGGCTGTTCCATAAGGACTCGCACGAAATTAAACATGTATTGGAAGATTCAATATGAAATCACACAAAAGGAAATCGAACATGAGGAAGATGAACCAGAAGATTCTTAATTAATTTTAACTTTTTAAATTTATTTTAATTTTATTCAATTTTGTTTTTTCAATTTGTTAATATTTAATTAATTTTTCAATTTAATTGGGCAAGGTAGTGGGCCTTATGCCTGACATATCATTATTTAACAATCAAATTGATAGGAAATTTAGCAGAAATCTGACATTACAATGAATTCGTAAGTTCATGTATGACATTGCAATGTTCAAAAGATGATGTATGAGTTTGTTATGTGACCTAAAGTAGGATGGCAAATTGGCACTATTCATGTGAATAGTGTTTTGGACCACATTTCAGTTTATTTTCAAAATTGCCACTCGGGTGCCTTTACCCAACTTTCTGGCTTCGTTTCCCTTTTCTCAAACCCTAGCAACCACAACACCATTATCTAGAATTGCACGGGCTCCTGCTTCCTAAAACCAAAACCACACGAACTAGCCTTCATTTTTGTAACTTGATATCTTCAATGAGATGAAGGAGATGAGCATGGAGATGGGCTCGAGTAGGCGAACAGCGAAAGAGATCTTCAGGGATTACAGTGGTCGGAGAATCGACGCCGCCCATGCTTTAACTAACGGTATTCCGATCTCTCTCTCCTCTGTTTCTCTCTCTTAATTCTCTTTTGGTTTTGGAAATCTCTGACCTTTTGGATGATGTTGTTTTCTCATTTGGACAGAGAGAGAGGTCGATCAAGGTTTCGTCGATTTCAGTCAACTTGGGCTACCCCTATAGTCCGGTAAGGTATCAATCTCTTCCCATCCTGATGCTTCTCTGGTTTTCATTTTGATTTTTATGGAAGGTATGAGATTTCTTTAATCATACAATCAGTTTGCCCTTAATTATTCTTTCACTATATTTAACTGTTGTAGTCATCTTTTAGCTACTCAAATGACACAATAAAAATCCCAAGAAAATTTTTCTCACTCTGTAATTTCCCTCAGATCCCTTGTCAATCCCATTTCTCTCATATGTTGTCTTACTCCACCGTTCGCGTCAGGAAGGCCACAGGCCTGCGGTAAGTTCTAGGTCACCTCCTCCGTCTCCAATAAGCTCTCCTATATACGTCAGTATTAAAAGAATAATTTCCAATATTTAATTTCACCATTTTCTCACACTTTTCATTGAATGTCCCTCGAATTTGCAAGGAAAGAAGAAGGAAGGAAATGCCGCAAGGTACATCACTAGGTTACAAGCTGTCAAGCAGCTTCAAGTCAGTCTTCCCCTCTTCAGGTCTGTCTCTGGTATTCAAGTTGTAATTTCTGTATTTTCACATTATTTATATAATTTATGTTAATATAGGGTTTAGGGTTTGTGCATTATTTGGATTTATAGGTTGAATTATTGTATGATTGCTTAATACATGAGCATGCTATTGGAAATTATAGAAAATTGTGTATTCTAAGAGGCGTGTTCCCTCGAGAGCCGAAGAAAAAGGTGAAAGGAAATCACCATACCTATTATCACTTGAAGGATGTTTCTTTCATTCAACATGAACCGATACTCGAGCTGTTGAGAGAGATAAAAGCATATGAAAGAAAAGTAAAGAAAGTCGATGCGAAGAAGAACAAGGAACAGGCTGCTCTCCTAAAAGAGAGAATACCCACTTACAAATTAGATAGAATTATTTTGCAGAGATTTTTTTGGGTTTTTCTTACTGTTAAAAAGTTAGTTACGTGTCTGTTATTGTATGTAGAGCCTCTGGCAGTTTTTGTTTGGAATGTTTGGAACTACAGATATCCAAAATTCGTTGATGCACTCAAAGATATAGACGACTGCCTCATAATGGTTCACCTCTTTGCGACATTACTTGTTATTGAGAACAGAATTGATGTCAAATGCATTCATAACTGTCGAAGGTAGATATTTGAATTTTTTCTAAATAAAAGGAGTTCTGAAGTATGAAATGATGCTTAGTTACTTCTAGGAGTTAATCGTTTTGTGGAATATTCCCTCAATATTGGTGTTGCTTTCTTACCAAGTTGAGTCATGAATGGCAAGCTATCCATTTGTTTATTTATGAATCAATAACTTATTTGTGAATAATGAATGTCACAATTGCTGATAAATTGATACTTTGTTCGAAACTTGAATTGTAGATCTGTGCAAGCTATCCATAAATGGATCAATGCTATGGACTCTTCTCAACCTATGGACCTCAAATTTTAGTGTGTCTTCCATCATTTATACTACCTCACTATGTATGGAGCTATTACATTTGCAATCATATTAATTCCTTGTAAACAATATTTATATTTCTTTGTAAACTGCTAATTTTGGAATATACTATCGTTTCCTTGTTGGTACATTAAAATGAAAATATGAAAAGTAGTCTCAATCTCACCTAGGGGTGTTGCAGGCTGATTCGATGCTACGAGGCACTTCGTTTAGGGCTATCTGAGGGAGATAGGTGTTGGGTGTCTGAGACAAGGGGTTTTAGGTTAAGGAACCAAAACTTTCAGTTTCGTCCTGTTCATTGTACAATGTCTTTTCATATCAGCTCAGTTGAATATGTATAAAAACAAAGTTGCATATCTTACCAACCCCATTCACTCATCTATCATTCTCTTCATTTATGATTGTGTTGAATTTATTCAAGTAAAATGTATCTTATTCATCCATTTCAAGGTGATGCATTCAAGTTCCGCAGCAACGCGCGGGCACATTTTCTAGTATATTCTAAAGTCCCTTACCAATTTTTTTTTTTTGTTTTTGAGTAAAAAGTATGATATTTATTGATTGAAAGGGAATATGTAAATAAGACCTTGTTTGGCAACTAGTATAAAGGACTGGATAGGATTAATAAAACGGGGAGTGTTGGTGCAATTGTATAAAAAATAGTCCTCGGATTAACTAAACTATTCAACCTATTTTATACGGTTAGCACCCACTAATTTGTCCCTTCCAAAAGCCTAATATTATTTGTCCGGAGCTCTAAAACACGTTGAGGGGGTGTTTGTTTGACCTCACTAAATGGGACTAGACTAAACTGGATTAAGTATTTAGTGTAGTCCCATGTTTGGTATTTAGAGGAACTGAGTTTAATGGGATAAACCCGGACTCGCTCAGACAAAGTCCTTCGCTAAGAGTTCTTAGCGACGACCCCCAATTTACATGGTACTACTAAGCCCAGCGAGAGAAATACGTCGTTTGTCTGTGAGAGAAGACGTCATACTCCTTCACCCTTGCCCTGCTTTGCGTTCTTCGATTTTCTTTTACTGATCGTGAACAACCTCGTTTAACGACTTCGATTTTGTCTGGTAAATTATTACTAGGTTATGAACAAGGTATTAAATATCCATAATATCTCGATATTTCCATCGAAATTTCCGTGTTTTTGGACTACCGATATTTCCGATGTCATCGATATTTCCATCGAAATTTCCGTGTTTTTTTAATTTCTATATTTTAAAAAACACCAAGTGGATTCGAACCCCTCCCATTTTACTCCTTCAACACCTTGACCACCATATCACTTATGTTTTTGTGAAAATATGCTAAAATATTTACATATTTTCTACACTCACAATGTTTGCCAACTTGCTATATAATCAACTTAAATCAGTTAAATCCATCATGCAATGCATTTCCTTCCAATTTTTTGTGATAAACTAATAGAGTAAATAAATATCCTGCAAAGTTTCAATAAAAATTTCCAAGTTTTTCTTACAATTTCCGTGGTTTTTATTCAATTTTTATCGATATTGATAATATCCCGATATTTCCATTGAAATTTCCGTGTTTTTGGATTACCGATATTTCCGATATCATCGATATTTAGTACATTGGTTATGAACGACTTCGTTGTTTTGATTTGAAAACTTTTCAATAACTAATCTGAGCATTTGAAAATAAATTAGGGTTTTGATTTTTGGGTTCAAATTGATATTAAAATTTGGGCTTTTACTGGAGTGGATTTTATATATATATAAATTTCATCTAATATTTGTTCTGCCATCGTTGAATTTCATCTAATAATTGATATGTATATGGTCTATTGTGGTGACCCGTCCCAAAACTTTCTACGTAAATTCTCCCCGCATATGTATAATGACAATTATGCCCTTATCGTTGAGTGACGTGGACGCGTGATATCAATTTTATTCCGTTCACATTTTCGTATTCTAATTTCTACGCACACATACGAATCTAACAATACTTGAAAAACGGTATTAAAACTTAAAATCCTACACTGTCAGAAAATATCTATCATTTCTTAAGAGGTTTGTGTTCCCTCAACCAACCCACTCAAAATTCTTTTTATCTAAAACCCTAGCTGCCATCCGTTACAACTCACAAATCCATTCCATTTGCGTTATTCAAATCATAACCTTATCGAACGGAATAATACAACTCATCATCTCAGACTCTATCTCTCTCAAGCTCTCAGACATTCTCTCTCTCTCTCTCTCTCTCTCTCTCTCTCTCTCTCTCTCTCTCTCTTTCTCATCGGAATCTTAGACTTCAAACTCTCTCTCTACCCTTCCTCACGGAGCAAACTCGAAAGCCACTCAAACCTCGAAGATTTGAGGATCCAAGACTACATTTGGATTGCTGAGGACCTCACGAGTCCATCCACATCAACCCCAGGTAAAAACTCGATCGTTTTTACGTCGAAATGTCAAAATCCGATTATGGTACTGTTCATCACCTTTCTTGTATAACCTTTTCAGCAAATTCTAAAATCATAGGAAGGCTTAGAACCTCCTCACGAAGCCCGGAATAGTTCGTTGAGTCGATTTGGACGTCGGAGGACTAAGTTTCGAAAGTGGCCGAGATTTGAAGGATTTTTCCGGCGAGATCCTGTGAGATTCAAATCCCAAAATAGGTATAACGTTGTTCTACTCGATCCCAGCTTTCCATTGATATAAAATTCGTGAAATTTGGATTAAAAACGAAGAAGATATGAAGAAAATAAGATTTTTCCAGTTTCCGGCGACCGGAGCGTCGTCGGAGTTCAATCGGAGAAGACGACAGAATATTCCGTCAAATCTGACGGAATATTCCGACGCCGTTAGTTAATAATAACGGTCACAGTCAAGACTTAACGGAATATTCCGAGGAATATTCCGACGCCGTCAGTCAAAACTAACGGTTTCCGTTAAGACTTAACGGAATATTCCGAAGAATATTCCTAACGACGTTGACAGAACTGTCAGCTTGCATGGCACGTGGCAGCGCGTAGGTCCGTACCATCTTTGGCGCGTGAGGGCGCGTGACAAGTCCAAAAATTATATTAAAAATATGGGTGTGTTCGTAATGATGAGTAGATCAATTTGGTATATTTAAACCTTAGAATTGAGCAATCTATAGGAGTTTTATTTAAGTTCCCGTAATTAAGCTGTAATTAATTCGTATAAATTATGTATAAATAGGAGAAATATATCCGGAGGAATTACAAGACCAAGCTAGGCCCGGAGACTACGACCCAACGACGTACTTGTGAGTGGGCAGTTTGTTTTCGTACTTATACGTATTTACAGTTTCCAAAAATGCATGAACGATTCACTTTACGTATATATTGTCGAATAAATGTTACGTATGATATAATTGCGATAAATGCTGCTATATGGTTGAGATATACTTGTCATGATATCTATACATGTTTATGTACATACTCATCTGCTGCACCGGTGTTAGTACTCACCCTAGGGCCAGGGCCAGTCCTTCACGTGTATGTTCACATCGCACCGTTCGCTCGTCTCGATCCAGGTTAGGTGCCAGTCCTGTCGGGTAGATTGCATTAGGCAATCCGACTTGTATGTGATGTGCTTTTGAACCAGTCTTCACGTGATCGTAGTACTTGAGCGTATTGATTACACCCAGTCCTGTTCGTGTCAGATTCCGTCTGTTCGAACTTGTGTGCAAGCATTAGATAGATGAGAATTGCATTATATCATTGCCACATGATTATATTTCTGCAGCATCGATCTTATCATGATTTGACTTGTATATAGTCATTTATACTTGGCTTTAGTATTGTGGATATATATATACGTACGTACTTACTTATAATGTGCTTCTTAATAAAGGAAACTATAATTGTTTTACGGCGAGGGGTTAGTATATTCAAAACCAAACGTTTTCACGTAAGTTTGTTTTGCTGACCCACTCAACTTTGTTTTTCGCCCCTCCAGGACCTAGATAGCGGTTTTTCGTGGCATTCGAGGAACCTTGGAAGTTTCTGACATTCGGCATCAACTTCTGATGTATGAACTTATCACTATGTGTAATAAGCGTACTTTAGTTGCTTGACTACTCTTCGGTAGTCGTCCTATCGTTAAGCTCTGAATAACTATAGTGGGCTACGCCTACGTTTGTGCACTCTGTCACTATTTTAATTTTAATTGATTCTAAGTTCGATTTAAATTTATGCACTTTTTACATCACTTACCCCTATGGTTACGTCATTTTACAGTGACGGCCAGCATGCGTCGACCTTTTCGGGTCGGGGCGTGTCAGCTATGATTGTATGTATGTATGTATGTACTCTGTGTGTGGGGGTGTGTCCTTCCATATGGGTACGCTGATTTTGGGTGTGTGTGTGTGTGTCCTGGAATTCAGCATATTCAAATCCTTGCAATTGGACCGGAGTTCGTTGTTCTGATTTCAAGGTAACTTCTATAAATCTCAATGGAATTAATTTGTCTGGCACTTTGTCTCTAAGCATTTGTAATCTTCCTTACTTAACTGAATTCAATGTGTCCAAGAACTTCTTCTCTGGTCCTTTTTGTAGTGAGCAAAGAAGGTGGGTTTAACTAAAATGAATCATGCTCTGAAAAATATCTTGTTTATCTACTATAAGTTGGAACTAATGGTCCTGCTTCGATTTCCTGCATCTAATGGCTCATGTTCATGGGTTATTTGTCTTCTTGATTGATAAATCATATTGCAATATATATGTGAAGCCAATGAATTTTGGGGCTTAATTGCATGAAATAATCTTACCGTTGCATCCTGATCTTGTTTTGATTTGGGTTCAGATTTTCGTTTGGGAGATGCATCCTTATCTTTCTTTGTTTGAGTATTCGTCTACATGATCATTGGAGTTTGTATATATAAAAGAAGGAGCCCCATGGCAAAAATGAATACAAATAGAGCAACCTCAAAAGCTCTAAATTGATTCCTGAAAGGCTAATTTTTTTTGTTAATTAGTTAGATATCCACTTATCTAGTACAAATAGAAAATAGAATGAGCGACTTGTTTCTTTTCCGATTGGTTACATATTTGAATGCCTTTATCGTTTGATTATGATTAAAATATCTTTGGTCAACCTCTTCTTCTTGATTCAATAGATTAAAATGACCAAAGAAAAAAAAACTATAATCCTTAATTCAAACTGAGCATACGAGTATTCTTGTTTGATCTCTAATCCTTGTTTCCATTTAGTTCCTCTTGCAAGCTTGTTGGGTTTTTAGTATCAAAACTCGTAGAAGTAAGTAATCAAAACTGAGCACAAATAGGATTTGTAAAATAATTTAGTTACCTAAAATTCAAGCATTTGTAAATTGTAATGCTTAATAAGCATGTTTCTAGCACTTGGTAACTTCTATAAATCAAGTAATGAAGTTACCTAAAATTCAGTTAAGTAAGGGTTTGGCAAATTGTCATTATCTCGAGATTCTAGACTTGTGCACAAATAGGTTTCATGGAGAAATGTTGACCACTTTCTGCAAAATGACCAACCTTAGAAAGCTTTACCTCTATGAGAATTATGCGTTTGGTGAAATGCCTGAGGAGATAGGGAATTTAGCTTCACTTGAAGAGCTTTTCATTTATAGTAATAATCTTACTGGTGTCATTCCCACGTCGATTAATAAGTTGATTTGTGTTGATTTGACTGTGAAGTTTGAAAGAAATGCCAGTTGGTGAAGAACCTTGGGTGGGGATTTATGTTGATTTGACTATGAATTTAAGAATCTAAGTTGAGTTTTTGCAGATTGTGTTCAGTTTGACCCTTCACTGAATTGCAGTTCGTGCCTTAGATTTTGGTGTCAAATTATAATGCTCAATTGAAAGATTGATATTTTTATACACATTGGATGTAAATATATAGTTATTTTCACCATGTATGTCGAATTTCGATTCAATTCGATATTTCTGAGAGTCTTGTCTGTATTGTATCAAAGTTGGTTTTTTTTTTCTTATAGTACAATCAGCTTGCTTGTAAAATGTAGGTTTTGACACATTACTTTGCAGTAGTTACGTGTCCCCAGAATATGCGATCAATGAATTATACTCGATAAAATCTGGCGCCTATAGCTTTGGCATTATGGTGCTAGAGATAGTGAATGGGAAGAGAAACAGAGGATTTTCTCATACAGACCATACCCTTAACCTGTTAGGACATGTAAGTGTTAGTTGTCAAGTTGATCATTTTTCGTCGAATAATACTAGAGGACTATATTTTGACTACATCAGCTAATGAAGTACAAAATGTGACAGTGACTTCTGTATTAACAACTGGTGACGACAATTCATGTACAAAATGGATTTGATTCTACTTACAAATCTAAATTGTGGTTTATCATTACTATTTGTTTTTACTTGATTCTTTGTACTTCTATTTATTCAGTGTGATTGGTGGTTGTGATCTTTTCATCTAATGAAGACACTTTTACCCTACTCGAGGCTTAATTGATATTTCATGTTGCTGTTTATTTCATCATAACTTTATCTGATGTCTATTGAAGTGAGTCAAGTCAATCAAATATTTCTTGAGTAATCTTGCTTATACATTTTCTTGCTTTACATATGCTTTGCTCTGATATCAGCGATAACTCGATTGGAGAGGAATTCAATTTGATTAAATGATACATTTGAATTTCTGTGATTTGGATTCAACAAATTTTTCACTGTATTTTCTAATGTTTGCTGTAGTATGGAATGAACTAATGGTTTTTTTCTTTTCGGTATAACTTAATTAAACACGGTTAAAAAAAACACCAACATGAAAGGTCATAATGCAAACGACAAAGCAAACAAAGCTGCAAAACACAACCAAAAACAACAAACAAACCTTTAGTTTTAATCTACAACTTTAAATCAAAGGTGAATAATTAAGAAAAGCATCAACCCTGTCGATTGTTGGGAAAACACTTTGTTATATTGATGTTTGGAACAATGCTACTCTTCAATCATGTATGTTTCTTTCGTTGGCAAGAAAATTTAATTTTTGTATTTTTATTGAGTCGCACTCTCATTCAATATTATTAATTTTAATAATATCTTTAATAAAAAAAGTAATTAAAATAGAACAATAATGTAGTCCTAGTTTGAGCAAACATCAAACTAGTGAACAATATTATTTTCATTATCTTGCTTCTTACTGGTGAGCAGTATTGTTTTCATTATCCTGCTTCTTAGTCCGACGCTGCACCAAACGCTTCACTAAACTAGTTCAGCTTAGTCTAGTCTAAGCCAGTCTAGCTTAGTCCCTGCAATTAGTCTAGTCCGGTGCAAAAAACGCACCGTGAAGCATAAACACGCATCTGCTTTCTCCCGCTCGTCTTCGAGTGTTCTCCGCATCTCATATCTCTCACCTCCTCTGATACATCAGTCCTTGCTGCTTCTCCTTTCTTAGAATACCATTAGATTTGCAATATTAGGAGCAACCCAACTGCAATTTTTGCAATTTCAGTCAGCAAAAATCAATTTCAATAAAGCATCGATTCAATAATCACAATTTCATTTGGACTTTTCATTTAAATGGGTTAGAAATGATGGAATCTAGCAGCAGTTATTGAAGGGAGTGATGGAATTGTTGTTGTTCCCCTCCCGTTCCTCAGATTCAAATCTGCAATTTACACAAAAAAAAAAAGAAGTGAGTTTTTCTATTTTAACAAACCAAACTAATAGTGCACCAACGCCGGGCTAATTTAATCAGTAGATGCACTAATTATTTTATTTGACTAAAATAGTCAATACAGTCCAAGTTATCAAACGAGGCTTAGCCCTGGTTTAGTGTTAAGGTGATTCTGAAAAAAATGGGTATAAAAAAAGCTCTCAGCTTTTTTATGTTTGGTAAACATTCAACTTCAGTTTTTTTTCATAGTTTTGGGTGAAAAAAGTCAAAAACACAAAGCTTCAAAACCAGCTTTTTGTCACATCTGTTTTTTTTATAAAAGTTTATCAAACACTATAATATTGCCTTTTTTTTTTTCTTTCAAAAACACTTTTACAAAAAAGTTTACCAAACGCTTCTTTATTTCACAGCTGCTTATTCTGACGCCACAACAAAAGTATTTTTTTTTCAAAGGACAACAATATCAAACCAGTTCTAAACGAGCCGTACGATTATATATATATTTAGATTTCTTGTGGTTTTGATAAGCAAATAGCATAAGCGTAGAGTGTTTTATTTATTTCTTGAGAGGGAAGCCAGTGTGTCTCTTTATTTTGTAGCTGTTTTGTTTCTCAGTCGAGCACTCAACAAACAGCAGAAAAATAAAAAAGAAGAAGAAGAAGATGAGCAGCATCGGAACAGGTTACGATCTCTCCGTCACCACATTCTCCCCCGACGGCCGCGTCTTCCAGATCGAGTACGCCGCCAAAGCCGTCGACAACTCCGGGTACCTACCTTTCCTCTCCAAACCCTATTTTCTTCCCCGCGGCAATCCAAATTCTCAATCTCCAGCATTTTTCGCCATCTGATTTGGGGTTTAAAGGTTCTGTAATTGGAAATTTTTGTGTTGCAGGACTGTTATTGGGATCAAATGTAAGGACGGCGTTGTTATGGTAAACCGTTTATTTATTATTTATTTAAAAAATATTTGATATTATAAATTTTTTGAAATTCTTGCTCTCATACGCTCGGATATTCAAACTTAGGGGTTTTTTCTCTATTTAAATTGATTTGTTTTGAATTTCAGGGTGTAGAAAAGCTCATAGCATCGAAGATGATGCTGCCCGGTTCCAATAGAAGGATTCATTCAGTTCATCGCCACTCTGGGATGGTATTTACTTGGATTCTTTTATAGTTTTGTACTGTTTTGTTTAATACCCAGTTCTACCAAATGCTCAGGGAGCTCACTTATGGTTAATTTGTTAACTTTTTGGTTTTTAACATATCTTTTACTGCTAATTAAGGAGGTCAGGATTTTGTTGTGGTCATGATCAGTTTTAATGTTCGATTATATGTTCCATGGACACATAACATGTGAGGGAAATTCCATAATCTTCTTAAGAAATTTGAATTATCTAATGAATACTACTTGTAACTGTTGTATCAATATTATCCTTAATTTTTATATATAAAGTTACAGATTGCTGTTTGGTTATCTGAAAGTTCGGTTTCTCTGGCCTCTAACTGCGTTTTGAAAAGAAAGAAGTGTTTCTCTTGTGGCTTAAAAATATGAGAGATCTATCTCTTAAACTTAAGCAATCCTGGTGCTCAAAGAGTGATTTATTTTCACAAATTTTCAGTCCCTTTTTTTTCTTCGACCAAACAGGAGTTAGTCACACCTGAATATCTCTGACTTACCCTCCATATCTAAATGTATATACTCCTATGCTCATCATTGGGATTGTATTTGAAAACGAGTAGCATATTGACTGCTGCTTATTTTCAAATGCCATTGGGAACAGAAAAGTCACAAGGTGGTTCGGATCTGCAAGACTAGGCTAGCCTGAATCTTGCATCATTCGTTCATTTCCTTTTAAGATTTCCTTATTATGCTTTCGTCAAACTGGTGATATGTTATTCTAAACAGCATGTGAATTTGTATATCTAATTGCAAACTATAATTTGATGCATCTTTAATTCCCTAGCTCATTGGCGGATATGTTGAGATATTCAATGAATGTATGATATACACAGATTTTCGAACATTTTGGTGCCAGATCTCGATTTTTTGACATCCTATGAGATTTGTCTGATAATTTTGGTGGCATAAGTATATCCAATCAATCTTACCATCAGAGAACTGACTTTCAAAAGTAGTTTTTGATGCATTTTGTGATATTTACCAATTACAGGCAGTGGCAGGATTAGCTGCGGATGGTAGGCAAATTGTTGCTAGGACCAAGTCTGAAGCTACCAACTATGAAAGGTTTGCATTTTCCTTTGGATTTCACGCATAAAACAAACAAGAAAACATAGAAGGTCTCTGTTCTTTGGAACGTCTAAACATTTTCTCTCTCCCTATCACTCGTGGATTTTTGTTAAATCTACCCTTCCCTTACTATCGTTACATTTTTTCTTTCAGTTTGTCACACTAGTAAAATTTGAAAGAACAGGTCTGTTAGGCTGGATTTGTATTTAAATATCAACTTAAAGTTGGTCCAATCGATTCTGAGTATATATAGTCTTACTTTGGCAGGTAGTCTACACGCACAGTGTAATCTTTACAACTGCTGGCACCTTTATAAAATGAAAATAATTTCTGGTCCCTCACTTGGTGGCTATTATCTATTTTACATACACTTGTATTTTCAGGAGTCAGGACTTGTTTATTCTTGTTTGACGCCTGTTAATAATGGACATTAAGAGGTCAATTTTGTTAATATCCACTTGAGTTATCTAGACAGTTTGGTTGGTGAACAAGTTCTGTAAATGTTGCATCATAATTGTATGCATGTGCATAATTGTAACAAAATATATTCTCTTCCTTTTTTAGAATGATTACCATTTGTTATTTCATGATTGGCTCGTAATTGTACATGATTGGTCTTTGTACCTTTAGTTTATTTGTCCTTATTTTTATGATTCTTCCTGCAGTGTGTATGGTGAACAGATTCCTGTTAAGGAACTTGCTGAACGTGTTGCTAGTTATGTGCATTTGTGTACACTATATTGGTGGCTCAGGTTTGTTGAGAACTCACTATTCATGTTGTCATTTCAAAGGTTCTTTTCATCTCCTCTGATTATCTGTGAATGTTATATTCCAGACCTTTTGGATGTGGGATAATCCTTGGTGGTTATGACAGAGATGGGCCGCAATTATACATGGTTGAACCTTCTGGTGTTTCTTATGTAGGTTTACTTTTGTATCTGGTTGTCATTGCTATAAGAATAGTGTTTATCCTTGAACATTTTAATTTATCATTTTAATTATGTTTTTTATTTGGTTTTTTTGTATTAATCTTTGCTTGTGCATATCATCTAGAGGTATTTTGGTGCTGCAATTGGAAAAGGCAGGCAGGCTGCTAAGACGTAAGTTGAGATTGTGATTTCTAAATTTTTTCTGACGAATATTGCAGTATTATAAACTTTTTTCTTTGTGTGAAAATCTTCCTATTAATATGGGCTCATTTTGGTCTATCTTGGTCACTCTGAAAGCTTGTGAACAAAATAGGGTAGAACCAGGCTGGAAGATATTTTAGGTTTAAGGAACATTTTTCAATCTTTTCAAAAAAAAAAATTTTGCTTTGATAAAATGTTGAAAAGAGAGTATAGGCTGTCGATAAACCTCTAATCAAACAAGAATTGAACTACCAAACCGTAAGCCTTGAATCAAATAGTCAAAGACCAAACCAAAATCAATCTACCAGGTTGCATAGAGCCTATACTAACAACAAGGATTCTTGAGCATGTGTCTTTTACATTTTAACAGACATTAATGTCAATTTTTTTCTGACTTTAATACTTTTTAATTATATTTTATTGTGCTGAGAAATTTGAATGGTGATACTTATATATCTATATCATGTGATGACAGAGAGATTGAAAAGTTGAAGCTTTCAGAGTTGACTTGTCGGCAAGGCGTTATTGAAGTAGCCAAGATGTGAGTGACATATACTATGAATACTTTGCTCTGCACATTTTAAGTTGATAATAATGATGATGACATCTAGCTATAGACTTTTAGACATGGAGTTATTTTGTTACAAGGTCATTAAATAATGGTTAGTTTAAAGTGTACTGTTCCATTTATAGGCCTAAACCATTACGAGTCCTTTCTTTTTATTGTACTGTAACAAATGAGAGTTGCTACAACAGCTATTCAAACTGTGCCTTCTTAACGGAATAATTACTGGATAAACTATAATAGAAAAGAAAAAGGAAAGAAGACTTAATTGTGAACTAAACAAAGGCAGTTGCCTTTGTGCAAGTTTGGTGTCTGTGTAAGATTAAACGAGAGTTGAGCAGATGAGGACTGCACATGGGCAGAACTGCTCTTGGACTCTATGCCCTGTAGCTGGGAAGATTTTGGACAAAAATTTATTTTTGCTACCCATATTGAAGGTAATATAGGGTGAGAGATAGATCCAAAAAAGTCTACATGTTGGGGAATTTGTGGGGTTAGAGATACATCTTTACAAGTCTATTGTAAAAGTTAAATGATTTGGTACCTCAAGTCCCTTTTCTTCCTTGGGTTTAAGGTTTCTGCGGCTATTGCTGTTGTTTTTTATTTTCTGCTTCCTTTTGGCTTAGCCATGTTGTGGTGCAGCATTCCGGTCTCAACTCTCAAGTACTCTTATTAATCTCTAAAGATAATTCATTTTTTATCTTCCACCAAAAATAAAAAAGTTATTAGCCAGATGTATCTCACTCATTATTTCACAGTGCATCTAGTTAACAATGTTTTGATATGACGGATGAAATACAACTCCTCAAGTTGGATCCTCAAAGAGGCAGTGGCATGTTGCATAATTCTTATGAATATTAGTTTGTATTTCTTTGATCATATATTTATTTTAATAGGTCATTTGTTTTTTTGTTTCAGACACTTGGTTGTTTCAATTGCTTCATGAGTGAGCCCTGGTTTATATCCTGAACTAATGTGTTTGTTGTAAAAAAGTGATCTAATAGTAAACTCGCTCATGTTATATCACCCCCACATTGCATAACAAATATTGTACCATTGATGTATTTATACATCTCTAGTGATTCTCAATTTGAACTTTCTACTAACTTAAATATTCAATGATGCACAACAGCATTTATGGAATTCATGATGAGGCAAAGGACAAGGAATTTGAGTTAGAAATGAGCTGGGTCTGTGATGAATCAAACCGTCTGCATCAGAAGGTATCTGAATTTCTTTTTGGAGTTCAAGACACTTACAAATTTCAAACTAATTTATGACATGGCTTTTATTTTTATTTGCCACATTTGCTTCTCATACCATCCTTTTAACATTTTGTGTTTTCAGAAGTTTTTTTGTTTTAATTCTTTTTTGTTTCATTTTCTATTTTCCTTTTAATTGTTTGTTACACACCATTCTTTGGGAATTCTAAGCATGAGTCCATAGCTGTTCTTAAGGATCCACTGATCAGTTGAGTGGCCCATGACTCCATGACCAATAAACCTATTTCTCAGTTGGATGATGTAGAATTGTACATTTCAATTGTGGGTCTCACAAATGTTAACGTTTGGAACAAAAATTGAGAACATTTTTGGAGCCTGAGCTGATTCTCTTGATTTATTTGTGCAAAAGATTTTCATTATGATCTAAGACTGTTAATTTGAATCAATGTTTAAAAAACCCACCCCAAGCTGTGCCTAGGCGGCTTTGGAGGTGGGGCGGGGGTGAAAACGCCTCTTGCCAGTGGGAGTAGGCAAAAACTTGCCTAGACGTGGTCGAGGTGTGCCTTAGGGCGAACTGGGCATTTTTATTTTATTTTATAAAACTTCTTCTCAGTCTTCTTTGTTCAACACTCGAGTCCTCAACATCCTCGCATTCGTCTTCTCTGTGAATCGCTGAAACCCTCCCTTCTCTTCTTCTCACGACACCACCAACCGAGCAGCACCGCCACCACTCAGTGAAGAGGGAAAGTGAGAGTGAGGGATAGTGTACCATGGGAAAGAGAGTGGGCGGGGGTTGCAAGTGGACCATATTAGTGTTGTAAAATGAGTGGATATTAGCGAGGGAAAGAGTGTTCGTTGTCATTTTTTTTGTTTTTTTGTTTGTTTTTATTGTCGTTGTCATTTTTTTGTTTTTTTGTTTGTTTTTATTTCGATGTATGTGGAGCATATTTGGA
This sequence comes from Crataegus laevigata, assembly GCA_963580275.1. Classification (NCBI taxonomy): domain Eukaryota; kingdom Viridiplantae; phylum Streptophyta; class Magnoliopsida; order Rosales; family Rosaceae; genus Crataegus; species Crataegus laevigata. The sequence goes on along the minus strand of OY756953.1, from coordinate 17,132,549 downwards.
TGAATGATTTTTTTTTTTATATTATTTTTTATGTTTTTGAGTTAAACTTGTTTATGACTTGTGCACTTTTGAATGACAAAGGATATTTGTTTTACAAAGTATTATATTTTATATCTATAATATATATACATATATATTATAAAATTTAGGTACTATGAGGCTTCACCTCATGCCTCAAGGCTTTCACAAAGCCGGGGCTATTCATGAAACGTCTAGCCTATGCCTTTGCCTTCTAAAACATTGATTTGAATACAATCCTTTTTTAGTGCTGCTATTTGTACTACATATATTGACCACCTTGCTGGCCACCTTTCAAATGAAGGTGGTTAGGACCGACATTGGTGGGACCCACATACCTCTGTTTGGTGGTAAGAAAAATGTGGTAAAGGAAAGCATTATGCTTCTTGTTTGAAGGCTTAGTTGCTGTTTTTAGTCTCTTTCCCCGTTAAACGCAAGTCATCTCAACCAGTACAGGATTTAGAGTTTGTTGTCTTTGATGTGCGGTTGTATTCAGTTGTGTGATGCCTAGCTAGGCGTGCTTACTGATTCACCGAACTTGTGCGCTCTATACCCCAACATTTTCTTTTATTCAAATTTGATGATTTAGCATGGAAGGTTTTGATGCATTTAAACGAAGGTCAATTTATGGGACAGAAGTTCAGGAACGAAGGGGTAGAGAAAGACCTAGAAAGACTTTGGAAGAGACTCTAAGAAAAGACTTAGAGTACTTGGATTTAACGGAAGACGTGACACAGAACCGAGCGCAATGGTGTTCTATGATTCATATAGCCGACCCCACTTAGTGGGAAAAGGCTTTGTTGTTGTTGTTCTCTGTTTCTGTTAGCTACTTCATACTATTATAATTTTTTTTGCCTTCGTTGTTTTTGTTGGTTGTGTTCCCTTTTGGGTAGTTATATTTGAAGGGCTGTGTTGCCATGCTGCAGATTGATGATTTTGTCATTGGTTATTCAGGTTCCGGATGAGCTTCTAGAGGAAGCAAAGGCAGCGGCTAAAGCAGCATTGGAAGAAATGGATGCAGATTAAGAAGCCGATGAAATAATGTGTTAGTATTCTGAAACCCTACTAGAACATTAACAGAAAGGTTTAATGAGATAAGATTGATGGATTTTCATTAGCCAACTTGGGCTGCTGTAGTATTTCTTGTACGTTAAAATGTTCAATTTACCGACGTTGTGGTGCAAACCGCATCTGTAGGATGTTTGAGAAACTGAGTTTCACTTACATTAGTATGCATTTTCTCCTTTTTAACTGCTGAAGTAATTCTGTTATTTCACTTGTGAGTTTGCTAAAACTTTTGCTGCCGTTCAATTTTTGTTTCTAAACATATTTTGGGATTTTTCAGTAAACGAATGGGAATTTTTTTTTTTTTTTTTTTTTTGGTGGTACTTTTTTACATGAATCATGTCTATCAAAATTATAGCATGAAAATAGTGTTACAAATGAAATGCAAGCCTTTAGACGCCATTCAAGTTCACAGCTAACCAATCAAATTAAGTGGAAAGGAATAGGGGTGGCCATAAAAACTGAGGAACCGAGAAACCGATTCAAATTGCAAAAGACCATATTGACCCAAAAATGTCAACTTAGATTCAAGAACCGGACCGAACTGTTCATATCAATTCCAGTTCTGGTTTTCATCTTGGTAGAACCGCTTAGAATCGAATTGAACCATGAATATAAATAATTATATAAATTTATTAGTTATATACATGTGTCACCAGATGAGTAGTCAAAACCAGACTAGTTTCACTTAGTTTGACTGCATAGGAGCATTTCTCAATTAGGTTTCACTTCTCAATTTGGTTCCATTTCACTTTCACCTTGTGAGGTCTCATCCTTCGATAATTTTTAGGGAGCTTTCATGAAAAGGGTTTGGCCGAAGTTCATTTTAACAAAAAATCATGCTATAATTTTACTTAATGAAAAATAATTAAATATTAATTAAAAAAACCCTTAAATTTTAATAAAATGAAAATGACACAATTTTAATATAAATTAAAAAAAAAGACCTAATGCGTTGGACCTATGCATCCATCATAGACATTGTTTATGAAACTGAACACTATTTATGAAACTGAATACTATTTATGAATAGTGCCTAGTTCTTGGTCATGTTTCATAAATAGTGCCTAATTATTGGGTCCAGTTTCATAAATAGTGTATAGTAATTGGTAAAGTTTCATAACTAGTGTCTCTTTCTTAGTCTAGTTTCATAAATAGTGTCTAGTTATTGGTCCACTTTCAATAATAGTGCCTAGTTCTTGGTCATGTTTCATAAATAGTGTATAGTCCAGTTTCATGAATAGTTTCCACTATTGATTTAGTTTTAGAAATAGTGCCTAATTCTTGGTTTTGTTTCATAAATAGTGTCTACTTATTGGTCAAGTTTCATAAATAGTGTACTTATTAGTCCAGTTTCATAAATAGTGTCTACTTATTGATCAAGTTTTATAAATAGTGCCTAATTCTTAGTTCAATTTCATAAGGTTTAGAACTTAGACCCCTTTTGGTCCTATAAAAGCACCCATTTTTCCGAAAACAATAAACCTAGAAGTGATCCTTTATATCAAAACCTTGAGAAGATTATGTTCTCAATAATTATATTTAAGAAGTAGTTTTCAATTACCAAATTAAAATTGCCTCACATTTTTTACATACCTACAATAATTAAATGTAGCTCTCCATCCAATTTCTTTAGCTTGGATGTCATCTTAGAGAAATTTTTCCTTGTGCTTGTAACACAAACACAAGTGGTACACCACATGTTATTATGTAAGTGGTGGGATGTAAAAACGTCTACGAAAATCAAAATCAATGTAAAAACTTTTATCCTTTCCAAAAAAAAAAAAATCAATGTAAAAGCGTCCACGAAAATCAAAATCTTATTTATCCTCCCCCACACTTAAACTAAATATTGCCCTCAATGTTTTAAATTTAAACTCACACAAATCAAACAAACAACACAATTAACTAAACATGGCAAAATAAATGCAGGAAAGAGAAGGGTTTAGGAATGCAAATTTGATTGTGGGCGATTCCTAGGCCTCCCTTATTTATTCAAATGCATGGGTTTATCCTTGAATGGACGGTAGTACTTGAAATGATCCGACAACGGTCTAAGTTCTAATGGAGGTGCCTGAATCATCAAAATCAGATTGTTAGGAGAAAACAAAATTGAAATTGGAGAAGATGGCTTACTTGCTCGTTCAAACTCAATGACAAACACCACATCTTCAAAAGTGTCATGGACTTTGAACTTGGCCAGATTGCATGTGATGATTGTGACTTGTCCCTTGTCATCAAATTCAACTTCTTTGGGCTTGATTGTCTCATGCACAGCCTCTTTGATGTATTCTTGATATTCTCCAGCCACTTTATTCTCTTGAATTCCTCTTCTTGGTGTGCAAGGTTCTTTGAACGTTTCAACACCATCGGGAACTTGTTTTGGTGCACCAAGAATTGGGATATCACTTTGCACCTTTGGAAGAGCTTCCACAATGTCTTTTTCACTCTCTTCGATATTTGGAATCAAAAACCTGTGAGGAAAATGGACATTTGGTGGAATAGGGTTAGAATGAATTGAATTTAGAACCTCCTCACCTGAGTTGGACAACATAGGGACTTAAGGAGCTTGCGGCAAGAGTTCTTCTAAACTGCCCATGTCGTCCTCCTCATCTTCTTCTTGCAGCAGCAATTCATCCATGTTTGGGCTATGTTTAGATGGTTCTGGGACAGCTTCATCCTCCATATCATTTTCCAAAGTGATGGCTTCATCGATTTCAACTTCTCCTTTTGAATTTGCAATGTTAGAGTTGGAGAGTTCACGTTGCTCTTGAATCTGCGCCATGAATTCCACAATCTGCCCAACTTGCTTCTCCAATTCGTCCACTCTTTTGACTCGGTCTTGCATCTCCTTGTTTTGATTTTCTACTCCCTGTGTCAAATAGGTGATTAATTGAATAATATTATCATTATCCACCGACGAACCTGAAATTGGTTGGGAAGATTGTGGCGGAGGCTGTGGTGATGCACATAGCCATTGATAGAACTCCTCCGATGGCTGCAATTGTTCTTCTTTTTGTGAGCCCTGCGTCAAAGAGATTAGTCCATCAAGAATTTCATTATAACTCATGGGCATACTTGAATTCGATTGGAATTGTTGTGGGGGAGGCTGTGGTGGCTGCATAGGTCTTGAATAGAACGCTTCATCTTGCTGCCAATATCCACTTTGTTGAACTTGTTGAGGTTCTCCCCACATATAATCTGAATAATCTCTCCAATCCGAATTGTAAGCGTTGGAAAACATGTTGCCCCTTGATTGGCTATGGCCTTGATATCCCCAAAAATCTTCATTTGCAGAAAATTGAGGACATTGATGAGTTTGATATCCTTGCCCATAGGGCACATCAAATGTAGGGACATTTGGCATTGTGGTCCTTTCGGCATTATGAGTCAATTGAGAAGTGATGTTGCGCCAATTGAGCTTGAATGGTCAAAAGTAAAAGACACAAACACAAACATAAACAGAAACACAAATAGAAACAAAGGGATTAGCAAATTTGCTAATCCCCGGCAACGGCGCCAAAAATTTGATGCATTGTAAACAACACTCAAATTAAACCCTCTTTTTACAATTGTAGTAAAGATGTAAGTAGGGTATCGTTCTAGACTGGGGATTAGGAGGGATTGCTAATGCACCTAACTGACTTAAAAATATTAAACAAGAAAAAACACAAAACAAAACTCTAAAACAGAAAGCAAACTATAATAACTTAAAACACACTAGAATAGTCAAAACAACACAAAACTAGCAAATTGAATAAAAACAGATACTAGGGATGGATTTAAACGAATATAGACTCAAGGAACTAACTAAACACAAATTAGGACAGATTCTAGCTAAATTAATATAACTTAAAGATGGGGGATTGGTTTTTGATGAAAATTAAAAGACAAGGTAAATAACTTGCAGATTCTAAACAAAGACATAAAACTAAGTGAATGGATGGATAGATGGACTAGCTAGAGGATTCTTCTCCACACATGACACAATTGCATACAAATCAATTTTCAATTGTTCTTTCAATAAACTATGAAACTCAACAACACTTTTTTAACCTTCAAGTTTTCCTAAAGTTATTGAATTGGACGGGAAAGCGCATACAACAATTCAAAACATTCTTTAAAAGTCCCCTACGTGAACAGCACAATAGAGATACAATCAAAGATCATTAAGCTTTGTGAAAACTATAAGCATTGACGAGGCATTCGTAACTATGAAAAGCATGATACTCCTGCCAAGAATTCACTTAACGCGATTGTGACTAGCAACCTCTACTACTTGTGAATATAAGTTCATAACGATTAGGTGAAACTCCCTTATATTCTAGCATCAAATTCATGCATGCAAACTAAGTATGCATCCTTAATCAACATACAAGAATAAGTTATCAATCAAACAGTTAAGCAAATTGCATTCACAATTTATGAAATTACAACTGAGGGTAATCAATGAAGGATTATTTTGAGAAAAACATGTTCATTTAAGCAACATCAATAGCATGCAATTAACAAATTAAAGGCGGAATCATGCTTGCATGCACTTAAAAACAAACCATTACCCATGAATGTTCAAAGCCTAGTAGATTGGTGAACCAATACTCAACTCAAAACAAAGTGAGTTGAAATTTATACCTTTGTAGAGTCCTCTTTGCATAAGCAAAGGCTAATCACCCAAAGAGAGGGCCTTCATTCCTTGCATCTTAGATCTATGGATTTGGATGGAAGAATAGGTTCTCCAAGTTCCCAAAATTGAGAACCTCTAAGTTTCTTCACCAAGGTTTTCATGAAGAAGAAATGAGTGACCTTGGAGGAGTTGGATTGCTAGCTAATCCCTCCAAGGGGGCCGGCCTCTTTAGAGAGAAAAGAGAGTTTGTGTTTTCTCCAATTTCCCCAAAAAGAACCCTAAATGAATTTTGGCTATAAAGTCATATTTATACCTTAATTCATTTGAGTGACAAACTTGTAATTAAAGCAAGTTCACTACCCTTTCTCTAAATGGTTGGCCTTAGGGATTAATTGGGCTATTTGGGCCTTTTTGAATCATTATTCATTAAGTTGTCATACAACTTAAGTCAATGGACTTGACGTTCGAAGCCCATTGGGCCTTAAGGTCCAAAACTATCCCGAGGTCTTTAACGAACTTATTCGTTTGATTAATTAACATATTAATTAATCCTTGCCATAAATAATTAAACCATTTAATTATTCTTACTCATCTCTGTTGAATCTTCAATCTCTACCTTACACGGTGTACGATCCATTAGGTTCCTTTTAGCGAGGCAGTGGGCGATTAAAACCATTTCAAATCGATTGTGAATTAAAACTTACTTTCAATTCTCCCTTTAGTGATTATACACGTTTAGGGCTTCCACAAACGAAGAGTGACACCTAGCAGCATATCATGGTTACCCAAGCTAATAAGAAGAGGTGGAGAACCTATTCAGTTTAGGATTACAAATGCAATACGGTCTTTCTCTAATACAATACTCTTGACCACATTGTTTAGTTTGATAGTTTATTCATGTCTACTATCCAATGTGATTCGTGTGCTTATATGATTACCTTAAATGAGATTTGGAACGCCTTCCTAAATCTCATTCATACTCTGATAAGAGATTTTTAATCATATCATAGAGTATTCTCCCTCAAACGGTTTGAAGGTTAGAGATCCATTGTTGCGCATTCACTTGCCTCCATAGCTAAGTGGCTTAACCCCAACGATGCCGTGGACACCCTCCTGATGGTGTGACTTTGACATAATCAAAGATTAAGGTCCTAACCACAAGACAACTGTGATGCCTCAGGTCAAAGGACTACTTTGTATTATCCCAACCATGAGTTCTTATGTGACATGAGTATGAGAACTCCTCGTTGATCGTGTTCAGTGAACTCAGTCTCTATTGAGCACCTACGTACTTGTCTTGGTGTCACTCACACCAATGACTCGAGACTAGTCACTCTCCCTGAGAGAAGACACAACACGTACTGATCTTAACGGACTGCCAATGCCCAATTGGCAATCCTATGATCAGGAACGTTTAGGATGTGTCTACGAAAGAATGGTCTCATGAATCTAACTTCTTTAGATCACATTCTCCCAATCACATATTCCTTGGACTTATTGTTCAAGCATATAACATTTATATGAGACGGCTTAAAACAATAATCTTTGCCCTTGATATTAAACTACATTAGTTTAACTTGTGAAATGTCCGTAAAGTATCATCATATGATTGGTTTTAGGGCACATTTCCAACAATCTCCCACTTGTACTAGAGCCAATCAGCTTGGTCATCAGTGATGATACCTCTTCTATAGTCATTTCAAAAATGGCTGAGTAGTAGGCTTAGACAATGGATATCTATATGTTTATCCATAGAAGCAACCTTGAGAATAACGACGTCACCATTATACATGATTCTCAATCATGTGGTTTAGTCTCTCATTTGAGTTCGGACCTTGATGAGACCTTGATTCCCTGGCTTGAGCTATCGCCCCATTAGTGTTATACACTTTCTGGTTGGAATCGAATAGAGAGTTCATAAATGAATTTTCCCATCCAAACAACATTGTTGTAAACTTCTATATGGCAATACATTTTGCATTCATAATGGAACACACTAAAGTCATTACTTTTAAAGTTTCCATCCAAATATCTCTTTAGTCATAATAAAGAGATATATGTTTATCTCTTCATTCATAATGAAGAAACATCCAATGATGGATTAGATTCATAATCTAATACATTTACACTTCCATTACGTTACTCTAATTCTTCCTCATTCTTTGAGGAATCTATCCTTTAGTATTTCTTAAATACTTAAGGACTCACTTGACAGTTGCCATGGTTCTGATCCTGGGCTTGCACTGATATCGTTTTGTACCGTTCTAGGTACAACTCATATCAATGTCTTTCATACAATATGAAATACATAAATCACCTTTCTGCTTATGCATAAAGGATTCTATTTACGCATTATTTCTTTGGGAGTCAAAAGGTACGTTCCCTTTGAGAAAAGCAACTTACTAGTCTCACTAGAGTCGTCTTTCTTATTGAAGTTTATCATCAAATGAGAAACTTCATAGCATCTTTTGTCTATTATTAGGGATTGATATAATCCAATTATATCTTGAAATATATCATTATAGATTTCCATCCCATAGACTATATCTCCCATATACATTCTATCATTATAGAATGTTTAAAGTCATAACTTTAACGAAGAAGTTTTCTCTTTTATTTCCAAAATTAATATATCATATATATTTAAGTTTAGGAACATGATTAACTCCCACTAATCTTTTGTAAACAAAAGATTCATTTACATCTTTATGAGAAATCAAACGATTTGATCTTTCTCTCATAAGACGCTTATAGCTCCCACTAGTTTGCTAAGATCCATGATGGATGGATCTCTACAACTTACATGTCTTGCGATTTATAGTTTTAGACATATATTATCAAGACTATCTTAATAATGGTTTCGGAAACTCATATTATGTCCAAACATTAAATCACCATTTAGTTGTAGGTAGCAATCTTCGAATTAATTGAAACCAAGACTATGTCAAAGATGGTTTCTTCAAAGTCAACCATTCTCTTTGATTGTAGTCACCTTAAGCTACCAATTAGCTATGAAGGTTTCGTTATTTTGGGTCAAATGGTAATTTACCATTTCCTTGAGTATATATCGTATATACACACTTAATGTAGTCATAAGGATTTTCATTCTTATTTCTTTCGAATTAAGAGGTGCAACTCTATGACATAGTCATAAAGTTCAAACCATTCAACTGAGACGGTTTATAAATCCTTCTCGACTACCTTGGAGCTTTTGGTATAGGAACTAGGTTGTTATATTTGTTGATCACTTTCTTGTTTCTCAAAGAACCTATTCTTTGAGTTCTATCCCTCGTTCATTTGCGTTTTAGGCAAATCATATTGTAGGATTACAATGAACTACCCAACAAAACAACATTTGTTAGTTGGTTTATAGAAGTGATATCCAAAGATTAATTTAAGGATATCCCACAAGATTGTTATCAAACAAATATTGCTTATTAGCACACAACCCCAAATCTTAACATGCTTAAGATTTGTCTTTCTTTCCAACTACATCTTATGGAGTCATGAAAATTTTGGAAGATCTTCTAATTGACAATCGTATTGTCTTAGAAGTATATATCATATATATATGGGTAATTGATGATGTCCAACGAACTAAATCTTATTCATGTTCGTTCTTCTCCTAATGGAGAAATTCATTATCAATTATGATGCTACTTTCCTTGATATCTTTCAAGGAAATTAATCTAAAGTGCTACTTTTCCTTGGATCAAACCTAAGGAGGTAAATACTTTAGACGTCTTACTCATCTACTTACATTTCTTGAATTCTTTGAAACCTTTTGGAAAGTATTTGGACTTGTGTTTATTCAAAATAAACTACAGTCCAACCGAGAGTGATCTTGGGTGAATGTCATACAACATGAGTAGTATTATGTTGTGGACAAGTGCCACTAACATCTAAGTGAATTAACCTCAACAACTTTGTGATTCTTTCTTCTTTCCAAAAGAATAAAGATTCGAACATTTCGCCTCTAAACAATTTTAACAAGAAGGTATTGGATCTGGATCTAACGATCCATAGCATCCATCTATGACCAACTCGTAATTTATGTTTTAGAGGTTTCACAATTCAGTTGGGATTAGTCACTACCTAGCAACCTTTTGGGTTTTAAGCATCATCTTATTCTAAACAGTTAACACTACCACATCATCTCTACTATAGAGACAACCAATTAGATTACAATAATCTAATCATTAATAAAGAACAATGTTTTGTCAAACAAAACATTCGTCCATCTCTACTATAGTGACAGAATTAAGTTCTTTAAAATTGGAATGTAAAGACAATCTTTAGTTTTTCCAATTTCCTTGGTAGTTTATATGAGGGAGTAAGTACTATATGCTTTCGCAAAGATCTATATTTGATTCACGTTTCGAATGTGAAGTACTTTCTCTTCTCTCATTAATCTTCTACTTCCTATTAGCACACTTTTACAACAATTGTAAAACATAGTTACTAATACAGAATCAAGCATTCAAGTAGAAGAACCAATTGTTTTGAACTATTCAAGAACAATTTTACAACACCTTCGAAAGGTGTGTTCTTGACACTTGCAAGACATTTCTTGCAAATACCCCTTCCAATGTCCATCCTTTCATAAAGAAAGTTTGTTCCCTTGGAGTTATTTTGCCTTCTTCATTTAACTTCTCCTTTGACTACAATAGTTATAGTCCCTAAACTCCCACTATCTCTCTTGAAACTTATTTCAATTGTGTTATACATATCAAACAATTTGGAGAGCGTGTGTTTATTGTTCACTATATAGTTTACAATAAACTTAGTGAACCATTAGGATAGGGACACAAAGGTAAAGTCCTAGCCTAGTTTCCGTCTCGTTAAGTGGTTTAACACTTCAACACTCAATGATTCAAAATCATCATAAGTCCATGTTGATGGACTATTTTTGTCAACCAACCTTTATGTTCTAAACATAATTACAAACTTTCAAGAGTTGTTCAAGGCAACTCTCATTTCTTCATGCAACAATTTGTAAGTGAAGAATCATGGCACATAAAGTGTCCATGCCCTTGTGCTTACTTCTCAAGTTCCTTGTTCATGCAACAAGGAAACAAGCACTAATGTTTGCATTGATTAAGGGTTGTTCAAAGCAACTCTTATTTCTTCATACGACAATTTGTATTTGAAGAATTATGACATTAAAAGTGTTGTCCTCTTTATGATAGACTTTATCTAACATGTTCTTCCAACGATACATTATTTATAGGAAGATTGTGAGGATGTGACTACTTAGGTACATTTACAAGCCATTAAAGACAATATATGGGATTGTAGTACTAAGTCCGGAAACTAAAGCATTCGGCTTTTCTTTGTCAAGTTTTGGATAGCGTTTGCAAATATATTGGTAAACAAATACATAACGAATATAAATTGATTGATTTTAAGCCATTTGATCTGGGTCTTTAAATCAAATAGCACCACCCACTATTTTTGGCAAATTCCATATCCCTCATCGGAATTCGAGAGTTTTGGAGGAAACTCTTAGTAGGGTATGGGAGACTCACTATTACCAAGCCCACCTCACGATGATACGATGTTGGCTAGCATTAATAATAATGAGAGAGTATGCTTACTCATTTGCATCTCTTGCAAGTACCCATCTTATTTGGCCTCTAGAGAATGTAACCTCACAATGATATGATGTTGGCTCCATTGCACTTAGTTAAGTCATTCCCACCATGCAAGTTCGGGTAGGGGTTCAAGAACAACCTCACAATGATATGATGTTGATCATTCTCGTTGCCTACCTTTCACAACATCAAGTATGCATATAAACTCCTCCTGAGTGTAAGCATGCACTTTGTACTCCCCGAGTGTAAGCATGCACTTTGTACTCCCCCATGATAGGGTGAAGCCGGTGTACAAGTCACAAACGATTGGAGCCTACCACGGTGGAAGGCCACGAAAGAGTGTTCAAAGCACTCTCACGCTTATCAACTTAATAATGGTTTGGTTGAGGGTTTTTAGGTCTCATCACATATATAAACATACATTTTAATCTTTATTAAAACATTTTTGGTTCTATTACAACTATTGGTCCATTTGATTGATTTAGTTGTATATAATACTCCCACTAAGCTTTTAAAATGGGTTTTAAAGCAAGAGTATATGATACTACTAACATAAGATTTGCATTCATTGATGGACTATATAGTTGCCTTAGGGCCTTAGGATGACTATGAACCTTTGATTAGATCCAACACGAGCCTAGTGTTGAATCTCGGTCTAGGGATGGTGATTGATTTTAGTTACGCGTTTAATCACATTAAGGCGTGTTGTCTTATTGGGCGTTGGACCCCCTACTCCATTTTCATGCATATCAAATAAAACAAGAAAGGAGTACTTCAAAGTAAAGATGAGCTTATGCTCTTTACAACATTTGAATAAATCAAATTACTTTAAAGTAAAGAAGAGCTTATGCTCCTTTACAACATTTGATCAAATCAAATTACAACCAAAATCTAATCTACACATTTCCATGGTTCAAACAAATTTGAAACGGCCTTTCACATAGCTCAATTATCGAAGGTTAAGGTTCATAATCACCCTTTAATTAATTAACACTTTAACTAATTAAAATGAATGCAACATTTTCATTTGGTTTTTGTATCCGTAGAATTGATTTAAATCGAGCTAAATGAAATGAAAATTCAATTCTCATTTAAAGAGACAAAACCATTTTGTTCTCATCCTAATTTGGGCCGAAAAGCAATAACCTCAACTTTTTGGGCTATATTGCACAACACAAACTTTTGGGGTCACTTTGTAAAAACACAATAGTCCACTACTTCATGTAATTACAACTAGAACCCAAAAATTTCAACAAAAACAAATACTTCATTAAAGGAGCAAAAAAATTTGTCCTTTTAGTGATTTTGGACCTTTACGTAAAAACATAAACTTTTGGGCCAAAATGAAAATACACAAAAGTATCAAAAACTTCATGTAATTGTACAAAAGGCCCAAAACACCCTATTCTATAGGGTGGCCGGTTTTGACAAGAATTTTAAAAAAAAAAATTTAAAGTTTTTGCAAGGGTGTGAAAGAGTGACTTTGTGTCATGCAAGTGGTGTGTGTGAAAGGGAATTAATCCTGACACACCCACCAATATTTCTTTCACCTTTATAAGTAAATATCTTACAAAGTTTTTACTAACATTAAAATGTTAATCATCCTTCACAAATATCCATCACCTTTAAATATATGAAAATATCTTAAAACAAAAACTTTATGAAATAATTCAAAACTTTGAATCAAAACCCCAAACTTTATGTTCTTGGCTAAAATGTCAAGAACAATGAAGAACATTCATGAAAAACCCATAAAAGCTCCATGAACATTTTTCATCCAAAACATCCCAAAATCACCCAAACTTAAGGGAAATAACATATAACCAAACTAGGGTACATAGGGGTTCCAAAAGTCACTTGAAAAACACCTTAACAAGACAAACAAGAACCCAAAAAATCACCCTTTAATTTTGGCCGAAATTCCCAAAAATCATGGCACCAAATTTTAGCTCCAATATTCATGCTCATATGAACTACATCTACAACATTTGAGATGGCAAATTTTCTAACAAAATTTACATTCAAAGAAAGCAAGAATAAAGCTTGTAACATATTACAACATTCAAATCATAAACTATGAAAAACAAAACCCAAAAGGATTCACCAACTACTAGACCTAGGCTCTGATATCACCTGAAGGATTATTTTGAGAAAAACATGTTCATTTAAGCAACATCAATAGCATGCAATTAACAAATTAAAGGCGGAATCATGCTTGCATGCACTTAAAAACAAAACATTACCCATGAATGTTCAAAGCCTAGTAGATTGGTGAACCAATACTCAACTCAAAACAAAGTGAGTTGAAATTTATACCTTTGTAGATTCCTCTTTGCATAAGCAAAGGCTAATCACCCAAAGAGAGGGCCTTCATTCCTTGCATCTTAGATCTATGGATTTGGATGGAAGAATAGGTTCTCCAAGTTCCCAAATTTGAGAACCTCTAAGTTTCTTCACCAAGGTTTTCATGAAGAAGAAATGAGTGACCTTGGAGGAGTTGGATTACTAGCTAATCCCTCCAAGGGGGCCGGCCTCTTTAGAGAGAAAAGAGAGTTTGTGTTTTCTCCAATTTCCCCAAAAAGAACCCTAAATGAATTTTGGCTATAAAGTCATATTTATACCTTAATTCATTTGAGTGGCAAACTTGCAATTAAAGCAAGTTCACTACCATTTCTCTAAATGGCCGGCCTTAGGGATTAATTGGGCTATTTGGGCCTTTTTGAATCATTATTCATTAAGTTGTCATACAACTTAAGTCAATGGACTTGAGGTTCGAAGCTCATTGGGCCTTAAGGTCCAAAACTATCCCGAGGTCTTTAACGAACTTATTCGTTTGATTAATTAACATATTAATTAATCCTTGCCATAAATAATTAAACCATTTAATTATTCTTACTCATCTCTGTTGAATCTTCAATATCTACCTTACACGGTGTACGATCCATTAGGTTCCTTTTAGCGAGGCAGTGGGCGATTAAAACCATTTCAAATCGATTGTGAATTGAAACTTACTTTCAATTCTCCCTTTAGTGATTATACACGTTTAGGGCTTCCACAAACCATGAGTGACACCTAGCAGCATATCATGGTTACCCAAGCTAATCAGAAGAGGTGGAGAACCTATTCAGTTTAGGATTACAAATGCAATACGGTCTTTCTCTAATACAATACTCTTGACCACATTGTTTGGTTTGATAGTTTATTCATGTCTACTATCCAATGTGATTCGTGTGCTTATATGATTACCTTAACTGAGATTTGGAACTGATAGGAGCATATTTATGCTACTTAGTTAGTATGTTTTCTTGTATTTCTTTAGCTATTTGTTGCTTATTATAGTGCTTAAAGTCATTTTCGTGTGTTTTTAGGTCCAAGGAGCAAAGTTGGCAAAAAGATGCATTTTGGAGCAAATCTGGGCTTGGAATGGATAGCACAAGCTTTAGGCAAGAAGATGGACGAATTTGGAGTCCAAATGGAGTTGGGAATATGTTTCAAGGATGGAGAAATAAATTCAAATCATTGAAGATAAGGAATCAGCTCAAAAGAAGGAGAATTATCCAAACAACCTTATCTTATCCTTATCTTATCCAATCCTTATCATATCTTAACTAGCCTTATCTTATCCTCATATTTCCCTAACCTATTTCCAGCTGTAAATATGGTTTATTTCTTGATTGGAGTACATTTAAATTAGGTTTCTAGAAGCCCTTATCCTCTCCTACATAGGTGCCGCACCTTATCCCTTGTTTTTCTAGAAATCAGCCACAAAACATGTTTTCTAGAAGGCCTTATCCCTTGTCCTTAAAATCTGGCGCCTCTTCCTCTTCTAGAAGCTCTAGAACCTGCAATCCTTTTCCCTTCAGATTTTGGTGAACCCTAGTCCTTTTCCTTCATGAATTGTGCCAAATACACATTCCTTTCCTTTAGAAATTCGTGGGTTTCCCTAGCCCTATAAATACAGCCCTTTTGTGCAGCAAACAAACCACCACGCTCTACCATAATTCACCTACATCCATCCACCACCACAAATCCACACAAAAATCCCTCTTGTGCCGCAATTATTCAAGGAAGGAAGGAGAATGTGCCACTTAGAGTCGTGAATGCCATTCGAAGCATTGAATCGCTGGAGCTTTTCTAGGTGTTGTCTATCCTTGTTTTTAATGTTTCAATTTAGTTTTCTTTGTTTAATTGCTATTATGAGGAACTAAATCCCCCCTTAGCTAGGGGGTAATTCGAAACCATGTTTATGCTTGCTATATGACTTGATTACCTCTAATTGCGTTTCATAAGTTGTGAATTCAATTTACTTATCTATTTGAATTAAACTGATTTGTGTGTGTTTGTTGAGAGTGCACGCTTAATTGTCATGCATAAATCTAATGCTAGGATATAAGGAAGTTTCACCTAATTGTTACAAACTTATATTCACAAGTGGTAAAGGTTGATGATCTCAATTGTGTTAAGTAAATTCTTGGCATAAGTATCATGCGCTTTCATAGTTACAAGTGCTTCGTCAATGCTTATGATTTCCATTGAACGTAATGATCTTTGATTGTATCTCTAGTATGCGCTTTCATATAGAGAACTCTTGAAGAATAATTTGATTGTGATACGCAGTTTCCGTCCAATTCATTGACATAAGGGAAATCTGAAAGTTAATTTAAGCGGACCTAATTAACTCGGGCCATTGAGGATTCATGGTTTGTTGAAAAGCAATTAGAAATCGTTTTGTATGCGAGTATAACATGTGTGGAGAAGAACCCCTAGCTAGCCTTCCATCCATTTAATTCACCCAAATTCGTTTTACAATCTATTTTAATTACAAAGTTTTTGTTTAAGTTTCAATTTCGTCAAATCAATCCCCTTTGCTTTTAAATCTTGTTTTTAGAGTCAAAATCTATTTTCTTTTAGTTCTTTGAGTATTTTGAGTCAAGTTAAAACCAATTTTCGTCCAAAGTCATCCCTAGAGTCTAGTTTGAGTCTATTTAGTGTTTTGTGCTGTTTTGAGTCTTTTAAGTTTGTTTTGAGTCTTGTGAGTCTTGTTAAGTGTTTTTAAGTTTATTTTTTGTGTTTCTATGTCAGTTTAGTTTAGATTAGCAATCCCTCCTAATCCCCGGTCTAGAACGATCCCTACTTATACATATACTACAATTGTCAAAAGAGGGTTTAATTTGTGTGCGTATATATTCTCACATCAGGAACGCCTTCCTAAATCTCATTCATACTCTGATCAGAGATTTTTAATCATATCATAGAGTATTCTCCCTCAAACGGTTTGAAGGTTAGAGATCCCTTGTTGCGCATTCACTTGCCTCCATAGCTAAGTGGCTTAACCCCAACGATGCCGTGAACACCCTCCTGATGAAGTGACTTTGACATAATCAAAGATTAAGGACCTAACCACAAGACAACTGTGATGCCTCAGGTCAAAAGACTACTTTGCATTATCCCAACCATGAGTTCTTATGTGACATGAGTATGAGAACTCCTCGTTGATCGTGTTCAGTGAATTCATGCTCTATTGAGCACCTACGTACTTGTCTTGGTGTCACTCACACCAATGACTCGAGACTAGTCACTCTCCCTGAGAGAAGACACAACACGTACTGATCTTAACGGACTGCCAATGCCCAATTGGCAATCCTATGATCAGGAACGTTTAGGATGTGTCTACGAAAGAATGGTCTCATGAATCTAACTTCTTTAGTATGCATTCTCCCAATCACATATTCCTTGGACTTATTGTTCAAGCATATAACATTTATATGAGACGGCTTAAAACAATAATCTTTGCCCTTGATATTAAATTACATTAGTTTAACTTGTGAAATGTCCGTAAAGTATCATCATATGATTGGTTTTAGGGCACATTTCCAACAATCAATTCATATTGCAAACATATTCATGGTATTGAATCAACCTCTAGCCAAGGCGAATTTATTTCCTCATAGTCGCAATTAAACAAAGATAATCAAATTTAAACATTTAAAACAAAGATAGATTACACCTAGAAACGCTCCAACAATCCAACGTCTTGAATGGCTAGGCACGGCTCCAAGATAATCCTCTCCTTCTTCCTTTGTAAAGCTGCGACACAAGGGATGGTGATGATGGTTGATGGCTGGTGCGGCAAAGGGGTTGAATAGGTTTAGAGAATATGGAAGAGTGATAGGCGATAGATAGGAAGAGAGGTGGATGGATGGATGGAGGAAGAGAGAAGACTTGTGGCAGAAATTGTGTTGTGAATGTGTTGTGTGAATTCCCCATTTGTCTTGTGATGGACAAGCCTATTTATAGACTTTGAAAATGAATCACCACCACAAAATTTTTTGGTGAAGTAGGTGGATGTTGTAGGTGGATGTTGTAGGTGAAGTGGGTGGATGTTGTAGGTGAAGTGTGTCCATATTTTAGCATATGTTTGAAGCCCTTTCATGCACCAAAACGTCCATCCTTATGCATGCAATCCATTCCACCCCAAAACAGCTCCAAATTGCACCAAAATGCACTTCTTTGCTAACTTTGTTATTAGAACCTACAAACACACAAAAATAGCTTAAAACATTCTAATAAGATGAAACTAATTAAGTAAATGCAAGGAAACAAACTAATAAAATCACATAAATATGTTCTTATCAGCAAATTAATAGAATAATTACCTAATTGATTAGCTAATCAATATAATTAAAAAATGGAAGATTTTGGGAGTTACCTTGTGGAGAAAATTGGATGAGGATGGATGAAATAGATTTACCTATTTTGGGCACTTTTGACTTGGTTGAGGGTGTTAAACTACATTGTAATATTTGGGAATTGAAAGAAAATCAAGAAGAATGATGAAGAAAAGAAAGATCAACACAGAGAGTTTTAGAGAGAGAGAGAGATAGAGAGAAAGAACTAGAGAGAGAAGCAATTGATTGTATTGATGCTAAATGAATGTTTACAACTATGAGAATACAATTTATATAGCCATCATGACTAGCATGCAGCCTAAGCTATTTAACTAACTAATTCGATAACAGCTATAACAACACAGCCACATTCTCAACTGTCTAACTAACTATTGTTGAGCTGGAATGATATATTCAACATCCCCCCTCAATCTCAACTGGGTTTCCTAGTTTGAGATTGAATGAACTGTTTTACATTGAAGTCCTCCATGGCTGCAAGCATTACAGTGCAAGTTCATACTCATCAATCAACTTCCCAAAGAATTTCAACCCCTCAAACTGATTTCTACACTGCTGTAACTACTGTTTTCTTTGCGATAAGGTTTCCAATACTTCACAGTCAACATTCCTAGAAGACCTTCAATTTTCACAGATTCCACTGTATTTTCAGACATTTTGATTACTCTGACCATATCCTTCTTCGTTCACAATCGAGAATGAACAAACAACAAGCTTTACAATCACAGAAATCAAGAAACACAACCCTCTTCGGCTATCGGCCTTTAATGAAGAAAGGGAACAAGAACTGCACTCCGGCAATCGGCCTTAATGGAGTTGCACACAATAACAACAAACAAAACTTTTCAAGAACGTTACTCCGGCTATCGACCTTTAAGGAGTAACACACAATATCTAAGACAGAACTTTTCACTCCGGCTATCGGCCTTATGGAGGAAACAAATTGCATTCAACACACTTTTGGCAATCGGCCTTTTTTTAGTGCACAAATCTCAAACAACCAAGAACTAATCACGCAACAGAAAGGAATGACTATCGGCCTTAACAGATAAACTTGCATACAAGAAACCCTATCGAAGAAACAAATTTTCATTACGGCATTTAAGCAAACAGATATAGTGCAGAAAGAAATATAAAACCTGAATCTTCAGTTCTTGAACGAAAAAGCCCATAAAACAGATCGGAGATCAGCAACCATTCAAGATAGCAAAGCAAAAGTAGTAATGACCAATATTGAATCCAAATATCACACTGATAAGAACTTCAATTTTGACCCAAAGAACACTGAGGAAGCAAACCAGAACCCATCCTAGGAGCTTGCTGTTCTTCTCGAATTCGACCGTGTTTTTTTTTTTATCCAATCCAACCCACCAATGGCTTGCACCCAGCAAACCCAGCATGATTCGAAGGACGATTTGAAGGAAAGTAATTGTTGGAGTTGAATAAATGGGCTTTGTAGCTCTGCTTCCAACGCATGGTCGCCAAGAAGCAAGAGGTTGCAGGATCTGCACCTATGAAATCCCACGAAAGCAGTACTACTCCCATCAAGAAATAACCAACAAAGAGACATTCAGAAACCATGGGTTTCCTTTCTCGCTCACACACACTGAGAAATCCAAGACTGAGCAAAACCCGAGTGAGAAATGGCAGTGGGTTTTTCCCTAAACACCGCAGTTCAGCTTCCCTCGAGGACCCACGAAGATGGTCTGGTTAGGTACTCATTGGTCTCCACAAAACAAAGGAAAAACCCCCAAAACTAAACACAAAAATTGGGATCAAATACACGGAAACATAAAGAGTAATGAAGAAAGATAGAAAGTAATGAAAGTAGAGAAATTGACCACAAAAATCCATGGCGTGAGCCTTGGTGGCTCTGATACCATGTTAACTACATTGTAATATTTGGGAATTAAAAGAAAATCAAGAAAAAAGATGAAGAAAAGAAAGATCAACACAAAGAGTTTTAGAGAGAGAGAAAGATAGAGAGAAAGAACTAGAGAGAGAAGCAATTGATTGTATTGATGCTGAATGAATGTTTACAACTATGAGAATACAGTTTATATAGCCATCGTGACTAGCATGCAACCTAAGCTATTTAACTAACTAATTCGATAACAGCTATAACAACACAACCACATTCTCAACTGTCTAACTAACTATTGTTGAGCTGGAATGATATATTCAACAGAGGGATGATTACTCGTTGCTCACAGTTAGGAATCCCGGTATGGCTCAAGGGTATTTTTGTCCTCTTATACCAAAAAATTCACGTGTCGCCGTGTGATTATTTTTGGCTCCACAATACCGATAAAGAATGGGTAAGCTAGATTGATTGGGATCATTTTCGTCTGATAGGAACATATTTATGTGACTTTATTAGTTTGTTTCCTTGTATTTACTTAATTAGTTTCATCTTATTAGAATGTTTTAAGCTATTTTCGTGTGTTTATAGGTTTTAATAACAAAGTTAGCAAAGAAGTGCATTTTGGTGCAATTTGGAGCTATTTTGGGGTGGAATGGATTGCATGCATGGGGAGCATAAATGATGGACGTTTTGGTGCATGAAAAGGCTTCAAACACATGCTAAAATTTGATCAAAATGAAGAAGATACCTTGCAAAGACCAAGCATGTGTGTTGCTAGCTGTTTTAATCATGAAAACGCAAGTGTGCAAGCTGTTTTTGCAAGGAAACCCCACGGCAAGAGTGTGTAATCATGTTTTGCAAGTGTGCTAGCTTATTTAATCATGAAATACAAGTGTGCTAGCTGTTTTGCAAGTATACTAGCTGATTCATCATGAGAAGACCAAGAGGAACCAAAGGCATGGACCAAGGAGGATGAATGCAAGTTGTTTCATCATGAAATTTCTGCAAAGGTGCATGTGTGCTAGCTGTTTTTGATGATTAATTCTTGCTTTGTATTGTTTATTAAAACAACTTGTGTGGTTCTTTACTTTTGAGCACCTATAAATAAGCTTTCTTGCAAGGCTTAAAACTCACCAATTCACACAACACTTCCATTCTACACTCCCTAAACTATCCTAGCCGCAACCCCCTCTTCTTTCTTCCAAAAAAATCTGGTTCTAACCTATCCTAGCCTTACCCCTACCTACCCATCCTAGCCTTACCCCTACCTACCCATCCTAAACACCACCATACATTCCCCTATCCATTCCTCCATACAACCAAAACCTTCAACCCACAACCACCCCTTGTGCCGTAGCAAAGGAAGGGAAGGAAAGTGCTTGGACGTGCTTGCCACTCAACGAGGATCGTTGGAGCGTTTAGGTGTTTTCTTTCTTTTATTTTCAATGTATAAATCTATTTACCTTTGTTTTACAATTATGAGGAACTAAACCCCCCTTTTGCTAGGGGGATTCAAAGCCATGATTACATTTGCATTATGAATTAATTACTTTTGGTTGTGCTTTAATAATTTGTGATTTCAATTCGCTTAACTATTTGATTGATAACTTATTTGTGTATGTTAATTAAGAGTGCACGCTTAGTTTTCATGCATAAGTTTGATGCTAGAATATAAGGAAATTTCACCTAATCGTTATGAACTTATATTCATGAGTAGTGAAGGTTGCTATCCACAATCGTGTTAAGTGAATTCTTGGCAAGAGTATCATGCTTTTCATAGTTACGAATGCCTCGTCAATACTTATAGTTCTCATGAATCTTAATGATCTTTGATTGTATCTCTATTGTGCTTTTCACGTATGGAACTTTTGAAGAATGTTTTGAATTGTTATATGCACTTTCCCATTCAATTCATTAACTTAAGGAGAACTTGAAGGTTAAAAAAGTGCTATCACGGTTAACCCGGAGTATTGAGTTTCATAAGTTATCGAAAGAACAACTAAAAATTGGTTTATGTACAAGTGTATCATGTGTGGAGGAGAACCCTCTAGCTAATCCATCATCCATTCAACCAACCATATTTTGTGTCTAAATTTGTCTAGTTTATAATTTGTTTATTTTCAAGTTATTCTCATCAAAACCCAATCCCCCTTTTACAATTTATGTCATTTGATTTGAATCTACTTTATTTGATTTCTTTTGAGTTCTTTGAGTTAATTTAGTTTAGAGTTGGTTAATTTTCATAATTTGAATCTTTTAATTTCAATTCACGTCCTAAAACAACCCTAGAATCTGTTTTAGTTTATTTGTTAGTTTTGGGCTATTTTGAGTTATTGTAGTTTATTTTGAATCATTTGAATCTAGTTAAGTGTTTTGATTTTAGATTTGTGTTTTTGAAGTTTTATTTAGTGTTTCTAAGTTCATTTTATAGATTAGCAATCCCTCTTAATCCCTGGTGTAGAACGATCCCTACTTGCATATATACTACAATTGTCAACAAGAGGGTTTAATTTGTGTGTTTGCTTATTTACGCATCATCGTCCCAAGGTATTACAGGGGAAGGGACAAAAGAATAGCATAAAGTGAACTATATATGAGACCGTAATTGCATCAATAAACTATGCATACTCTGAAGTGGATCAGACATGATAAAAGGGAAATTTCAAAAAAGTAAATAATAGGCATTTCACCACATGCAAAAGTAGGGATAAAAACTCTTTAAAATACTTGCAAGAGTACAAGGTTATCGTAGTATAGTAGCTCAAGCAAGGTCGTTTCTAAATGGATTGATTGAATAATTTGTATTTAAGCTAATTCCTAGTTAATTATTTAAAAACAAGGATTGGAAAAAGTTGATTTTGAATTTTAAAATAATTAAAATGAATTTAATTAAAATGATTAAAGAAATTAACAAAGTAAAGAAAACAAAAGAAAACGTTTTGAAAATCAAATTGTAAAAGCTTAGGGTTCCGTCGTCCCCTTAACAATTCTATGTAGGTTTACCAATTACTTACGAATTACACCTTTGAAAGTTAGTTTTCCTAATGCATTTTCTACTCGTGGTATTCAAGCTTGAATGTATATCAAACATGCAATCCATCGGTGGTATTCAGATCAAGTATAAACATGCATGACTCAGTACGCTTTGTGACAACCCTTTGAAAAACCATGCAACCCCTAAGATATGGTATTCGCCTTAGGTGAAATTACAACTATCAATCACAAGAAGCAATACTCAATCCCCCGGTGGTATTCCGACCGAATTACATCCGATTACTTATTTAAACATACTAATGGTAGGCATTAAGATATAGAGACAGTTTAAACACAGTAATTAATAATTCAAAGTATGCATGTATAATATCATAAGAAATTAAATAAAAAATACATACTCATGCTAAGGTTCAAAGCATCGCCCTAGAAAATAAAAATTAGTTATGAACAACCATAAAACAAAAGGAATTTTGTTCAAATAGAAAAATGATAGAAAACACCTTGAAATACAAATCATCAAAGCCTAATTAAGTTCTCCAAATTGATGCGTACTCTTTTTCTAATGGCTAAAAAGCCCTATTTATACTACTACAAAATAAAATCCTTCCTACAAAAGGTCTTCTAAAAACTGGGAAACATAATAGAATAAGATAACTATGAAATAAAAAAGTTTCCTATTTGAACTGAAATTCAGACTTTTCAGGAAATCAAACTTTTGACTAACCAAATCAACTTCGATTTGGTCTCAAAAGGTCTCTTTTAAAGCTTGAGACATCCCTAACAAATCCTCAAAAGGAATCTTCCTTAAAATATGCCATTTTGACCTCTAAAATACCCAAAACGTCCAGAAACGTCAATTTGGGAAAGCTGCACGCTGGACCTTATTTCATTGCCATAGTCAAACAGCTTGGTAGAAAAATCTAGAATTTTGATACAATTATCTTGAAAGACTCACAAACATCCTCCAATTGGAAGCACTCTAAAGTTCATTCGTTTGATCACTTTTTGCTCTAGAGGAAGTCAAATGTCCTACATTGAAAATATAATAAAGTATCAAAATTCTACTAAAATAACCAATAAACTATAACTAAGACTAAGGTAAAATACATAGTATAATATGGACTCATTAGTAAATGTAAAAAATGAAAAAAAAATAAAACTAAATTCATATCTTCATCATAGTCCTCTTTACAACAGAAAAAAAAAATGTTTAAATATATCTAAGGATAATAGAGTTTGAAGTGGAAATTGACCTAATGGTATTACCTATATAATGGACATAATGAATAGTAATATTAATGGGTGATCTAACTAGTCATAACAGAAACCCAATAACAAAGAGTCAGATCAAGAACCAACAATAATCAAGAAATCACATGCAAACCCGTTACACGAATTGCTTTTTTTTTTATGTCAGAAAGAGAAAAATTTATTAAAACCGAATGATAAGGTTTATATCAACTGCAAGAATATCAAATAAAAAATCCTAGCTCCAGCACCCACCCTCACCCTCTCTCTACCACCAATCCCCTATTATCTCTCTCCCAACACGCCCACATTCCCTGTTACCAACCCTCTCTCCTCTTTCCCCCAAATCACTCCCCCTACTTGTGAAGGCACAAACACTAGACCACCCACCAATAATTGGAAAAAAAAAAAGTGACAGTAAATGACCAAACCACCCCAAATCACTAACCGTTCGATTGAATTAAATTAGGCAAAATTGACATTTTCCCTACCCAAGGGATAGCCAACTAGCCCTAGCCCGGTTATTTTGGGTGAAGCATAGCCCCACACACACAATGGCACAATTGTAATACCTTAAAATTGAGGCTCCATTCCATAGGCAACATGAATAGTGCAATTTTGATGGCAATGGTGTAAATAAAGAAAAATCAAGGGTCAAACATGTTACTGTATAGAAGCTATAGTTCAATCCCTCCATATCTTTAGATTATAGTAATATTGAAATGGAGTAGCATCAGACTGAAGAAGAAAAATAACAAAAGTATATAGGAATTCGTAGGACTATACCATTAGATTTAATACATGATAAAACATATGACAAGAGTGGAAGGAATTTGCATAAGTTTTATATGTAGTCCTCAAGATTGGTATATGCATATGCACAAGGAAGAAGGTAGAGCCATGATAAATTAAGAATCTTTTAGATTGTCCTATGTATCACTTTACAGATGAACTCCTACACGACAAAACATTCTGAGATACCTAGGAGCTCAAATGTTAGCTTTATATGAGTTTGTAGATTTTAAATATGATATATTCTTAGTAGCAAAATATGAACAAATATACATTTATAGCAAAACAAATCCGTCATCAGCCATATTAAAAGCTTCAAAATTTCAAGAAAGAAATTGCCTCAAGCTACTAGAAGATCAAAGAAGACAGCAAAAGAGAAGCATAACAAGAAGGCGTAGATGAACAATACTAAAATAATATGAAAGAAGAAATATTGCACAACATTGACAACATTACGGAAGTAAAGAAAAGTTGGTGGCTGATAAGCAAAGGATGAAAAAGCAGGACATGAATACAATAAGTGGAGAATATTTCACAGCAACATGATATAAAATTATGTACAATAATTCAAGGATTAAACAAAAATGTAAACATCATTTTGAGACCAGCCACGATAAATGGAGTAATAGCACAAAGGTAAATAAAGAAAAGAGCTTGATTGTCACTCAGTATTACGATTTGGTGGTATTTCTCTTCACTTGGAAGTAAGAAATTTTAAGTTCGAATCTCGCAGATGACAAATTCGATACCAAATTAGAGTGATCATTATGTTGCTTAACCGAATTTTCATTTTTTATAGTGTAAAAATATCGATGTTTAAAAAAAAAACAAAAACGCCTGACTTATGGAGTTTTAATTCCAGATATGTCAAAATCGAATAGAATGTGACCTTTACATTAAAACTCCCCAGCTAAAATGGTCCTTACATAATTTAACATGGTACGGAGGTATGTTACGTGGCAGCCGACGTGTGAGATGCTGAGCTCACACCCCGCGTACGCGTAGAAACCGTGTGAAATTATAAGTACTAGTGAGAGAAAAAGAAAAAAAAAAGTTGAAAATTCTCACAGCATGGGCGTAAAGTTTAATATCACAGAAATGGACCAAAGGAATTGATTGGGTACAGTCAGGACTACATGGGCTCCCCAATTAGTGAGAAATTTTATAGGGAATTTTAACAAAAAGCTCATGGTACTGTTAATTTTAAAGAAAACTATATTTTTAGACTAAAAAGTCAATCATGGTACTATTTATTTTCCCCTTTATTTTGTCTTTATCATTAAAACACAAAGTTTTCAAGCCATTTTCATTAGTTTTCCTAATTTTATATTGGGGTGTGCTATCCACACTCTTTTTTACTTCTCACACACCCCTATTACTTTTTGTTCGTTAGATCTTCTTCAATTCATTCGATCCGACGGCCGAATCCAAAAGGGTGTGAGAGAAGTAAAAAGGGGTGTGTGGATATCACACCCCTTTTATATTTGATTATCGTAAAAGGTGAATTTGAACTACATTATTATTAGTTTATCGTGAGGCTAACTTCACCCCTCCCTTAAATAATAATATCATTTATTCAAAAAAAAAAAATCTCTACTTTCAAATTTCGAGTAATTCATATTTTTCTTACTGTTATGACAAAAAATTTAAAAGGGTAAATGTTACAACGATTAAAAATGTAGATTAAATTTTATAAATTAAATGACATGAAAGTTGATGATTGAATTATTACTTAAATGTTAATTAAGGTGTTTATTTTTTATTGATGACACATTATTTAGTTTACAAATTTAATTTGTCTAGCATTGAATAATAAAAAATAAATGAGCTATTGGTTGACATAAATAAAGGGTTCATTACTTATTTCTTTTCTTTTTAGTCTAAGAAGGCTTTTTTTTTTTTTAAATTTTTAAATTTTCTTTTTAAATGATAAATTGATATAATTAGTTATGGAATACCATGAAAAATTAACATCAGCAGTAAACCATCACAAAATCATCCAATTGATACAGCCCATGTCCTTTAAAAACAAAAGCAACCACCTCGTGTGCTATTTGCGAGGCGTGAAATGCAACGTATTCAAAGAAGGGTTGTTTATTTTTTGTTTCTTTATTAAACGATAAAGTTAGTGAATTAAATTGTTAAATATTAGAAGAAAGAAGGATCAATGAGAATTGAACCCGCCAATTGCGAAGCCATGCAAGCCCAAGGAGGTGCGGCCGCACCTCTAGTCGAAATTCATTCCTAAGAACCAGATTTCTGCCCCTTTGCTGGGCTGCTATGTTGCTGTAGTTCTGTTTCATTTTTTTTTAACAACCAGGCCAAAACATCTTTTAAAAAAAATGGGAAAATAAGTTTGAAACCAAGGTTTAATACGGAGCATCGAACGTTCTGGGCTTGATTTTGTGGCATTGGAAAATCCAAAGTCAGTTCTTCCCCTGAACACATAGTGGCAAGTGTTTGCGGCTTTCGGTTAGTTTTCTAAATTTTCCGATTCTAGCACAATAGCTTTCCTGACATGAAACCTTGGTTTGCTGCACATTTTTCAAGTCCTATCTTTGAGGATTGGGGCAATTGCATGTATGGGGGCTGACTGAGGAAGATTTTGAAGGGTTAATAATAACCCAATGTCATATTTTTTTAGTAAGCGGTTTGTGGTTTAATTGTTTAGAAGCATTCGTCCTTGTATCCGAAATTCCATGTTCGACTCCATTTCCCTATAAATTAATGTAAATTATCCAATTATTTTTCAAAAAGAAAAATCATATATTTAATGTTTAGATTTCATATATCAGAATTGAATTTATTAACTATATACTTGAATTGACTCTCTCTTCATACTTGATG
The DNA here is from genome assembly GCA_963580275.1 of Crataegus laevigata. NCBI lineage: Eukaryota > Viridiplantae > Streptophyta > Magnoliopsida > Rosales > Rosaceae > Crataegus > Crataegus laevigata. The sequence continues at coordinate 17,104,817 of OY756953.1, read as the reverse complement.
TTGATAAGTTTTTAGTCTATTTGAAGTATGATTTGGCTCTTGATGTTGAGAAGTTTTTTCTGATGATAATGAAAAGGAAACAATATAGTTTAAATTGATATTTCTTGAACTGAAAACATATTTCTTAAAAACTTTGTCTGAATCCCTTCACTTGAACACACAAATTCAATTCGTTGGTTCCAACCAAAAAAACAACTTACTAATTGTCTAGATAGATGATATATAGATATAAAAATCAAGAAAATTACTAAAGGGACTCTCTCTAACTAGGACTCTCTATTGACGCTTTGTTATCTCATAGTATTACATCAATTTTCGTGCCAATATTATAAAATATTGTATCAAAATATGAGGTGGCAGATAATCTCTTTAGCATTTCTCAGTCCCTTATTTGTAAAAGTTAATACTAAATTCACTTGATTAAAAAGAGAGATGATGATGCCACTTAATAATACGAGGGAATGGTGTTCCTCATCATTTGTAATTAAGAGATCATAAATTTAATTCTCATTAAAAGTGAGTTTAGCCCAATGCAAAAATAAGCCCACACCTACTTTATATTTAGATCATTTTGGTTTTAAGTATTATTATATTCTGAAATTTAAACTCTCAATTTGGATTTAGAAGTCACTAGAAGAGTCGCAGTCGTCGTACATGGACAATATGGTAATTGGGGAGATGCACAACTTGGGAAGAGGAAAAGGGCAACTAACTAAGGGTAAAATAGTAAAAGGAGACGGGAAAGGAGATGATTGGATGGGATATGGGAGGGGATGCATTGGATGCGCTGGAAGCCGATATAAAACTGTCATCTTAACGCGTTAAACCCACAACTTTCCCTTGCTTGTCTGAAATTCGCCCCCCCTCTCTCTCTGCTCGCTAATTTCCAAGAAAAGAAGAACAACAAAGAAAGAAATCAACGAGGATCGATGGCGGATCAGCTGACCGACGATCAGATCTCTGAGTTCAAGGAAGCCTTCAGCCTCTTCGACAAGGATGGCGATGGTTAGACTCAGATCTCTCTCGCTCTTCCGAATTTCCATCCATTTTTTACAATTATATTATGCAAGTTATTTACATGTTTTGATTCCTTTATCTATGTTAGATCTGCATCTGGTATTTCTGGTTTTCGGTCTTTGATTTATTGTTGGAGGATTATAGATCCTCGATTTTGATTTTTAAATTCGGTTTTTGTTTTTTTATATCTTGTTTCGTGGAATTATTACCTGCGTTTGTGAAAATCGAAAACAGATTGAAAAGGGGGTTGCGTTTGATCGATTCAAAAGTTCAAATTTCAAATTTCAAATAGGTTTAATCTCGTCTTTGAGTGTTATTAGGGTTTGTGATTGGTAAAATATGGAAATTAATTCCGGAACTTTGTGATTGTTGACATAAATCTGAGCAATATAGCATGTGTTAGAAATTTGAGATTTATTTTTGTAGATATCAGTCTTTCTCCTGCAGAAAATATGAGATTCAAGGATTATCAATGTATGATATTTGTTGAACCTCTGATGGGTTAGTTTCTTGCAATGTCCATGATAGGCTGGTATGGTGCTTGTCGATGCGTGTGTGTTCTTTATTACTCTTGATGCTAGGAAATTTAAAATTAGCTTTTTAAATTTCATGTGTGCTGTTTTGGATCGGGTGTTCATAGTTGCGAATACCATGCTTTTAAATGTTTGTTTGCACTCGTGTGTGTGTATTGGACAAATGGTGTTTTGCATATGAATTGTACTCAAGGACATCTGTGTTTTTAACTGTACGCCTATTTATGTTTGCTTGGTGAACTAATGCAAAATGGGTGCCGGCTTCCAGTATCTCAAAGGATATGGAATGCCAATCCTTTTCTGTATGTACTATGTAGTCCCTATATCTGCATATCCTGTGTTCCTCATAAGCAAACATAACACCTCAAGAAAAAGAAGAAATTTATTGCCTTTTCTAATAATTTTGTTGTGCAGGTTGTATCACCACAAAGGAGCTTGGCACTGTCATGAGATCATTGGGGCAGAACCCGACTGAGGCAGAGCTCCAGGACATGATCAATGAAGTGGACGCTGATGGTAATGGGACCATTGACTTTCCTGAGTTCTTAAACCTCATGGCCAGGAAGATGAAGGACACTGACTCTGAGGAGGAGCTGAAAGAGGCTTTCAGAGTTTTTGACAAGGATCAGAATGGCTTCATTTCCGCTGCAGAGCTCCGCCATGTGATGACCAATCTTGGGGAGAAGCTCACTGATGAGGAAGTTGATGAGATGATCCGGGAGGCTGATGTTGATGGCGATGGCCAGATAAATTACGAGGAGTTTGTCAAGGTGATGATGGCTAAGTGATACTCTTGTCAAAATCCCAACTCACTTGAGAACCAAAGAAAAGGGAAAAAAAAAGGAAGAGGGCTTAATTTTAATTTGGGATTCCTAGCTTCCATTTTTATGTTATGGTTTTTGTAGTCAAGCCTTGAAAGAAAGTAGACTCATGTTGTGGTCCTTTGACAATTGGTTTGGCAGTTTTTTTTTTTTTTTTTTTTTTTTTTAATCTCCCTTTTAAATGTTTCAGTTTCTGGTCTATTGTGAACCTTTTACTTTGTGGGAGGATTCAATGTTCTATGTTGGATGGAAGACTGAAATTTATATGTAGGCTATCTCCTCGTTTACAATGAATCTGCAACTGCATGTCTATATTTATCTGAACAACGATTCTTGTCTATGTACCGTTTGTTGACTCTGTTGAAGCATAAGGCCAATCATAACTTGTCTTTAGGCTTTTGAACTAGGTAATTTTCTACGATGTTTTGGAGTATTTGATATTACATGGAGTTTAACGGCCAAATCCTTGGTCAAAATCATACAAATCAAGATCCAAACGTGCTTCGGATCTCTTTCCTCTAATTCACCAAATTAGGGAATTTGTATCGTTGAAATTTGATCTAACGGTTGAATTTATTAGAACTTTTAAAGTGGACCTCTGTTTGTAACCGTTTGATCAAATTTCAACAACACGAATTTCCTGATTTGGTGGATTAGGAGAAAGAGATTTGAATAGGATGGATCCCTTTCCCGTGTAATATGCCCTAAAGTTAAATCGTAAAATGATATTTTATGGATATTTTACACGATAAACTAAACTAATTTAATCTAGGGCAAATAATATGTTCTAAGAAAGTTATATTCATGAATCCTTTTTTCTATGTACACACATTCTAAACGTTCTTGATTATAGGATCGACAATTGGGTATTGACAATCCGGATAGATTCATATAGTACTATGTCTTCTCTCTTGGGAGAGTGACTGGTTTTGAGTCAATGGTGTAAATGACACCAAGACAAGTACGTATGTGCTCAATAGAGATTGAGTCCAATGAATGTGATCAACAAAGAGTTCTCACAAGCATGTCACATGAGAACTTATAGTTGGATAATGCAAAGTAATTATTTGACCCAAGGACACTACAGTTGTCTTGTGATTAGGTCATTAGTCTTTGATTATGTTAAAGGACTTCCATTTGCAAGTGTCCATGACATTGTTGGGGCTAACCTACTTAATCACGTGGGCACGTGAATGTACACTAAGGGATCTCTAACCTTCCAACTGTTGAGGGAGAATACTCTATGATATGATTAAATCTCTAGCCAAAGTATGAATGAGATTTAGGAAGTCGTTCCAAATTACTTTCAAGGTAATCATGTAGACAAGAGAATCACAATGGATAGCGGACATGAACAAACTATCAATCAAACAATGCAGTCAAGAGTATTATATTAAAGAAGGATCAATTGCATTGTAAGCCTAAACTGAATAGGTTCTCCAACATTTTCTGATTAAGGTGTCACTCATAGTTTGTGGAAGCTATGAAGATAAATAATCACAAAGGGAGAATTAAAAGTAAGTTTCAATTCACCATCGATTATTAAGAGATCTAATTGCCTACTGCTGGCTCTCTATAAGGAAAACTAATATATCACACACTGAGTAAGGTAATCATTGAAGGATAAACAAAGTTTGAGTAAGGACAGTAAAATAGGTTAATTGTATATGGTCAAGATTAATTAATTGGTTAATTAATCATACGAAAAGTTCGTATTAGGCTTTAATTAGTTTCGGGTTTCAAGGCTCAAATGAGTTTGGGGTCCACAAGGCCTGTTGAGTTTAAGTTGTACGACAACTAAAACAAAATACGAATTAACCAAAATACAAACACCAAAACCGGCCAAGCTAGAGAGAGAATGATGGTTGACTTATTATAAGTTTGCCACTCACTTCGAAAGAGGTATAAAGGCAACTTTATACCTTTAGCCTCACTAGGGTTATCTTGAGAAAATATGAGAGAACACAGACTCTCTCTTTCTCTCCAGGAAGCTGGCCACCATGGAAGATTTAGCTACCAATCTTTTCTTCCATGGTCACTCATGTTCTTCCTCAACCCTTCTTGGTGTCAGAACTTAGAGCCTCTACTTTGGGGGCTTTTAGAGAATCATTCAGGCAACCAAATCCTTGAATTCAAGGAGGCAAAAACACAAAGATGAAGGCCATGGTGATTAGCCTTTGCTTATGCAAAGAGAAACTTCAAAGGTATAAAGCAATCTGATCTCTTTGTCATGAGTTGAGTCTTCGGTTCACCAATATACTAGGTTTTGAATTTCATGGTTTAAGTTTTGTTCTAGAGTGCATACAAGCATGCTTCCGCCAATTAATAGTTAAATGCATGTAATATGTTGCCCAATAAACTTAATTTATTAAAAAAAATTCCTTCAAGAGGTATCAAGATCCTAGGTCTAGTAGTTGGTGAATGTTTTGGCTTTTGTTGTTCATAGCTTACGATTTGAATGTTATAATAGTTACAAGCTTATTCTTGCTTCTTTGAATGTAAATTTTGTTTGAAAATTTGCCATCTCAAAAGTAGTAGTTGTAGTTCATTTGAGCATGAAATTTTGAGCTAAAATTTGGAGCCATGTTTGTAGGGAATTTTGGCCAAATACATGGAGCGGACTTTGGGTTCATGTTTGTCTTTTTAAAAGAGTTTTAAAGTGACATTAGAAACCCTTTTTATTTGAGAGAGTTTTGGGTTTCTTTGGGTAAAAAATGTCCATGAAGCTCTTTATGGGTTTTCGTGATGTTCTTCATTGTTATTGCTATGTTCTTCATGTTTATAGTAAGAACAAAAAGTTGGGGAGTTCTGATGCAAAACTACTTTGTGTTTCGTTTAGTCTTTGTTTGGCTTTGTTTATGTGATTTGAATGGTACTTTTCTACTCATCACACTTTCCTCTCTCTCCTCACTTAGATTTTTTATGAAATTTTCACTCACTTTGTGTCTACCAAAACTGGCCACCCTATGCAAGTGGGGTCTTTCGGGTATTTCTTGCAATTACATAAAGTTTTGATACTTTTGTTTTTTACACTTTGACCCAAAAGTTTATGTTTTTGCATAAAGGCCCAAATTCACCAAATTGTTTTGTTCCTTTAATGATTTTTTTTTTGTAATTATTGAAATTTTGGGGTTCTAGCTATAATACCATGATGTTGTGAATATTTGTGTATTTAGAAAATAACCCCAAAAGTTGGTGTTTTGCATAATGGCCAAAAAGTTGATGTTATTGCATTTTGGCTCAAATTAACTAGCAGACAAAATAAATTTCCCTCTTTAAATGAGAATTAGACTTTCATTTTATTTAGCTTCATTTAAATTAGTTTTATGAATACAAAAACCAAATGATATTGTTGCATTCTAGTTTAATTAGTTAATGTGATTGATTAACTAAAGAAAGAGTGATTATGAACCTAAGTCTACGCTGATTGAGCTTTGCCCATCTATCAATATTGTTTAAACCATGAGAATTTGTAGATTTGATTAGATCAAATGTATTGTAACGGAGCATAAGATCCTCTTGCTTTGAAGTACTTCTTTTATGTTTTGTTTGATATGCATGCAAATTGGAGTAGTTGTGTCCAATGCCCTGAAGGATTATTTTAGAGAAACATGTTCATTTAAGCAATATCATTAGCATGCAATTAACAAATTAAAGGCGGAATCATGCTTGCATATACTTAAAAACAAAACATTACCCATGAATGTTCAAAGCCTAGTAGATTGGTGAACCTTTAAACAACTCAAAACAAAGTGAGTTGAGATTTATACCTTTGTAGATTCCTCTTTGCTTAAGCAAAGGCTAATCACCCAAAGAGAGGGCCTTCATTCCTTGCATCTTAAATCTATGGATTTATATAGAAAGGATAGGTTCTCTAAGTTCTCAAAATTGAGAACCTCTAAGTTTCTACACCAAGGTTTTGATTAAGAAGAAATGAGTGACCTTGGAGGAGCTAGAGTGCTAGCTAAAACCCTCCAAGGGGGCCGGCCATATCTAGAGAGAAGGGAGAGCATTTCATCTCTCCAATTTCCCCAAAAACAACCCTAAATGAATTTTGGCTATAAAGTCAAATTTATACCTTAATTCATTTGAGTGGCAAACTTGTAAATAAGTCCAAGTTCACTACCCTTACATTGTGGCCGGCCTTAGGGATATTTTTGGAGCATTTGGGCCTTTGTAAATCATTATTTATTAAGTTGTCATACAACTTAAGTCAATGGACTCGACGTTCGAAGCCCATTGGGCCTTAAGGTCCAAAACTATCCCGAGGTCTTCAACGAACTCATTCGTTTGATTAATAATCATATTAATTAATCCTTGCCATAAATAATTAAACCATTTAATTATTCTTACTCATTTCCGTTGAATCTTCAATCTTTACCTTACACGGTGTACGATCCATTAGGTTCCTTTTAGCGAGGCAGTGGGCGATTCAAACTCTTTCAAATCGATTGTGAATTTGAAACTAACTTTCAATTCTCCCTTTAGTGTTTACACACGTTTAGGGCTTCCACAAACCATGAGTGACACCTAGCAGCATATCATGGTTACCCAAGCTAATCAGAAGAGGTGGAGAACCTATTCAGTTTAGGATTACAAATGCAATACGGTCCTTCTCTATTACAATACTCTTGACCACATTGTTTGGCTTGATAGTTTATTCATGTCTACTATCCAATGTGAATCTCGTGCTTATATGATTCCATTGAATGTGATCTGGAACACATTCCAACATCTCATTCATACTCTGGCCAGAGATTCTAAATCATATCATAGAGTATTCTCCCTCAACGGTTTGAAGGTTAGAGATCCCTTGTTGCACATTCACTTGTCTCCATGACTAGATAGCTTGACCCCAACCATGCCGTGGATACTCCAAAGGAATGCCATTTGACACGATCAAAGATCAAGGACCTAACCACAAGACAACTATGATGCCTCAGGTCAAAGGACTAATTTGCATTATCCTAACCATGAGTTCTCACGTGACATGAATATGAGAACTCGTCGTTGATCGTGTTCAGTGAACTCATTCTCTATTGAGCACCTACGTACTTGTCTTGGTGTCACTCACACCAATGACTCGAGACTAGTCACTCTCCCTTAGAGAAGACATAGCACGTACTGATCTTAACGGACTGTCAATGCCCAATTGGCAATCCTATGATCAGGAACGTTTAGGATGTGTCTACGAAAGAATGGTCTCATGTATCTAACTTCTTTAGATCGCATTCTCCCAATCACATATTCCTTGGACTTTATCGTTTAAGCATATAACATTTATATGAGACCGCTCAAACAATAATCTTTGCCCTTGATATTAAACTAGATTAGTTTAACATGTGAAATGTCCGTAAAGTATCATCATATGATTGGTTTTAGGGCACATTTCCAACATGCCCAATACGAAAACACGCCTTAATTTGATTAAACGCTTAAATAAGATCAATCACCCTTCCTAGACCGAGATCCAACACTAGGCTCATGTTGTATCAAATCGAAGGTTCATAATCATCCTAATGGCCTAAGACAACTATAAAGTCCATCAAAGAAAGCAAAGATTTCGTTAATAGTACCATATACTCTACTTCAAAAACCGTTTTACATAAATATAGTGGGACATATGCTACTAAATAATTCACGTGGATAATAGTTGTGATAGGACCAAATAATTTTAATTAAATTAAAATGACTATTAATATATGATGAGACCAAAAACCATCGATCAAACCAATATTAAGTTGACAAGCATGAGGGTTCTTTGAACACTCTTTTGTGGCTTTCCACCGTGGTATGCTCTAATCGTTTGTGACTCGTACATTGACATCATCCTATCATGGGAGAGTACAAAGCATGTTCTTACACTCAGGATGAGTTCTATATGCATACATGATGTTGTGAAGGTAGGCAACGAGAGTGGCAACTTGCATGGTGGGAAAGACTTAACTAATGCCATGACGCCAATATCATATCACTGTGAGGGTGACATTTGTAAACACGAAAATTTCTTGAAACGGACGAGACAAGATCACGTGTGCAAAATAATATTTTGTATTAATGATTTTGTTTGGGTTATAATCTTTATGTGATTTGGTCCTCTGATTCAATCTCCGTAAGATGTTGGTTTGCAGATTTGGTTGATCCAAGGGCCGTCGGGGCTTGATCTTGGATGAACGGTTGATGAACGATGACCACTTTCTTCAAGGGGCGTCGGGAGCTTAATCTTGAAGGAGATTTTGACGAAGAACAAAGAGCGTTTTCTTGATCCTTCGGGATTTGCTTGAGAGCTTTAGAGTTTTGAGTCTTCAAGGCTTTGGTTTGACGTGAATTCTCTTCCAATTTGGGAGTGGAGAAAATGTATATCCAAATCCCCTTTGATCTTTTGATGGAGAAACCTATTTATAGGTCTTGAGAATGAATCACTACCATCCATTTTTTGTTGGTGAGAATGAATCACCACCATCCATTTTTGTTGGTGAGAATGAATCACCACCGTCCATTTTTGTTGGTGAGGATGAATCACCACCATCCATTTTTGTTGGTGAGAATGAATCACCACCATCCATTTTTGTGAGAATGAATCACCACCATCCATTTTTGTTGGTGAGAATGAATCACTACCATCCATTTTTTGTTGGTGAAGTAAGTGGATGATGTAGATGAAATGAATGGAGGTTGTAATTTTGATGCTTTGATCAACATTTATTTCACCAAAATTTCGATGTTTACATTTGTGATCTTTAATGCATTAATCAACATTTATTTCAATGAAATTTTGATGTCTACAAATGCCCCCACTTCAGGGTGCGTCGTATACATGTGCTTGTCATGTGTAGAAGATGCGTTTTGAAGTCCTTTAGTGTAGATGCCGATCCAAGAGCCGTCGAGGCTTGTTCTCGAATTGGTTTGGAAGTTTCTTCAAGGGCCGTTGAGGCTTGATCTTGAATTAATTTCTTCAGCTTTGCTGGGGACGAATCGGCACGTGTATTTGTTGTGCTTGTTGACTTTCCACATACTTCATCTTGAACTGGATTTGATTCAAGGGTGTTGGACACTTGATCTTGAATCGGGCTTGTGATTTCTTCAAGGGCCGTTGGTGGCTTGATCTTGAAGAAACTGGGACCATGAGCAACTTCGTATGGCAAATGATCTTCGGGTTAGTTGGGGATGAATCAGCACCTGCAGTTGTATGGCGAGGCTTTGCTCTTCGGTGACGGGGCTAGTGATAGGCTGTTGAAGTTTCTTGAGCTCTTGGATTCAACTCAGACTCCTTCTGCTGGGTTATATGATTCTGCAGGGAAGGGGGTCATGCTATAATGATCTGTTATGGCTCACCATGCTGCATTCTTCTCATGCAGGTTTGACATCTTCTCTTGCAGTATTTACCCTTTGATGCAGGAGTTGAATGCAAACCTTGCATTTGAATGGTCATTCAGAACATCACTTCTCAGTGGCTCATCATGTGAAAGTTTGAGTGGAAGTTTTGACATAATGCTTTTCTTTATCCTTGTCTTGCAGGCAAGAGCGAGGACAAAGGAAAGGACAGGGGAAAAGCATGATATGAGATACCTTTGCTTTCGACCCGATGATATGAGATATGTTTGCTTTTGGAGAAGTAGCGGATGAACCGGCACATGTTTCGTCGTGCTTGTCTCTACATGCTTCAAAATGTATCTTTTTCCCTTGCCTTATTTGTTCCCCTCGCAGAAGCGGTATCTTCTTTGGAAGCACAAGATGTTGAAGATGAGTATTCGAGAGTAAGGCTAGGTAAGCAATCAGGGAAGGTGTTCCAGGCAGTCCGTTCCAGACCAAAGGTTTGATTTTAGGTTCCGACTGATTGCTTTCTTTCTCCTCGTCTTGCAGGCAAGAGTAAGGGCGAGGGAAAGAACAGGGCGATTGCATGATATAAGATACTCTTGCTCTCAACCCTGATGATATGAAATACTTTTGCTCTTGCAGGAAAGAAGCATAAGATTTTGATGCTGGTGCAGACTCTTTTGATTGAAATAGGGTTTCTGGCTGAGGAAATGGGTTGATCTTTTTGAGTGGCTTGATTGAAGGGTGTTCGCGGAGTTTTTGAGTGACTTGATTGGAGGGGTGTTCTCGGAGTTTTTGAGTGACTTGATTGGGGGGGGTGTTCTCGGAGAGGAAGAGGATTGGGTGTGTTTGAGAGGTTTGGTTGCAGAAGCATCTTTGGCAAAGAAAAAGAATAGGCATTTTGGATGTGTGCCTCGCCATAGAGGATAGAGGTGACCTATATAGGAAAAGGTGTAATGGCAAGTAGTGCGTGGATGTGGACTTGTTGCCTACGCTTGTTGGCAGAAGTGTGGTGGTTGAAACAGTGGACTTCACGCGTTTTCAACTTTGTCAGAGATTTTTTGACAAAGTTGCACATGATATCTGAAAAAGTTGAGATTGCGTCTGCAAGGAGTTGACGGATTTTAGGTAGGAAAATCTGGCTTTTGAAATTTGGGGAGTGGTGTGCCTTTGACTTTTGAACAGGTGGCTGTGTCGCTTCTCCTTATATAGAGGTGTTCATTGTATTCAAGACGCACACTTTGAAGATTTCCCACCTGTGAAAATTATCTTTGTCATATTTCTGAGATCTTACTCCATCCAACCCTTCTCCTTTATCATTTCTGACAATGGCTTGCTCATCTAACATTTGTTTAGATTTGAGTCTTGGGAACGATTCCAACCTTGGGAATGATATAGGCGCGCCGCGTCAGGGTGATGTATGGCGCCCATCCTTCTTATCTTCTAATGGCCCTCTTACGGTTGAAGACTCCGTGATAAGGGATGCAACAACAGCTACGGTAGTAGCTAGGAACCTCCTTACTCCTAGAGATAATAGACTGCTTTCAAGACGGTCTGATGAGTCGGCTGTGCAAGACTCTCTGGCTTTCAGCATTCAGAGTGCAAGCTCTGTGTCCAACATGGGCCAAGGTTTACTTGCTCGGGCTCGCCAAGTTGAATCATTGATGGCCGAGGTGTCAATTCTTAGTCAAGAGGTCAGGCAGCTCAAGCGTGAGAATAAAGAATTGTATGTGCTTGTGAATAATTATTCGACGGGCATGAAGAGGAAGCTTGATCAGCTGCTGGACTATGAAGATCGAATTCAAAGCGACCATCATAAGTTTGCGGATGTATTCCAGAGGCACTTTTTGCCTTCGTCTTCTAGAGTTCGACCAAGTATTGAGGCCCCGAATAATCCATCTTCAGTGCCTTCCTCTACTATGGTTCTGCCGAGTACTGAGGCTTCGAGTATTGAGGCTTCACATAAGTGACATTTGTGAAGGCTCCCCTGTTCTTCTTTTCTTTTCTTTTCCCTTTTTTTTTTTTTGGTAATTGATCGCAGATATCAATGAACAGACTTTATCTCATTCAGTGCATTGTGCCAAAACACATATTTCACTAAGATGTGCTCCCTTTTTTTTAGATAGCATCTGATACACCATCATCCCCATTTTCGTTTCTATCTTTCAATGATTTTGTTGCCACTTTTTTATTTTTTATTGTATATATATATATATATATATTTATTTTTTTATTAACAAAAATATATATAAGTATTATTCGCATTACATATTCTAGGCGTCCAAATTTATTCAAGCAAAACACAATTTTTTTTTTTGCTTGAAACTTGAAATTAACTAATGTTACCAGCAACCCTAGGCTACGATGTTACTTGAAACTTCACCCAACTATTCAAACATCAACACCCATCTTTTACCTGGCCGCAGTCTTCGATCTCAACAGGTTCAGAAGTAGTCCCATTCTCCGAACCCACCTGCTCCAATTTCTCAACAACACTGCATCCTTTTCTGCATGCGGATCACTGTTTGCCCAGTCGAGGATCTGCGTTCTTCTCTGTATCCTCTTTTTCACGTGGATCATTATTTGCACAGTGCGCCGCACCATTATTTGAATAATTACTGCACTTCATTTACTTCTCCGAGGACCTTGATGAGATTCCTCGCGTGCATACTTTTCTGCATGCGGGTCATTGTTTGCACAGTCGCCACACAGTTCATTTCTCTGCATCATTTTCTTCACGCGAATCATCATTCGCAACAGTCACCACACAGTCACTGTAGTACTTGCAGCTCTGCTTTATTTGAGATCTGTTATATGTGTATATATATATATATATATATATATATATATATATACACGTACATACACACACACACAGGGTACTGCATAATCACTACACAGCTACTGCACTTGCTTGCATCTCGACTGCTATCGTCTGTACTGCTTCCTCGCGTTTGTTGCCCGCTAAACTCGGTGTTGGGCAAAATAGTGGTTACGAGCGTAGGTTCGAACCACAAGGGTGAGTTGCTTTCTGTTTCTTCAACCTCTATAGCTCTCTTTATCTCAGTGACAAGCTTCTTTTCTTCTAATTGCAATACTCTGATTTCCTTCTCTATTCCTCTAGTGGCAGGGGTCATTTCTTTCTTGTTTTCTCAAAGAGCCTTTTTTGGCGGTGGGTTTCTTACTATCCTAAGAGAGCATGTGAGGATGACGGAGGAATGAGGAGGCAGCGGAGCTAGAAACTCGATGAGCTGAAGGTTTTGGAGGACGTCAGATGACATCAAGACCCGACTCAGGTTAACGACTATGCACAGAGGTTCTTTCTGCGCCGAAAAATCCACCATCACCAAGGCCTTTCATTGCCACTGCACCATTGTTTGTGTGTGCCATCCTTTGAAAGCTCGGTGAAGGAAGGATAGAAGGTGGTTGCCTTCTTGAAGCTTCTAAACTCTGTGAGGCTTATTTGTTTCAAATAGAGGACAACCTTTTTTTATTTTTTATTATATATATATATATATATATATATATATTTACATATATATATATATATATACATATATATTTATATATACAGGAGGTGGTTGTCCCAATTGCATATATGTATATAAAAAAAGGTGGCTGTTGTCCTTTCCCTGCTTTTATATATATATATATAATTTGATTGTTTAGGACGCCATGCATATACATATATATAAAGGCCAGCTGTCTTTTCGCTGCTTTTATCTATATGTATATATGTAAAATTTGATTGTTTCATTGGTATTCCGCCACCGCATTTATATATATATAAGAGTTGATTGTTTCATCACTATGCACATCACATATAAAATATGTAATGTGTGTACCCTGCTGATGGATTTCTTTGTTTGTAATGTCAAGAATTTTTTAATCTTGAGAAGGCAGAGCTTGATGCTAGGATCTTCACGAAGCTTTTAGAGCCGCGGTAGCAGACCGTGGGTGTACCAGAGACTGCAACGGGGTTTCGCTGTGTAGTGCCTTTGGATCACAGTTGTTTTCCCTCGGTGGTGCACTTCCGTGTGGTGCTGTGCCAGGGACTGCTGTGGGGTTTCATTGTGTAGTACCTTTGGATCACAGTTTTTTCCTTGCTGGTGCGCTGCCGTGTGGTGCTGTGCCAGAGACTGCAGCGAGGCTTTGCTGTGTAGTGCCTTTAGATCACAGTTTTTTCCCTCGGTGGTGCGCTGCCGTGTGGTGTTGTGCCAGAGACTGCAGCGGGGTTTCGCTGTGTAGCACCTTTGGATCACGGTTTTTTCCTCGCTGGTGCGCTGCCGTGTGGTGCTGTGCTAGAGACTGCAGCAGGGCTTTGCTGTGTAGTGCCTTTTGGTCACAGCTTTCCCTTGGTGGTGACGTTGGGTTGTTGCTGAAGTTTTGTGGCTGACTCTTTGTTGCGGTCATGGTATTTTTAAAGTGCTTTAAGGGCAACACCATCAGCGTTCTTGCAAAGGAAGACGATTTGCAAGATAGTGGAATGACATTGAAGCTTTATGCCCCGCTGATTGGCCTTAAGGCATTTGTTCTTCCCGTAAAAGACAACTCCATGCATATTAAGTCATGGTCTTCTGAAGTATCTTGGGAGGTGGTAGACTCTGTTCGACCCAACAAAAAGAAGAGGGCATGCTCGTCGAGGATTCTTATCTTGAATCCTTCGCACTATGTTCATGACAATCATCCAGTTTTGTTTGAGCTTCTTGGTGATCATATCCGTAACAGAGCTGTGGCTTGGAGTGGAACCCTGTCGACCACTGGAGGAGCCTCATTTGTTGAGTTTTATTGGGAATGGCTTGAAGATGTCTTGGGCCGCTCCAAGGATGTGCTTACCAAAACGAGCCTTTATCATGCTGTATACGCATCTTTGTTCAGTTATGATCGCCATCTTTCTGTTATTCGTGCATTCTTTGAGCATTGGTGTTCAGCAACCAACACACTTCACACGGCTCGAGGGGAGATGTCGATCTCACTTAGGGATCTCCATAAGATAGGAGGTTTGCCGATCTAGGGAAAATTTTATGACGAAGTTGTTCCCAGCGTGGAGGAGTTTTCTTGTCGCAACAGTCGAGGATTGCCTGCGAGCTGTCGCTATTTGTTTTGGGCATATCACAAGCTTTTCCAGGAGGCTCCGGGTAAGTCAGGCTTGAAGATTTCTTCATGGATCCGATTTTCGTATTGGGACGCCATAAAGTACAAGAGGCCTTTGAAGAAAAGTGGTCGTAACAAGACAACCAGGCCTAAAGGAGACTCGGATCCATCAGGTGTCATTGGTCCAGCTAGGCCCCGTACCTCTGCCGAGTTGAAGGCGTTTGAGGATCTTGGCGTGGCGCCAGAGCACTTGGAAGAATCTTACTTAGTCGTTTTCTTAGCTTGTTGGCTTTGTAAGTTTGTTTTCCCCAAAGACGATGTCAACTTTGTCCGTCCCAGAGTCTTCAAAGTTGCTAGCAAGATGGCCGCATGCGAATCTTTTAGCCTCGTTATTCCGGTCTTAGCTAGCATTTACAACGGCTTAAGTTTTGTTTCGAACTCGACAAGCACTGAAGACCGTGCTACGGTACTTCCTTACCACTATGTGTATGGCTAGTTGGGTGAGTACTTTGGCACTCATTTTTCTTCGTCAACTTTAGACAAGTCAGGGCCTTTTTAACCGACTTCAGTCAAGCTGGGGCCTTTAATGACGAAGTATTCTGGCGTACTTTCTGCGAAGAGTCTTGACGATTTGCAGGCGCAAGTATTGTTTAAAAGTTGTGAAGGCTTGAGGATGGACTGCTTGGCAAGAGTTGGCTTGGCGCGGCAAGGCATCATGGATGATTCACATTTTCGCTTCTCAGATCTGTCTTATTTTATAAGTCTTCGCTCAGGGTATGTTTCTTTGCGGCAAGAAAACTGATGTATCATTTAGCCATATAATCCCCACCGTTTTAGCAGGCAATTTGGTTTTGTCCAAAACGTGCCAGGTAAGCTGAAGGAAAGAGCCCAATCAAAATCCTTGCAAGCCGTGTATATGCATTGGGAGTCTTGTACCCGTGCATGCACAAATGCTTCTATCACCCTGTCGGCCAAAGACAAGTTCAAGAATAATCAAGTGGCCCATGCTTACGTGAGTTAGTGGTCAAGGGTACATTATGAGGATTTGAGGATGGCAAGTGATACCAATTATTCCCATTATCGCCATAAAGCGTCGAAAGAGAGTTGTTCTGTAGTTCCTATGCAGCTGGTACCTTTTGATTGCGTGAGTGCAAACCCCTTGCAAGATAGACCTGTGGTCCTAACCCGTCAACGCTTGTGCTTGCCTTCTTCCTATTTGGATGTTTCTGAAGAGGCGGGTGACGAAGTTGATTCGCATGAAGATGGACTTGTTTTCCGGCAGTGCCAACAAGTTTTAAACAAGCGACCACTTGAAGTTGCTCAGGTTGACAGCGATGTTAATTTTCGTCATAAGAAGAGAGAAGTGTTTAG
This sequence comes from Crataegus laevigata, assembly GCA_963580275.1. NCBI lineage: Eukaryota > Viridiplantae > Streptophyta > Magnoliopsida > Rosales > Rosaceae > Crataegus > Crataegus laevigata. Next base: position 17,088,664 of record OY756953.1, on the reverse strand, counting down.
GCCTCCTCAATCTGATGGTCGTATGTCATTTGAGGAAGATGTATGTATTTCTTTCTCTTTCATGATTTCTTTTTCTTTTATTATTTTAGCTTTCGTTTCTAACACCCTTCTTTGTCTTCTTTAGGTTGGGCCTTCTATGCTACTTGGAGGCAATCTACCTACAGACGAGGAGATCGGGGATCCGCTTGGTGCAGAGCTTGTTCAAAATCCGCCGAACTTCCTAAGTTTACCAGGTGTAGGTAAAGGTGTGCAAGAGTCCGTCATGCGTCCAACACTTTTGCCAGCTAGTTCTGGGATGTCTTTGAGAGGGTCGAACCTTAGCGGTACTAAGCAGCTCATCCACCGCATCAACCTCCGTGCAGCCATGGACATCAAGAGCCATATTGAGAGTAGGATTTCAAAGTGCCTATTGGAAGACCTTACATTGCTCAGAGAGGATTTGTTGAAGCTTGTTTCTGCGATTGACAATCTTAACGTTGATTCTTCGTCCTTGAGGATCAAGATTGCCGAACTTATGGCCGCCTCGACTGAGTATTCTTCCTTGCGTGCTATTTCCTTGGAGAAATTGAGTCCGGATGTTAGAGCTCAACAACTCGTAACAATAGACTCGTTGCTAGTCCAAGTCCGGTCTTCTCAGCAAACCACTTCGGGAGATTATCAAATCACAGAGACTTTTTTAGCTTCCGTCTGAGCACGTTTAGAAGCATTGGTACGAGAACGAGAACGGTTGGAGATCGAAGCATCTCATCTTGAAAGTGCGCTCGCGGAGCAGAAAGCTACACTTTCTCAGTACCAAGAGGAGATTTCTCGCTTAGAACAGGAGAAGGGCACAGCTATGGAATCACCTATTTTGTCTCCTACTGAGCTAGAGACTTTGAAGACTTTGGAAGGCTTGCTTGAGGATCGCCTTCGCAGTTTTAGGGACATAGCTTTCGAGTAGTGTCTTCCCTTTCCCTTTTTTTTTTTGTAACAAAGCTTTAAAGCCGACTCCAACCTGGGGTATTGAGTTTCATAAGTTATCGAAAGAACAACTAAAAATTGGTTTATGTATAAGTGTATCATGTGTGGAGAAGAACTCTCTAGCTAATCCATCATCCATTTAAACAACCATATTTTGTGCCTAAATCTGTCTAGTTTACAATTTGTTTATTTTCAAGTTATTCTCATCAAAACCCAATCCCCCTTTTACAATTTGTGTCCTTTGATTTGAATCTACTTTATTTGATTTTTGATAAGCTCATATTTATATATATTTTACATCAAATTCACTTATCTTTTCTTAGTTAGTTCCTTATATTTTTGAGTTATTTACTTTGTTTTTGTGTTTTATAGAAGTTGTCAAGCAAAGAAAAGAAAAATAGAACAAATAAGATTTAAAGTAATAAATTCGTCAAAACTGCCTGTGCAGATCAGCTGACTTTGAAAGCAATATGCGAACTGCTCAAAATGAACTAGTGAATGAGCCTTATATATTTGGAAAGCTACAGATGTCTATTTTCTGGAGCATTTTGTGGATTATTAAGATAATTTTTCTAGAAGAAGTTATGGGCATTTTAACACTGAAAGGTTCCAAAGCGGCTGAGCAGTTTGTAACTGCAATGAGCAAAGCACATGCATGCAGCAAAAGGATGGACATTTTGGTGCATGAAAGGGCTTCAAACACATGCTAAAATCTGATCAAAATGAAGAAGATACCTTGCAAAGACCAAGCATGTGTGTTGCTAGCTGTTTTAATCATGAAAACACAAGTGTGCAAGTTGTTTTTGCAAGGAAACCCCACAACATGGATGGATAATCATGTTTTGCAAGTGTGCTAGCTTATTTAATCATGAAATACAAGTGTGCTAGCTGTTTTGCAAGTGTACTAGCTGATTCATCATGAGAAGACCAAGAGGGACCAAAGGCATGGACCAAGGAGGATGAATGCAAGTTGTTTCATCATGAAATTTCTGCAAAGATGCATGTGTGGTAGCTGTTTTTGATGATTAATTCTTGCTTTGTATTGTTTATTAAAACAACTTGTGTGGTTCTTTACTTTTTAGCACCTATAAATAGGCCTTCTTGCAAGGCTTAAAACTCACCAATTCATACATCAACTTCCTTCTACACATCCATTCATTCTCTCAAAAAATAGCCGCACCTATTCCCTAAAACCCTCCACAAAAATCTACCCATAAACACCATTGCCACACCCCCCCAACCATCCTAAATACCACCATACTCCTCCTATCCATTCCTCCATACAACCAAACCTTCAACCCACAACCACCCCTTGTGCCGTAGCAAAGGAAGAGAGGGAAAGTGCTTGGACGTGCTTGCCACTCAACGAGGATCGTTGGAGCGTTTAGGTGTTTTCTTTCTTTTATTTTCAATGTATAAATCTATTTACGTTTGTTTTACAATTATGAGGAACTAAACCCCCCTTTTGCTAGGGGGGATTCAAAGCCATGATTACATTTGCATTATGAATTAATTACTTTTGGTTGTGCTTTAGTAATTTGTGATTTCAATTCGCTTAACTATTTGATTGATAACTTATTTGTGTATGTTAATTAAGAGTGCAGGCTTAGTTTTCATGCATAAGTTTGATGCTAGAATATAAGGAAATTTCACCTAATCGTTATGAACTTATATTCATGAGTAGTGAAGGTTGCTATCCACAATCGTGTTAAGTGAGTTCTTGGCAAGAGTATCATACCTTTCATAGTTACGAATGACTCGTCAATACTTATAGTTCTCATGAATCTTAATGATCTTTGATTGTATCTCTATTGTGCTTTTCACGTATGGAACTTTTGAAGAATGTTTTGAATTGTTATATGCACTTTCCCATTCAATTCATTAACTTAAGGAGAACTTGAAGGTTAAAAAAGTGCTATCACGGTTAACCCGGAGTATTGAGTTTCATAAGTTATCGAAAGAACAACTAAAAATTGGTTTATGTACAAGTGTATCATGTGTGGAGGAGAACCCTCTAGCTAATCCATCATCCATTCAACCAACCATATTTTGTGTCTAAATTTGTCTAGTTTATAATTTGTTTATTTTCAAGTTATTATCATCAAAACCCAATCCCCCTTTTACAATTTATGTCCTTTGATTTGAATCTACTTTATTTGATTTCTTTTGAGTTCTTTGAATTAATTTAGTTTAGAGTTGGTTAATTTTCATAATTTGAATCTTTTAAATTCAATTCGTGTCCTAAAGCATCCCTAGAATCTGTTTTAGTAGATTTGTTAGTTTTAATTTGAGTTATTCTAGTTTAGTTGAATCATGTTTTGGGGTTTCCTTGTAAAAACAACTTGCACACTTGTGTTTTCATGATTAAAACAGCTAGCAACACACATGCTTGGTCTTTGCAAGGCATCTTCTTCATTTTGATCAGATTTTAGCATGTGTTTGAAGCCCTTTCATGCACCAAAATGTCCATCCTTTTGCTGCATGCATGTGCTTTGCTCATTGCAGTTACAAACTGCTTAGCTGCTTTGGAACCTTTTAGTGTTAAAATGCCCATAACTTCTTCTAGAAAAATTATCTTAATAATCCGCAAAATGCTCTAGAAAATAGACATCCGTAGCTTTCCAAACATATAAGGGTCATTCACTAGTTCATTTTGAGCAGTTCGCAAATTGCTTTCAAAGTCAACTGATCTGCACAGGCAGTTTTGACGAATTTATTACTTAAAATCTTATTTGTTCTATTTTTCTTTTCTTTGATTGAAAACTTCTATAAAACACAAAAACAAAGTAAATAGCTCAAAAATATAAGGAACTAACTAAGAAAAGATAAGTGAATTTGATGTAAAATATATATAAATATGAGCTTATCAATTTCTTTTGAGTTCTTTGAGTTAATTTAGTTTAGAGTAGGTTAATTTTCATAATTTGAATCTTTTAAATTCAATTCACGTCCTAAAACAACCCTAGAATCTGTTTTAGTTTGTTTGTTAGTTTTGGGCTATTTTGAGTTATTCTAGTTTATTTTGAATCATTTGAATCTAGTTAAGTGTTTTGATTTTAGATTTGTGTTTTTGAAGTTTTATTTAGTGTTTCTAAGTTCATTTTATAGATTAGCAATCCCTCCTAATCCCCTGTGTAGAACAATCTCTACTTGCATTTATACTACAATTGTCAACAAGAGGGTTTAATTTGTGTGTTTGCATAATCATTGCACCAGTCAAGTTTTCTTGTATAGCCATTCTTAGTGAGGGGATTTGACTTTCGAGTGGTAGAACAGCTTCCACACCATATACGAGAGAATAAGGTGTAGCTTGGGTATGAGTCCTGTGTGTGATCCTATATGCCCAAAGTGCCTCGCTTATTCTTTCGTGCCAGTCTCTCTTTGTTCGGCCGATCACTTTCTTCAAGAGGTTGCACAATGTTTTGTTAAATGCTTCTGTAAGACCGTTGGTCGGAGCATGATACATGGAAGACTTGTTCTGTTTAAACTTGTATTTCTCGCAGAGCTTGTCCACGAGTCGATTGGAGAACTGTTTTCCATTGTCAGTGATGATATAGAGAGGCACACCATATCGGTGAATGATATGTTCCTTGATGAAACGGACAACAGTTTCCTTCTTGACTTGCCTTAGGGGTATGGCTTCAGCCCACTTGGAGAAGTAATTTGTTGTAGCTAGGATGTAAGCTTCTCCTGCAGATGACTTTGGTGCAATCGGCCCTACGACGTCCAATCCCCATGCATCAAAGGGCCATGAAGCAACTGTAGGGTGTAATGGTTCAAGTGGTTGATGTATGAAGTTGGCATGGAATTGGCAGGCTTGGCACCTTTTGGTGTGTTTCAGGTAATCCTTTACCATGCTTGGCCAGTAGTAACCCATTCTTTTGAGCTGGAAATGTAGCTTTGGCCCAAACTGATGTGCCCCGCACACGCCTGAGTGTGCTTTTTCCATGGCTTGATTGGCCTCTTCTTCACTTAGGCATCTCAGAAGTACTCCTTCAAAAGAGCGTCGATATAGTGTTCCTTTGTAGTAGAGAAAGCGAGGTGCTCGTGGACGTATTTCGGAGCAGTGTCTAGGATCATCTAGAAGCTTTCCATTGGTGTCGCCTTGTATTATCTTTACTCCTTCTCAGTATTACTTTAAGCATTGGTGAAGGGTGGATGGCACCACTCCGTTCTCGTGGATCCAAGGCCTTCCTAAGAGTAAGCCGTAAGAGGTTCTTGCATCAATCACATGGAATATCGTGCTTGACTTAAGTTCACCAATAGTCATCTCCGCTCGGATCATACCCATCGCTCTTTGCCCTCCTTGATTAAAAGAGAGTTTTCTTGATCCTTCGGGATTTGCTTGAGAGTTTTAGAGTTTTGAGTCTTCAAGGCTTTGGTTTGACGTGAATTCTCTTCCAATTTGGGAGTAGAGAAAATGTATATCCAAATCCCCCTTGATCTTTTGATGGAGAAACCTATTTATAGGCCTTGAGAATGAATCACTACCATCCATTTTTTGTTGGTGAGAATGAATCACCACCATCCATTTTTGTTGGTGAGAATGAATCACCACCGTCCATTTTTGTTGGTGAGAATGAATCACCACCATCCATTTTTTGTTGGTGAAGTAAGTGGATGATGTAGATGAAATGAATGGAGGTTGTAATTTTGATGCTTTGATCAACATTTATTTCACCAAAATTTCGATGTTTACAGTTGTGATCTTTAATGCATTGATTAACATTTATTAAATGAGCAAGAATTACTCTCTCATTATTATTAATGCTACCCAACGCCATGTTATTGTGAGGTGCGCTTAGTTAAGGTAGCCTCACATACCCTACTAAGAGTTTTGTCCAAATTTTTTGAATCCAACTGAGGGATATAGAATTTGCCAAAAATAGTGGATGATGCTATTTGATTTAAAGACCCGAACCAGATGGTTTAAAATCAATTAATTTAAATATCGTTATGTAAATGTTTACCGATGTTGGAGAACAATTCGGAAAACAAAAATAATAATAGAATTTAAAATAATCGATTCTTTATTTATGAAGTATACTTACAATACAGAATGAAACAACAATCAAAATAAATACAGAAAATAAAATGATACTGACTTGATTAAGAGATAGAGGTTGGCGAAGCTATGTCCTTCGAATAGTATTTTCGTCCCACTCTTGTGCTTGTGGTTCTACGACATCTGCTTGACCAGGATACAACTATCTAATTCTACAACGTATTGGATTATAGAATTCTGGTGAATTGCTTGGTGTATTTACTATCTGGAAATTTGTACGAAAGAGAAAGATGACACAGATAATTCTGTTGGAAACTGAGACTACAAATATAAAGAATGTTTCATACCCGCTCAAATACTTGTTGAACGTATTTGAAAGTACACAACTTTTTCTAAAAGTTGTGTCTCTTAATCAAAACGGTTTGTAATTAATATGTTAATTAAAAACTGAAGGCCCAAGGCCTTTGTCTTAATTAATTAATATTATTTATATTAGGCCTTATTATACAAGCCTAATCCATACAACCATAAGGCCTATGCCTTCAATCCTCATTCCAAATTATCCAAATTCTAGCTACTAGTATAAAGGACAAAACATTATATAAATGCTATTGGGGAACATGTGTTCCCCGATGTGGGACATTGAGTCTCAAAACTCCAACAATACCCCACATTTTGAGATGAGTATTAGGTCCTAGGGAAACTAATTAAGATATGAGAGTAAACAATGGATGTGACATACATCAGGAGAGGTGTCTTTTGGACATAAACCTACCTTAGTATATACTTATCCAATTTACTAGATGACGTAGTGAATATAAATTCTTGAACTATTCATCTTCACAATAAACCAAGACAATAAGCAAAACATATGTCACACCAACACATTGCAAATTCATACGTTTGTGTTCTTTTTAGTCCTGAACAAATCATGGATTCATGAGAGCTTTAGACAATGAAGCCATGTAATTCTCATAAATGCGACCCCATATTGATTAGGAATAGGCTGCTTTTATCCCACTTGATATACAAGTATCAATTCATTAAACTAATGTATCCTCAAACATGAACAATCAACACACTTCTTCCATCATAAGAATCGGTATGTAAGTGTGTTTCTTCTTTGAACCTAGCCAAACAAATTTGCCTATTGAATCTAAACCATGGGATCTCCAATCAACTAGGTTAGGTTTCCGTTTGGCAGATTCATTTTACTCTATTGGATTTAAACCCATTCCCCTTGATGTATGCTTAACTTGCTCTCTCAACAAACCTTTGGTAAGCAGATCTACAATATTATCTTTTGACTTAATAGTTAATGGTAATTACACCACTAGAAAGCCATTGTTTTATTGTATTATGCCTTCGTCTAATTTGTCTAGACTTTCCATTGTATACACTATTTTTAGCTCGATATTGTGCTGCTAAACTATCACAGTGTATACATATTACCGTAAAAGGCTTAGGCTATATGGGAATATCTTCCAAAAAATCTCTTAGCCACTCAACTTCTTCTCCAGCCTTATCGAAAGCTATAAATTCCAATTCCATCATTGATCAGGCTATGCATGTTTGTTTAGAAGATTTTCAAAGATACTGTTGCTCCTCCCAAAGTAAACATATACTTGTGGATTTCGTATTGGTGCTATCGGATATGCAAGTAGCATAAGTAAATCCTTTAATCATAGGAGGATACCTTGTATAATGCAATCCATAATTCATAGTATATTTTAAGTATATCAATACTCGAATTAAAGCTTCCCATTGATCATGCCTTGGATTGCATGTATATCTACTCAGTCTACTCACTGAGTATGCTATATCAAGCCTTGTACAATTCATAATTTACATAAGGCTTCCAATAACTTGTGAATGTTCACGTTGAGATATAGCATCACCACTATTTTTCTTTAGTTTTCTAATGGCATCAAAAGGAGTAATTGCATTTTTTCTTTCCAAATGACCATATTTTCTAAGTATAGCTTCTATATAATTGGATTTTGTAAGAATATAACATTCTTGGTTTCTTTTGATTTTCGTACCAAGAATTACATTAGCTGGACCAAGATCTTCCATATCGTAACTTGATTTCAATATCTTCTTGATCAAATTTATTATATCTTTGTTTTCCCATTATAAGCATATCATCTACATATACACAACATAACGCAAGCATTAATTTGAGTTATTGTGTAGACACAGTTATCACAATAATTTATTTTAAACCCATGTGTGATCATAATATGGTCAAAATTTTCATGCCATTGCTTTGGAGCTTGTTTAAGTCCATATAGTGATTTCACAAGCTTACAAACCTTGTGTTCATGACCTTTAACTATAAACCCCTCGAGTTGTTCCATATATATTTCCTCATCCAAATCTCCATTTAAGAACGTAGTCTTTACATCCATTTGATGTATTTCCACGTTATAGAGTGCAACTATAGCAATCAACAATCTTATTGAAGTAATTTTCGTCACAAACGAGTATTTATCAGAGAAATCCAAACAATCTTTTGACGGTATCCTTTAGCTACCAAACAAGCTTTATATTTGTCAATTGTACCATCTGGTTTTGATTTCTTCTTAAATATCCATTTGTACCCAATTGGCTTATTGCCCAGTGGCAAATCAACTAATTCCCATGTATGATTTTGCATAATGGAATCTACTTCACTGTTAATTGCATCCTTCCAAAATGAAGTTTCAAGAGTGGACATTGCCTCCTTAAATGATTGAGGTTTTGTCTCAGTTAATAAGGTCACAAAATCAGGCCGAAAGTCTTTTCGAATTTTTATCCTTTTACTCCTTCTAGGTTCAAGTTCTTCTTCTTCTTGAACCCTTGACGAGGATAAACCCTCACCATATTCTCTAGGTTTGTCATTAACCTCAGATAAATCCTCATGTAATCTATTTTTCAGGAAATTATCCCATTTTGTATGAAATATATCCTAAAAAATTATTGCATTTATAGATTCTATAATAGTAGTGACATGTCTATAAACTAAGAATCCATAAGTTACACTATTAAATGCTAAACCAATAAAAACACAATCTATAGTTTTAGGCCTTAACTTTGTTCTCTTTGTGATAACTCATATATTTTATGCATTTATACCATCCATTTCTAGTCTCTTTGGGATGTTTTTGAGTTAAACTAGTTGAATTTTACCCTATTTTGTATCAGTGTTCAGTTACATGCGTTTTAGGATCAATTTGAAATCAAAAAAAGTGAAAACATGCCATTTTGGAGCTGACCCTTATTCAAACGTGGAGAGAAGTTTAGTGGCCTGTTTTGGAGCCCAAATAAAGTTGTTATTTATTTTGAAGTCAAAATAAAGAATCCAAGACGAATCTGGCTTGTTAGAAGACCAGAAACAGAATGGGAAAGGATTAGGGGTATCTAGCCATATTTGGAGGTGCCAAATAAGACAAAAACGTGCAAAATAAAGGCTAAGTTGCTGGGATCACTTTGGAATATCTTGCAGCCCCATTTAGCATATAAATACTAGAGTTTCAGATCATTTTTACCCAAGCCCCCCTTGGGGGTTGCCCAAAGCTCTCTCTCTTCTCTTTCTTTGACCTTTCTTCTAGAAACAAAACCCCAGTTCCCTTCATCCTCTGCTGCCACCAAAGAAACCACGCAGCCGCATTGTTTTTGGAGAAGTTCAACATCAGAATTGCTTCAAGGGGGTTTCTTTTATGAATTTAATTTCGCTCATGTTGTTCTTGATATTTATATATTTTGTAATCATGTTGTGTAATTAAGTTCATAGATGGGGATTTCGATGTAGCCTTGTAGAACTATTCTATGTTATTAAGTTAAGGTATTCGATTCACCAATCTGTGTTCTTGTTTCATTCATTGATTTTATATTTTATATTTTAATTTTTTCGTTAATCTTAATGTTTGATCACCATTAGGGCTGCTTATGAATTATTTGATCAAGGTTATAGTACACATCATGCTTAATCTTGGTAGACATGTGAATGATTGAAGAAACTGCTATGCATACATCCTGCCATGTGATTTCTTTGGTTCTTTGAAGTTTTCTTGTTTTAATGGATTCTTACATGGTAATCTAACTTGAACATCAAAACTAGGTTGGTGATTAGGAGTACTTGATCATAACCACACATCAAATGGATGATCATAAATGAGTAAAACGAACTCTAGTTGCAGATTGGAGAGTTGAATGCGTTTTGACTTAATTTTCATGAAATTGACTTATAATGGTGAAATCGGTATCCCTGGTTCTGTTTCCATCGTTTCTGAATCAATCTATCATTCATGTTTATCTTGTCTTGCATGTTAAGTTACTTTAGCTTTCAAAACAAAAATCTAAATTCAGTTTTCATTTTCATTGCTTAGTTAGGGTTCACATAAAGCAAGTAATTTGTAGAGTTCTAATCAGTCCCTGTGGTTCGACACCCTTACTTATGCCATTACATTATCCTTATATTTGCACTTGAAAGGAACACAACAAAATTTTGGCGCCATTGCCGGGGACTGATTTTAGTCCCCTATAATTGCTTGCTTTATAAACCCTATATGTTTTTCTTTTCTTAGTTTAGATTTTTAATTTACATTTTAGGTTGTTTGATTTCAGGTGGTATAGAGAGATGTGCGGCAAATGTCCCTTATGTGCTAAACTAGCCATCCTCTTCAACTCTGCCCAATGAGAGATGAGTTTCTTACGTTTGTCTGAGAGCACTCACATTGTATGTGTTTCTCTAACCAAGGGCCACTGCAACCATTGCCTAATACATATAGCCTTATTTGGAGGAAACCTAACCATGGCTCTTAGAACAACATAAAAGCTCTGAATCAAGCATTTGCACCTCTATCACAGCAGGAATCTTTTGACACTACTTTGGAGGACACTTTGAAGCTACTTGTTCAAAGCGATTTACAATTTCAACAATCAATGAGTAGCATGCATGATTCAAGAACACTCCACTGCACTTACCAAGTTGGAAATTCAATTGGGGCAGATTGTCCAAGCGTTAAATGAACATCAATCTGCTGGTGATGATCAAGAAGAGAATAAGGAACAACCAAAAGAAGCTTGCTATGCATATTTTCATGAGGTTCTTGAGTTTTATGAAGATGAAGAGCTTTTCATTCCTCCCAAGCCATATGTTCCACCAATTCCTTTTTCGGGGAGATTTGTCAAACAAAAGCATGATGAGTCACCCATAGATGTGCTTGGTGAAACTGTGCCGAGCATAGTATTTGAAACTCTTCCTCTATCCTCTAATTTAATTGAATGTTTTTCAAAATCTGTGCCGGATTCTCTATGTTGTTTTACATCTTTTTTAGGTGCCATATTTGGAGTATTTGAAAGATGATTTGCTACCATTTCAGGAGGGAAAAGAATTGAAGTTCGATAACGAGACCTTGCTGCCATCTCAAACAAAGGAAGATGATATGGTCTTGCATTTTATTCACATGGAGAGACAAAAACGCCATCACAGTCAAGTCTTTGTGGAAATTCAACACACCATATTCAAAGTCCCTCGAAAGAAACCACTTCTTCCAAACATGGTTCGGAGGTACCTTCACTTCCTGCCACCCTAGGCGTTCATCCATCATACCCACTGCGTCTTGCCTAGACGTTAAATAAAGCGCTTGCTAGGAGGCAACCTAGATGGGTTTGTGTTCTTTCCTTTTATTTGTGTCTTGTAGTTTTATTTTATTTTCGTTCCACATGCTCTGCCTATTTACACTGCATGCATTCCATTCATTTTTAAGTATCGAGGACAATGCTTAGTTTAGGTTTGGGGGTGTGGGATTGAAAGTTTTTGTTTCTTTTTAGTTTTGGTTATGTTTGTTTGTGTTTACTAATGTGAATGTATATGAGGGCTATGTTTACAAACAAAACTACAGTGTTGTCATGAAAAAGTTTCGTATCTTATTTTCTTTTACAAAGCTGTTACTGTTGGAATTATGATGGTAAAAGTACCATGCTTAAATTCTGGAAGAAGAATAGTGGAGACTACTCTAGTGAGTTATTTTGAGCCTATTTGCTTCTTTAAGAGGTTTAAAGTGTTTCTGCTCCTATCTTTTCTTTCAATTTCACTTTAAATGATCTCATTATTTCTCTTTGATTGAATGCTAAGAATAATCTTATGTTCCAGATACCATGTGTTTATTATCACCTATGAATGAACTCATTGAGACGATGTTAGGCTATGCATGTTTAAACCACTAAAAGGCCTAATTCCCATCCCTTTGTGTGTTCCATTCAACCTTGTTGCAGCCAAACATTGTTAGCCTAGTTCTTTCATCACCTATATTAGCCCATTACAGTCATACCTTATAGTTTGGGGAATACTAAAGTGATGAAGATACAGATACATTGAGCTGTAGATCAAGAAAGTGGCGTGTACCGAGGTAACATGTGCTGGAATTGCAAAAAAAAAAAATGTTACAGGAAAAAAAAAATCAAAGAAGATGCAATTCCCAAATCTTCCCATTATCATGCGTGGGTTCTGGACTCCAAGAACAAATATCAAAGACCAATGTAAGCAAAGAGCCTGCTTATTTCATAACAAAGACACTTTGGTATGTCCCAAGCTCTAGTATTTCCTATCCTTTCTTTCATAGCCCATAGCCTAAGCCTTACATTACAACTTTGTGAAAGACCTAGCTAATCTATGGGGATGTATTCATAGGTGTTGGTAAGTACATGTGCTATCCAGATTCTTAGTATTTGATTCATTTCATGAGATCTGTTCAAAAATTGTGCTTTTATTTCATATTTCATATGTGAGAATTTTTTAATCTCTTTTACATAATTTCACTCACATGTATATGTGGAGAGACTACACCTTAGGATCTGAGTGAAAATTTGGGTGATATTTGTGAGGACTAGAGTTGAGGCGAATCTATATTTGGCATTTGAGTATAGTGTCTTTGAAGTCATGAGTCATGGAGTAATATTTTTACACTTTGCATATAATACAATTCTTTGAAGTGACAGACTTTTGATTTGGATGTATGACTAAGCTTTCATTGGTTCTTATTAGTTTGTTTCAAGTATGCTTTAACCAATCTGTTTGTAGAGTCTATAAATGTTTGTGGGCGTCATCACTGTAATCCCTCAAGAGACATAACTCCTACGACTAGGGACACCTAGAGGTTTAAAGGCTTGTTACACATGCTCAATGCAATCGTTTAGCCAATGAAAGTGGTATAGTTAGATTTTATTGTTTTTGTGTGTTTTTGTTATAGTTTTGCTCGAGGACTAGCAAAAAACTAGGTTTGGGGGTATTTGATAACTCATATATTTCATGCATTTATTCCATCCATTTCTAGGCTCTTTGTGATGTTTTTGAGTTAAAGTGGTTGCATTTACCCTATTTTGTATCACTATTTAGTTACATGCGTTTTAGGATCAATTTGAAATCAAAAGAAGTGAAAACATCCCTTTTTTTGGAGCTAACCCTTATTCAAACATGGAGAGAAGTTTAGTGACCTGCTTTGGAGCCCAAATAAAGTTGTTACTTGTTTTGAAGTCAAAATAAAGAATCTAAGATTAATCTGGCTTGTTAGAAGACCAGGAACAGAATGGGAAAGGATTGGGGGTATGTAGCTTGATTTGGAGGTGCCAAATAAGGAAAAAAATGTGCAAAATAAAGACTAAGTTGCTGGGATCACTTTGGAATATCTTGCAGGCCCATTTAGCATATAATTACTAGAGTTTCAGATCACTTTTACATAAGCCCCTCTTTAGGGGTTGCCTAGAGCTCTCTATTCTCTTTCTTTGGATGGAAACACTAAAAGTAATGACTTTAGTGTTTTCCATCAATGTATTTATCGCCATTTAGAAGCTTACAACAAAGTTGTTGGATGGGAAAGTTCATTTATGAATTTTCTATTTGGTTCCAACCAGAAAGCTCAAACCAAGGAATCAAGGTCTTATCAAGATCTGAACACAATTGCGAAGCTAAACCACATGATTTAGAATCATGTATAATAGTGACGTCTTTAATCTCAAGGTTGCTACTATAGATAACAAATAGATATTTGTTGCTTAGGCCTATTGCTCATCTATATTTGAAATGACTTCTGAAGAGGTATCATCAGTGAACACACGACAAAATTGACTTTTGAGTATACCCATTATAAAAAAATGGTCATTTGTCGTCGTAAAGTAGTCCCCGCGAAGCTATTGGAAAAAGGGGTAGCCTTGTGAGTGCAAGTGAAAAATTGTTAGAACTATGACGTACAGTCAATCATAAGATGATACTTGAAGGACATTTCACATGTTAAACTACACTAGTTTAATCTAAGGGCAAAGATTATTGTTCAAAGTCGTCGCATTAAATGTTATATGCTTAAACAATAAGTCCAAAGAGTATGTAATTAATAGAATTTGATCTAAATAAGTTAGATTGATAAGACCTTTCTTTTTCATACACATAACTAAAATGTTTTTTTTTTATCATAGAATTGACAAGTGGGCATTGACAATCCGGATAGATCAGTACATACTACGTACTTTCTCCTTGAAGAGCGACTCCTCTTAAGTTATTTGTGTGAATGACACCAAGACAAGTATATAAGTGCTCAGTAGAGAGTGAGTTCATTGGACGCAATTAACAATAGTCCTCATACTCATATCACATGAGAACTTATAGTTGGAATAATGCAAGGTAGTCATTTGACTTGAGACATTATAGTTGTCTTGTGGTTAGGTCCTTAATCTTTGACTATGTTGAAGATATTCCATTTGAGGGTGTCCAAGGCATAGTTAGGGCTAAGCTATTTTATCATGTGGACATGTGAATGTACAACAAGGGAATTCTGACCTTCAAATTGTTGAGAGATAATACTCTATGATATGATTAAGAATCCTTGGCCATAGTACGAATGAGACTTAGGAAGTCATTCCAAATCACATTCAAGCTAATCATATAGACCAGAGAATCACATTGGATAGACATGAATAAATTAACAACCAAACAGTGTGATCAAGAGTATTAAATTAGGGAAGGGTTGTATTGCATTGTAATCCCAAGCTGAATAGGTGTCACTCATGGTTTATCGGCATCAAGAGACAAGTCCCTATCAAAGTCTTCACTTGAATTACAAAGACTTATGTGTAATACTTCATCAACCTCACTTGGTTTGACTTGCAAGGTTTTGGAGCAATAAACCAGTGATCGAGGTAAAGGTAGATGTGTTGAATCAAAAAAGCAAAAAGTAACAGTGGCATGGTTTAACTATACCACATCATCAAGATCTAGCTCGATGACTCTATTTTGGGCCAGCCTTGTGATGAGATCTTTCAACATGAAGAACTTTTAAACTGGGTAACTCATGATGCAGTGGTACTTGCAGTATCTTAAGTTGTCAGTGCAAATCATCTCTACAGGTTGTTTCCACTTAGGCAACTCGATTACCTTCTTTTGGAGCAAGTCTTCCAATATAGCATCGATGTCCGAGTCAGGAAAAAGATACATCTTCTCTTCCATTTCTTTCAATATATGTCGTGGCCTTTCTTGGACTTGACTTAGCCTTCCTTGAACCTTTTCTATTAGGCATCAAGGCTTTAAATGGAGCAATGCTAATCATTATAGATTCCACGTTGCGTTTATTTCAAGGGTTCACCTTGTCACCAGTGGAATCATTCTTTCCACCATAATTTGTAATGCTAACTCCATGTCATGGGCTCGAGTGGCTAGTTTGTCAAAGGTCCAAGGTTTAATTTGGTGGAGGATGTATTGCATTCCTTGTATGCACATTTGGACTAAAGACAACTCTAAAAGTTGATCTTTGTAGTCAAGGCTTAATCCACGCCAATGACTGATGAAGTTGACCACTAGCTCATCCCTTCATTGCTTTGTATTAGTGAGCTCCACCATGTTTACCATGCGAAGTGTGCTAAAGAAACGGTTAGAAACGCTCTCCATTTGTTCCCAACTGTTAATTGAATCAGACTCCAAATTTGTGTATCAATTGTATTGCAGTGCCTCGAAGTGAGCAGAAAAACTGCTTTATGAGGTTGTCGTCATTGGTGCTAGCTATTACATGTCTCGATGAAGTGAGCGATATGCTTTTTAAGGTTGCCTTTTTCACCAAACTGCAAGAATTTAGGAATTTGATACCAATCGGCATTTAAAGATTATCAAGCCTCTTCTTGTATGCCTTGGAGTATGTGAGTGATTCCAGTGAAGAACCTCCATATTTTGCAAAGGCGCCACCGAAATGAGTTAGGCTTTGACTACTCTCTTTTGTCAGAAATGAATTCTTGACGCGTCTTTTTCTCATGTGAGGTGAACCTTTGCTTGACTCTCTGCCATGCTTTTCTTATAGCTTTCTCATAAGCTATGCTATTAATATGTCTTTCTCTTCAATGGTCTTAGTCAGCTTCTTGATCGCTTGAGCCATCTGAGCTAGTTGTTCTTTAGTGGAAGTTACTCCCACCATCATCACTTGCATTGCCTTGGAACAAGATGACTTAGATGACTCTGAGTGTAGTGTTGCAGCCCTCTTCTTGTGATCACTTGGCATTGAACCTAAGCATGGGCCCACTTTTGAGTCGACAGTGGAAACATGCAAGAGTGACCCCTTCGTTGAATTCTCCAATTTTGGCAAGCACCTTTCTCTGCTTGGAGAGACGAGCTTCTTTGCCCTGAGGGAATTAAGGGAGATGATCGATTTGTGCTTTTGATTAACTCCATGTGACTTAGGCAGATGCGTCATGGCAGCAATACGGTGAGTAGAAGCTTTTGACTTGATCTAAGTGACAAAGTTGATGGATGGTTGATTCTTGTGGCGAACTTCATGTGTTATGGATGGATACGTTGTAGTGGTGTGTCAGGTTGAGAGACATACTTTTGTCTTGCCTCGCGAGACGATGATAGCAAAGCCGCGCCTTGTGGTGAAAGAAATTATGTTCTTACTTGCATGAGTGCAACTTGAGCTTTCTTATACGCCATTGCTTCACTTGGAGTTAAGTCACTTGGAGAAACTAATGAGAGCTAGAGATTGTCCTACTGGGTGTGCCAAATTTGTAAACATGAACTTTCCTGCAACGAATGAAATAAGAACACGTGTACAAATAATATTTGTATTAATGAACGTTTAAGGTTACAATATCTATGGTTCTTTACAAGAATATTCCTTTGATTTGATCTCTAAATCATGAGATTTGATCCCATAGTGCCAAGGACTTGATCTTGAATCGGGATGAGATTTCTTCAAGAGTTGTCGGGGATTGATCTTGAACCAAATGGGACCACAAACAGTTTCATGTGGTAAGTTGTTTTCGTATTTAGTGTGGATAAACTACAACGTGTATTTGTTGTGCTTCCTGATTCTCCATGAGTTTAATGAAGAACACGATTGTTTGGGAGTTCCTTGAAAATGAACCTAGTATTTATGGGCGAGCGAATGAGTCTTGTTTAGAATCCCAATTTGAATTTCGTAATTTGTGGGATTGATTTTCTGTTTTGATTTAATTTAAAGTAATTGATTTAATATAGTCATTAATTAAATCTGAATCAATAGTTTAAGGAATTAAACCATAATTGAGGGATTCGATCAATTAGGGTTAATTTGTTCTTTTTTACCTGATTTGATTTGTTTGACGGAAGACTCAAATGTCGACGTGTCACTCTTGATTGACTCGTTCGGCTTTAATGAGTCACATGCAATGTGTGCAATTTGACAAGACCTATAACATGTGCTACATAAGCCCTAGCGAATCAAAATTTAATTTATTAGTAAAAATTTATTTCACCAAAATTTCAATGTCTACATATATATATTTTTTGAACGAACGATATTATCTACATTAAATGGGAGGAAGATGGGCTAAGACTCACAATAGGCTAGTAATAAAGTGGTTCAAATTTTCCTTTGGCGAGAATCGAACCTAAGACTTCTCACTTACAAGTGAAGAGAAATATCACTATATCGTAGTACTAAGTGGCTCAATGTCTACATATATTAGAAAAGGTTAGTCTGCTGTCCTGGTCGATAGAGGAAAAAGAATGAATAATTTGCTAGCTTTCCAATTATTGTTGTCATCGAAGAACATGTTGTGATGTTAGTCGTGATAAACTTTCCATTAGAAAACAATTATATTTTTATTTTATTTTAAGAAAAGTCGATAGATTCATTGCCATAAAAAGATGAAGCTACAAAACCCAGTTACATCAACAATTATATTTAACTTGCGTGGCATACAAGTTAATTAACCCAATTGTCGTAGCCTGCACATCTATCTAATCGTATCGAAGCTTCAATCCGGACCATTAATTAATTTTTCAAACAAGAATTCAAATCCCCTATAAATAGTTGGTTGCTTTTACATTTAGAGCACACAACACTTAATTAGTTTGAGCTTAAACAATGAGAACATTTTTAACATTGATAGCGATTTTGTTAAGTTTGAGTTGTGAAAGCGTCGCAAATGGATTCAAATTGATGCCATCAGAATTTCCGGAGGATTTCATCATTCATGTTAATACTGCCTCATCATCTTCTTCCACTGTGGCTGATCAGCAAAATGGAACCAGATGGGCAGTCTTAGTTGCTGGGTCATTTGGTTATGGCAACTATAGGCATCAGGTGTATATATAATGACTTTCACTAAATATATGTTAATTATTTATGAGTATATATATGAGTAAAATCCCTTTACGTTGAGGATCCTTCAAATAAGTTTATTTGAGGGGCAACTTATGGTGCCGATTGCGTAACTTTTCTTAACGATTCAAATGTTTATATTTTAATTCATCATTCATAGATTATTTTTGCAAAAAGTTGCACAAGTTCAAAATCACTAAGATCCAATTGTAGTAAAGAAAATAGACGAATACAGTCCTTCAAAGTAACACTAAATAATTACCATTTAATGAAACGATCATATATTTGCAGATATTTGGGGAAGACCTTAAGATAGACGGTTGGATTCTTGAAATACATTAATTAGGAATTAGGCCTTACAAGAGATCCCTCACTGGAAGAGGACTATTAAGTATATGAGAAATGTTCTCTTGTATACTACTGTGCATCTTAAACCATTAATCGATCCGTTAAAGAAAAAAAACCATTAATCGATCATGTATATGTCCTTAATGCTCTGTGTACATGCTATATATCAGATCATTGATTTTTGTTAGAACATGTCTCAATTCAGAATCAGACTACATATGCATTTTATTTTATTTTTGTCGAAAGCAACATATATAAGCATTTGTATGATATATAAGTTCGTCAAGAAAACACATGGAAATATGTAATGGAAAATGCAATTTTTTTTCTTATTTTTATTTCTTTTCATCTCTTAAATTATGTATTATTTTTCTAACATGATTTCTCACAATATGACAGGCCGATGTGTGTCATGCATATCAAATATTGAAGAAAGGTGGACTAAAAGATGAAAACATCATTGTTTTTATGTACGATGACATCGCAAACAACGTTGAGAACCCTAGACCTGGTGTCATCATCAATAAGCCGGATGGCCCTGATGTTTACAAAGGGGTTCCCAAGGTTTTTACTATCTTATTATGGAGGAGGACCATCGCAGCACACGTGACATACTGATTTGTTGTTACGAAATTACTGCTTAATATGATATTTTAAGTATGCGCCACATATTATGTTTCATATGTTTTTTCTTATTTTTGGTAGGATTACACTGGAGAAAATGTTACTGCTGCCAATCTTTATGCTGTTATTCTTGGAAATAAAACAGCTCTCAGCGGGGGCAGTGGCAAGATTCTGGACAGCGGTCCAAAGGACAATGTTTTTATATATTATACTGACCATGGCGCCTCTGGGATAATTGGTTTGTAACTTTAATTACTTGATAAAATATATTTTTTATAGCAGGATTTTGTATAATACTGGTTTACTGTTTATCAAACGTATCTGTATGTGTGTGTGTGTGTGTGTGTGTATATATATATATAAACCTGAACATAATATAGATTAACTGATCCGTTTTGGATTCTGATTAATTAGGAATGCCTGAAGGAGATTATGTTTATGCTAACGATCTCGTGGACGTTCTAAAACAGAAGCATGAAGCTAAGGGTTACAAAAATATGGTAAATAAGTCGTCATTGTATGTTGTTTTTTTTTTTTCCCTTGAATTTTTGTTAAGCGGTACAATAGTGATAACTATATAATATATAAGGAAAACTAATGAAAATGGTTTGAAAACTTTGAGTTTTAACAATAAGGACAAAATAAAGGTAAAGTGAATAGTATCAAAAGAAAAGGTTTCTTGCTTTGTAGATTTGTATATTCAAATTAATGATTTTATGTAATTACCAAAATTAATCAGGTGTTTTACCTAGAATCTTGTGAATCTGGGAGCATGTTCGAGGGTCTGCTTCCACGTAATATAAGTATCTATGCGACTACAGCGGCAAATGCAACTCAAGATAGTTGGGCAACATATTGTCCTGGTTTTGATCCTGCTCCTCCTGCAGGATATGACACTTGTTTGGGAGACTTGTACAGTATTTCTTGGATGGAAGATTGGTACGCATGTGATATTCAGTACTATTTTGAGAACATTAACTGATCTCGAGCTAATTATAAAAGTTTGAAGTCTCTTTTAAAAACAGATTCAACCTTTCTGTTTTATACTGTTAAGAATTAACCTTGCGTTTGGATATCGAAATTTAAGAGAGCAACGATAAAATGATGGAATATAATTTTCTAGATTATGTGATTTTCTTGTTTAGCTAACATAAAAATACAATAAAATTTAAATACGAAATTTAGGTCCCTTTTTGAAAGTGACCCTAGACCTCTGGATGTGCTTTGTACTTTGCTCCATAATCTCACTTTGTCTGTTCTAATGGGCACCAGATACGTTTATGCATGTGAAGTGTTCTCAATTATTTCTTAAACATTTCTTTCTATATTTAAAATATCATTGAAAATATTTTCAGGCCCTAGTACTAATTAAATACGTACCGTTAATTTGAAAGTGTGAAGATTTTTTGACATAATTTTCTGTTGCTGTTTTTGTGTAAATTGGGGAGCAGCGATGTCAATGATTTACGAAGAGAAACTTTTGCAAAACAATATGAAACGGTAAGAAATCGAAAATTTTGCCTTGTAATTATTTACCAATAAAAGCTTATATATAATATCTTGATATTAGTTAACTATAAACCAGATTAGTTAACTATATTTATTTATCAATACTTATTTATAAAAATAAAATAAAAAACTATATTTATTAATATGCCTTGTCAAGTTCCATTATTTGAACTCTAACTTGTTTGTTTGAGCCGCCACTTAGCATTACACTTTAGTAGTATTTCTCTTCACTTGTAAGTGAGAGGTCTTAGGTTCGATTCTCACCAAATGCGATTTTGAACTACATTATTGCTAGCCTATTGTGAGGCTAAGCCTACCCCTCCTCCTTAATGTAGATAAAAATGTTTGTTCAAAAAATTAAAAAAAAACTTGATTATTTGAACCATATCTTAATAGGAACTTTAACAAAAAGCTCCCAGTGATGTTCACTTTAACGAAAAACTACATTTTTATACTAAAAAGTTAATCATGGTACTATTTACATTACCTTTTATTTTGTCCTTACAGTTAAAACTCAAAGTTTTCAAGTCATTTTCATTATTTTTCCTTATATTAATTTGTTGGCTACATTTTTACAGGTTAGAAATAGAACCGCAAATACTAGTGAAGGACTTGGGTCTCATGTTACTCAATACGGAAATTTGAACCAAGCCAAGGATTTGCTCTTCTTTTACTTGGGTTCAGATGACAACTCTACTACTTACACCAACATCAAATCCTCACCATCATTCTTAGGGCCAGTTTTTAACCAACGTGATGCAGATCTCCTTCACTTTTTGCACAAGGTCTGTGATCACTCTCACTCTCTTCTAGTTTGGGGTTGTGCTGTGAAAAAAAAAACGATGTTTTCAAAAGTAGGGCTAGTTGCTTCTGTTTTTAGCCTCAACTTTATTAGGTAGAACAAAATTATTCAACGTAATTTTTCTTTATAAATATTGTTTCTTAAACTTGAGATTAGTTCTAAATCTTAAAATGTGATTTTTGAGCTGCAACCATTCTTTTCATTTATCATATATTCATCCAGGTACGTAAAGCTCCTGATGGCTCTCATGAGAAGTATGAAGCTAAACAGAAACTATCTGGTGAAATATATCGTCGGGAGCGCATCGACGACAATATAAATCAAATCGCGCAACTAGTGTTTCAATTTGATTCTAGCTCAAAAATGAAAAATATTCGGCGTAACGGGCAAGCTCTTGTGGATGACTGGAACTGCTTTAAGACTTTTGTAAGTATTTCTTTTACGAATTAGTATAGTAACAACTAGGGGTGTGATATCCACACACCCTTTTTTACTTCTCTCACACCTTTTTAATTTTCGGCCGTCGGATCGGATGAATTGAAGAAGATCGAAGGACAGAAATTAACAGGGGGTGTGGGAGAAGTAAAAAGGGGTGTGCTAGGGAGAAGTAAAAAGGGGTGTGTGGATAGCATACCCCTAACAACTATATATACACGTAATATGAAAATTTATGAACTACAAGTACATGATCTATTTGTTTAAGCAAATACCTAAACCCTAGTTAAAACCAACTTGTTTGATGCTATCTAGTTAATGCGATCGTCTTCCATGCAGGTGAAAACTTACGAGAAATATTGTGGAGCACTCTCAAATTATGGAATGCAATACACAAGTACTATTGCCAACATGTGCAATTATGGGGTTACCATGGAGCAAATGACGGCAGCATCAGCGAAAACTTGTTCTTAGACTTGAAAATAGAAGAAATGGATTGTGCTCACGTCCTAATAGTTTAAGCTTAATTTTTATTTATTTATAAATAATTGAAAAGTACTTTTCCTTTTCTTTAAATTTAGAAATAAAAAACTTAGTTCGTCACCTTATTAATCAACTTTAATCTTAAGCTGAATTATTTTCCTTGTTGATGAAAGAGTTCATATCTAAGATTTCAAGAGAGTAAGAACAATAAATCTTGATTGCCGAATGTAATTAAATTCAATAACCAATTGATCCTCTTATGTTCTACCAAGAATCAACATCATAGTAACAAAACTCTAGGAAAAGTATCCAGTATATGAATCAAAATTGTTGAAGAAAAATTAATTTATATATTGAATAAAAAATATCCATTATTTGCAATCTTTTAGACCAAGTGAGAGTTGATTTGCACCTCCAATAGAATAAAAATATTGAGAATTTGAAAGAAAGAGAGAATTGCATACATCTCAAGAGCGGCTCTGCAAATCTTAATTTCGATCAGCATAATTGTATAGATCTCTACACAACCATTGTTCATAATTACTTTGCAAATTTGTAAAAAAAAAAAAAAA
The DNA here is from genome assembly GCA_963580275.1 of Crataegus laevigata. Taxonomy (NCBI): domain Eukaryota; kingdom Viridiplantae; phylum Streptophyta; class Magnoliopsida; order Rosales; family Rosaceae; genus Crataegus; species Crataegus laevigata. The sequence continues at coordinate 17,065,324 of OY756953.1, read as the reverse complement.
AAAAAAAAAAATTATGCCAACTTTGAAGCGATTTATACATCCTTCGTATGATGGTAAACTAATACAAATACACACCAATTAATTAGAAGCGTATGTAAGATAATTAATAGCGGAATAAACAAATCACAAATTCAATAACCACTCACCTTGAGAATTCATTGTTGCTGCAAAGATAGAGCTCTTTTACACCCGACACTATTGTATGCAATTAACTAACAATTGGGCTTGTTCTTCAGCTTTTGTGTATTTACTATGAATACAGGGACCCCTATTACAATAGAGCTCTTTTTCACGAGCAACAAAGAACCTGATATCCAAATTTCTGGTAGCATTGGACACTTTTGTTGTTCTTTGTAAAGAATATGGCTGCATTTTTGTCACATTCATTGATCTTGATACCTGTTTTAATCCATAGATGGATTTCTTCTATATACAAACCAAATGTTCTATCCCTTCTCCCCTTCTTCCTTGAAACCTTCTGGTTGAGCCATGCATGTAAATGTCTTCTTCTAAATCATCATTCGGGACGGCCATTTGATGTAAAAACAAGTCAAAATGTGCCATCAATGCCATGATCTCTCTAAATGCATCCTTTGTTGATACTAGTCTAAAAATAACTTTGTAATCAATCCCATTCCCTTTGGGTAAATTCATTGCAACTAACGTCGACTTATGCCTCTCAATGCTTCCTTTTGAATCTCTTACACCCTATTTGTTAAACTCCCTGAAATGGTTTCATAAGTTCTCAAACATTGTTACCCTCCATAGAACTCAACTCGTTTCTCATTGCTTTTATCCATTTTTTCAGAATTGTCACTGGACTTAGCTTCTTTAAATGTCGTAGGGTCTTCAAACTTTGACAAGTAAGACTCACCTTCAGCAAGATATACAAAATATTCAATGGTATTTGACTTCCTTACCCTAGTTGACTTTCTTAATGAAACAATAGCATGCGGCACTAAGGTTGTGCTTGTTGCATGATTGGTTTTGCTCCATTCGTGACATCTGCATGCACTTCAATCTCATTTTGAACTTGTATATTCTCACCTTCTTCATTACTAACATGCAGCTGATCTTCATGATTGTCATCAACATCCACATCGTCTATTTGCCCAGAAAAAAACAACCATGGTAGTCACTATATTCTGATTTCCAATTTCCATCTCATTCTGATTTTCATTCTCAGCAACTGCATCTTTTCCTTCCTCAAATGCGAACTTTCTGTTGGAATTTATTAGGTTTATTTAGGAAATTAATTAGAATTTGATTTTGTGGTAGGGTATTTTTGGCATTTACGCATTAGGGTTTCTTAAGTTTATTGCTCTATAAATAGAACTTGTAATTTAGTTTGAGAACAAGTCAGTTAAGATGTAGCCTCTTAGGTTTTGTAGCCATTTCGGCATTCTCAATTTGTTCAATAATATTTCTTATTATTTTTGTAATCTCATTCGTTGCGCACTCTGATATTCAACTCTTTCTTGGGTTGGAAGTAGAGTCGTCATTGCCTTGAATAATTTACATGAAGATTGCTCGGCTAATCTCAACAATTTTCATACTATAATTAGGGCAGTATAATCTGTAGCCCTTTAACCTACATATCCCACGAAGAAACAGCTAATGGTCTTGGAATCTAATTTCTTACCATTAGGATTGTAGACTGTTGCTTCTTCATGGCAACCCCAAACGTGAATATGTTTCAAGCTGGGTTTTCTCCCAGCCCATAACTCGAAAGAAGCTCCCTCCATAGCTTTAGTGGGAGCCCTATTAAGGATATAGCTTGCCGTCTTCAGTGCTTCTTCCCACAAAACATCTAGGAGCTTTACCTTACTCATCATGCTTCGAACCATGTCAAGAAGTGTTCTATTTCTTCACCCTGCCACCCTATTTTGCTCGGGGTTACCTAGATTAGTATATTGGGCGACTATACTATCATTTTGCAAGAAAGAAGTAAAGGATCCTGGATATCTTCTTGTTCGATCATACCTTCCATAGTACTCACCTCTTATTGGACCTTACAATCTTGATTTTCTCTTCTAATTGGTTTTCAACTTCCTTTTTGTAAATTTCAAAAACCTTTTAAGACTTTAGATTTTTCAGAGATTAAATAAACATAACAAAATCTTGAGATAACATCTATGAAGGTGATGAAATATTTGTTTCCTGTAATAGTTTGTGTGGGAAAAGAACTACAAATGTCTTCATGAATGAGTTCCAAAAAGAGTTTACTTAATGTGGAACTTACTTTTCTAGACTTAGTTAGTCTTCCTTTGATGCACTCCACGCAAAAACAAAAAAAAAAACATTAAAAAATTTAATTGAGGCAAAAATATCATCTTTAACTAAGAGTTCCTTCCTTGTTTTAGAATTGTGAGAGTCATTTGTGCCATAAGTTTGAGGATTGAAAAGATTTGCTTTCTTTGTTTTTGGTGCTAAAAAATAACTGTTGGAAGTATGCTCACAAAGCCACTCATTTGATGTAATAGCTTTTAGAATACTCATTATGTTAAATTATTATTTGTTTAATAAAGGGCAAAGCTTATTGTTTATTGTATCATGTATTTCAGCAATAGGGGGAATCCAAGGAATGTATTTGTTCTCTTATGTTCATTCCTAAAACGTTCCTAACCATAGGATTGCTAATTAGGCATTGACAATCCAGCAAGGTTAGTATGTGTTATGTTGACTCAAGCATGAGTATGACTAATCTCAACTCATTTAGTGTTGGACACTAAAACAAACACATAGGTGCTGGAAAGGGTAATTGAGTATATTGAACAATGATCAAAAGAGAATTCAAACATATATGTCATGTAAGACCTCATAAGTTGCAATATGCAAAGTGGTCATTTGACTTGAGGCATCATAGTTGTCTAATGGTTAGTTCCTTGATCTTTGATTATGTCAAACGCGTTCCATTGAAAGTGTCCACGGGATTGTTGGGTTCAAGCTATCTAGTCATGTAGGCATGTGAATGCATATGAAGAGATCTCTAACCTTCCATGGTGGAAAAAGAATACTCTTCGGGAGCCTTTGACCAAAGCATATGAATATGACTTAGGAAGCATGTTCCAAATCATATTCAAGTGAATCATTTAGAAAAGTATCACATTGGATAGTAGACATGAAACAAACTATCACTTAAACAATGTGATCAAGATAATTGTATTAGAGAATGACCATATTGCTAGTTGTAACTAGATAGGTTCTCCGACCACTTCTACTTAGTTTGGGTAGCCATGACATACTACTAGGTGTCACTCATCATTTGTTGAAGCCCTGAAGATTAGCAATTACTAATCTTCATCAAAAGGAGAATTGAATTGTGATTTCAATTCACAATCGATCATTAAGAGTAACAATCGCCTACTGCCTCGCTAATTGGAACCTAATGGATTACACACCGAGTAAGGATGAATGTGAAGATATGAATGAGATGGATAAGCAATTAAATAGTTTAACTGAGAATGATCAAGATCAATTAATTATACGAAATGTTCGTATTGGGCTTTATAAGTTAGTTTGGGACTTCGGGGTCCTAAAGAGTTTTGGTCCACTAGGCAAATAGCCCAATCATTTAAAGGTAGCCAACCATAGTGAGGGAAATGGTGAGTTAGGCTTAATTGGAAGTTTGCCACTCACCTAAGAAAGGGGTATAAAAGCATCTTAATAGCTTTAACCTTTTTCGGGTTTCTTTGAGGCAAAAGAGTGAAACATTTTCTCTCTTTCTTTCTACAAAGAGGTCGGCCTACCTAGGAGGATTTACTAGCATCAAATTCCTTCTAGGTAATCCATTTCATCTTCACACCATTATCCTTGGTGTGTAGACTTAGAGGTACCACACCTTTGTTACTTTTGGAGTTCCTTTCCTCACATCCTCAAGGTGCAAAAGAGAATCAAAAGGAGCAAAATCACAAGGAAGATCCAAGGAGCTAGGAGGTGACTTGAAGACCCTCAACTTGGGTAAATCCCTTGTGTAAACCAGGATGAGCTTCAAAGGTAATAAAGCTCAAAATCCTTTCTTCTCCTTAATGTTGTTAAAGAGTCTTCTGGTTCACCATTTACTAGGCTTTGAAAGTAGAATTGTTTTGAATGCATGACTACTTTAAAGAGTTAATTTTTTGCTTATGTGTTCAAATATTCTCACATGTTTTTAGCTAGGAAATTTTTTTTTCCTTCAAGTGCTAATAGAGCCTAGGTCTAGTGGTGAATCCTTTTTTTTTCATGGTTTGTGATTTAAATGTTGTAATTGTTACAAGCTTTGTTCTTGCTTCTTTGAACATAAATTTTGTTTAAAAATTTGTCATCTCAAATGTTGTAGATGCAGTTCATGAATTTGGGAGATAAAATTTGGTGCCATGTTTGTGGGGAAATTCGGCCAAATCCAAATGGTGGATTTTTTAGTTCATGTTTGTCTTGTTAAAATTTTTTTAAAGTGACATTAGGAATCCTTGAGTATGCTAGTATGCTAATATGTTTTTTCCCTTAAGTTTGAGGGGTTTTGGGGTGTCTTTATGTGAAAAATGTTCATGGAGCTCTCATGGGTTTCTATGGACGTTCTTCATTGTTCTTGATGTTCATAACAAGAACATAAAGTTTTGGGTGTTTGATTCAAATATTTTTTTTTTGAATTGTTTAAATATTTGTTTCTAATAGTTTATGTGAGATGATTTGCACTATTCACATCACTATTCATATCAAAACATTTTTCATGTTTCATGGGACCTGATTTCAAGGACATCACTTTTGTTTTTGAAATTTACAAAGGTTTTTGACACCATCACTCTCCCAAAATCGGCCAACCTACAAGTAAGGTATGTTTGGGGCTTTTATACAATTACAGAAAGTTTTCATACTTTTGTATATTTACACTTTGACCCAAAAGTTTACATTTTTCCATAAAGGCCCAAAATCACTAAAGGACATTGTTTTGCTCCTTCAGTGAAGGTTTTGAAATTGTTGAAAATTTTGGATTCTAAGTTGAATTACATGAAGTTGTGGACTTTTATGTTTTTACGAAGTGACCCCAAAAGTTTGTGTTTTGCATAATAGCCAATAGTTGAGGTTATTGCATTTAGGCCCAAATTAGCTAGAGCACAAAATAGTTTTGTCACTTTAATGAGAATTTTATTTTCGTTTCATTTAACTCCATTTAAATCAATTCTATGAATCCAAAAACTAATTGTTTAAGTTGCTTTCTTAGTTAATGTGATTGATTAAGAAAAGAGTGATTATGAACCAAATGTCTTAACAATTGAGCTATGTGATAGGCTGCTTTACACTATGAATGAATGAGTTAAGTAGTTTAGATTTGAAAGTAATTTGATAAGTTCAAATGTGTTGTAAAAGGGCATAAGTGATGTGATGTAAAACAACACACAAATTAAACCCTCTTGTTGGCAGTTGTAGTAAAGATGCAAGTAGGGATCGTTCTAGGCCTGGGATTAGGAGGGATTGCTAATCTACTCTAAACTGACTTAAAAACACTAAACAAGACTCAAGAACACAAAACTTGACTCTAAAACAAAAAACAATACTCTAATAACTTAAAACAAGCTAGAATGACTCAAAACAATCAAATTGACTCAAACTAGACACTAGGGACTGATTTGGACGAAAATAAACTCAAAAGACTAACTAAACACAAATCTAAACTGATTCTAACTAAATTGACACAACTAAACAATGGGGGGTTTGGTTTCTACGAAAATTAAATCTAAAACTAAATAACTTGCAGATTTGACAAAGACATAAAGTTAAGGTGAATTGATGGATGATAGGCTAGGTAAAGGGTTCTTTTCCACACATGACACACATGCAACACAAAATTAATTTCCAGTTACAATTTCGATAAACCATGGACCTCAATAGTCCAGGTTAACCGTGACAACACTTTTTTAACCCTAAAGTTTTCCTTAAGTTATTGAATTGGACGGACAACGCATACAACAACCCAAAACATTCTTCAAAAGTTCCCTATATGAACTGCATAATAGAGATACAATCAAAGATCATTAAGCTTTGTGAAAACTATAAGCATTGACAAGGCATTCGTAATTATGAACTGCATGATACTCATGCCAAGAAATCACTTAACGCGATTGTGACTAGCAACCACTACTTGTGAATATACGTTCATAGCGATTAGGTGAAACTCCCTTATATTCTAGCATCAAATTCATGCATGCAAACTAAGTATGCATCCTTAATCAACATACAAGAAAAAGTTATCAATCAAACAGTTAAGCAAATTGCATTCACAATTCATGAAATCACAAGTGAAGGTAATCAATTCATATTGCAAATATATTCATGGTTTTGAATCTCCCCCTAGCTGAAAACGGTTTAGTTCTTCATACTCGCAAAACAAAGATAAACAAACTTATACATTAAAAACAAAAGAAAGAAAACACCTAGAACACTCCAGCAATCCAAACTCTAATGGCAAGCACGTCCAAGGGCATTCCTCCTTCTTCTTTGCTGCGGCACAAGGGTTGGGTGAAGGTTTGAAAGGTTATTTGTATGGAAGAATGGTTTAGAAGGTGTATGGTTGTGATTAAGTTAGAAATATGGTGCGGCAAGGGTTGGATAGGTTCAGAGAATGTGTGTAAGGGTGGTAGAGGATGGATAGGTAGATAGGTGGATGGATGGATGGGGAGAGGGCTGTGGCAGAATTGTGTAGAAAAGCCTTCTGGTGCGGCAAAGGGTTTTATTTATAAGCTTTAGGAAAACAAGGCCTTACTTATTTCGGTTAACAGGTTTTAATCCCAAATCCACAAGAAAAAGGGAAATTAAAGTCAGAATCCTAGGGATAAATGGGAAGGATATGCGGCAGATCTTGGAGGGAAGAGGAAATGAGTGCACGGCCTGAATAGGAAAGGTTTAGTGCTTCCTTGTCCCAAGGAAAGAAACAATAGGTAATGTGTTTAAGAGGTGCGACAAAGGGAGAAACAAGGGGGAGACAAGCAGGGAGCAAGGCACCACCTATTTAGGAAGGGGAAATGTTGCACAAGGAGGGGACAAATGGGGGACAAGGCGCCACCTTTGTAGGAGTGGGTTAAATGGTATATTTCCTTGTCTTCTAAGCTTCCAATTTGACTTTTCTTGACTTCTAACACCCTTCTAGCCTCTTTTTGTCTTCAATTTCGTCCATCCACCTAGCTCCAAAATGCACTTTCTTGCCACTTTAGCCCTTTGGACCTACAAACACACGAAAATAGGTTAGAATACTAAGATAACTAAGAACTAACAACATAAATGCAAGGAAACAAGCTAACTAAGTCGCATAAATATTCTCCTATCAAATACCCCCACACTTAGCTTTTGCTAGTCCTCAAGCAAAACAAACAAAACAAAACCTAAACACAATCTAGACCTTCCAACATTTGCCTTAGGGATTTCCAATGCACATGACATATTAAAAATCATCACTTACACAGATTTTGGTCATTCTTACCCTTAAGCACATACTTAATCACAGCCACCATTCACTAGTTCACATCTAATCAATTAAAACAACATTTTGAATGTAGTAACATGCCTTAGAGAATTCCTTCAATTCCTTACTAGATATGCACTCAATGATTTTTTTACTACACTCCCTACACTAGGTATATGTGAGAGGATTGATGTAAACATGAAAACTAATACTCACATATGTTATAGCAAAGAAGGCATTTTCTGGAGTTATTAATGCATAAGTGGATATGATCTCATGAACGGAATGTTATTACTTAGATGCAAGAACCAGGGACACCATATGCTCATACCAATCCCAAGCTCCACATATTGAACACATAACAATCAAGATGTCAAAGGTTTGTAACAGGGCTAAGGGTGTTGGGTAACAAAGAAAGGATATGGAAAAACAAATGTTCTTAAAGAAATAGTGAGCAAAGTAATGAAATTGACACTTAGAATTCACTTTTGAATGCAAACTCAACTCTAAACACAAGGGGAGATTCATGCAACACTTTCAAACTTTTGGACCATTTCTTCAACAACCAACAATTTTAAACTCAATCTTATTTCTTTTCAAACTTTTTTTTTCTTTTTTTTCTTATTTTCATACGTTTTTCTATTCTTTTTCTTTTCTTTTGAAACCCAAAACGTACAATTGAGCTTAAAACAACCAATCCCTCCCCCACACTTGTTTTTCTGCATAATGTAGATCAAAAGGAATTCATTCTAAGTCATGCTCACTATCTTTTAAGATCAAGGGTATAGATGGTCCTATACTAGGCTAGGTAAGGTTAATGTGGTTAACAAAGAAGAAAGGCTAGATAAGGCTTAAAATGGGTTAAACCTACAAAACATATGGAAAAGGAAGTACGGCTATTTGGATGTGGCTCACTAAACAACTTCATCTTGATATGTGTTATGCAATTCAATGTCATGCTTTGAATGAAACAAATATGAGTTCTAGCATTTGGTTCTATAATGATGAGAACGCATTCTAAGTAGCAACCAAGCAAAGAAATGATGAGATCATGCAACGACTTTAGAAATAAAAAACCACAGATTAATAACTCTCCAAAAACGGTATAGGCTCAAGTCTCATAGGAATGTAGCGTTAGTTTGAGTTCCTTCCTTCAAGCATGTTACAAAAACTAATTTTATCCTTTTGTGATCAAATGTGAATTTGTAAACAAAAACTACAACTAAGCATAAACCATGACTATCTCAAACTTCCATCCATGTTCGTAACTTTCTTTAACAGTCATGCAATTAAAAACCAAATCCTCATCATTGTGTTGGAAGGTACCTAAGACAAAAACACACCAAAACGGCTCTAAAAACAACTCTTTTTGGGTTTTTCAAAACTTTTTTTTTCAAATTTTTGTCAAATTTTTGTATGATTACTTCAAAGCACACTAAAACACACTAAAACAGTCTAAAAACACTTAAAACAGTGAGAAACAATCTGAGAAGTGATGGGTGATCAAATCCCAAGAATTTGCATTAAAAACACTTTGTTTACCCCCCCCCACACTTAAACTAAACATTGTCCTCCATGTTTTAAACAAAAACTCACACAAAGTAAACAAACAAATAACTAACTAAACAATGTAAAAGAAATGTAGTAAAGAGAAGGGTTTAGGAACGCAAATCTGATTGTGGGGCGATTCCTAGGTCTTCCTTCTTCGAATGCATGGGTTGATCTTTGAATGGACAATGATACTTGAAATGATCCGGCAATGGTTTAAATTCTAGTGTGGGTGTCTGAATCATCAAAATCAACAACATGTTAGTATAAAACGAAACTAAAATTGGAGATGATGGCTTACTTGCTTGCTTCGACACAAACTCAATGACAAACACCACATTCTTGAAAGTTTCAGGAATGTTGGACTTGGCTAGATTTACTATGATGGTTGTGGCTTGTCTTGTGTCATAAAACTCAACTTCTTTAGGAATGGTTGTGCCAAGTACATCCTCTTTGATGCATTCTATAAATTCTCCAGCCACTTCATTATCTTAAATCCTTCTTCTTGATGTACAATTCTCTTCGAACAATTCAACACAATCTGGGACTTGTTGTGGTGTACCAAGATTTTGGGTATTACTTTGCACCTTTGGGAAGGCTTCCACGATGTCTTTTTCACTCTTTTCGTCCTTAGAAATCTTGTTCTACCCTTGCCGTGGGTATGTCTTCTTCCTCCTCCTCAATCAACAACTTCTCGTCCACTTCTAGGCTATGTTTGGACGTTTTTGTATCAGTTCCGACCTCCATAGCACTTCCTAAAGTGATAGCTTCATGGATTTCAAAATCTTCCTTCGAATTAACAATGGTTGAGTTAGAGAGTTCACTTTGCTCTTGAATCTGTGCCATGAACTTCACAATCTGCCCTATTTGATTCTTCAATTCTCCCACATTTTTAGCTTGATTTTGCATCTTCTTGTTTTGATTTTCTACTTCCTGTGTCAAAGAGGCGAGTAATTGAATAATATTATCATTATCCACTGACGAACCTGAAATTGGTTGGGCAGATTGTTGTGGAGGCTGTGATGGTACATATGGCCATTGATAGAACTCCTTCGATGGTTGCCAAAAATTTGATATGATGTAAAACAACACACAAATTAAACCCTCTGGTTGACAGTTGTAGTAAAGATGCAAGTAGGGATCATTCTAGGCCGGGGATTAGAAGGGATTGCTAATCTACTCTAAACTGACTCAAAAACACTAAACAAGACTCAAGAACATAAAACTAGACTCTAAAACAAAAAACTAAACTCTAATAACTTAAAACAAGCTAGAATGACTCAAAACAGCTCAAAACAATCAAATTGACTCAAACTAGACACTAGGGACTGATTTGGACGAAAATAAACTCAAAAGACTAACTAAACACAAATTTAAACATATTGTAACTAAATTCACACAACTAAACAATTGGGGGGGGGGTTTGGTTTCTACGAAAATTAAATCTAAAACTAAATAACTTGCAGATTTGACAAAGACATAAAATTAAGGTGAATTGATGGATGATAGGCTGGCTAGTAGGTTCTTCTCCACACATGACACACACATGTAACACAAAATTGATTTCCAGTTACGATTTCGATAAACCATGAACCTCAACACTCTAGGTTAACCGTGACAGCACCTTTTTAACCCTCAAGTTTTCCTTAAGTTATTGAATTGGACAGATAACGCATACAACAACCCAAAACATTCTTCAAAAGTACCTTACATGAACTGCATAATAGAGATACAATCAAAGATCATTACGCTTTGAGAAAACTATAAGCATTGACAAGGCATTTGTAACTATGAACTGCATGATACTCCTGTCAGGAATTCACTTAACGTGATTGTGACTAGCAACCACTACTTGTGAATATAAGTTCATAACGATTAGGTGAAACTCCCTTATATTCTAGCATCAAATTCATGCATGCAAACTAAGTATGCATCCTTAATCAACATACAAGAAAAAGTTATCAATCAAACAGTTAGCAAATTGCATTCACAATTCATGAATTCACAACTGAAGGTAATCAATTCATATTGAAAATATATTCATGGTTTTGAATCTACCCCTAGTCGAAAACGGTTTAGTTCTTCATACTCGCAAAACAAAGATAAACAAACTTATACATTAAAAACAAAAGAAAGAAAACACCTAGAACGCTTCAGCAATCCAAACTCGAATGGCAAGCATGTCCAAGGGCATTCCTCCTCCTTCTTTGCTTCGGCACAAGGGTTGGGTGAAGGTTTGAAAGGTTATTTGTATGGAAGAAAGGTTTAGAAGGTGTATGGTTGTGATTAAGTTAGAAATATGGTGCGGCAAGGGTTGGATAGGTTCAGAGAATGTGTGTAAGGGTGGTGGAGGATGGATAGGTAGATAGGTGGATGGATGGATGGGGAGAGGGCTGCGGCAGAATTGTGTAGAGAAGCTTTTTGGTGAGTCTTTAGGAAAACAAGGCCTTACTTATTTTTGTTAACAGGTTTTAATCCCAAATCCACAAGAAAAAAGGGAAATTAAAGTCAGAATCCTAGGGATAAATGGGAAGGATATGCGGCAGATCTTGGAGGGAAGAGGAAATGAGTGCACGGCAGGGAATAGGAAAGGTTTAGTGTTTCCTTGTGCGGCAAGGAAAGAAACAATAGGGAATGTGTTTAGGAGGTTCGACAAAGGGAGAAACAATGAGGAGACAAGCATGGAACAAGGCACCACCTATTTAGAAAGGGGAAATGCTACACAAGGAAGGGACAAGAAGGGTACAAAGAGGGGACAAGGCGCCACCTTTGTAGGAGTGGGTTAAATGGTGCCTTTCCTTGTCTTCCCAGCTTCCAATCTGACTTCTCTTAACTTCTAACACCCTTCTAGCCTCTTTTGGTCTTCAATTCGTCCATCCACCGTGCTCCAAGCATATGATATCCATTCCAAGCCCAAAACTGCTCCAAAATGCACCAAAATGCACTTTCTTGCCACTTTAGCCCTTTGGACCTACAAACACATGAAAATAGCTTAAAATACTAATATAACTAAGAACTAACAATGTAAATGCAAGGAAACAAGCTAACTAGGTCGCATAAATATGCTCCTATCAATAAGCCTTTCTTTTTTTTTTCAAGTATTCCTTTTAGTTTGTTTGCATGCAAATTGGAATAGTTGGGTCCAACGCCCAATAGGAAATAAAGGTTTAATTAGATTAAATGCATAACTAAAATTAACAAATGTCTAACTTAGACCCAAGGTCCAACACAAGGCTTGTGTTGAATCACATCAAACGGTTCATAATCATCCTAAGACTTAAGATGACTATATAGTCCATATGAGGATGCTATGCATTCATTATTAGTTCCATATAGTCTAACTTGTTTCATCGAAATAGTGGGAGTATTATATACTATGAATTCATACAAACTTGAACCAAGGGTTGTGATAGGCCCTAGTCATTATAATAAGAATAAAATGAATTGATGTAGCCCAACACTACTCCCTCAACAAAACAAATATTAAGTTGATAAATGAGAGATGCTTTGAACATCTATTCGTTGGCCTTCCACTGTGGTGGGCTCTAATCATTTGTTATTCATACACAGTATTTGTCTAGTTTTGTGGTATACAAAGTATATGCTTACATTCAAGAAAAGCCTATAAACATATGATGAAGTGAAGGTAGGCGACAAGTATGGTTAATATGATATTATTATGAGGCCATTCTTGAAAGCCTACTCGAACTAGCATGGTGGGAATGACCTAACTAATGCAATGGTGCCAATATGATATTCTTCTGAGGCATCATCCTCTAGAGGCCAAACTAGATGGATAATTACAAAAATTGTAAATGGTAAAAGTATTATCCTCTCATCATTATTGCTATTAGTCAATATGATATTCTTTTGAGGTAGGCTTGGTAATGGTGAGTCACCCATACTCCGCTAAAAGGTCAACATAACTCTCAGATTCCATTTAGATAGATGTGGAATTTGCCAAAAATAGTGTGTGGTACTATTTGATTTAAGACCCAATCAAGTAGTTTTAAAATCAACTATCTAATACGATTTTTGTTGTGCTATGTAGTTAACGAATGCCTAAAATAACATCTACCATTATACTTGACAAAAAAGGCCTTAGGGGCCAACATTTCCTTACTTGGTATCGTCACATTGAGAATGTCTTAAAGGTGAATGACATATTGTATGTGCTCAAGTAATCCCCTCCTCATGTACCTCCTACGAAACTAGCTTCTAAAGAAGATTGTCAAAGTTATGCTAGACACTGTAAAGATGACTTACAAGCTAAATGCTTAATCCTCACTTCTCTTGGTGAAGAGCCTAAGAGGCTAAATAAGCACATGGACACTTCTTGTGCCATGGTTGATGATTTGCATAAGATGCATGAATGCATGACATTGAAACTAGTAATGTACGATTCTCAAATATTTGTGGTCTGTTGAATGGAAAAATGGCAAAAAGGACATCGGACCAGATGGAGAAAAGATGGAAAAGATCATCTAAGATCTTAAGAGTTTAGAAACTCCCATCATGGGAAAATGGCCCAAGACTTTTTCCTTGCATTTCTCTCAGATGATTGCACTAAGTTTATAGTAAACTATAAAGTGAATAGGTTTGATCATACTCTTTCCGAGATGATTGACATGTGTTGTGAGTTTGAACAAAGTTTCAAAAGAGATAGTGGGAGTGAGAATGCAATCACAAGGAAAAGATTGCATAAGAAGAATGAAAGAAAATTGACAGGAACATGCTTTCATTGTGGAAATGATGAACGTTGGAAGAAGAAATATAGGGTACGGATTACGAGCCTTATGACATGAACTTTTGACGGTACTATTTCTCTCATAGAGAGTGGAGGCGCTAGTCAACATATCTACAATTTGTTGCAGGGACTAATAGGAAGCAGAACATTGCGCAATAGGGAAATGATTGTGCGAGTTAGGCACCTACATGCTCAAACTGCCCTCTAGGGAAGTCTTAGAACTTAAAAATTGTTTATATTTTTCTTCATGTATAAAGAATTTGATTTCCATCTCTATGCTTTTATGAGATGGGCACTCAGTGTTGTTTGACAAAATGAGTTGCATATTATACTTGAATGGTCGTATTATCTCTCATGGTAATATGATCGAGGGACTTTTTCCCCTAGAGACTAATAGTTGTTTACACTGTATTGATAGTGAGAATACCTCAAAATCCAAAAGGACTAGAGAATAAGTTAACTAAGTTAAGCTTTGGCATCTTAAACTGGGACATGCAAACCAAGATAAGATTCACAAGAGTCAAAAGACCGATATTTCTGCGAATTATGTAATGACCAAATGGGCACTTATGAATTTTGTTTACTAGGGAAGATGTATAAATCTCCATTCACTGGGAAATGAGAGTGAGCCAAATAACTACTAGGGTTAATCAACACAGATATATGTGGACCTATGTCCACTATAGCACGAGGAGGATTCTCCTACTATATTATTCACTGATGATCACTCTCAAATTGGCTGTGAGTATCTTATGAAGTACTAGTTAGAATCCTTTGAAAAGTTCAAAAAGTTAAAGAATAAAGTAGAGAACCAAACTGTGAAATAGATAAAGACCCTAAGATCGGATGAGAGTTATGAATTCCTAGATTACATCAAGGAGTGTAGAATAATATCACAGTGGACTCCATCAAGAACTCCTCAACATAACGGAGTTTCTAAATGGAAAAATTGAACCTTGATGATCATGGTTTGTTCTATGATGAGTTCCACTGACTTACCAGTTTTGTTTTGGGGATATGCACTACAAACAACATCTTATTTGCTAAATAGAGTGCATTCCAAGTTAGTTCCATATGCGTTATATGAGATATGGCATAGTTAAAGAACAAATCTTAATCATATTAAGATTTGGGGTTACCCGGCTTACGTGAAAAAGCTTGAAGCTGACAAGCTTGAAGTAAGGTCTGTTAAGTGTTATTTTGTGGGGTATTCCAAACAGACTTTGGGATACAAGTTATATCACCCTGACGACTAGAAATTCTTTGTCGCCAGAACTGCTATGTTCCTTAAGGATGAATTCGCTCTCAATGGAACTGACAAGAAAATAATAGAATTAAAGGAAATTCCTAATGAACGATAAACAAGCAATCAACAGACAAACAACCATGTTCCTGAACCCCTAGCTTTACGTAGATCTGAAAGGGTCAGCATGCCACCTAAGAGGTATGGCTTGGGTAATAACTTTAAGGAACTGCATCTTCTAAAGAGCAATGACACAAAGAAAGACCCTAGAGACTATAATGTAGCAATGTCTAACACTGATTCAAAGAGACGGCAAGAGGGCATGAAATCCGAGATGGATTCTGTGTATCAAAATCAAGTATGGACTCTTGCAGACCTTTCAAAAGGTATAATACATGTTGGAAACAAATAGGTTTTCAAGAGAAAGATAGTTGCTGATGGGAACGTGGAGACTTATAAGGCTAGACTAGTACCCAATGGTTATAAGCAACGAGAATGGATTGACTATGAAGAAACCTTTTCTCTTATAGCCATGACTAAGTTTATTCAGATTTTGCTTGTTATAGCTAGATACCATGATTATAAGATATGGCATATGGACATGAAGACAGCCTTTCTGAATGGCTACCTAGAGGAAAAGCTCTATATGGCAAAACACGAAGGCTTCATGTCTAAGTCTGAAAAGACTAAGGTATGCAAGCTTTAGAGGTCTATTTATGGACTTAAGCAAGCCTCGAGGAGCTAGAAAATTTGTTTCGATACTGAAATCAAATCGTTTGGTTTTACTCAAAATGAAGAAGACAATTGTGTTTATCAAAAGGTTGTTGAGATGCAGTTGTATTCCTGGTGTTATATGTAGAAGACATATTACTATTTGGAAATGACACTGTAGTGTTTTCTTATGTAAAAGAATGGTTGTCCAAAACCTTCCATATGAAAGATTTGGGAGATGCATCTTATGTACTGGGGATAAAGTTCTATCGTGATAGATCCATAAAATTAAATGAATTATCCCAATTTATGTACGTAGATAAGGTGCTAAGTAGGTTCTAGATGGAACAATCTAAGACATGTCTTCTTTCTGTAAGATATGGAATTCGCCTTTCTAATTCCATCAAATCAAAAACTCCTGAAGAGACATAGCAGATAAATAGGATTCCTTATGTTTCTGCAATAGAAAGTCTCATATATTCTATAATATGCACAAGGTTTGATATCGCTTATGTTGTGAGCATTACTAGTCGATACCAATCTAACCCAGGATCAGAACATTGGGCAACTATCAAGACAATCCTTAAGTACTTAAGAAGAACTAAGGATAAGTCCCTCGTTTACGAAAAAACATCAAAGTTATGAGTTGAAGGCTATATTGACTCATATTTTCAATCTGACGTCGACGAAAGAAGTTCCAACTATGGATATGTATTCACTCTGAATGGTAGGGTTATTAGCTGGAAGAATAAGAAAAAACATCAAAGTTATCATTAGACGATATGTCGTTGAGGAAAATGTCAACATCTTTAAGGCTTCATCAGCTGATAACGTAACAGATCCACTGACAAAGCCAATGTCTTAAATCCAACTTGATCGCCATATGGAAAAAATGGGTATTAGATACATAGAAGTTGGCTTTGAGTGTAAGTGGGAGATTGTCGGAAGTATGCCCACAACGCTACTCATTTGATGTAATAGCTTTTGGAGGGATCGATCACAAACCAGGAATCCTGGATTCCTAAATGGCAAGAATCAGCCCTTTTTAGCACTTTGGGCATATCATCGATGTTGCTGAAAGAATGTGTTTAAGAATACAAACTATCTATTTCTAAGTAAAGAAATCCAGCAGAAAAACCACCCCGATCACTTTAGATTCCCTGATTATTCCTAAGGTTACGGCAGGCAAAAATGTTTTATCGTAGGGGCTGTTGGAAATCAGACACTTCCTCGGCCCAACATGTTGAGACCAAAGCATTACTAGGGAGCTCTTCAAAACTTCCATTTTATTGTTAAATTATTATTTGTTTCATGAAGGTCAAAACTTGTTGTCAATCATTGTTTATTGTATCATGTGTTTAAGTAATAGAGGAATCTAAGGAATGTATTCATTCTAAGAGAGAAGTGATCTAAGTAAGTTAGATTAACAAGATATTTCTCTTATGTTCATTCTTAAAGCATTCCTAGCCATAGGATTGCCAATTTGGCATTGGCAATCTGCTAAGGTTAGTATGTGTTATGTTGACTCAAGTGTGAGTATGACAGTCTCAAGTCATTTAGTGTTGGACACTAATACAAACATATAGGTAATCGAGTACACTGAACAACGATCAAAAGAGAGTTCAAACATACATGTCATGTAAGAACTTATAAGTTGCAATATGCAAAGTAGTCATTTGACTTGAGGCATCACATTTGTATAATGGTTCGGTCCTTGATCTTTGACTATGCAAAGGCATTCCATTGAGAGTGTCCATGGTGTTGTTGGGGTCAAGCTAAGGCATGTGATTGCGTAAGGGATCTCTAACCTTCCATGGTGGAAGGAAAGTTCTTTAAGCTATGATTCGGGAGTCTTTGGCCAAAGCATATGAATATGACTTAGAAAGTATGTTCCAAATTATATTCAAGTGAATCATATAGAAAAGTATCACATTAGATAGTGGACATGAAACAAACTATCACTTAAACAATTTGATTAAGAGTATTGTACTAGAGAATGATCGTATTACATTGTAGTTGTAACTGGATAGGTTCTTGTTAGAAGTATGCCCACAAAGCCACTCATTTGATGTAATAGCTTTTTGGAATACTTATTGTATTAAACTATTATATGTTTAATGAAGGGCAAACCTTATTGTTAATCACTATTTATTGTATTATGTGTTTAAGCAATAAGGGAATCCAAGGAATGTATTTAATCTAAGAAAGAAGCAATCTAAGTAAGTTAGATTAATGAGACCTTTCTCTTATGTTTATTCCTAAAACGTTCCTAGCCATAGGATTGTCAATTGGGTTTTGACAATCCGCTAAGGCTAGTATGTGTTGTGTTAACTCAAGCGTGAGTATGACTAGTCTCGAGTCATTTAGTGTTGGACACTAAGACAAACACATAGGTGCTCAAAGGGTAATTGGGTATACTAAACAACGATAAAAAAAGAGTTCGAACATACATGTCATGTAAGAACTCGTAAGTTACAATATGAAAAGTAGTCCTTTGACCTGAGGCATCATAGATGTTTAATGGTTGGGTCCTTGATCTTTGATCATGTCAAAGGCATTCCATTGAGAATGTCCACGACATTATTGGGGTCAAGCTACCTAGTCATGTAGGCATGTGAATGCACAACAAGGAATCTGTAACCTTCCATGGTGGAAGGAGAATACTCTGAGATATGATTGAGGAGTCTTTGGCCAAAGCATAAGAATATGACTTAGGAAGCTTGTTCCAAATCATATTCAAATGAATCATTAGAGAAGTATCATATTGGATAGTAGACATGAAACAAACTATTACTCAAACAATGTGATTGAGAGTATTGTATTAAAGAAGGACTGTATTGCGTTGTAGTTGTAACTGGATAGGTTCTCCAACCACTTCTACTTAGCTTGGGTAGCCATGACATCCTGCTAGGTGTTACTCATGGTTTGTGGAAGCCCTGAAGATTAGCAAACACTAATCTTCATCAAAGGGAGAATTGAAATGTAGTTTCAATTCACAATCGATCGTTAAGAGCAACAATCACCCATTGCCTCACTAATTGGAACCTAATGGATCATACACTGAGTAAGGATGAAAGTGAAGAAATGTAAAGGAGATGGATAAGCAATTAAATGGTTTAATTAAGAATGGTCAAGATTAATTAAATAGTTAATTAATTATACGAAAGGTTCGTATTGGGCTTTTAAATTAGTTTCGGGCTTTGAGGTCCAAAAGGGTTTTGGTCCACTAGGCCCAATATGTTTAAGTTATATGACAACTAAAACAAAAGTGGGCAAATAGCCCCAGCACTTAGGATGGGCGGGCATAGTGAGGGAATTGGTGAATTTTGCTTAATTGCAAGTTTGCCACTCTCCTAAGAAAGAGATATAAAAGCATCTTTATAGATTTAACCTCTTTAGGGTTTTCTTGAGGCAAAAGAAGAGAAACATTTTTCTCTCTTTTTCTTATAGAGGCTGGCCACTTAGAGGAGGTATAGCTAGCAATCTTTCTTCCTCTAAGTCATCCATATCATCTTCACACCTCATCCTTGGTGTGGAGACTTAGAGACACCAAATCTTTGGTGTTCTTGTAGATTCTTTCCTCACACCCTCAAGGAGCAAAGGAGTATCAAAAGGAAGAAAATCACAAGGAAGATCTAAGGAGCTAGGAGGTGACTTGAAGGCCCTCCAATTGGGTGAATCCCTTGTGTAAACAAGGATGAGCTTCAAGGGTAATGAATCTCAAAATCCTTCCTTCTCTTTAATGTTATTAAAGAGTCTTATGGTTCACCATTCACTAGGCCTTGAAAGTCATGGTTTTAAGAATTTTTTTTGAATGCATGCCTACTTTAAAGTGTTATTAGTTTGCATATGTGTTCAAATGTTCTCACATGTTCTTAGCTAGGACTAATTTTTTCCTTCAGTTCTCCAACCACTTCTACTTAGCTTGGGTAGCCATAACATACTGCAAGGTGTCACTTGTGGTTTGTGAAAGCCTTGAAGATTAGCAATTACTAATCTTCATCAAAGGGAGAATTGAAATGTGATTTCAATTCATAATTGATCGTTAAGAGTAACAATCGTCCACTGCCTTAATAATTGGAACCTAATGGATCATACACCGAGTAAGGATGAATGTGAAGATATGAATGAGATGGATAAGGAATTAAATAGTTTAATTGAGAATGGTCAAGATGAATTAAGTTAGTTTCAGGCTTCGGGGCCCAAAAGGATTTTGGTCCACTAGGCTCATTATGTTTAAGTTGTATGACAACTAAAACAAAATGGGCAAATAACCCAAACACTTAAAGGTGGCCAACCATAGTGAGGGAAATGGTGAGTTTAGAGTAATTGGAAGTTTTGCCACTCACCTAAGAAAGGGGTATAAAAGCATCTTTATAGCTTTAATCTCTTTAGGGTTTCTTTGATGAAAAAGAGTGAAACATTTTCTCGCTTTCTCTCTACAAAGAGGCAGGCCTACATAGGAGGATTTACTGGCTTCAAATTCCTTCTAGGTAATCCATTTCATCTTCACACCATCAACCTTTGTGTGGAGACTTAGAGGTACCAAACCTTTGGTACTTTTGGAGTTCCTTTCCTCACATCCTCAAAAGGAAAAAGAGAATCAAAGAAGGAAGATCCAAGGAGTTAGGAGGTGACTTGAAGGCCCTCCACTTAGGTGAATCCCTTGTGTAAACAAGGATGAGCTTCAAACGTAATGAAGCTCAAAATCCATTCATCTCTTTAATGTTGTTAAAGAGTCTTTTAGTTCACCATTCACTTGGCTTTGAAAGTCATCGGTTTTAGAATTGTTTTGAATGCATGCCTACTTTAAAGTGTTAATTGTTTGCTTATGTGTTCAAATATTCTCACATGTTTTTTGCTAGGACAAAATTTTTCCTTCAATAACTTGATAACTTTAAAGTTAAATTGGAAAATACCATCAACCAAAAAAACCTGGTACCAATAAAACAAGTTATAAAGTGATTAATGGAAGCAAAGCCCGAGCCAGGTGGGTAAAATGTGTTTGAAATCTTTTCCCAAACCATTGTATGGGGTGTTAGCTGACATTAAGCACGCCATATGCTACTTGGGTTAGTAGGGCACCCTACTCTCTAAATGTGGGTAGCAGACCAACAAACTGGCTCAAGCCGAGGTATGATGGGGTACAACAGTTATCAGTTGGTAGTTGTGGCCCATATCCCGCAGATGATGATGCATTTACCTAGCGTGCTACCCGGCTCAACTTTGTGTTTAATTTCACTTAGGGGTTCCACCGTGTTTAGGCTTAATGTATATCCATTAGCCATGCAAAGCAATTCTCAAAGCATATGTATTGACCATATGCTGACTAGAAAAAATGATTAACGAGGCTTATGGAATCAGGCTCTTCACTGAACACACAACATGCAAAAAATTTAAACTTTATGCCCCAAAACCTTATGTCATAGACTTCTACATTTTTGAATCGAAGAAGACTGTGAACCTTTTTCTTAATCATAATACTATCATAGTTGTGTTTCAAATTTTTGTAACCATATTCACCATGCCTTTGTGATCAGTGAACATAGTTGGATTCATGCAAGAACATATGAAACATTATGCCACTTCAAAATAAAAAAATATGAATGATATTTTTCTTTAGATAACTATCATTCATGTTTCCAGTTTCCGGTGCAAGTACTAGTGTTCCAGTCCTTTGTATGACATATAAGCAAGAAGGGCTTTAGCTAATACATGCCCATAAATTTTCTTTATAAACTAGAACCAGTCTTTATTCTGCAAACAGAAAGAATGTTCTCTATGCTTTCCACATAGGGTTCGAAGATATGTAAAAGGCTCTAATACCAAATGTTGGACAATTAATAGTGGAATAAACAAATCCCAAATCCAATAACCACTCACCTTAAGAAGTTATTGATGCTACAAAGATAGAGCTCTTCTACGCTCGACACTATTGTATGCAATTAACAAACAATAGGGCTTGTTCTTTTATTTTTGTAATTAGTGCGAATGCAGAGACCACTATTATATATCCTTAGTGGTGGCATTTGATTAGGTTGGTTCCCATCATGTAATACTAATCAAATCATCCAAACAGATTACCTTGTCACCACAAACTAAAGTGATTATATCAGAATAGTTAAACCTATTCGTACCAAGATTTCTTCCAGCTTTATATTTGTCCAAATACATTCCTTGATAGCTTTACAAGTCTAGTCTATCCTAGTCTATTATGACATAATCCTTTAAGCATATGATAAATTAAGTGTGCAGCTCTAATTAGTTTACACACAAGTATATGATCCCATATCTTTGACATGCATCTCTTCAATCAAGTCTTTGCAAATGTGGTCATGCAAAGCCAGTTCTATTCTTCCAATCTCTTTCCTCTCTCCCCCAAGCAATAGCCGTACACACTTCCGCTACACTCTACCATGTCTTTGCTATTCCACAATGGTGATGATGATGCTTCAACATTGTGGCTCTTTTGAACAACTCATTCGGTTGTCATTTCTTAATCATAATTGGATTGAAAAAGTCCTCTTCTCCCGGCCTCTTCCTTTGTTGAGTTTGTTCGTCCTACATCCATATAAGAATAAAATTGTATATCATAAACATTAACAAAAAATTTCAGACGCAAATTTAAGGGCACATGTTATGAAAGAAAAGTCTCCCGCTCGTGTTATTATGCTCATGTGGAGTGGCTAGTATAATAATTGTACATGGCCATATGTTGATTTTTGTTCATGCATATGCTAATTACATAGTGCATGATGACCTCAACAAGCACATCCCCATGAGCAGTGGGGGAGGGGGGGGGGGGGTGGGGTCAAAACCTGAAAAGCAATGTTTTTCCAAGTAAGGTTTTTCTTCCTTACTTTCTATTTGTCTGTCTTGCGCTCTTTCCTTTTGCTTTTGACCATCTTTGACTACATTATCAAGCATTTTTCAAAATTGTGTGGTCCACATGTACAAGTTAGATTTCTTAATTTATGTCATAATTCTTAAGGGTTGAGTCCAAATATTTTGCCCCTGAAATTCTTGCCTTTGTGTGTACTACCTTATTGATTGACACATATCCCTAAACTTAACCTCATTCAACTCTATCAACTATTAATTAAAAATATATAAAAATAATAATAAATCCAGCAGCCACTAACACACCTAACTCGCTAACACCCTCTCCAGTGTTACCTATAGCCAAATAAACCAAACTGAATCTTCCACTCCCGAGCATCGGCCCTCGAACCTACTTAAATTTATAATGCGAAAAACTCTTCTTTGGCTCATCTTTCCCCTTCCTGTTTATCGAACCCACTCAAATTTAGAATGCGAAAAACTCTTCTTTGGTTCATCTTTCCCTTTCCTCTTTATCGCACCCACCCCCTGTAAATTTAAATAAAGTTGGGTGAGTGGTCATTGGAGCATGTTTACCAGGCTCTTTGTTCTTTAATTTTTGCTTCTAGTTTTATTTAATACTATTAAGAGTTAGCAAAGTTAGATGAGGCTCTTTGTTCTCTACTTAGGATTTACACAATGACAGTATATATTAGAACGTATATCACAACACTCCCCCGAGAGTGTGCAAATACTCAAGTAGATGACGCATTAGATCTTCAGCCAAATGTAAAAGCAATTGATGAAGTCGTCTCATCTTGTCAGCATAAGTAGCAAATGTGAGTCTCAAAACAATCATAAGAATGCATAAGTGGTAAAACTCACAAAGTGTCGCTATGGCAAAACCCAAGGTTTGACAAAAGCCCATAGTTGAAGGAGAAAAGTGAGAAGTTGCATTAAGTTAAAACTAAACATCTTTAGGACGTAAGTAGAGTGCTCACAAAGGTATGACCAACCCAGGATGGGTGCCCCGTCAAAACCTAGTCAGATGGCAAAAACTCAATGGAAAAAATGCTCATAATCATAGGGGAAAAAAAGTACATTATGGTTAAGTGAATATATTTCAGGATACTACCCCTAAGTTTGACAAAACTTCAAATGAAACTAGAAGCATCACAAATGTTACACATACCAATTCTTTAAACAAATTTCTAGAAGATAGACTTCCGCAATGACGTCATGTAAAGGTCAGTAAGGTTGTCTGGGATCAAATTGCTTGACCTTAGTCTTTTGATGTTCATACTGATGTATACGATTGACTTTTTGGATGTATCAAGATCTGGTCGATACATACGACGTTGTCTCTATGGATTGTTGATGGACTCAATGATGGATGAAAAACACAAGTACTTCAAATGTGCTCAACAAGGACTCTTAACAATGTCTCTCACGTGGTGAAGTATGGTGAGTCTTGGAACGATTCGAAGATTTCGCAACTAAGGTCCAGCTGGTTGACCTTCAAGGTATTGCAGTGTTCCTTAACGGTAAAGACATAAAAATATGGGAACGTACCTTGTACATATCAGATAGACATTCGGATCTAGTAAGTCCCACAAGGTAGGCATCATTCCGAAGACTAAATGGGAGTGATTTATTCTAAGATAGGGATAAATTAATCTCAAATCCGTAGTAACAGAAAATTGTCTTTAACACCAATTGGGTTGTAGCATGTAGGCGTAATGCTGCTTTATTCCAAAAGATTATCAACACTTAAGATGTCTGATCTAGTGCATTGACCTAAGTACAAGTAAACATCAATTGTACTTAGATATGGAACTATCAGCTCTATCAGCTCTATAACCTCATCAAAAGGTCTCATTTACATCTAGCGTACAGACGATCAGTGCTATACTCGGAAGTAACACATTCTGGGTCTAATTCGACTGGTGGACTAGAATATTGTCAGAACTATGTTCGAAACTTCAGATTGAGGTAGTGTCAAGTTTTTCTAAGATCATTTATCCAAGTTCTGAGTTCAGGGGAGAGTTAGTTTTCTCAAGCTTTTCCGAAGTCTTAGTGAGATTTATGTCATTAACATAAAGTGAAACTCTAGTAATTTTGGAATTTGTACATATAGGGGCATATATCCCTAACTGATCAAATATTCACTTAGATAGGTATACCATATCCGTCCAGATTATTTTGCATCCATAAAGTGAAAGCTTCATTAGAACCGAGAGGGTGTTCTGTGGTGTAAACTATTTGAATTAGTACATGCAATTCCTTTAGAAACTTCCATGTGGATTTCATGTCATGATCCTAGAGATACGTTGTAACCATGTTTATAATGCTGTAATTAATCAGAGCATATGAGAGAAGCTTTACGCCATAAGGCAGTGTTATATCGCATTATTTCATTCATCTTATTTGACATGGATTGTTTATTTCTAATTGACCAACCACTTCTACGTTTAGTAATAAAAAAATACAATTTGATATCGTCACTTTTTATTTATGTCAGTAGCTACCATATAACTAAAACACCGTCGACGATAATCTTATTCTAATTCCATATCTCATCCAAGCTAGTATACTGGATCAAGAACTTCAAGTCTCGGGATTAATCTGGATTTAATCTCATGAGAGAAATGATTAAGACAATGAGGGATTCGTTGGTGCCATGTTTCTCCACCTTCGGGGAGGTGAATCTTTCAAACTGAGTGATCTGTCACATTTTCAGCGGAGGACGGACTAATTAGCTAGCTGCCAATGTATAAGGCTGGCCACTAAGCGAAGCAGCCTCCCTAGCAGTGTCTCGTCCATCTTGAAACAATGATGTCGGTTAGATATGCCAATCCTTGTAAACATGTTTGTAGCTGATATATGCAATTTTGTCGCATTTGCTAGACCAGATGAAGTGTCTGCTAACACTCTGATGATTTAGAATAGGGATCAGGATGAGACATAGTGAGGACATCCATGATAATTTGCACCATTCTTCATAAACGTTAACGTTTTTGTCTCCCCATAACGCTGGAAAGACTGTCTCATTGAAGTGACAATCCCCTAATTAAGCGGTACAGAAATCGCATGCAATGGTTTAGGAGAATCATCATCAACATTTGATTTACATCCTTTTGTGAGGACTCATATTAGTACTGTGTCGGCACAATTGGCATATAAATTGTACATGCAAAACACATACAAAACTTCAAGTTTGTACCCAGTTACCAACTATAACACTCAAATAGGATTGAGCGCCTTATGTGGATTAAAATAGCTAAAGTAGTACATGGTCCCAAGCAAGGGTCAAGATTTTGGTACGTATGACCAACAATCGAGCGATCAATTGAATGTGTTTAATTAATGCTTGTATTAGGCCATTTTGAGGTTCAATTACAAACCCAAAAGACATGCAATAGTTATCTCAAAGATATCTTTAAAAAGTTAAGGGAGAAAGAAGGATGAAAATCATATGAAGAATAAATTAATTTTATATAGATGAAGAACAAATAATGAGTATATATACAGTTTGGGATAATTCTTTCAAGTGGATATGTTAAAAAAATTATTTTTATAGTGTTGACTGTAGGATTTAAAATCCAGCGTACTTTTGCCATTTGATTTGAGCAAAAACAAATTTGTACCGTTAAAATAAAATTAAAAAATTGCCAAAAATCTGAATTTTAAAATGGACCATTGATCACCAATGGTGCAGAAATCAAAAGGCTGACAATTGTCTGAATGTTACCGTTGGACAATTGCGGTCCCCTGCCACTTAGGGCCCAGTTGTCTGCCACTTTCCAAATTCCTCTAGCCGTTTGCTTTTTTAAAAAACAAAAGCTGGCGTCTCAATCATTTGGGTTATCCAAATAGAAACACAAATTGAGTTTCAAATTGTTTGAGTTTTGGTCTGTGACATCCCACATCGCCTAGGGGAGTGATCCTTAAATGTATATTCTCATCCGTACCTAGCACGAGGCATTTTGGAAGCTCACTGGCTTCGGGTTCCATAGGAACTCTGAAGTTAAGCGAGAAGGGGGCTAGAGCACTCCCATGATGGGTGACCCACTAGGAAGTTGCTCGTGATTTCCCAGAAACAAAATCGTGAGGGCGTGGTCGGGGCCCAAAGCAGACAATATCGTGCTACGGTGGTGGAGTGGGCCTGGGAAGTGATCCGCCCGGGTCGGGATGTGACATGTCTCACCATTGGGTGACAAGTTTTGGATTTGGGTCTTACCCTTGGAGTTGGCCTAAAGTAGATGTATTTGATCAAGACTTTAAATGGATCCCTAGAAGTTCACAGGTATTCAACTAAGATTTAAAAGAGTTTATAAAACTTTATAGAAATTTGAATGTATTCATTCTGGATTTTAAAGTAGTTCATAAAACTGACGAGTATTCTATTATAATTGGATTTTAATATATTACAAAAGATGAAAGATTTTAATGGATTTAGAGGGCTTTTATAGTATATTTTTTTAGGTTGTAAGAAATCAGGCCTCAATTCCATTAAACACTATAAATTTGTAAATCTTTTAAAATCTCAATGAATATAATAATACCGAGCTATTTCAAGATTAAATTCCACACTAGTAATAGTTGTTTAAATTGTCCATAATATCAGTAATATTGGCGGTAGGTCATGTTGGGCCTAAAAAGTTATCAATAAATTGGTATCAAACTCATCATAATTACCACACCTAATATGATAAATGCTCTTAACATGATGACTGCTCTTGACAATAAATTAGTACTAATTGGCTAAAACAAAGTTATAACAAAACTGCAATCTAATATGAAGATTGATGCTTTGTAGTCAATCTACTGACAATTTTTTAACTTATAAATGAGATGTCTTTTGAATATCATGAATAACTAGTTTAAAAGAAATTTATTATGCACCATTCAATATAAATATTCATTATAACAGGAAAAATATAAAATTTTACATTAATGGTAGGTGAAATGAATAATTAAAATTAAGATAGAATATCTAACTGTTATGAAGCACTAAGTGTGCTATGTAGCATAGTAGCTACTCTACTCTACTATTATTATTATTATTATTATTATTATTATTATTATTATTATTATTATTATTATGTGTCTTAACATTTCGGTTTAGTGACATGCATCCTACTTTTTTTTGTTTAATGGTCAAAGATAGTGAAATATGTTATAAATAGGCAAAAGTTAGAGAGATAACCTTTACTAAAGACAAAAGCGTAGTAGGTGCAATGTATCACACTATTTTATTTTTTTTTGTAACTATAACACAAAAAGATTGCAGGTAAAGAAGGGAAAGAAGAGAATTGATATTATTGCTTTCATTTCTTTTCTATGTATTGTGATCAAACACATAATGCTCCTTATATACAGTCATATCCATGAAGAATCATAAAAGTGAAATGAGTGCATTTTAAAAAGCATCATACAACAACAACAATGTTACTATTCTTAAGTTTTCCTCACTTTTCATCTTTAGCTAAAACATGTGGGCATTCATTCCCACAACTTTTACAACACTCCCCCTTGGATGCCCACATATCTACATCAATTGCCTCATTAAAACCTAACCCAGTGGAAAAAAATCATAGCGAAGGAAAAAGAGCACAACTTTGCTTGGATTGTTGTGATGCGTTGAATAAACAACACACAAATTAAACCCTCTTGTTGACAATTGTAGTATATATGCAAGTAGGGATCGTTCTAAACTGGGGATTAGGAGGGATTGCTAATCTATATAAAATAAACTTAGAAACACTAAATAAAACTTTAAAAACACAAATCTAAAATCAAAACACTTAACTAGATTCAAATGATTCCAACTAAACTAGAATAACTCAAAATAAAACTAACAAATAAACTAAAACAGATTCTAGGGTTGTTTTAGGACGTGAATTGAATTTAAAAGATTCAAATTATGAAAATTAACCAACTCTAAACTAAATTAACTCAAAGAATTCAAAAGAAATCAAATAAAGTAGATTCAAATCAAAGGACATAAATTGTAAAAGGGGGATTGGGTTTTGATGAGAATAACTTGAAAATAAACAAATTATAAACTAGACAAATTTAGACACAAAATATGGTTGTTTGAATGGATGATGGATTAACTAGAGGGTTCTCCTCCACACATATACACTTGTACATAAACCAATTTTCAGTTGTTCTTTCGATAAATTATGAAACTCAATACCCCGGGTTAACCGTGATAGCACTTTTTTAACCTTCAAGTTCTCCTTAAGTTAATGAATTTAATGGGAAATCCCATATAACAATTCAAAACATTCTTCAAAAGTTCCATACGTGAAAAGCACAATAAAGATACAATCAAAGATCATTAAGATTCATGAGAACTATAAGTATTGACGAGGCATTCGTAACTATGAAAAGCATGATACTCTTGCCAAGAATTCACTTAACACGATTGTGGATAGCAACCTTCACTACTCATGAATATAAGTTCATAACGATTAGGTGAAATTTCCTTATATTCTAGCATCAAACTTATGCATGAAAACTAAGCGTGCACTCTTAATTAACATACACAAATAAGTTATTAATCAAATAGTTAAGCAAATTGAAATCACAAATTATTAAAGCACAACCAAAAGTAATTATTTCATAATGCAAATGTAATCATGGCTTTGAATCCCCCTAGCAAAAGGGGGGTTTAGTTCCTCATAATTGTAAAACAAAGGTAAATAGATTTATACATTGAAAATAAAAGAAAGAAAACACATAAACACTCCAATGATCCTCGTTGAGTGGCAAGCACGTCCAAGCACTTTCCTTCCCTTCCTTTGCTACGGCACAAGGAGTGGTTGTGGGTTGAAGGGTTGATTGTATGGAGGAATGGATAGGGGGATGTATGGTGGTATTTAGGATGGGTAGGGAGGGGTAAGGTTAGGATAGGTTAGAACCAGATTTTTGGAATAAAGAAAAGGGAGTTGCGGCTAGGATAGTTTAGGGAGTGTAGAATGGAAGTGTTGTGTGAATTGGTGTCTTTGGCCTTGATGGAGAAGCCTATTTATAGGCTTTGAGAATGAATCACTACCATCCATTTTCTTGGTGAGAATGAATAACCACCATCCATTTTTGTTGGTGAGAATGAATCACTACCATCCATTTTGTTGGTGAGAATGAATCACAACCGTCCATTTTTATGCTCCCCATGCATACAATCCATTTCACCCCAAAATAGTTCCAAATTGCACCAAAATGCACTTCTTTGCTAACTTTGTTATTTAGAACCTACAAACACATGAAAATAGCTTAAAACATTCTAATAAGATGAAACTAATTAAGTAAATGCAAGGAAACAAACTAATAAAGTCACATAAATATGTTCCTATCAAACTCCCCCACACTTAGCTTTTGCTAGTCCTCTAGCAAAACAAAGAAACAAAACACAATCTAAACCTTCCAACGTTACCTCAGGGATTTCCAATGCACATGTTAAAAATCATTACTTGCACAGATTTTGGTCATCAATATCCTTAAGCATACACTTAACCACAATCACCATTTACTAGTTCTCTTTTAATCGATTAAAACATCATTTTGAATGTAATAACATGCCTTAGAGAATTCCCTCAATTCCTTACTAGATATGCAATCATTTTTCACTTAGATTTTTAAACTACACTCCCTACACTAGGTATATGTGAGAAGATTGATGTACACATGAAAACTAAAACTCACATATATTTAACAAAGAAAGCACTTTTCTGGAGTTATCAGTGAATATATGAATATGATCTAATGAAAGGAATGCTACTACTTAGATGCAAGAACTGGTGACACCATATGCTCATACCAATCCCAAACTCCACATATTGAGCACATAATACTCAAGATAGAAGTGTAAGGGTTGTAACGGGGCTAAAGGCGTTTGGTTAACAAAGAACGGATATGTAAAACAAAGGTTCTTAAAGACATAGTGAGCAAAACAATGAAATCAACTTAGAATTCATTTTTGAATGCAAACTCAAATTTTGAACAAAAAGGGGAGAAGTCACACATTTTAGGGCCAGATTTGATGATTTGGACCTTTCCTTCAACAATCAATACTTTCAAACTCATTCTTTCTTCTTTTCTTTTATGTTTTTCTTTTCATATGTTTTTCACTTTTTTTTTTTTTTTTTGTAACCCAAAACGTACAAATAAGCTCAAAAACAACCATTTCCTCCCCCACACTTGTTTTCTTGCATAGTGTAGATCAAAAGGAATTCATTTTATGTTATGCTTACTAGACTTTAAGAACAAGGGTATGGAAAGTCCTAAACTAGGCTAGGTAAGGTTATTGTGGGTTAATAAAGAACATAGGCTAAACAAGGCTCAAATGGGGTTTAATCTACAAAATAGATAATAATGAAGGGCACGACTATTTGGCTACGGTGGAGACTACACCACTTCATCTTGATATGTGTTATGCATTACAATGTCATGCTTTGAATGAAACGGATACAAGTTCTAGCATTTAGTTCTATCAAAATGCATTCTAAATAGCAACCAATCAAAGAATAATGAGATCATGCATCGACTTTAGAAAACAAGAACTCACAGATTATAACTCTCCAAAGAAAGTAAAGGCTCGAGTCTCACAAGGATGTAGCGTTATATGAGTTCCTTCCTTCAAGCATGTTATGAAAACTTATTTTATCCACTTTGTAATCAAATGTGAGTTCATAAACAACAACTACAACTAAGCATAGGACAAGAGCATATCAAACTTCAATCCATGCTTGTAACTTTCTTTAACAGTTATGCAATTAAAAACCGAATCCTCATCATTGTGTTGGAAGGTACCTAAGACACAAATACACCAAAATGACTCTAAAACAACTCTTTTTGGTATTTTTCAAAACTTTTTCAAATTTTTATGTCATTTTCGTATGATTCCGTCAAAACACAATAAAACACACCAAAACAGCTTAAAAACACTTAGAAATAGTGAGAAACAACGTAGCTTCATGTGGTAGATGATCTTTGGTCGTGCTTGTTCATTTTCCACAGCTTTCATCTTGAACTGGATGGGACTTTCCACACCTTTCATCTTGAACTGGATGGGGCTTCTTCAATTCTGATGATATGAGGTACTTTTGCTTTTGAAGAAGTATCTTTCCATAGGTTGATTCTTGAATTGGGTTGGGGAGCTTTTTACTTGCAAGTGCTCCTCAGCTTAGTTGAGGATGAATCAGCACGTTGTCTCCACATCCTTCAAGTAATCAGGTCTCCATGCAGGTGTGGCATCTTCTCGAGTTCTTGGATCTACTCAGACTCTTTCTGCTCTTCGATGCAACTCAGACTTCTCCTGCATCGTCTGTGAGATACTTTTGCTTTTGCAAAAGTATTTTCCCAGAGGTTTATTCTTGAACTGAGATGGAGGGGCTCGAAGATGAGTACTCGAGAGCAAGACTAGGTAAGCAATCAGGATCTCTCTTTCTCCTTGTTCTTCAGATGAAGGTGAGGAAAAAGCATGATATGAGATAATTTTGCTTTTAACCTTCATGATATGAAATACTTTTTCTCTTGATGACTTGTTTGCAGAGGTACTCCAGGGGATGAGGAACACTGAGTAACTCGAGAGGTTTCTTTGGAAATACATTCTCAGAGATGAAGAAGTGTTGAGTGAGTCTGTCTTTGCTATGGAGGGCGAAGGTAGACACTTATAGGAATTTCTTCACAACTGGTACTATTCTTTTACTCTTGTCGGCAGCCGGTGGATGATTGAACAGTAAGGTTTACGCGCTTTCTAACAAAGTTACCCGTAATTCCCACAAAGTTGAGGGTGCATGTGACAGGTGACGATAAGTCTGGAAAAGTTGATCTTTTGAAATCTAGGGGTAGGCTCATGGTTTCTGAGCAGGCCTGGCTTTTGAGATAGGAGCGTCTCTTCGATTTGCGAACGGACGCCTCTTTGATTTGCGAGCAGGCGCCTCTTCGATTTCTGAGTAGTGCCTCTTCGATTTCTTCTTTTTATAGAGGCACTAATTTTGTTCCACATCACACTTGAATTACCTCCTGTAAAAACTCCCTTCTTGCACTTCTGAAATCTTAATCAGTCCGATCTCTTCTTTCTCAACACCTTCGAAAAATGTCTTGCCCCTCTGACCGTCGCCTTAACTTGAATGTCGGGGAAAATGATGATTTGTCTTCTCCACACAACATTTGGTATTCGTCCTTCTTATCCCCCAATGGTCCTCTTACAGTTGGGGACTCTATGATGAAGAATGATACAACTGCTACGGTGGTTGCTATAAACCTTCTCACTCCAAGAGACAATAGGTTGCTTTCCAAGCGGTCCGACGAGCTCGCTGTTCAGGACTCTCTGGTGCTTAGCATCCAGTGTGCAGGCTCAGTCTCAAACATGGGCCAACGCCTTCTTGCACGATCTCGTCAGGTTGAGTCTTTGATGGCTGAGGTGGCCAGTCTTCGACAAGAGGTCAGAGGACTCAGGCATGAGAATAAGGAGTTGCACATGCTCGCAACTAGTTACTCAACAAGTATGAAGAGGAAGCTTGACCAGCTGCAGGAGTCCGAAGTGCGGATTCAGAGTGATCATCAAAGGTTTGTGGCGTTACTGCAGAGGCATCTTCTGCCTTCGTCATCTGGAGTTGCACCAAGTGTTGAGGCTCTGGAGGATCAAACTCTGGCGCTTCATCTTTCTAGAGCTCTGTCGGCTGCTGAGGCACCACCTGACCAATGAATGCTATTAGTTTACACATTATTGTAAAATATTTTTGCTTTTATTTTTATTTGATTTGATTTGATTTGATTTTTTTATTTTATTATTTTATTATTAAAGCAATGTAAAATATGTAAATCAATGTAAAAAGACTTTGTTTACCCAACCCCACACTTAAACTAAACATTGCCTTCAATGTTTTAAACATAGGTTCACACTTAAGCAAACAAACAATTAGTGAACTAAGCAAGGCAAGATAAATGCAGTAAAGAGAAAGGTTTAGGAGTGCAAATCTAATTTGTTGAACAATTCCAAAGTCTCCCTTCGTTGAATGCTTGGGTTGCCTCCCAAGAAGCGCTTGTTTTAAAGTCTTGTAGCCGGACAAGACTTTCCATTAAACTCCCTTAGGTTCCACGACATAGAATTTATCTTCGAATGGGAGGTGATACTTGAAATGATCCGGCAATGGTTTAAATTCAAGAGTAGGTGCCTGAATCATCAAAATCAGCATGTTAGTATAAAACAAAATTAAAATTGGAGAAGATGGCTTACTTTCTTTCTCCGACACAAACTCAATGACAAATACCACATCTTCAAAAGTTTAAGGGACTTTGAACTTGGCCAAATTTACTATGATGGTTGTGGCTTGTCCCGTGTCATCAGTCTCAACTTCTTTGGCATCTGTTTCCTCAAATACATCCTCTTTGATGCATTCAACATAGTCTCTAGCCACTTTCTTTTCTTGAATTATTCTTCTTGGTGTACAAGTTTCTTTAAACAATTCAACACAATCTGGAACTTGATTTGGTGCACCAAGAATTGGGGTATCACCTTGCACCTGTGGAAGAGCTTCTACAATGTCTTTTTCACTCTCTTCGTCATTGGGAATCAAAAACATGCGAAGAAAATGGACATTTGGTGGAATAATGTTAGAATGAATTGAATTTGGAACAACATTACTGGAGTTGGACATCATAGGGACTTAAGGGTCTTGCGGTAAGAGTTCTTCTAAACTGCACATGTCGTCCTCCTCATCTTCTTCTTGCAGCAGCAATTCATCCATGTTCGGGCTATGTTTGGATGGTTCTGGGACAACTTCATCCTCCATATCACTTTCCAAAGTGATGGCTTCCTCGATTTCAACTTCTCTCTTTGAATTTGCCATGTTGGAATTGCAGAGAGTTCACGTTGCTCTTGAATCTGCGCCATGAATTCCACAATCTGTCCAACTTGCTTTTCTAATTCATCCACTCTTTTGACTCGGTCTTGCATCTCCTTGTTTTGATTTTCTACTCCCTGTGTCAAAGAGGTGATTAATTGAATAATATTATTATTATCCACCGACGAACCTAAAATTGGTTGGGAAGATTGTGGTGGAGGCTGTGGTGGTGCATATGGCCATTGATAGAACTCCTCCTATGGCTGCAATTGTTCTTTTTGTGAGCCCTACGTCAAAGAGATTAGTCCTTCAAGAATTTCATTATAACTCATGGGCATACTTGAATTCGATTGGAATTGTTGTGGGGGAGGTTGTTGTGGGGGAGGTTGAGGTTCATCCCACATATAATCTGAATAATCTCTCCAATCCGAATTGTAAGCGTTGGAAAACATGTTGTTGCTTGGTTGATCATAGCCGTGATGACCCCAAGCATCTCCGTTTGCAGCAAATTGAGGACATTGATGAGTTTGATATTCTTGCTCATAGGGCACATCAAATGTAAGGACACTTGGCATTGTGGTCCTTTCGGCATTATAAGTCAATTGAGAAGTGAGATGCACCAATTGAGCTTGAATGGTCGCAAATGCCATGTCTTGCTCCATTTGTACCTAAAATCAAAGAAAGAAAACTAAATCAAATATCAAAAGTAAAAGACACAAACACAAACATAAACATAAACACAAACAGAAACAAAGGGATTAGCAAATTTGCTAATCCCAGGCAATGGCGCCAAAATTTGATGCGTTGAATAAACAACACACAAATTAAACCCTTTTGTTGACAATTGTAGTATATATGCAAGTAGGGATCGTTCTAAATCGGGGATTAGGAGGGATTGCTAATCTATATAAAATAAACTTAGAAACACTAAATAAAACTTTAAAAACACAAATCTAAAATCAAAACACTTAACTAGATTCAAATGATTCCAACTAAACTAGAATAACTCAAAATAAAACTAACAAATAAACTAAAACAGATTCTAGGGTTGTTTTAGGACGTGAATTGAATTTAAAAGATTCAAATTATGAAATTAACCAACTCTAAACTAAATTAACTCAAAGAACTCAAAAGAAATCAAATAAAGTAGATTCAAATCAAAGGACATAAATTGTAAAAGGGGGATTGGGTTTTGATGAGAATAACTTGAAAATAAACAAATTATAAACTAGACAAATTTAGACACAAAATATGGTTGTTTGAATGGATGATGGATTAGCTAGAGGGTTCTCCTCCACACATATACACTTGTACATAAACCAATTTTCAGTTGTTCTTTCGATAAATTATGAAACTCAATACTCCGAGTTAACCGTGATAGCACTTTTTTAACCTTCAAGTTCTCCTTAAGTTAATGAATTGAATGGGAAATCGAATATAGCAATTCAAAACATTCTTCAAAAGTTTCTTACGTGAAAAGCACAATAGAGATACAATTACAGATCATTAAGATTCATGAGAACTATAAGTATTGACGAGGCATTCGTAACTATGAAAAGCATGATACTCTTGCCAAGAATTCACTTAACACGATTGTGGATAGCAACCTTCACTACTCATGAATATAAGTTCATAACGATTAGGTGAAATTTCCTTATATTCTAGCATCAAACTTATGCATGAAAACTAAGCGTGCACTCTTAATTAACATACACAAATAAGTTATCAATCAAATAGTTAAGCGAATTGAAATCACAAATTATTAAAGCACAACCAAAAGTAATTAATTCATAATGCAAATGTAATCATGGCTTTGAATCCCCCTAGCAAAAGGGGGGTTTAGTTCCTCATAATTGTAAAACAAAGGTAAATAGATTTATACATTGAAAATAAAAGAAAGAAAACACCTAAACGCTCCAACGATCCTCGTTGAGTGGCAAGCACGTCCAAGCACTTTCCTTCCCTTCCTTTGGTACGGCACAAGGAGTGGTTGTGGGTTGAAGGGTTGATTGTATGGAGGAATGGATAGGGGGATGTATGGTGGTGTTTAGGATGGGTAGGGAAGGGTAAGGCTAGGATAGGTTAGAACCAGATTTTTGGAAGAAAGAAAAGGGAGTTGCGGCTAGGATAGTTTAGGGACTATAGAATGGAAGTGTTGTGTAAATAGGTGTCTTTGGCCTTGATGGAGAAGCCTATTTATAGGCTTTGAGAATGAATCACTACCATCCATTTTCTTGGTGAGAATGATTCACCACCATCCATTTTTGTTGGTGAGAATGAATCACTACCATCCATTTTCTAGGTGAGAATGAATCACCACCATCCATTTTTATTGGTGAGAATGAATCACTACCATCCATTTTGTTGGTGAGAATGAATCACAACCATCCATTTTTATGCTCCCCATGCATGCAATCCATTTCACCCCAAAATAGCTCTAAATTGCACCAAAATGCACTTCTTTGCTAACTTTGTTATTTAGAACCTACAAACACACGAAAATAGCTTAAAACATTCTAATAAGATGAAACTAATTAAGTAAATGCAAGGAAACAAACTAATAAAGTCACATAAATATGTTCCTATCATGTTGATACAGTGTTAAGTAAGCTTATGTTGCCTTGTTAAAACCTTGATAGGAAAAACCTAAGGGGAAAAATCCTAGTCGAAGGAAAAAGAGTACAACATGTATGTATCATGGATGTTTCCCCTAATATGTATATCCGCCTGATTTCGCATTCTTCAAATTTAACTGATTGGTAAGCCGATGTAATCCAGTACCACGCATAGCTTCTTAAACATGCACTTTGGTAGAGATTTGGTGAATAGGTATGCCAGATTTTCATTGGAACAGATTTTTCTAACTTTAATAACTTTAGCCTTCTGAAAATCATGTGCACTGAAATACTTTGGCGATATATGTTTAGTCTTATCACCCCTGGTGAATCTTTCCTTCATTTGGGCAGCACACACTGCATTATATTCTTGAATGACAGTTGGAGTGTCTATTTTAGAAGGTAGATCACATAAATTCCAAATGTGGTGGATCATTGATCTTAACCAAGAACATTCACGACTTGCCTCATGTAAAGCAAGTATTTCTGAGTGATTGGAGTTGTAGCAACTAATGTTTGCTTTGTTGAGCTCCATGGTGCGATGTAAAACAACACACAAATTTAACCCTCTTTTTGACAGTTGTAGTAAAGATGTAAGTAGGGTATCGTTCTATGCCGGGGATTAAGAGGGATTGCTAATCTACTCTAAATTGATTTAAAAATATTAAATAAGACTCAAAAACACAAAACTAGGAAAAAGACACTTAACTAGACTTAAACAACTCAAAACAAGTAGTTAGACTCAAACTAGATACTAGGGACTGATTTGGAAGGAATTCGAATTAAAAGACTCAAATACTCAAGAGATACCAAATTGGACAAATTCTAACTAAATAATACAACTTAACAATGGGGGGTTTGGCTTTGACGAAAGTTAAAACTAAACCTAAATAAACTTGCAGATTTGACAAAAACATGAAATTAAGGTGAATGGATGGGTGATGGACTAGCTAGAGGGTTCTTCTCCACACATGACACATATGCAACGTAAATTAATTTTCAGTTGTTCTTTCAATAAATTATAAATCTCAACACTCCAGATTAACCGTGAACAACACTTTTAATCTTCAAGTTCTCCTTAAGTTATTGAATTGGACGGAAAAGCGCATACAACAATTCAACACATTCTCTAAAAGTCCCCTACGTGAACAGCACAATAGAGATACAATTAAAGATCATTAAGTTTCATGAGAACTATAAGTATTGACGAGGCATTCGTAACTATGAAAAACATGATACTCTTGCCAAGAATTTACTTAACACGATTCTGGATAGCAACCTTCACTACTCATGAATATAAGTTCATAACGATTAGGTGAAATTCACTTATATTCTAGCATCAAATTCATGCATGCAAACTAAGTATGCATCCTTAATCGACATACTAGAATAAGTTATCAATCAAGCAGTTAAGCAAATTAAATTCACAACTCATGAAATCACAACTGAAGGTAATTAATTCATATTACAAATATGTTCATGGCTTTGAATTAACCTCTAGCCAAAACAAATTTAGTTACACATTATTTTCAAATTAAAACAAAAGTAAAATATAAGTTGAGAGATAAAACCGAAATGAGAGAAGTGCACAGATTTCCTCCTAATTTTTCTGCTCTGTTCTCTGTGCCGCTGCACAGACTGGTAGCCTCTCCTGATGCGTCCCTGTGCGCTTTCCTCCTCTCTCCAGAAAAATAGAAAAGTGCCGTGTATATTTCTGCTTCTGTCCGTGGCTCTCTGTGCCACTGCACAGATCTCCTTTAGCTGCTGCCCCTTGGCAGCTGTCCTGTCTTCACTGGCTGCTCCCCCCTCGGTTTTTCTTATTGCACCGTGCCACACTTGGCAGCTTCTGTGCTGCTGTGCTGCTGTGCCCTCTTTCTTTTTCTTTTTTTTTATTTTCTTTCCGCACGCTGCCAAGGCAGCTGCTCATTTTCACTTCAAATGGGCGCTGCCTTCCTTGCCGCTGCACCCCTGCAGCTTTCCTCTGGCAGCTTCCTTTTATATTTTTTTTCTGCCTTGGTTCCGTGCTCTGTATCTTTCAGTGCTCTCCAGTCCTCCTAGCTGTTCGTGTCCCACTGCCTTCCTGTCCGCACCCTTTCTTATTGCATATCTGCCTGTCTCCCTTTTTTATTTTAATTTTTTATATGTTCTTTTTCTTTTCTTCCATGCTGCCTCCTGGCAGCTCTTCTCACTTTTCCCGTGTGAATATTGAATTTGCCTTGGCAAGAAAGCACAATGCCTGCCTTGCTTTATTTGCACCGTGTGTCACTGCTTTCTCTCTTATTTTTCACACAAAACAAACCAACCCAATTGCAATTACTCTAATTCGAACCGAAAACATAAACAAAGAAAATAAGTGAGTAAGGCAGTTTTGACGAATTTGACACTTAAAATTTCACTTATTCTATTTTTATTTTCTTTGCTTGATAAATTCTATAAAACACAAAAACAAAGTAAAAAGCTTAAAAATATAAGGAACTAACTAAGAAAAGATAAGTGAATTTGATGTAAAATATATATAAATATGAGCTTATCACTCCATGAGATTGTTTTATCTCCATTAGTGAACACATATCCAGTTTGTGAGCAGACTTTATGAGGATCAGAGAGAAAACCAGTACCTGCATATCCAACAAGGCTTTTGTCATTTGTGGATTTCTCAGAGTATAAGAGACCCATGTCTATTATCCCACAAAGGTATCGTAAAACATCTTTGACGTTCTTCCCATGATGAATTGTTAGAGTTATACCTTTGCTAACAAGTTGACTAAAAAAAGCTATATCTGATCTAGTACATTGTGCTAAATACAATAAAACACCTCTTGCACTCAGATATGGTACTTCTAGACCAATGACCATTCCATCATCTTCTTTTGGATGAAATGGATCTTTCTTAAATTCCAAAGAACGAACTACGATTGGAGTGCTGAGTGGATAAGCCTTGTCCATGCCAAATCGCTTGAGGATTTTTTTTTAATGTAAGTTGATTGATAGACCAAAATTCCATTAGCATAATACTCCATCTGTAAGGCAAAACAATATTTTGTTTTCCCAAGGTCTTTCATTTCAAATTCACTTTTTAGATATTCAATAGTTTTATTGAGATCTTTAGGGGTTCCAACTAAGTTCATATCATCGGCATATACTGCCATTGTAGCAAATCCAGAATTTGACTTCTTAATGAACACAAAAGGGCAAATGACATTGTTGGTATATCCTTCTTTGATCAAATATTTACTGAGATGATTATACCACATTCGTCCAAATTGTTTTAGCCCATATATTGATCGCCTTAATTTGATTGAAAGTATACCACGTGATTTGTTGGTCATTTCAGGCAACTTAAGTCCTTTTGGGACCTTCGTATATATGTTAGCTCTAATTCTCCATATAGATACGCGGTGATATCCACAAGTCGCATGTCAAGTTTTTCTAAAACCACCAAACTTATTCAGTAATGGAACGTAATTGCGTCCATTATAGGAGAGTATGTCTCCTCATAATCAATTCCAAGTCTTTGTGAAAAGTCTTGTGCAATGTGTCGTGCAATATATCTTACAATCTCTTTTTTTTTATTTCATTGCGCTTTTATCTAAATACTCATTTGTAACCCATGGGATTTACTCCAGGCAGGGTTTGGACTACTGGTCCAAAAACACTTTGCCTTTTCCAAGGAATTTAATTTTGCATGGATTGCATCTTTCTACTTAGACCAATCCTGTCTCTATTTGCAATCATAAACAGAGCAGGGCTCAATATCATCGATTAATATGATTTCAGTAGCTACTGCGAATGTGAACATGTAGTCGATGATTATTTCATTTTAATCCCATAACTCATTATTATGTGGATAATTTATGGAGATTTCCTTGCTTTCGTGTACTTCTATCTCTTCAAAGACATGTGTCTCGTGAAGGACATTTTTTTTCTTTTTGGAAGTATAGAATCATGAATTATGGATTCATCATTCATTTTCTTTTCCTAAATGATTGCATTTGGATTCAGATGTGCTCTTATCTTCCTCTTTCGAGGGTCTAAATCTTTTGAACATGGGAGTTTACCCTGCTTCAGGCATGCAATGAATGAATCATTGGCTGTTACTTTATTTTGTCCAACAGGGACATTAATTCTTGCAGGTGCATTTGTAGTTGGTATATGTGATTTTGTCACTTTCGTAACATCATTAAATGCAGTTGTCATTTAATTAGCAATACTTTGAAGATTAACAATCATTTTCACTTCATTTTCACATTGAGTGTTTCGTGGATCAAAATGAGATAAGGTGAGTACAACCCATGTCCATTCTTGTCGTTCTTCTAGAACGGTCTTTTCTCCCCCCTAACGTTGGGAAAATTGTCTAACAATTTGTAAAACAAGCTGTAAAAATATCACTTGTCAAAGGTTCCAAATATCTAATGATAAATGGTGATTCAAAATCCACATAAATTTCTAGTCTGCGCTGAGGTCCCATTTTAGTGCGTTAAGCACATAAACAGCACAACAAAAAAAAAACTCGTAAACGTGTCATGTTTGGTTGATGCCCAAACACAAGTTGTACTGAAAGTATTAATGGTTGGCTATAGGTCTTGATTAAACTAATGATGCAGCATGTAAGATGGCATGTCCCTATGCATAAACTGGCAATTTTGTTTTAATGAGCAGAGCGCGAGCTATTAATTGAAGTCGTTTGATAAATATTTCTGCTAAACCATTTTGAGTATGGACATGAGGAACACGGTGTTCAACATTAATACCTAGTGTCATGTAGTATATTCACTAGCGTTATCAAGTTGGATTGACTTAATAGGGTAATTTGGGAATTGTGCTCATAATTTAAATATCAAAGCAATAAGTCTCGCAAAGGCTACATTTCGAGTAGATAAGATGCAAACATGTGACCATCGGGTAATGCATCAACCAAAACCATAAAATATTGAAATGGTCCACAAGGTGGTTAAATAGGCCCACAAATATCCCATTGAACTCCTTGCAAAAATGATGGGGATTCAACATCAATCTTTAATTGTGATGGTCTAATTAACAACTTCCATGAAAACAAGCTTTACAAAGGCTATGAATCTCTGTTAGATTTGATAATGATTCTACACATCATGGTGGATCTTGGATGACCCAGACGGTCATGCCAAAACTTGTAAATTTTTGGATCAATAAACTTCTAATTCATGAAAGTATATGCTTCAATTGTCTTTATACATGTATAATACAATCCACTCAATACATCATGCAACTTCTACAATGTACGCTTCTGGGTATCATTGGAGATAATGCATAGATGTTCCACATTTTCTGGACTTTTCGTTTCAATGTGGTATCCATTTAAACGTATGTCTTTAAAACTCAACAAATTTTGAGTAGATTGAGTAGTGTACTGATGAGTCAATTTCATATTATATATTTTACCCTATTCTTAGTATGTTTTGGTAATTATTTTGGGAGAATTTTGATACTTTGATTTATATTTTCAATATAGGACATTCGACTTCGTCTGGAGCAAAACATGATCAAATGGACGAATTTTGGAGTGATTCAAATTGGATGACGTTCGTGTGTTCCTTGGCACGTTTGTGTCAAAATTTCGGATTTTTCTACCAAGCGGTTATTTTCTGGCGAGGGAATAAAGAAGCAGTGCGCAGTGCTGGAAAATGACGTTTTTGGGCTTAAATTGCGTTTTTGGAGCCCAGGATGACCTCTGATGGGTTCGTGGCCTTCTGGAGAAGTGTTCAGAATATGTCAAGCCTCAAATCCAGCTCTATTGGGCCAGTTTTGGAGCAGCTTAAGGGTCCAAAACGGGACTGTTCAGATTTCATACGAATTTCACCATTTAATTAAGGGATTTTGTTTCCTATTTTATGTTGGTTTTCCTAGTTGGAATAAAGGACTTAGAATCTAGGGTTTTAGGGTAGATTTCCAGCGGCTATAAGGTTTTGGGGGCCGTGAGCAATATTTTGGGGGAGACTGGATTTTACATAACTTTGGAGAAAAGAATTTTGTTAGGACTCTCGGAGATTTTCAACTCTAAGGTGTTAGGACTCACGAGCCTTAGCAAGAATATGTAGTTTTTTTTTAATTTGCTTATGACTATATGCATGCAGGTTTTCGAATTATTAATCACTAATTTAAACTATCTAATTATCTTGATGCTTGATCACCATTAGGGTATTTAGAAAAGTAATTTGATGCAATTTTGGTCGGAGGTCGGTCCCTGAAATTGACGAAGGCTTCTTGTGGTTAATATGTGCAAGTTCACTTAGGATGAATACCACGTCTTAAGGGTTGCATGGTTTTTCAAAAGGTTTCATAGAACTTAATGAGTCATGCATGTTTAGATTTGATCTGAATACCACAGACGGATTGCATGTTTGATATACGCTCTATTCTGGGGGTCCAAGTAGGCATATATTAGGAATACCTAACCTTCGAAATATGCATGTATGGGTCATAAGTAATTGGGAGAACTACATAGGATTGTTAAGGTGACGGCAGATCCCTAGTATTTTCTTAATTTGATTGTTACAAAACTGTTTTTCTGTCTTCATCTTTAATATTGCAATTTAGTTTAATTTTATTAGTTAAATTCCTTTTAAGTTAATTAATTCATAAAATCAATCATCACAACTTTCTGTTTTACAATAATTAATTAGAGTTTGATTTGTTTCGATTTGTTTAGTAATCCTTGTGGAGAACGATCTTGTGAGATTCACTTATACTACAACATCCTTGTCATTCTTGCAAGTAAATTAGAGTTTTTAACCCATTTGCACGTGTGGTAAAACATCTATTAAGAAAATGGTGCCGTTGCCGGGGATTATTTAAAATAATTCGTTCTATTCAACATTCTAGTTCGTTATTGCTGTGTATATATATATATATTTAAATTAAAAAAATCTAATTTTCGTTTTTATTATAATTTCTGCAGATTACACAATTTGTGCATGGTCAGCACTAGATCATCAGTGCAGATAAT
The DNA here is from genome assembly GCA_963580275.1 of Crataegus laevigata. Taxonomy (NCBI): domain Eukaryota; kingdom Viridiplantae; phylum Streptophyta; class Magnoliopsida; order Rosales; family Rosaceae; genus Crataegus; species Crataegus laevigata. Next base: position 17,021,369 of record OY756953.1, on the reverse strand, counting down.
AGTTCCATTCGATCCGGAACCTGAGCAAACTTTGAGAAGAAGACGCAGGGAACGGGTTCTTTCACTGCAGGGGACTTTTCTGCATACATTATTTTCTGAGGACCTGCACAGTCAAAACACAATGCCATTTATTATTCCAGAGGCTGGTGATCCTTTGGGTGATTCTTTGACAGCACATGCAACTAACATACCAGGTTGTATTACTTATCCAGAAGTAGAGGAAGGGTCTACATTTGAAATAAAGCAGCACATGTTAAATATTCTACCTACATTCCATGGGTTACCATCCGATGATCCAAACATGCACATTGCAGAATTTCTAATGGGTTGCAAGAATATTTTGGTGAGAGGATTTTCGGCTGAGTCTATTAAGCTTCGTTTATTTCCATACACTTTGAAAGATCATGCAAAAAGATGGCTTCTCACACTTCCATCTGAAAGCATTACCACTTGGCACCAACTCAGTGAAAGATTCTTAAACAAGTATTATCCAGCCTCAAAAACTCTTGACATGAGAACACAAATAATGTCTTTTGCCCAAAAACCAAATGAAGAGTTTCATGAGGCGTGGGAACGATTTAAAGAGTTGAACAGAAAATGTCCACATTCTGGTATTAATAGTACTGATCAGGTGCATATATTTTTCAGAGGGTTAAACATGACAACAAAAACTCTTGTCAACGCTTCATGTGGGGGTTCATACAAGGATAAAAATGCACAAGAGGCTTGTTTGTTATTTGAGAAAATGGCAGCAGATACACAACAGTGGGCAGTTGAGCAGCCACAATCAAGGTCTGTTTTTCAGATGTCTAATGCGTCTCCAAATGTGTTGGCACAAATTGAAAAAATGGAGAAAAAGCTAGAAAGATTTGATGCAAAATTTGATATGTTATTACAAAGAATTCTAGGTAACCAGGTTGCTGTCCAACAGCCTTTACCAACTGCCTGCAATATGTGCAGCAAGACAACCCATGATTTTATAAGTTGTCCACATAGAGATAGTTATTCGGAGATTACAGCGGAGCAGGTTAATGCTTTCAATAATTTTCAGCATCCAAAACATGACCCATACTCAAATTTTTACAACCCGGGTTGGAGAGATCATCCTAACTTTAAGTGGGATAGGGATCAACTTGCAAAACCACAGTTTCAACAGCAGGTTCAACAACCTGCTGCACCTAAGGCTGCTTGGGAAGTTGCAGTTGAAAAATTAGCAAATACAACCAGTCAACAAATCCAAAATCTGCAGGCTTCGGTGACAAACATAGAAAAACAAATGGGACAGATTGCTTTACAGGTTTCAGAGAGAACACCGGGTACATTTCCTAGTCAACCAGTACCTAATCCAAGAGGGCGAGAAGAATGCAACGCTGTACGGACTTTACGGTCTGGCAAAAGTTATGACAACAGACACGAAAATTTTGCTGGAAACTCGGGGGTAGCACCACTGCCACAACCCAATTCAGAAAATGTTGGAAATTCTGAAACGTTTGCAGATTCTGAAATTTCTGCAGATTTTGGGCAGAAACAAGACAGATCTGAAAATACTGCAGCCGCTGCCACAAAAACTGCAGAACGTGTTTATGTGCCACCAATGCCTTATCCCGAAAGGTTGAAGCCTAAAGGTAAAGATCAACTGTTGACAGATTTTATGAAGACTTTAGCTAAAGTTCAAATTAATCTTCCATTAATTGATGCAATCAAGAACATTCCATCTTATGCCAAGTTTTTGAAGAATGTTTGCACAAAGAAAAAGAAGCTTGTGGATTCCGAAAAGGTGATTCTAACATAACAGTGCAGTGCGGTCTTATTGCATAAATTACCCCCCAAGAAGAAAGATCCAGGGAGTTTTACTATATCTTGTACCATTGGCAATTGTGATTTTGGCAGTGCTTTAATTGACTTAGGTGCTAGTGTAAACTTAATGCCTTTTTCTGTTTTTAAACGTTTAGGTGAAGGAGAGCTGAAGCCAACCTCCAACATTATTCAATTGGCTGACCGTTCAATTACCTATCCTAGAGGAGTCATTGAAGATGTTATTGTGAAAGTTGACAATTTATATTTACCAGCTGATTTTATGGTGTTGGACATGGATGAGGATTTGAGAACACCTATCATTTTGGGCCGCCCATTTCTGGCAACGGCCCGAACTCTTATTGATGTTGAAGCCGGAACACTAATTTTCCGGGTGGAAGATCAAACGGTTGTTTTTAGGTTGTTTGAAGCCACCACACATCCAGGTGACAAGCAAAAATGCATGCGCTTTGATGTATTAGATGGTTTACCTCAGGCCAACTTTATGAGCAGATCATCAACTGACCATCTGTCCATAAAGCCTCCGAATTTGACTTGTGATTCCACAAGTCCTAAACCACAACAGCAAATGGTGCTACATGATGACAAGCTGATCTACATTCAGAAAAAAACACGGAAATTTACCTAGCAGCCCAAATTTTAAAAACATACAGCCTGGTAGAAAGGTTTGGTTTTTAAATTCCAATGTCAAGTTAATTCCAAGGAAACAAGAGTCTCGGTGGAAAGGACCTTATACAGTTAAGCAAGTTTTTCAGAACGGGAATGTAGCCATTGAACCAGAGGGCAAGGGGTGTGTGCTCAAGGTCAAGAAGTACCTACTAAAGCCATTCCTGAGGAAGTTAAGTGCACGCGAGTCACTGACTCTGAAGGAACCAGTGATCTGACCACCAGGCCTCTGCAATGTCTAGCTACAAACTTAAAATAAAGCGCTTATTGGGAGGCAACCCAATTTTTCTTAACTCTTTCCTTATTTTATTTTATTTTATTCATTAGTTTAAATTTCTAAATGCATTTATAAACCTAAGTTTTTCATACCATGAAAAGATAAAAGATTATAAAAAAAATAAAAAATAAAAATAAAAAAATAAAAAAATAAAATTTGGATTGCAGGCATTCATTGCAGGTTGTTTTTTTAACGCATGTTGATTTTTTTTCCGTTTTTAATTATTAATTATTGGTTGGTTGCAGGTTGAACGCATGAAAAATAATAGCAGCGCGTTGATCGAATCATATTTATATACATTTTTACATCAAATTCACTCGTCTTTTCTTAGTTAGTTCGTTATATTTTGAGCTATTTACGTTGATTTTGTATTTTATAAGAATTTATCAAGTTAAGAAAATAAAAATAGAATAAATGAAATTTTAAGTGCTAAATTCGTCTAAACTATCTTGCCTGTTAAATATTCTTATCATTTTGAAAATAATATATATATTTATATATATATATATATATATTTATATATATATTTATATATTTTTATGTTGTATATATTTATATTTTTATGTTGTGAGTGTGGAGACCGGCCTTGGTGGAGGGAGCATAATTATTAGATGGCATAATTATCAGATGGAGGCCAGCTAATCAAAGCTGGCAGGGGCCTCGGACAGTAAGGGGAGCGCCTATTTTAGAAAAGAGACGAGGAGAGCTGCGGAAGAAAAAAGGGGGGAAGTCACGGTGCTGCTTTGGCAGCAAAAGAGAGCAGGCCAGAACCAGCTGCTTTGGCAGCATACGGAGGTGGCAGCAAGGAGCTGCGAGACTGGCAGCAGCGTACCTCGGGAAAGAGGTGAGGCGCTGAGCTTGCGAGAAAGAAAAGGGAAGCTGCGACAGAAGTCTTGGTGGCTGCCTTTCAAGGCAGTTTTGGCAGGAAAACCAACGCGGGGAGATTAGGCACTTGGCAGCTTGGGGCTTGCGGAAAGGGGAGGATATAGGAGAGCTGCCATTTTGGCAGCGCCTATTAAAGGAAACAAAGGCAGACTTGGAGCAGGCAGTTCGGTGGATCAGTGAGAGCTCCTCGGAAACAAAGGAAGCAGAGCACGGAGCCAGGAACCAAACTCACAGGGCAGGTTCCAAGAGGGCGCGCACACAGTCACAAGCACAGAAAATCCTAATTTCTCAATTTGGTTTAATCTCTCCAAACTTTTATTTTAATTTCTGTTTTAAGTTATAAATAATGTGTAATTAATTTGTGTTTGGCTAGAGGATAATTCGAAACCATGGATATATTTGTAATTTAAATTGATTACATTCAGTTGTGAATTCTGAGTTGTGAATTTAATTTGCTTAACTGCTTGATTGATAACTTATTTGTGTATGTTGATTAAGAATGCATACTTAATTTACATGCATGAATTTGATGCTAGAATATAAGTGAATTTCACCTAATCGTTATGAACTTATATTCATGAGTAGTGAAGGTTGTTATCCACAATCGTGTTAAGTAAATTCTTGGCAGGAGTATCATGCTTTTCATAGTTACGAATGCCTCGTCAGTATTTATAGTTTTCACAAAATTTAATGATCTTTGATTGTATCTCTATTGTGCTTTTCACGTAGGGGACTTTTAGAGAATGTGTTAAATTGTTGTATGCTGTTCATCCAATTTAATAACATAAGGAAAACTTGAAGATTAAAAAAGTGCTGTTCACGGTTAATCTGGAGTATTGAGATTTACAATTTATGAAAGAACAACTGAAGGTCAATTTAGATTGCATATGTGTCTTGTGTGGAGAAAAACCCTCTAGCCAATCCATCATCTATCTGTTCACTTTTAATTTTATGTTTTTGTCAATTTGTATTTTATTTAAGTTTAATTTACTTCGTCAAAACCAAACCCCCCCCCCCCGCCCCCATTATTATAATATTATTATTTAGTTAATTTTTATTATTTTTAATCTTTTAATTTAATTTTCGTCCATTTTAATTCCTAGTGTTTTATTTAATTTGTTTTCATTATTTTGAGTCATTTTTAGTGTGTTTCGAATTTTTAGCTTAGTTTGTATTTTCTAGAGTCTTGAGTTGTTTTGAGTCTTTTGATTTGTTTTAGTTTATTTGTTAGTTTTATTTTGAGTTATTTTAGTTAAGTGTTTTTATTTTAGCTTAGTGTTTTAAACTTTGTTTTTACGTTTTTAAATTAATTTTAGAGTGATTAGCAATCCCTCCTAATCCCCGGCCTAGAACGATACCCTACTTATACCTATACTACAACTGTCAAAAAGAGGGTTTAATTTGTGCGGTTTAAAATCCCGTCACGCGTCCTACACTGGAATCATGCACCCACAACAATTCTACGTTCACATCAACGACATCTATGCTGAAATTTAAACATATTCCTAGGGGATCATTCAAAGGAGCAAGTTTGGGGGTGGTTGTTGCAGATCCAGCATTGAGGCATAGTTTTGAGTGATTAACTTTTTCTGCGGCTTAGTTTTGCGTTGCATGGATGCACAGCACAATTTACTCACAGATCCATCCACTACAAAACTGAGTACAATTGTTCTTGGCTAGATATACTACAATTTCACTTGCTGGGTTTCGAATTTTTACCTCCCAGATGCTCAGATCTGGGGCCAAAGGGCGTTTGCTCTGTCTGTCCGTGCTCTATTCTGGATCTGAAATTCTTCCCATCGATCATTACACTGGGTACCTGCAGGACCAGAGCATGCACATTTCCACATATCAGCATACAAAAATCTCCGATTTTCGAAATCCCATAGGTTATATATGGTTGAATAGATGAGACATGCACATCAACAACTGGGAATGCTCGAGAACAGTTAACTAGATGCACAGATTTTACCTCGCCCTTTTCGAGTTCTGTTTTTCGAGTGCTGATTCCCGGTCTTGTACCTTGTCCGCCCTCAAAACCTCGGTCCGTGAGTTCCATAGTCGGATTTTAACAGCACACAGCATAAGAACTTGTCAAATTATTTTTATCCATGCCAAGAGTTTCATCGATCTATGGATGCATGCACAACAAAAAAAAAAATTTTGACAGAGATGACGGAACTTGTTTTATACCTCTGTACTTCCAGATCTGTAGCTCTCATGACATCCGTCGGGATCTTGTCTACCAGATCCCCAGTGCTGCTGTTTTTCGTACTTCAACCCTCATTTCCAGAACCTCTACACAGAAACACAGCATGCATGTATCAGTTCTCGAGAGGGTTCTCTAAAATAGTTCAATCTGACCTTGAAATCGAAAGATTGGGGACTGGTTTTACCTTTCACTTTCAAGTTTTCTGGTTTCCTTCCATGGATGGCCGAGTGGCGTAGAGCTGAGCGAGGGCTGCGCAGATTTATATTACACATCAAGAATTTTGAGCACACATGCAGAGAGGTGGTGGAAAGAGAGACAGAGATGCGAGACTGAGCATCTCTTCTGGTTTTTGGCGAGATATGCGCTCTGAGAGAATAGGAAGCAGGAGAAAGAAAAAAGGAAACTGGGAGAGATATTTTTCCTATGGATGTGTTTTTGATTTTGAGAGAGATGCCTCGGCATTTTCAAGAAATTGATTTGATCTCAGGGTTATGGGAATCCAAAGGAACCCCTTTCACGGATGAATGACACGTGCAACACATCGAGAGTTTCCCTCTGTCCGAGACAGCTTTCTTTTTGAACACGGGAAATGAAGAGCCGTTTGGCTCTGTGTTGACTGAACGCGCACGTTTTTGGCTCTGGGCTCTTTTATATAGTAGCTGTGCGCATGGTTGACATCATTGTGGCCTTGTCTGTGTTGGTCTGTTGGGCCTTTCAACCACCATCTGGGTCCCGAGTTCGAGCCCAACAGTTGGCGGTTTTCTGTTTTGTTTCATGCTCTTTTGTGGTCTCCACTCCCAGGTCCTGATTTCGACCATCAGGTGTGTCATGTTCCCTTTTCTTTTCTTTTCTTTTATCCTCTGTTCAATTTATATTTTATTTTTCCTTCTTTGTTTTCTATTTATATATATATATATATATATATTTTTTTTTATAGTGTTTTGGTTTATTTTCTTTATCATGGTTAGTTGTTTTCAATTTTTATTTTAGGACTTATTGTTTTTGTATATGTTCAACATTTTATTTTCCACACCTTGAGGACAAAGTGTGAAATAAGTTTGGGGGTGGCAAAGTAAAATTTTAGGATTTTAATTTTTGTGTTAATAAAAAATTTTCATTCTTTTTAAGTTAATATACATAGATGATTTTAAACGTTAGAAAAAATGGACATGGTGAAAATTAATCCCACATTAGAGTCTTTTCTATTTATCGTTGCTTAGACACTAATTCATAAATTATACTTTGACAATTTTCACATCACACCAACATGGCTTGTGGGGAGTGCGATTGAAGCTCTTACTTTCAGTCTAAGTTTATGTTTAATTTTTGTTTTAAGTAAAGTTAGTTCTTGTTTTGAATAAAGTAATAATTGTTCCACCCGAGGCTTTGCTTAGTAACCGGGCCAGTCCTGCCTAATCAGCAGTGATTCTCGCGTAAAACGGTAGAGTTTTGGCATGGGGCAGGGTGGTTAGTTGGTTTCGTAGCCTTTTCAACTCGGGTTAATAAGTCCTTAGAGGTGTTCTACACCTAGTGCCCTAAAGCCGTAGTGGTTTGGGAGTCACTGACCTAAAGCTCGCTACATGGGTTGAATTGAAAGCTTAAGTGAACTGACATTGCACGACCACCACTGTTACTGAAAGAAAAAATAATAATAAATAAATAAATAAATAAATAAAAAGACGTTATATTTATTTTTAATATGTGTGAAATAAAGAAGGACAAGAGGTGAGAGTTTTGGTCGAGTTCCCTTAACTTTGTTGGTTCACTTTACACCGAAGAAAGTTCGTGAATTCTTTTCTAATTGTTTCTAAATGGCTTAGACTCTGTAGTGGGATTGGTTGAAACTTTTCGAAAGATGTTCTAATTTTTAACGTTTTCTATGGTTTGCAACTTTGAAGGTGAAAATTGTTGTCAAGTTAGTTTGAGTTAAGTTTATAGTTTGTTAGCTTTATTTTCGTTTTCTAGTTTTATTTTGCTTGAGGACAAGCAAAAAGCTAAGTTTGAGGGTATTTTGATGAGTCAATTTCATATTATATATTTTACCCTATTCTTAGTATGTTTTGGTAATTATTTTGGTAGAATTTTGATACTTTGATTTATATTTTCAATATAGGACATTCGATTTCGTCTGGAGCAAAACATGATCAAATGGACGAATTTTGGAGTGATTCAAATTGGATGACGTTCGTGTGTTCCTTGGCACGTTCGTGTCAAAATTTTGGATTTTTCTACCAAGCGGTTATTTTCTGGCGAGGGAATAAAGAAGCAGTGCGCAGTGCTGGAAAATGACGTTTTTTGGCTTAAATTGCGTTTTTGGAGCCCAAGATGACCTCTGATGGGTTCGTGGCCTTCTGGAGAAGTGTTCAGAATATGTCAAGCCTTAAATCCAGCTCTATTGGGCCAGTTTTGGAGCAGCTTAAGGGTCCAAAACGGGACTGTTCAGATTTCATACGAATTTCACCATTTAATTAAGGGATTTTGTTTCCTATTTTATGTTGGTTTTCCTAGTTGGAATAAAGGACTTAGAATCTAGGGTTTTAGGGTAGATTTCCAGCAGCTATAAGGTTTTGGGGGCCGTGAGCAATATTTTGGGGGAGACTGGATTTTACATAACTTTGGAGAAAAGAATTTTGTTAGGACTCTCGGAGATTTTCAACTCTAAGGTGTTTTCATTCCTTTTATTCTTAATGATACTTTCTATGATTTTTATTATGAATATGCGTAACTAATTCTCTTTTGCTAGGGTGAGGCCACGAGCCTTAGCAAGAATATGTAGTTTTTTTTTAATTTGCTTATGACTATATGCATGCAGGTTTTCGAATTATTAATCACTAATTTAAACTATCTAATTATCTTGATGCTTGATCACCATTAGGGTATTTAGAAAAGTAATTTGATGCAATTTTGGTCGGAGGTCGGTCCCTGAAATTGACGAAGGCTTCTTGTGGTTAATATGTGCAAGTTCACTTAGGATGAACGTCTTAAGGGTTGCATGGTTTTTCAAAAGGTTTCATAGAACTTAATGAGTCATGCATGTTTAGATTTGATCTGAATACCACAGACGGATTGCATATTTGATATACGCTCTATTCTGGGGGTCCTAGTAGGCATATATTAGGAATACCTAACCTTCGAAATATGCATGTATGGGTCATAAGTAATTGGGAGAACTACATAGGATTGTTAAGGTGACGGCGGATCCCTAGTATTTTCTTAATTTGATTGTTACAAAACTGTTTGTTGAAGTTTTTCCTTCCTAGTGGCAAACATGTTGAGTATAAGAACACAAGTAAGGGTGTCGAATCCACAGGGACTAATTAGACCTATATAACCACTTGTTTTGCAAAAACCTTACTAGAAACTAGAATTAATCAATTTAGGCAGATTTAGATGTTGTAACTTGATACACACAGAAATGAAAGGAATACAAGTAAATGAAACAACAAGTAATAAAATGAGGTAGAACCGAGGGAGTTGGGGCTAGGGATTGTATCAATAGAGAGAAGGAGCTAGGGATTCGGTTTCACCATAGCTAATTGATTCCATGTTTGTTAATTCAAGTTATGCTCACCCATCGATCTATTTCTTGAGTTTGTTTCACTTTAGTTATGATCATCCATATGGTGTGTGGTTTTGATCAAATATTCCTAATCATGGACCTAATTGTGATGTGCAACTTCGGTTATTAATCAAGAATGTGTTAAGCATAAGAAACTTTCATAAAACCAAAGGAAACACTTGGCAGGATGTATGCCAAACATTCCCTTCATTCATTCCCATATCTGCCAAGGTTATGCATGATGTGTGCTACACGATTGGCTAAACAACTTATGGTTAATTCAAATGGTGATCAAGCATCAAAATCAACACACTAAGTCACAATTAAAATCAGAGAATGAAACAAGAAATAGAATGATAAACTGAGCATTTCCGAGTTAACTACATGGCAATCTTGCTAGGCTACATCGAATCCCTATAGAGAGATTAGTTACACTTCATGTTTACAAAGATTTGACATAGAAATATAACATGAGTGTACATAGAATTAAGAAGAAGAACCCCTTGAAGCAAAACTGTGTTGAAGATCACTTGGGAATGGCCTTCGGTGCAAGCTCTCCAAGTGTGGTGTAGTCCTCCAAGAATGGTGTAGATGAATGTGGCACGGTGATGATGAGATGGTTTCTGTGAAATGGGAGAGAATGGGCAGAAATGGTGTGGTGTTTTGTGTTTTGGGAGTAAGGATGAATGTAGTAGTGTAGGGTTGTGGAATTGGAGAGTTTATGCCGAATTGAAGATTGATCTCCCCCCCCCCCCCAGATTTCATTACACTTAAAGAGAATGAATGGAGTAGCTTTTCAGGTTTAGATCCAAGATTGGATCTCAACAAATGTAAAATATGGGATGCAAGTGTGTGTAATGATGGGGGATTCAATTTCTGAAATGGATAGTGCATGGCATGGGGAAAATGGGCAAGCATGTGGTCATTTTGAATGGAGAAGCATGTGGAATGACTGCAAGGGCAGGTTTTAAAGAATATAAAACTGACGGCATGGGTCAATTTGTGGTGTAATTGTGGCTGAATGGTGTAACTAAATGGGGGGGTGAATGTTCTAGGTGAAAAAGGGGGTAAAAGGGTAACCAAATGCATGGCAAGGTGTGTTAAACCTCCCAATCTGAATCCCATGCATGTGCCATGCATAGAATTCCCCAAACTGGCCGAATTGCACCCTTTGTCAATTCCTGAAATTCTAGCAACCAACTTGTCCTCAATTCTTCACTTGGACTTCAAATTAGCACATCAAACACCTCTCCATGCTTGGAGTAATGCTCGGACACCAAAAGTGGTGTTTTTGCTTCATTTGCCTCCCAATTGCTCCTAACAAACACATAGCTGCATACTAACACAAAACAATGTAAAATGCAACTAATTTAAATCGAACACATCACCAAGACACCAAATATGTATGCTATAAATGCATATGAAATGTGACTATCAAATACCCCCAAACCTGGTTTTTGCTAGTCCACGAGCAAACTTAGAATTAAAACACACAACACCCTAACATCTAACAAACACTAACAACTAACTAAACCACTTTCGCTGGCCAAACGATTGCACTGAGCATGTGCAACAAGCCTTTGAACCCCTAGGTGTCCCTAGTTGGAGGAGTTGTGTCTCCTGAGAGTTTATAAAGATGACACCCTCAAACATCAACAAAATCTGCAAACAACTTTGGTTAAACATGCTTTAAACAAACTAATAAGAACCAATGAAAACTTTGTCATACAATCAAACTCAAAAGCCCAGCCATTCCAAAGAATCGTATCAATTGTAATGTATAAAGATATTTCACCATGTTTTACAACTTCAAGGCCACCATACCCAAATGCTTAAGAATGAATTCGCCTCAACTCTATTCCTCACGGTTCCACTCAAGTTCTCACTCAGATCCTAAGGTTTTTAGTCTCTCCACTAGCATATGTGAATGAAGTTATGTAAAGGAAATCAAAATTCTCACATATGAAACTTGAAATGAAAGCACAATTTCTGAGTAGATCTCATGAAATGAATCAAATGCTAAGAATATAGAATACACACATACTTACCATCACCCATGAATACCTCCTCAATGATCAACTAGGTCTTTCTCAAGATTGTAATGTACGGCTTAGGTTATGGGTTATGAAAGAAGTGATATGAAATACTAGAACTTGGGGCATACCAAAGTGTCTTTGAGATTCATACTTTTCACTTGCATTTATCTTCTTTCATCTTCATTTTTGGCGTCCAAGACCTATGTCTTATGATGAGGAGATTTGGAACTTGTTTTCACTTGATTCTCTTCTTTGTTAACTTCTTTTTTTTTAGAATCACACTTCACATAGGCCTTCGGTACACACCACAATCTTGTTTTATCAATCAATTTACCTTTGGAGTTCATCACATTGGTATTCCCCAAGCTATAAGGTACGGCTTGAATTGAGCTAGGATGGTGTAGAGTATGGTGTGTGGGTGATAAAAGAATTAGGCAAAAGTGTTTGGCTGCAACGGGGTGAATGGAACACACAAAGGGATAGGATTTTAGCCATTTAGTAGTTAAACATGCATAGCCTAACATCATCTCATTGAGTTCTTTCATGAATGGTACTAAACACATGGTATCTACAAAGGAGAGTAATTCTTAGCATTCAAACAAAATAAAGCAATGAGATCATTTAAAGTGAAATTTGAAAGAAAAGATAGGAGTAGAAACACTTTAAACCCTCTCAAAGAAACAATTTAGGCTCAAAATAACTCACTAGGGTAGTCTCCACTATTCTTCTTTGTGAATTTGAGTATGGTACCTCTATCATCATATCTTCAAGTGTTACAACTTTATACATGCCAACCAAATACAAAACTTTTCATAGTGACCCCAAAGTTTATTTGCAAACATAGCTCTCATATACATTTGTATTAGTAAGCAAAAACACATTTAACCAAAACAAACACAAACAAACACTAAAACAAGCTTTTCAACACTAAAACAGAAACACTTGTCCAAAACAACATAAAAACAACATTTTCCATCCAAAATACCCCCAAACCTAACTTAAACATTGTCCTCAATGTTTACATTTGAGTGTAGTGCAGGTAGGCAAAGAATATGGCATGGAAACAACATAGTCACAACATAAGTAAAGAATACAAACCACACTAGGTTGCCTCCTAGTAAGCGCTTTATTTAATGTCTAGGCAAGACATGGAAGCTTGTTCATGGTGTTGTAAATTCAAGGTAATCCACCACTTGATACATTAGCTCATCCTCCACATTGTCCAAATATGGCTTCAATCTCTGCCCATTGACTTTAAAAGAGGTGCCATTCTTCATGCTCTCAATCTCCACAGCCCCGTGGGGGAATGTTTGCACCACCTTGAATGGTCCAACCCACCTAGACTTCAATTTCCCTGGAAAAAGTCTCAAACGTGAGTCAAACAAAAGTACTTTCATACCTTGGTGAAACTCCTTCCTTAGAATGGCTTTGTCATGATAGAGCTTAGTCCTTTCCTTGTAGATTTTGGCATTCTCATATGCCTCATTTCTAAGCTCTTCCAACTCATTAAGTTGGAGCTTTCTTGCTATGCCCGCATCTTTGTAATCAAAGTTGAACTTCTTGATGGCCCAATATGCACGGTGTTCAAGCTCCATTGGCAAATGACAAGCTTTCCCAAACACAAGTCGATATGGACTCATGCCAATGGGAGTCTTGTATGCTGTCCTATATGCCCATAGTGCATCATTCAACCTCAATGACCAATCCTTCCTTGTAGGGCTCACGGTTTTCATCAAAATGTTCTTGATCTCCCTATTGCTAATCTCTACTTGTCCCGAGGTTTGAGGATGGTACGGGGTGGACACTTTGTGGTTGATGTTGTACTTCTTCATCAAGGATTCAAAAGGTTTGTTGCAGAAATGGGTGCCACCATCACTAATAATAGCTCTTGGTGTTCCAAACCTACAAAAAATCACATCTTTAAGAAAATTCAACACAACCTTATGATCATTAGTTCTTGTAGCAATGGCTTCCACCCATTTGGATACATAATCTACGGCCACTAAAATGTATAAGTAACCAAAAGAGGATGGGAATGGTCCCATGAAGTCGATTCCCCAAACATCAAAGAGTTCTACCACCAAAATGTTGTTCAAAGGCATCTCATTCCTTCGGCTTATGTTCCCCATTTTCTGGCACCTATCACACTTAGAACAAAAATCAAAAGCATCTTTGAATAGAGTAGGCCAAAAGAAACCAGATTGTAAAACCTTTAGGGATGTCTTTTTGGCACCAAAATGTCCTCCACATGCCAATGTATGGCTAAATGTTAGAATGCTTTGTTGCTCACTTTCTGGGACACATCTCCTAATGATTTGGTCAGGACAATACTTAAACAAGTATGGTTCATCCCAAATGTAATGCTTTACCATGGCAAGGAACTTCTTTCTTTCCTGAAAAGAAATGTCATTTCTAAATACACCACAAGCAAGGTAATTGACAAAATCAGCATACCATGGTTCCTTTTCTTGAACAACAAAGAGTTGTTCATCTGGAAATGATTCATTTAGAGGCAAGGGTTGTTCAACTCCATGGTTCTCATCAAGCCTAGACAAATGGTCAGCCACAACATTGTCACTTCCCTTCTTATCTCGAATTTCCAAATCAAACTCTTGTAGTAAGAGTATCCATCTAATTAGGCGCGGCTTAGCATCCTTCTTTGTCATCAAATACCTAAGGGCTGCATGATCAGAAAACACAATGACTTTAGATCCCACAAGATATGATCTAAACTTCTCTAATGCAAAGACAATAGCAAGCAACTCCTTTTCAGTTGTGGAGTAGTTGAGTTGAGCATCATTGAGAGTACGGCTTGCATAATAGATCACATGTGGGAGTTTGTTAACCCTTTGTCCTAAAACTGCACCAATAGCATAATCAGAGGCATCACACATTAATTCAAAAGGTAGAGACCAATCTGGTGCCATAATGATAGGAGCCGAGGTTAGTTCATGTTTCAAAGTATTGAATGCATCCATACAAGCTTTATCAAAGTGAAACACAACATCTTTAGCTAACAAATTGCATAGAGGCCGAGTTATCATTGAGAAGTTCTTAATGAAACGTCTATAAAAGCCTGCATGCCCTAAGAAACTTCTCACTCCCTTCACGGTTGTAGGAGCTGCCATAGTGTTGATAATGTCAATTTTGGCTTTGTCTACCTCCATTCCTTTGCTAGAGATCACATGGCCTAAAACAATGCCTTGTTTCACCATGAATTGGCATTTCTCCCAATTGAGAACCAAATTTGTTTCTTGGCACCTTTGAAGCACTAAAGAGAGATGGTTAAGACATTCATCAAAAGAAGAACCAAACACTGAAAAATCATCCATGAATACCTCAATGAACCTTTCCACCATGTCAGAAAAGATTGCCAACATACATCTTTGGAATGTGGCCGGGGCATTGCAAAGTCCAAAGGGCATTCTCCTATATGCAAATGTGCCAAATGGACATGTGAATGTTGTTTTCTCTTGATCCTCCGGGGCAATTGCAATTTGATTGTAACCTGAGTAACCATCAAGAAAACAATAGTGTGAATAACCTGCCAATCTCTCAAGCATTTGATCTATGAAAGGCATGGGAAAGTAATCTTTTCTAGTGTTAGAATTCAACTTCCTGTAATCGGTGCAAACTCTCCAACTAGCCGTGGGTTTTATGGTCACAAGCTCTTTGTTTTCATTCCTCATCACCGTGATTCCCACCTTCTTTGGTACCACTTGAATGGCACTCACCCATTTGCTATCAGAAATGGGATATATGATCCCCACATCTAACAACTTCAAGACTTCATCCCTAACAACTTCTTTCATGTGTGGATTGAGCCTTCTTTGTGGCTCACGGGTTGTCTTTGCTCCATCCTCCAAGAGGATCCTATGCATGCACCTAGTAGGGCTTATTCCCTTGATATCTGCAATAGACCAACCAATAGCCGATTTGGACTCTTTTAACACCCTAAGTAGTTTATCTTCTTCATTAGGTGTTAGGTCCGAAGCTATGATAACAGGTAGAGTTTCAAATTCAGCTAGATATGCATATTTTAGATGTGGTGGAAGTGGTTTAAGTTCAAGTTTAGGTGCCTTAACAATGGAAGGGATTAAATGTGACCTTGATGGTTCTAATGACTCTACAAGAGGTGAAACATTAAAAGGATACGGTGCTAATGCTTCCAAGGCAGCAACCACTTCCATGAGTGCATCTTCATCATCAAACTCATCTTGAGATTGAGTTAAAACAGTTTGTAATGGTTCATTGGATTGTGCCTGCAAGAACTTAGAGAAAACAAGTGAATCAAGCACATCAATGGCATAGCAATCAAGAGATGAAGAAGGATGAGCAAGAGACTCAAACACTTTGAATTGGACGGTCTCTCCTAGCACTGTCATAGTGAGGATTCCATTTTGCACATCAATGATGGTCTTGGCCGTGGCCATGAATGGTCTTCCAAGCAAAATAGGCAACTCTCTATCATGTATAGGTGCTTCTTCCATGTCCAATACTACAAAATCCACAGGCAAGATTAGTTTATCAATTTGAACTAGAATGTCCTCTACTATACCTCTTGGATACTTCACGGATCTGTCCGCAAGTTGTAGTGAAATGGTTGTGGCCTTCAATTCCCCCAAACCTAGTTGAAGGTACACGGAGTATGGCATTAAGTTGATGCTAGCACCCAAATCAAGCATGGCCTTCTCCACTTTCTTGTCCCCTATGGTGATGTTGATAGAAAAACTTCCCGGATCTTTGAGCTTTGGTGGAAGTTTTCTTTGCAACACCGCACTTACATTCTCCGACACCACTACCTTCTCATGTGGTCCATACTTCCTTTTGTAGTTGTTTAACTCCTTGAAGAATTTCCCATAAGCCGGCATGTTCCTAATGACATCAAGCAAAGGTAAGTTCACATTCACCTTACTTAGAATATCAAAAATTTCTTTAAATGACTTATCCTGCTTGCCCTTGGCAAGTCTTCCAGGGAATGGTATTGGTGGAGTGTAAGGCTTCTCGGCCTTGTGAAGGTTTGGTGCTTCATTTGAGGAAGAAGCATGGCTTGGTTCCTCATTTGGTTTCTCATTTGGTTTCTCATTTGCACCTACATTCACATGATCAAATTCATTAGTAACTTCATTTCCAACTCTATTATCAATAACCTTACCATTTCTCAGTGTAGTTATTGCTTTGGCTTGCTCTTGGTTCCTTTGGAGTATCACGGGTTGGCTTGGAAACTTGCCAACCTCTCTTTGGTTCAAGGCATCTGCAATTTGTCCCAATTGTGTCTCCATTTTGGTTAGGGCAGCCGAATGTTGTTGGAAAGTGCTATTTGTGGCTTGTTGGAATTGCAATGTGTTTTGAGCTAACAACTTAACCGTATCCTCAAGTGTAGGGGCAGGTCTTGGTTGGAAGTTTTGGACTTGATTTTGGTTGGCATTGGGAGGTCTTGGTTGGAAATTTTGGTAGTTGTTGTTGTTCTTCCATGAAAAGTTGGGATGATCTCTCCACCCCGGATTATATGTGTTTGAAAATGCATCATTCCTTGGCCTTTGATTGTAAGAATTCATGAGGTTCACTTGTTCTTGAACAAACTCGGGATAGGCCTCCCTAGATGGACATTGATGAGTAGGGTGGCTTGGTATGTTGCAAATGGCACACACCTCACTTGGTGTTGGCACCAAGTTGAGCACGGATTCAAGCTTTCTTTCTAGGTTAGCTACCTGCAAAGAAAGGTCATGGTTAGAACTTGTTTCATACACTCCAAGTTTCTTACCCCTTACATCTTTGTGTTGAGCATTAGATCCCAACATCTCATAAATGTTGTAAGACTCTTGAGCATTCTTTTTCTTCAAAGCACCACCTGCGGCATTATCAACTGTGGATTGACATGTTTGGGTTAATCCATCATAAAAAATTTGCATTTGTAAGTGAAGAGGTAACCCATGGTGTGGACATTGCAACAAATGCCCTTTAAAACGCTCCCAACACTCATTGAAAGGCTCTCCATCATCTTGTTTGAAATTGAAGATTTGTCCCCTTAATGTGGCTGTCTTTTGAGTGGAGAAAAACTTCTCCAAGAACTTCTTAGCCACGGCATCCCATGTGGTGAGTGAACCCGGAGCTAAGGTCATTAACCAACTCTTGGCCTTGTCTTTCAAAGTGTAAGGAAACACTCTCATTCTCAAGTTTGCTTCACTTACTCCCTGCAAAGGTAAACCACTCACAACATTGTAAAACTCTTTAACATGAGCTAAAGGATCTTCATTAGGTATGCCATAAAATGAAGGAAGCATATGAAAATGTGAAGACTTAAGATCATAGTTTCTAGCTTCGGTGGAGAGCAAGATGCATGAAGGAGAATTTGGTATGATTGGTTGTGCAAAGTCCTCCAAGGCTCTAAGTTCATCTTGGTTGGCAGCCATCTCTTCTCCTCTTTCCTTATGAATGTGCTCAGAAGCTTCACTTGTGGAACTAGATGAACTTGCTTCTTCTTCTCCTCGGACAAAGGATGATGAACTTGTTGGCACAAAGTTGTCCAAAGTGTTGCCTTTCAAACGTTCAATTCTTTGGCCCAACTCAACAAGTCTATGTGACATATACTACCTAAAACAAAACAAAACCAACAAGATTAAACAGAAGTCAAACTAAACTCTACTTAGAATGAAAATAACAAAGTTTAAATAGCAAAACAAGCAATTACAAGGGACTGAAATCAGTCCCCGGCAACGGCGCCATTTTTTTTGAAGTTTTTCCTTCCTAGTGGCAAACATGTTGAGTATAAGAACACAAGTAAGGGTGTCGAATCCACAGGGACTAATTAGACCTATATAACCACTTGTTTTGCAAAAACCTTACTAGAAACTAGAATTAATCAATTTAGGCAGATTTAGATGTTGTAACTTGATACACACAGAAATGAAAGGAATACAAGTAAATGAAACAACAAGTAATAAAATGAGGTAGAACCGAGGGAGTTGGGGCTAGGGATTGTATCAATAGAGAGAAGGAGCTAGGGATTCGGTTTCACCATAGCTAATTGATTCCATGTTTGTTAATTCAAGTTATGCTCACCCATCGATCTATTTCTTGAGTTTGTTTCACTTTAGTTATGATCATCCATATGGTGTGTGGTTTTGATCAAATATTCCTAATCATGGACCTAATTGTGATGTGCAACTTCGGTTATTAATCAAGAATGTGTTAAGCATAAGAAACTTTCATAAAACCAAAGGAAACACTTGGCAGGATGTATGCCAAACATTCCCTTCATTCATTCCCATATCTGCCAAGGTTATGCATGATGTGTGCTACACGATTGGCTAAACAACTTATGGTTAATTCAAATGGTGATCAAGCATCAAAATCAACACACTAAGTCACAATTAAAATCAGAGAATGAAACAAGAAATAGAATGATAAACTGAGCATTTCCGAGTTAACTACATGGCAATCTTGCTAGGCTACATCGAATCCCTATAGAGAGATTAGTTACACTTCATGTTTACAAAGATTTGACATAGAAATATAACATGAGTGTACATAGAATTAAGAAGAAGAACCCCTTGAAGCAAAACTGTGTTGAAGATCACTTGGGAATGGCCTTCGGTGCAAGCTCTCCAAGTGTGGTGTAGTCCTCCAAGAATGGTGTAGATGAATGTGGCACGGTGATGATGAGATGGTTTCTGTGAAATGGGAGAGAATGGGCAGAAATGGTGTGGTGTTTTGTGTTTTGGGAGTAAGGATGAATGTAGTAGTGTAGGGTTGTGGAATTGGAGAGTTTATGCCGAATTGAAGATTGATCTCCCCCCCCCCAGATTTCATTACACTTAAAGAGAATGAATGGAGTAGCTTTTCAGGTTTAGATCCAAGATTGGATCTCAACAAATGTAAAATATGGGATGCAAGTGTGTGTAATGATGGGGGATTCAATTTCTGAAATGGATAGTGCATGGCATGGGGAAAATGGGCAAGCATGTGGTCATTTTGAATGGAGAAGCATGTGGAATGACTGCAAGGGCAGGTTTTAAAGAATATAAAACTGACGGCATGGGTCAATTTGTGGTGTAATTGTGGCTGAATGGTGTAACTAAATGGGGGGGTGAATGTTCTAGGTGAAAAAGGGGGTAAAAGGGTAACCAAATGCATGGCAAGGTGTGTTAAACCTCCCAATCTGAATCCCATGCATGTGCCATGCATAGAATTCCCCAAACTGGCCGAATTGCACCCTTTGTCAATTCCTGAAATTCTAGCAACCAACTTGTCCTCAATTCTTCACTTGGACTTCAAATTAGCACATCAAACACCTCTCCATGCTTGGAGTAATGCTCGGACACCAAAAGTGGTGTTTTTGCTTCATTTGCCTCCCAATTGCTCCTAACAAACACATAGCTGCATACTAACACAAAACAATGTAAAATGCAACTAATTTAAATCGAACACATCACCAAGACACCAAATATGTATGCTATAAATGCATATGAAATGTGACTATCACTGTTTTTCTGTCTTCATCTTTAATATTGCAATTTAGTTTAATTTTATTAGTTAAATTCCTTTTAAGTTAATTAATTCATAAAATCAATCATCACAACTTTCTGTTTTACAATAATTAATTGGAGTTTGATTTGTTTCGATTTGTTTAGTAATCCTTGTGGAGAACGATCTTGTGAGATTCACTTATACTACAACATCCTTGTCATTCTTGCAAGTAAATTAGAGTTTTTAACCCATTTGCACGTGTGGTAAAACATCTATTATGTACAATGCATTTTGTATGGACAATATTGTTCCATTTGGTAATATGATCTAGGCTTTTCCTGAGCCTTCAATTATACCTGATTGGCTTGATATTGTTGTTACCTTTACTTTTATAAGCATTAAGCTTGAGAAATATTTTTGATCTCAAAGTATTGAATGCATAGTGGCACTGTCTGCAAGACAAATATCTTCGTCGTTGCTTTTGTTTTGAGAATAAACATAGTTTTTAACCATATCATAGTTAAAAATAATTTATTCATAACAAAAGGAAATTGAAATGCCACTTTTATTAAATTGAAATACGAGCTTTAAACTATAAGTTCAGATAATAAGAGTACATTAAAATGATTCAATTTGACAGATATACTTCATTCCCTCTTTCCATAATGAAGTTTGAAACATCCAAGTGGGTTATGTTCGATTGCCCTAATAAATCGAACACTAGATCAAGTATATCCATTAGTTTAGCATAGTCGATGAAATTGGTTTCGACACTCTTCTCCTTAAGCGAAGCTTGATACATGTCTACCAGATGTTTTGGGGTACGACATGTACGTGCCCAATGCCCAATGCCTTTCCTATTCCACCGCCTCGCTTGTGGCCACGTCCTCGTTTGTAATTATTGCCACGAGAAGATGTGGTGCTCACTTTAAGAGAAACAGCATTCATTTTTGGGAATGGTGCTGATCCAGTAGGTCGGGACTCTGATTTTTCATCAGAAGCTTATTGTTCTGTTCAGCCACAAGGAACACCGATATTAGCTTATTGTACTTAGTAAAGCCTTACTCTTTATACTGTCGATGCAAGAACATATTGGAGGCATGAAATGTGCTGAAATTCTTTCCCAACATATCTTCCTCAGTGATATTCTCCTTATAAAGATTCATTTGGGAGCTAATTCTAAAT
Organism: Crataegus laevigata; assembly: GCA_963580275.1. Lineage (NCBI taxonomy): Eukaryota > Viridiplantae > Streptophyta > Magnoliopsida > Rosales > Rosaceae > Crataegus > Crataegus laevigata. Next base: position 17,000,265 of record OY756953.1, on the reverse strand, counting down.
ATTGTAGAGTTATACTCAACAACCGTCTTAAAATCTTGAATCCTTAGCTGTGTCTACTCATAACGAGCAGTTGGGAGAATCACCATTTTCTGGTGATTGTATTTATTTCTCAATGCCTTTGAGAGGGCTAATGGATCTTCAACCGTTATGTACTCGTTCTTCAATCCTTCATCAAGGTGGCAACATATAAAGATCATGGCATTCGCCCAATCTTGAGAGGATGCATTGTTTTCCTCCTTGATGGTGTCTCCAAGGTTTCTTCCTCCAAATGGATCTTGGCATCCACTATCCAAGTAAGTTAGTTTTTTACAATAATATAAGAGCAACAAAATCAAGCTTTGCCAAGTTCACCATTCTCTTTTTCCGAAAGAAAAATGAGATGTGTAAAGAACTTGCAATAATATGTATTTTAGATGAATGTATTGTTAGAACTTCTGGTTTTGACAAATTTTTCTTCAGGTTAAAATAATAAGCACTCGAAAGTTCATGCTTGAGATTTAAATAATTAATGACGAAGGCGATTGTACCGCACCACTCTCGTTGAAGTAATATAGCGTAGGATGGGCGACTATACCGCATCACTCAAGTAGCAGGAAAATTTAAATATGCAGTGCAAGGTGGGCGATCATACTACACCACCTAAAATTGCAGTAAAATTAAATTTGTAGTTCAAGATGGGCAATTGTACCGCAACATTTAAAATTGTAGTAAAATTAACATAAATAAACACTGAGTTAGTAATCAGGAGCTACACCAAACAAGAAATCAAAAATATAAGTAATTGTTATATTGAGAACTAGGAGAAGGCATAGTGCTAGCAGATCTTGGTGACGGTACATCAAGTAGGTGAGGTAAACGAGGAAGAAGAACAATAAGATCCTTGGAGGAAGCATTTTTTGGCAAAGGGAAATTAGAACTGTTTAGGGTTCAAAGAGTCATGCTGATAGCGTGTTATAAATAGGTAAAAGTTAGAGAGATAATTTTTACTAGGGGTGACTTTTTTGCTAAATTACCATGCCAACCAAATTGCCAACCGTGTCATGCCGATTTTGTGCCAATCGATAATGGTACTGTATTGTACTGTACCGAAATTTTATTGTATGGTATTGGTAATGGATACCATTACCACGGTATTACCGTACTGTACCAAAAATATAATATAATATATAATTATATTAACACATATTTATAATATTCCATTGCTTGCTTGACTTTTATAATGACTATAGAAAATTAAAAATTGCTTACTTGAGTTGTATAATGAGTATAGGAGGGTTTTTCTACTACAATTGTGGTTCCATTGGAAGATGTGGAACTAAATTAGGAGTTCATAATTCAAGCTTGTGGGGGTAATGAGAACAAAATTGAAATGATGAAGGAGCTTATATATAAGAAATGAGTGAGCAACGGCTTTTGGAGATATCCAATGAAGTAGATAAGTACTTCATCACTCCTTATATTAGCATTGTTGTTGGTGGCTTTGATTTCTTGAGTTGGTGGAAATCAAACACAAAAGAGTTCCCAATTCTTTCACAAATAGCTAAGGATATCATTGCAATCCTCACTTCTACCATTGCTAGTAAAAACGCATTTAGCCTAAGGAGGAGGGTTGTTGTGATAACCCGTCCCAGGATTTTTAAATTCGACGTTGTGAAATGAGTTTTATACCCTTTATGTGGCAGTGTGTATCGTTTATTGGTGATGTTTTGGCCAATTACATAGCTTCCTAAGTTTTAGGGACCTATGAGAACTAAAGTCTAGTAAGTGTATTATTGGTTGGATACACTTTGACCACACACATCCAATCCCTCACCTCACTCCCGTCACTCTCTTTCTGTCACTCTCTCTCTCTCTCTCTCTCTCTCTCTCTCTCTCTCTCTTTCCTCTCGAAAACACTCTCTCTCTCTACCATATATGTACGGACAAGCCACAAACCCCTCAGTTCTTCACAAATCGAAGCAACCAAGACCACTCTCTCTCTACCATATATATAGCCGAGGGCTGAGATGATTATCAGATACTTTTCACATCACAGATTTACAATATGAGCATACAGTTGAGATATTAGTTATGATACTTTTGCATGGCATATCTACTAATATTTCCAGCATGATTTTGAGATATATATGTATATGAGTATATTTTATTGCTGGGAAATTATAAAGGTTTTACGGAGAGGGGTTACAGTGATTTGAGAAAAGAATGGTTTTGAAAAAGATTTGTTTTATTGACCCACTCAACTTTGTTTTTCGCCCCTCTAGGTATTAAGTAGTGTTCGTTGGTGGCATACGAGGATCTCCCGGCCGTTCTGAAAGAATTCACTCATGTAGGATCACCTGTGGGTGTTAATTCCATTTAGTATTTTCTGTTTGACTGTACGTAGGCCATTTATGCTCTGGTTTTGTAAAAGCACCTTAACTCTTACACTAGCACACTTTCTTTTATTGGATTGCTAGTGGCTTGGTTTTAGTTGGTTCGTATCTTTCTAATCAATCTCGCTTCCGCACTGCGCACATGGTTATGTCACGCTCATGTGACAGCCAGCACGCCCACTTTCAGGTCAGGGCATGTCAGATTGGTATCAGAGCATAAGTTTAGCAGTCTTGTATAGCTTGTGAATATTCGAATCCTCTTGGTGTTTCTGTCAGAACTATGCCGCCTCGTAGAGAGGCACGTCGTTCAGATAAACCTAGTTTCCCTCATATAGCTCAGTTTGGGGAAGCTATTGTTAGTGTTATCCAGTCCGTAATTCACCTCCTCAGCGGATTCCTTGGAGTCAGAGTATAATCTAAAGTTGCATACCTTTAGGGGTAATGAAGGCCATGAGGGGTTTGAGCATTGGCTTAATCAGATTGAGAATACTTTTAGGCTGATGTAGAGCCAAGGGAGTTTTCCCGATGATAAGTGGATAGAGACCACTGTTTGGCTTTTGGACGCAAAATCGGCATCCTAATAGAAACATGAAACTTACGAGTGGAAGCCCGAGGAGATTGCAGACTGATAGAATTTTTAACGGTCATTCTATAAGAGATTCATATCCCAGCATATCTAGATCGTAAGAACAGGAGTTCACAGATTCGAAACAGGGGAAGCTGTCTCTTAACAAGTATTAAAGGAAGTTTACTGATTTGTCTCGTTATGATTTAGAAATTACTACTAATTCAGTTGTGATGCTTAGTTGCTTTAAGCTGGGTAATAAAGAAGAAATGGCATTCGATGGCGACCATTTACCCTTATGATACTTATCAGGAATTCTACGAGACTTTGTTGAGGATTGCGAACTCTGAGAACATGCCTAGTAATAGTGAGAAAGAAGAAGGAAAATATAGTAATCAGAATAAGGATAAGGATAAAAGTATTGGGTAATCATCTCAAAGATCTCGCTAGACTCAGGATTTTAAGAGATACAGAGCCAGTTCTAGTTCTTTCAGCAGAGGTTTTAACTCCACAGGTCAGAGAGGACTTGGTAGATTTTTCGAAGGTTTCAGATTCCAGAGGCAAAGGAATTCTGATAGTGGAAATTCACTCTTATGTCGTAGGTGCACCGATCGATATTTTGGAGTGTGTCGAGAATGGTAGTAATGGGTATTATACCCATGGTCAGGACATGTGTCAAGAATGGTAGTAATGAGTATTATACCACATGGTTAGGAGTTCGTGCCAACAGAGTTAGAGGAAGACAGCAAGCCCAAGAACGTGTTAACCACATATCACTGCAAAATGGTAATATTAAACCCTCGGGAATTATTACTTACTTATCGATACAACCGTGAGTTATCAGTATTGCGGGCTATAGACCGTAATATTAATAACTTATTCGTTGGATTCGTTAAGCAAGTAACAGGTAAGTCATTCTATGTTAGTATGGTGTTTTTCATGGTGCCCAGTGATGGTGGAAAATCTAGTTATATCAGCAAATCTTATCCCATTAGATATAGTGGACTTCGATGTTATTCTAGACACAAATTGGTCGCAGTATGATCGTACCGATATTGATTGCTACAGGAATCAGTTACTTTCCATCGTCTTGGATTACCAGAGGTTACTTTGATTGGTGAGCGTAATGGAGTCAGGCATGGAATCATTTTAGTAGTGAGAACCAAAAAGTTATTAAAGAATGGTTGTTATGAGTACTTGACTCACATAAGTACTAAATGATAAGGCTTCCGTTAGCATGGAGAAACGTTAAGGTGGTCAGACATTTTTCTGACCTTTTTCCTGATGATTTACTTGGATTGCCTCCAAATCGCAATGTAGAGTTCACCCTTGATTGTTACTAGGTACTAATCATATTTCTTTAACTCTTTAGCATATGGCTTCTGCCGAGTTAAGAAGATTGAAGACTTAGTTACAAGAATTGGTTGATAAATGATTTATTCAGCCCAGTACTTCACCTTGGGGAGCCCCAGTCCTATTTGTTCGGAAGAAGAATGGTACCTTGAGATTATGTATCGATTACAGGCAGTTGAATCGGGCGACGATTAAAAATCGTTATCCGTTGCCGTGTACAATGATCTTTTCGATCAACTTCGAGGTGCTTGTGTGTTCTCGAAAATCGACTTGAGGTCAGGCTACTATCAGTTAAAAATCAGGGGTGACGATGTTCCTAAAACTGCCTTTAGGACTCGTTATGGTCACTATGAGTTTCTGGTTATGCCGTTTGGTTTGACTAATGCACTAGCAGCTTTCATGGGATTGATGAACAAGGTGTTCCAACAGTATCTGGATAGGTTTGTTATTGTCTTTATCGACGATATCCTGGTGTATTCTAAGTCAAGGGCAGACCATGCTCGACATCTTTCTATGGTGTTGAAAAAATTGAGAGAGCATCGAATGTATGCCAAGTTCAATAAGTGCCAGTTTTGGTTGGACGAAGTAGCATTTTTGGTTCATGTCGTTTCAGCTCAGGGTATTCAGGTTGACCTTCAGAAGATTGCGGCTGTGGAGAATTGGGAACAGCCACGAACCGTCACCGAGGTTCGGAGTTTCTTTGGTTTGGCAGGTTACTATCGGCGGTTCGTTAAAGACTTTTCGGTCATAGCGTTACCATTGACGAAGTTGACCAGGAAGGACGTTAAGTTCGAGTGGGATGATGATTATGAATGAAGTTTCCAGCAGTTGAAGTATTGTCTCATTCATGCTCATGTTTTGACGCTTCTTGACGATGATGGTAATTTCGAGATTTACAGTGATACGTCGTTGAATGGCTTAGGTTGCGTTTTAATGCAGCATGGTAGGGTGATTGGTTACGCTTTGCGCCAGTTAAAACCTCATGAGAAGAATTACCCTACGTATGACTTGGAATTGGGTACCATTATCTTTGCCTTGAAGATTTGGAGACATTACCTTTACGGCGAGAAATGCAAGATCTTCTCAGATCATAAAAGTCTCCAGTACCTATCTACCCAGAAGAAATTGAATCTTCATCAGCGTCGATGGATTGAGTTATTGAGCGACTATGATTGCACGATTGAGTATCACCCTGGTCGTGCAAACGTGGTAGCTGACGCTCTTAGCAGGAAATCCAAGGGCAGAATTAACGATTTTCATGCGAGCCGAGTTCTTCTTCTTGCAGAGTTAAGATCGACTGGAGTGTAGTTGGAAGTAGAGAATTCGATGGTAGACAATCGAGAGGAAACCTTACTTGCCAGTTTTCAAGTCAGGCCAATCCTAATCGACAAAATACTTGAGTTCCAGATGAATGATGATGAGATTCAGGAACTTATTCGGCTGAGAAATGATGGTAAAAAAAAAACCTTCGAATCAGAGAGACAGACGGCATGCTTATGCAGGGAAACAGGATGTACGTGCCAAATAATGCAGAGTTAAAAAAGGATATCTTAGACGAAGCGCATATTTCAGCTTATGTGATGCATCCTGGAGGCATGAAAATGTATCATACCATTCGACCATTCTACTATTGGCCGGGTATGAAGAGAGAAATTGTTGAATATGTGAGTAGATGTATCATATGTCAGCAAGTCAAAGCCGAAAGGGATAAGCCATTTGGGTTGATGCAACCACTTCCCATTCCGCAGTGGAAATGGGAAGATATTACTATGGATTTTGTGTACAAGGTTCCTCGTACTCAGAATGGATATAATGGAATTTGGGTGATTGTTGATCGACTCACTAAGTCGGCACATTTCATTCCTGTCAGGGAAAAGTTTTCGTTGAATCGATTGGCTGAGTTATTCATAGCAAAGATTGTGAAGTATCATGGCGTTCTAGTTAGTATTGTCTCAGATCGTGATCCTCGATTCACTTCTAAGTTCTGGATTACTTTCCAGGAGGCTTTGGGTACGAGACTACTGTACAGCACAGCATATCATCCTCAGACAGACGGTCAGTCAGAAAGGACTATTCAGACATTGGAGGATATCCTAAGATCTTCAGTTTTACAGTTTGGTGACTCATGGCATCAGCATTTGGATTTGATGGAGTTCGCCTATAATAATAGCTTTCACTCTAGTATTGGGATGACATCATTCGAGGCACTATATGAGAAACCTTGTTGTACACCCTTGTGTTGGTCAGAAGTTGGCGAACGAGTTTTAGTGGGCCCTGAGATAGTAGAGGAGACTACTCAGAATGTTCAGTTATTAAGGCTAATCTAAAGACAGCCCAAGATCGCCAAAAGAGTTTAGCAGATAGACATGCCACTGACCGAGTGTATGATGTTGGTGATTGGGTGTTTCTTAAGTTATCACCGTGGAAGGGTGTAGTTCGATTCGGGAAGAAAGGTAAAGCGAGTCGATGAAGTGGCTTACAGGCTTGAGTTGCCGTCAGAGTTCGCCAGAGTACATAATGTATTTCATGTTTCGATGCTTCGACATTATGTTTCAGATCCGTCGCATCTGATTCCTCTGCAACCTTTAGAGATTAGTCCAGATTTGACTTACGATGAGGAGCCGGTGACGATACTTGATTGGAAAGATAAGGTGCTCAGGAATAAGACAGTGCGTCTGGTGAAAGTTTTGTGGAGGAATCACTCAGCAGAAGAAGCTACATGGGAGATAGATGACAGGATGTAATTTCGGGACAAAATTTTTATAAGGTAAGTAGATTGTGACAACCTGTCCATGGATTTTTAAATTCGACGTTGTGAAATGACTTTTATACCCTTATGTGGCGGTGTGTATTGTTTATTGGTGATGTTTTGGCCAATTACATAGCTTCCTAAGTTTTAGGGACCTATGAGAACTAAAGTCTAGTAAGTGTATTATTGGTTGGATACACTTTGACCACACACATCCAATCCCTCACCTCACTCCCGTCACTTTCTCTCTGTCACTCTTTCTCTTTTCCCTCTCGAAAACACTCCATCTCTCTACCATATACGTACGGACAAGTCACAACCCCCTCGATTCCTCACAAATCGAAGCAACCAAGACCACCATCGTGATCCTGAGGTCCTTGCGAGCACAGTGATACCCATTTCAGGTATGAACTTCATCGTTTTCACGTTGAAAATCAAGCACCGAAAATGGGCACTGTTCATGAACTTTTTTATGGTTGATTTTTAGGACAATCTAAGATCACCATGAGCCTTAGAAGGCCCTCTAGAAGCTCGGGGACTATCGTTTGGTAAGTTCTAACGTCGGGATAGTGTAGAACGAAGGTAGCCGGTTTTGGAGAAATTCTCAACAAGATTTCAGACGTTTTTTTGAAGTTTTTGAAGGTATAGACTTCTTCCTCATTTGATTTTGAGCACGTAGAAAGAAAAATGGGTTAAAATGGTGTAGAAACGAGGGAGAAAAATCGAGTTGCAGGTAGGGGACGACACGTGCCGCGCGTAGGGGCGCGTGGGCCCGAGAAAAATTATTTTAAAAATATGTTGACGTCCGTGACGTCGAGTAGGTCGCGTTGGTATATTCGTATGCCAAAATTGAGCTATGTATGAGAAGTTATTTCCGTAGTTTCGTATATGTGCTTAAATAACGTATTTTTAGTAATTTCTCATATAGGTGAGACTTATTCTGAGGACGAGCGTAGCCAGGCTAGACGTAGGGGCTACGACCCGTTGACCAATCAATGAGTGGGCAGTTTGTTTTCCGTACATACCTATATATATTGCAATTTTCCCAGAAAATGAATTTAAACGATGAAATGATTTGAGATGCCCTGCAAGTATCTATTTATTTTAATTATGCATTAGTACTTGCATATAATTGTGATGGTGTTGCGGACGCACATGTAAGTATCAGGTAAGATTCTATGCGAGTTATGATGAGAATGAAATGATGTGATGTGATACGAATGAATGAAATGATGTGATTTGAGCTCATACACCTGCACATATTGTTAGTGCTTATGCCCAGAGTTAGCGGCACAATCTTTCAGGTGCTGTTCATGATAAGCTCATATTTATATATATTTTACATCAAATTCACTCGTCTTTTCTTAGTTAGTTCCTTATATTTTTGAGCTATTTACTTTGATTTTGTGTTTTATAGGATTTGTCAAGCAAATAAAAGAAAAATAGCACAAGTGAGATTTTATGTAACAAATTCGTCAAAACTACCTGTGCAGATCATCTGACTTTGGAAGCAAGTTGCAAACAGCTAAGAACGAATTAGAGAATGAGCCTTATATTCTTGGAAAACTACAGATGTCTATTTTCTAGCACATTTTGCGGATTGTTAATATCATTTTTCTAGAAGACGTTATGGGCATTTGAGAAAAGGAAGGTCGCAGCTGACAACAATTCGGAGTAAGGAAATGGCAGATAAGGAAAGCACAAAGGATAGGCAGAGAGGACAGCAGAAAATAAAGGGGCTACGGACAGAAAAAAAAAAAAAAAAAAAGAAAGGCAGAAAAAGATTAGGTGAAGTGAAAAGGGAAGGAGGAATGGGATGTATAGCACTTGGCCTTGGTGGCTTTGAAAAAGAAAACAAAACTGATTGTTCTCTTGGAAAAAGGGGAATACACAAGTGAACTCAAAAGAATAGGCATGGGAAAAGAAAGCAGAAAGCATAAAATAATGGGGAAAAGAAGGATAGACAGCGCAAGGGAAGAATATGGGCAGAAAAAGAAAGAAAAAGTATTCAGAAGGACAGAAGAGAAAGTGAAAAGCAGCAGAAAATAATGGTGGACAGATGAGAGAATAACGTGAGGGCTGAAAGGAGGGAAGACTCGGACAGCGTGAAAAACAACCAAAAAACCCAAAAAATAGAAGCACAAAGAGCACAACATAGAGGTTTGCGGCAGATAGAAAGAGAAGTAGAGGGCTGCGGACGGAGATAGCGCAATAGAGAGACTTGGCTACGGACTTGGTGTTGGAAATGTGCCCTAAAACCAATCATATGATGATACTTTACGGACATTTCACAAAGTTAAACTAATGTAGTTTATATATAAAGGGCAAAGGTTATTGTTTGAGCCGTCTCATATAAATGTTATATGCTTAAACGATAAGTCCAAGGAATATGTGATTGGGAGAATGCGATCTAAAGAAGTTAGATTCATGAGACCATTCTCTTTCGTATACATATCCTAAATGTTCCTGATCATAGGATTGCCAATTGGGCATTGATAGTCCGTTAAGATCAGTACGTGCTATGTCTTCTCTTAGGGAGAGTGACTAGTCTCGAGTCATTGGTGTGTCTGACACCAAGACAAGTACGTAGGTGCTCAATAGAGAATGAGTTCACTGAACACGATCAACGAAGAGTTCTCATATTCATGTCACATGAGAACTCATGGTTGGGATAATGCAAAGTAGTCCTTTGACCTGAGGCATCAAACTTGTCTTGTGGTTAGGTCCTTGATCTTTGATTATGTCAAAGTCACACCATCAGGAGGGTGTCCACGGCATCGTCGGGGTTAAGCCACTTAGCCATGGAGGCAAGTGAATGCGCAACAAGGGATCTCTAACCTTCAAACCGTTTGAGGGAGAATACTCTATGATATGATTTAGAATCTCTGGCCAGAGTATGAATGAGATGAAGGAAGGCGTTCCAAATCACATTCAAGGTAATCATATAAGTGTACGTATCACACTGGATAGTAGACATGAATAAACTATCAAACCAAACAATGTGGTTAAGAGTATTGTATTAGAGAAAGACCGTATTGCATTGTAATCCTAAACTGAATAGGTTCTCCACCTCTTCTGATTAGCTTGGATAACCATGATATGCTGCTAGGTGTCACTCATGGTTTGTGGAAGCCCTAAACGTGTATAAACACTAAAGGGAGAATTGAAAGTAAGTTTCAATTCACAATCGATTTGAAAGAGTTTGAATCGCCCACTGCCTTGCTAAAAGGAACCTAATGGATCGTACACTGTGTAAGGTCGAGATTGAAGATTCAACGGAGATGAGTAAGAATAATTAAATGGTATAATTATTTATGGCAAGGATTAATTAATATGTTAATTAATCAAACGAATAAGTTCGTTAAAGACCTCGGGATAGTTTTGGACCTTAAGGCCCAATGGGCTTTGAACGTCAAGTCCATTGACTTAAGTTGTATGACAACTTAATGAATAATGATTCACAAAGGCCCAAATAGCCCAATAAACACCCAATGGCCGGCCATATTAGAGATGGAGTAAACTTGGACTTATTTACAAGTTTGCCACTCAAATGAATTAAGGTATAAATATGACTTTATAGCCAAAATTCATTTAAGGGTTCTTTTTGGGGAAATTGGAGAAAACACAAACTCCTTTTCTCTCTAAAGAGGCCGGCCACCCTAGAGGAAAATAGCTAGCAATCTTACTTCCTCTAGGTCACTCATTTCTTCTTAAATCTAACCTTGGTAAAGAAACTTAGAGGTTCTCAATTTTGGGAACTTGGAGAACCTATTCTTCCATCCAAATCCATAGATCTAAGATGCAAGGAATGAAGGCCCTCTCTTTGGGTGATTAGCCTTTGCTTATGCAAAGAGGAATCTACAAAGGTATAAATTTCAACTCACTTTGTTTTGAGTTGATTATTGGTTCACCAAACTACTAGGCTTTGAACATTCATGGGTAATGTTTTGTTTTTTAAGTGCATGCAAGCATGATTCCGCCTTTAATTTGTTAATTGCATGCTATTGATGTTGCTTAAATGAACATGTTTTCCCAAAATAATCCTTCACTTGGAAACTGCACAACAACAAATAAGAAAACGGCAGAGAGCAAAAATAAAGATGGTTGCAGCGCAAGGGAAGTGAGGAAGGAAGAAGAAATCTTTGCACTCTCCTCAATCGGTTATCTCTTCTCAAACTCATGTTTAACTTTTGGTTTAAATTGAGAATAATGTGTAACTAATTTTTAGTAGTTAGGGGCTGTTTTGAAGCCCTGAATATGATTCTAAGTTTGTTATGAATTTCGTTTGAATGACTTTTATGAAATGATGAAAATTGCTTCACTACTTATGTCATTGATGAATGCTTTTTATGTTTCTATGGATGCATACTTAGTAAGCATATTAAAGATTTTAATGCTATGAATATATGTGTGTCTGCCCTTGTTGAATGAGGACCTACATATGTTCTAGAGTAGCACTTGTTAATTGTGATTAACATGTGAACCGATTTCTAGGATAAGTAAGACAACGCCAGTACTTACGATGCCTTATGATGACTCAAACTCTTTTCATTCTTAATGATTTCTACTTGTTAAATATATGAACACACCATTCTAGATTGCATGCTAGGGACTAAGTTAAGTTGAAAACGTCATTCTCTTAACATACTACGTAAGAAAGAGTAATAGGTTGAGTTCTAACATTGAGCCAACTTGAGCATCTTCATCCGGAAATAAAAGGAATTTGAATGAAACATAACATGTTTGCATGATTATTTGGTGGTGGATAGCATTTCCCCTAACTCGTTTTCTTAACTTGTGAATTAAAATCTATTGGTATTATTTAAACTTTGCTTCTATCTTGTGTTTGTCCGATTTAATTTAAATAGTAAATCAACTCCAAAAATCCTGAAATGTTGTGTGAGTGTAGCACTGTGTGTCTAGTATATGTGTATAAAATTTCGTTGACTTTCGATAAATGTAAGTTAGTCTAATAATTATTTTTCGGTGGCTGGTCAGTAGAGACAGCAGCCCAGTTTGTGTGACATTTTAAGTAGTTAGATAAAACAATCTTCTGCGGGAAAGACCCTTATTTTGATATGCTACAATTGAGAAATATTAGTGTTAATAAGGAAAATCAATAGGATAATTGTGTGCTACTTTGTGGTGCGTTATAAATCCTATCAAATTTTTGGCACCGTGTCGCCGGGGATTGTTATTTCTAATTGCTTATATTTTATTATTATTATTATTATTATTATTTTATTATTTTCTATTTCTTGTCTATTTAGTGTTTTTTTTTATATTTTTTTTATTTCAGGTACTCTTTGTAGTATCTGCATACTCGAAGGTACAAATGGAGCAAGACATGGCACTTGCGACCATTGAAGCTCAATTGGCGCATCTCACTTCTCAATTGACTCATTATGCCAAAAGGACCACAATGCCAAGTGTCCCTAGATTCGATGTGCCTTATGGGCAAGGATTTCAACTTCATCAACGTTCTCAATTCACTGCAAATGGAGATGCTTGGGGTTATCAAGGCTATGATCAACCAAGCAACAACATGTTTTCCAACGCTTACAATTCGGATTGGAGAGATTATTCAGATTATATGTGGGAGGAACCTCAACAACAACAAGCTCCAAGTAAGTCTCTTGAGGATTTAATTGCTTCTTTAGCTAACTTTACTCAATCTCATCAACAGAAAATAGATAAAGCAATTGAAAGCCTTGAGTGCCAAATGAGTCAATTAGCAATTTGATGGGGCAACAACACCAACCAGGAAGGTTGTCTAGCCAAACTGTGGTGCATCCAAATGCGGAGCAGATGAATGCTGTGACTTTAAGGAGTGGAAAAGAAGTTTTTGAGCAGCCGAATGTACAAAGTGAGATCTTAATTCTTGGTGTACCAAATCAAGTTCCAGATTGTGTTGAATTGTTTAAAGAAAGTTTTGTACACCAAGAAGAAGGATTCAAGATAATGAAGTGGTTGGAGAATATGTAGAATGCATCAAAGGGGATGTATTTGAGGAAACAAAGGCCAAAGAAGTTGAGTTTGATGACACGGGACAAGCCACAATCATCATAGTAAATCTGGCCAAGTTCAAAGTCCTTGAAACGTTCAAGGACGTAGTGTTTGTTATTGAGTTTGTGTCGGAGAAAGAAAGTAAGCCATATTCTCCAATTTTAATTTTGTTTTATACTAACATGCTGATTTTGATGATTCAGGCACCCACTCTTGAATTTAAACCATTGCCAGATCATTTCAAGTATCATCTCTCATTCGAAGATAAATTCCATGATGTGGAACCTAGGGGAGTTTAATGGAAAGTCTCGTCCAGCTGCAAGACGTTAAAGTAAGCGCTTCTTGGGAGGCAACCCAAGCATTCAACGAAGGGAGACTTTGGAATTGCTCAACAAATCAGATTTGCACTCCTAAACCCTTCTCTTTACTGCATTTATCTTGCCTTGCTTAGTTCATTAATTATTTGTTTGCTTAAGTTTGAACCTATGTTTAAAACATTGAGGGCAATGTTTCGTTTAAGTGTGGGGGAGGGTAAACAAAGTCTTTTTTACATTGATTTACATATTTTACATTGCTTAAAAAAAAACATAAAAAAACATAAAAACAAATAAAATCAAATAAAATAAAAATAAAAGCAAAAATATTTTACAATAATGTGTAAACTAATAGCCTTCATTGGTCAGGTGGTGCCTCAGCAGTCGACGGAGCTCCAGAAAGACGAAGCGCTAGAGTTTGATCTTCCGAAGCCTCAACACTTGGTGCAACTCCAGATGACGAAGGCAACAGATGCCTCTGGAGTAACGCCACAAACCTTTAATGATCACTCTGAATTCGAACTTCGGACTCCTGCAGCTAGTCAAGCTTCCTCTTCATACTTGTTGAGTAACTAGTTGCGAGCATGTGCAATTCCTTATTCTCGTGCCTGAGTCCTCTGATCTCTTGCCGAAGACTGGCCACCTCAGCCATCAAAGACTCAACCTGATGAGATCGTGCAAGAAGGCGTTGGCCCATGTTTGAGACTGAGCCTGCACACTAGACGCTGAGTGCCAGAGAGTCCTGAACAGCCAACTCGTCTGATTGCTTGGATAACATCATACTGTCTCTTGGAGTAAAAAGATTTCTAGCAATCACCATAGCAGTTGCATCGTTTCTCATCATTGAGTCCCCAACTGTAAGAGGACCATTAGGGGATATGAATGACGGATGCCAAATGTTGTTTGGAGAAGACAAGTCATCATCTTCCCCGACATTCAAGTTAAGGCGACGGTCAGAGGGGCAAGACATTTTCTAAAGGTGTTGAAAAAGAAGAGATCGGATTGATTAAGATTAAAGAAGTGCAAGAAGGGAGTTTTTACAGGAGGCAATTCAAGTGTGTTGTGGAACAAAATTCGTGCCTCTATAAAAAGAAGAAATCGAAGAGGCACTACTAAGAAATCGAAGAGGCGTCTGCTCGCAAATCAAAGAAGCGCCCGCTCGCAAATCGAAGAGGCACCCGCTCGCAAATTAAAGAGACGCTCCTCTCTCAAAAGCCGGGCCTGCTCAGAAACCACGAGCCGACCCCCGGATTTCAAACGATCAACTTTTTCGGACTTGTCGTCACCTGTCACATGCACCCTCAGCTTTGTGGGAATTATGGGTAATTTTGTCAGAAAACGCGTAAACCTTACTGTTCAATCACCCAACGGTTGCCGACAAGAGTAAGAGAATAGTACCTCTACCGGTTGTGAAGAAATTCCTATAAGTGTCAACATTCGCCCTCCATAGCAAAGGCAGACTTACTCAACATTTCTTCATCTCTGAGAATGTATTCCCAACGAAGTCTCTCGAGTTACTCAGTGTTCCTCATCCCCTGGAGTACCTCTGCCAGCAAGTCATAAAGAGCAAAAGTATTTCATATCATGAAGGTTGAAAGCAAGAGTATCTCATATCATGCTTTCTCCTCACCTTCATCTGAAGAACAAGGAGAAAGAGAGATCTTGATTGCGTATCTAGTCTTGCTCTCGAATACTCATCTTCAACTGTTGATGTACTTCTAGAGAAGATGCCACACCTGCAAGGAGACCTGATTACTTGAAGCATGTGGAGACAACGTGCTGATTCATCCTCAACTAAGCTGAGGATCACTTGCAAGTAAAAATCTCCCCAACCTAGTTTCAGAATTAACCTGTGCAAAGATACTTCTTCAAAAGCAAAAGTACCTCATATCATCAGAATTGAAGGCAAAGAAGCCCTATCCAGTTCAAGATGAAAGCTGTGGAAAGCCTCATTCAGTTCAAGATCAAAGTTGTGGAAAGTCAACAAGCACAACCAAAGATCACCTAATATTTCTATTCATTGTCGTTTTCAATTTTTTTTCGTTTGCATTTTCTACATTTTCTTGCGTACTTAACTGATTTATTTCTTTTCTTTGCAGGAACTTTTGGTTATTTCCACCCTTGAAGTTGATTGCAGAATTTAAGCTTGGGGGTCATCGCTTGATTTTACTGCAAATTAGGGAAGTTTTCAGTCCAATTGCTTTATTTTTGTTTCTTATTATTTATTCATTTTATTTTTATTTGCATTATAGTGTTTTCTGACATTGGGGACAATGTCCAGTTTAAGTTTGGGGGTAAAGAGTATAAAAAATGACCAAATTGAAAATTTTTGTACCTTCGACTATGAATTGGTTTCATTTGTTTCCGTGTTGTTGCTTTTTGTTTTCTTAATTAGTTTTGTTTTTAAAAAAAAATTAAAAATCAGAAGATTTAAAAATCCAAAAATATTGTCTTGTTTTCCTTATTGTTTTGGATTAGATTTTTGTTAGTTTCCCGACCCAATGATATAATTGGATCAAATTTGAACCATGGTAATCAAGAACTTAATTAACATGTGCTGTGTGAAATTCCTAATTCTCTTGTTGGTTTTGTACATGTTTGATCATCTTTGAAAAACCAAATGCACATAGCCTTGTTGATGTGAAACTAAATCATGACTTAAAGCTTCATATGTGAATTTAGTGACCATATACATCCTATGTGAGTCTTTGAGCCTATTGAAAGTGTGTGATTTTTTCATACACTCCTATTCTTTCATATGTGATGAACTTATGTGAGATACATCTCTAGAACTTGTGTAACGATCTTTTGAAATGTTTATCATTGATTGCATGAACTTGAAAATGATAGAGGCATTAGGTTTATCACCATGGCCCAAATAAGCATGTTTCCTAAAGAAAAATGTTATCATTAGATTGCCAATTAGAGCCGTATATGTTGAGCCTTTTATTTCTTATCACCAGATATGTCTACCATTATACCTCAAACATTTTTCCTTACCCTTTCCAAGCTAGCTAGTGAGCAATGTGAGATTGTCTTATGAGAAATGTTTGTGAAGTACTTTGAAGGAGTTTGGCAAAAGAATAAGTGTGGGGTATTTCATGTTTGTATTTAGTTATGTGCTAAATTTGAAAAAGAAAAAAGAAAAATTGTATACAAAGGAAATAAAAAGTTTTTAAAGTTTCAGTTTAAGGGTGTGGTTGGAGGTATTAGAAGAATCGTTGGAGAGCTTGAGTTCTTATAAATCTCAACAAAAGAATTGCTTGTAATGTAGCTTGGAACTTGTGTTTACCTATTCTTTCATTTCAATAACCCTCTCCCTAAGCCTCATTACATCCAATAAAAAGTCCTCTTGATTGAAGTTTTACAATTATGATTGTGGAGAAGTGATCTTTATGCAAGCTTATGGTAGAACTTACACATTTGATTCTTTGAGCGAAACACGTTAAACTAAACATATGTTGATTGAGTGTATGTCTCGTGAGAAGGTCGCTAGTTTGCATGTGGTGATTTTAAAAATAAAAAAAAAACTTGAAATTCCATTAGCATGGCACACTACACTTCAAGGATGATTAAAAGGTTACTGCTAATATTTGAATAAGGAAGCTGAAGTTGGATTAGCTTGTTTGGTGCTAGCTAAGGTTCTTGATGATTTGTTTTCTTGAATGAAATTCTATGAGGGTTACATAGGGGGAAGCTAATGTTTTGCGTGTTATTACTTTTTCATGTTTTCTTTGTTTTGCTCGAGGACTAGCAAAAGCTAAGTGTGGGGGTAATTGATAAGCTCATATTTATATATATTTTACATCAAATTCACTCGTCTTTTCTTAGCTAGTTCCTTATATTTTTGAGCTATTTACTTTGATTTTGTGTTTTATAGGATTTGTCAAGCAAATAAAAGAAAAATATCACAAGTGAGATTTTATGTAACAAATTCGTCAAAACTGCCTGTGCAGATCATCTGACTTTGGAAGCAAGTTACGAACAGCTCAGAATGAATTAGAGAATGAGCCTTATATTCTTGGAAAGCTACAGATGTCTATTTTCTAGAACATTTCGCAGATTGTTAATATCATTTTTCTAGAAGAAGTTATGGGCATTTGAGAAAGGGAAGGTCGCAGTTGACGACAATTCGGAGTAAGGAAATGGCAGATAAGAAAAGCACAAAGAATAGGCAGAGAGGACAGCAGAAAATAAAAGGGATACGGACAGAAAAAAAAAAGCAGAAAAATATTAGGTGAAGTGGAAAAGCAAAGGAGGAATGGGATGTATAGCACTTGGCCTTGGTGGCTTTGAAAAAGAAAACAAAACTGATTGTTTTCTTGGCAAAAGGGGAATACACACCTGAACTTAAAAGAATAGGCATGGCAAAAGAAAGCAGAAAGCATAAAATAATGGGGAAAAGAAGGATAGACAGCGCAAGGGAAGAATAGGGGCAGAAAAAGAAAGAAAAAGTATTCAGAAGGACAGAAGAGAAAGTAGAAGGCAGCAGAAAATAATGGTGGACAGATGAGAGAATAACGTGAGGGCTGAAAGGAGGGAAGACTCGGACAGCGTGAAAAACAAACAAAAAACCCAAAAAATAGAAGCACAGAGAGCGCAACATAGAGGCTTGCGGCAGATAGAAAAGAGAAGTAGAGGGCTGCGAACGGAGATAGCGCAACAGAGAGACTTGGCTATGGACTTGGAAACTGCACAACAGCAAATAGGAAAACGGTAGAGAGCAAAAATAAAGATGGTTGCAGCGGAAGGGAAATGAGGAAGGAAGAAGAAATCTTTGCACTCTCCTCAATCGGCTCTATCTTCTCAAACTCATGTTTAACTTTTGGTTTAAATTGAGAATAATTTGTAACTAATTTTTAGTAGTTAGGGGCTGTTTTGAAGCCCTGAATATGATTGTAAGTTTGTTATGAATTTTGTTTGAATGACTTTTATGAAAGGATGAAAATTGCTTCACTACTTATGTCATTGATGAATTCTTTTTATGTTTCTATGGATGCATACTTAGTAAGCATATTAAAGATTTTAATGCTATGAATATATGTGTGCCTGCCCTTGTTCAATGAGGACCTACATATGTTCTAGAGTAGCACTTGTTAATTATGATTAACAGGTGAACCGATTTCTAGGATAAGTAAGACAACGCCAGTACTTACGATGCCTTATGATGACTCAATCTCTTTTCATTCTTAATGATTTCTACTTGTTAAATCTATGAACACGCCATTCTAGATTGCATGCTAGGGACTAAGTTAAGTTGAAAACGCCATTCTCTTAACATACTACGTAAGAAAGAGTAATAGGTTGAGTTCTAACATTGAGCCAACTTGAGCATCTTCATCTGGAAATAAAAGGAATTTGAATGAAACATAACATGTTTGCATGATTATTTGGTGGTGGATAGCATTTCCCCTAACTCGTTTTCTTAACTTGTGAATTAAAATCTATTGGTATTATTTAAACTTTGCTTCTGTCTTGTGTTTGTCCGATTTAATTTAAATAGCAAATCAACTCCAAAAATCCCGAACTTTTGTGTGAGTGTAGCTCTGTGTGTCTAGTATATTTGTATAAAATTTTGTTGACTTTCGATAAATGTAAGTTAGTCTAATAATTATTTTTCGGTGGCTGGTCAGTAGAGACAACAGCCCAGTTTGTGTGACATTTTAAGTAGTTAGATAAAACAATCTTCTGTGGGAAAGACCCTTATTTTCATATGCTACAATTGACAAATATTAGTGTTAATAAGGAAAATCAATAGGATAATTGTGTGCTACTTTGTGGTGTGCAATTTAATACCTATCAGTTCACCTCCCGCACCGCATGCTCGCCTTGGATCCAAGTAGGTACACAGTCCTGTCGTATAGAGCACTATAGGTGGGTTCGACTCGTAGGTGACCCGTGAATCATTCGCACAGTCTTCACGTGATTGTAGCACTAAAGCATTCTTATATTGATACAGTGATATGATAGTGGCCTCATGAGGATATTGATGTATGTGCAGAGTATATATATGATGAGATTGAGATGTTATGAGCTATATATGTATATGCATGTTGGACATATGCCCTGAAAGTCAATCTTTGGAAGAAACCTTTCAGGACAATGAATTGATGTATATATATGTTTCTTATACATCAGAAGGCAAGGATACTAATTGGGACTATCTCAATGAACGAAATATGTCCTAAATAGTGAATCCATGGACAATGGATCGATGGAAGAAGTAATCTAATGATGTTAGATTACAGAGACCTTCTTCCCATAACCATCATTCCAAAAGGTTCCTGGTCATAGAATTGTCGGAGGGATACTGACGATGCATAGACCGGTACATACTATGTCCGCTTCAAATGGAAGGATGGAAAGTCTCATCTTATTCGTGTAGTGACACTAAGACAGGTATGTAGGTGCTCATTAAGGGAATGAGTTCATTGAACACAATCAAACGGGAGTACTTGCATGGAGGTCTACTCACATGTCAAGCAAGTAACTCTAATGGTTGGAATAATGTAAGTAATCCTTTGACCTGAGACATCGTCGTTGTCTTGTGGTTAAGTACTTGATCTTTGATTATATCAAAGTCACTCCATCCGCGGGTGTCCACGGCATGGTCGGGGTTAAGCCACTTAGCCATGAAGACAAGTGAATGCGCAACAAGGGATCTCTAATCCTCGTTATGAGAGGATGAATACTCTAAGATATGATTCGGGAATCTTCGGCCGAAGTATCGAGCGTAATAAAGGAAAGCGTTCCTATACGACTCAATTGAATCATATAAAGGGATAATCACATTAGGGGTTTGACATATCACATCCATACCCTAGTAATGTGATTAAGAGTATTGTATTAGAGAAGGATCGAATTACATTGTAATTTGATAGGAGCATATTTATGCGACTTAGCTTGCTTGTTTTCTTGCATTTTGGTAATTTATTTAGTATTTATTATAGTGTTTAAAGTTAAATTCGTGTGTTTGTAGGTTTTATGGGCTAAGGGTGCATTATGAGCCAATTTGGAGTAGTTTGAAGTGTTTTTGGGCCCAAGATGGATTGCTTATGATCCAAGCTAGATGGATGGACGAATTTGAAGTCAAATGAGGCTAGGAACATGCTAAAAATCTGGTGAAACAAATACAAGTTGCAAGAAGGGATAAGTTTCTAGAAGGATGGACCAAAACTTCACTCAAAACCATGCCTACCCCAAAAATTCATCAATGCCGTGGGTTTTAATCCAATTCCACCAGAAATTTGAGTGATGATGCAATGCTTAACTCACCATGACATTTGAGTGGATGATGAAATGCTTAACTCACCATGACATGTGAGTGGATGATGCAATGCTTAACTCACCATGACATGTGAGTGGATGACTCAAAACCTAACCCACCAACAATTCTTCACTCTTGCCGTGTATACCTACTCATTTCCACCAGAAAATTGCATTAAACAAGTCCATCCCCTCCCTATAAATACCATGGCAGCAACCTCATTTAAATCATCCAGAAATTAACCATTCTCCAAGCCTTTCCTTGCCTCTCCCTACATATCTAAACTCCTCCCATCCATTCCTCCATATAACCAACCTTTCAAACATCATTCCAACCTTGTATTGCGGCAAAGAAGAAGTGGAAAGTGCTTGGACGTGCTTGCTATCCAACTTGGATCGTTGGAACGTTTAGGTGTTTTCTTTCTTTTGTTTTCAATGTCTAAATTTTTTTATCTTTGTTTTATGCTTATGAGGAACTAAACCCCCCTTAGCTGGGGGGGGGGGATTCGAAACCATGTTATTGCTTGCTTTATGATTTGATTACTTTTAATTGTGTTTCATAAGTTGTGATTTCAATTTACTTATCTTCTTGAACTATAACTTATTTATGTATGGTTGTTGAGAGTGCACGCTTAATCTTCATGCATAAATTGAATGCTAGGATATAAGGGAATTTCACCTAATTGTTATGAACTTATATTCACAAGTAGTAAAGGTTGTTGATCACAATCATGTTAAGTAAATTCTTGGCATAAGTTTCATGCAATTCATAGTAACAAGTGCCTCGTCAATGCTTATGGTTTTCATAGAACTTAATGATTCTTGCTTGTATCTCTTTTATGCAATTCATTGAGGGAACTTGTGGGGAATGCTTTGGGTTGTCGTTTGCAATCATCCAATCCATTAACTTAAGGAAAATCTGAGAATTAATCTATGCAATTCATGGTTAATTTGGGGCGTTGAGAATTCATAAGTTATTGAAATACAATTAGAAATCATTTTGTATGCAAGCAAGACATGTGTGGAGAAGAACCCCTTAGCAAGCCTTCCATCCATTCATTCAAACCAAATTCGTTTTAAAATCTGTTTTGTTTTACAAGTTTAAATTGTTCAATTTCACCAAACCCAAATCCCCCTTTTACTTTCTTGTTTTAAAGTCTTTTGTTTACATTTTTAACTTTGTTTTTATGTTTTTGAATTAGTTTAGAGGTTTTAGCAAGCCCTCCTAATTCCCGGTTTAGAACGATCCCTACTTATACATATACTACAATTGATAAAACGAGGGTTTAATTTGCGCGTTAACTAATTTTAGCGCATCAAATTTTGGCGCCGTTGCCGGGGATTAGCAACTTTGCTAAATCCCCATTGTTTCTTTTTATTTCTTTTTCGTGTGTTTTAATTTTTGTTTTAATTTTATTTGATTTTGTTTATTTCAGGTAATAGTTTATGACTCGTAGTTCTCAACCAGTTCGTGCACATATATCGGAGTTTGACAACAATTTTGAACGAACTTTGAGAAGGAAAAGGAAAGTACCAGAACCTAGTCCACCTAGTTCTAGTTCTGAATCCGAAGTTGAAGAAAATGAGGAGGAAGAAAAAGACATGGACGTGGACAATCGAACAATCAAAGAACTTTCAGCTTCGGGATTGGACAATGCCGCGCCTCTATGCATCCAATACCCCGCAGCAGCCCGAGGAAAGACAGAAGAATTTGAATTGAAGTCAAGCTTGTTACACCACATCCCGAAGTATCATGGGTTGTCCATGGAAGATCCTAACAAACACTTGAAAGAATTCGAGGTGGTGTGTTCGAGCATGACCCCCGTCAATGTCGATGGGAGTATTTTAAAGATGAAAGCCTTCCCTTTTTCTCTCTTGGAAAAGGCGAAGGATTGGTTGTACAAATTGGCGCCCGGAACCGTCACATCATGGGAAAGCATGAAACGGGCCTTCTTGGAGAAGTTTTTCCCAACTTCTCGAGTCATCCTCCTACGGAAAATGATAAGTGGAATTCAACAAGAGCAAGGTGAGTCATTTCCAACTTATTATGAACGTTTTAAAAGTCTTGTTCTTGTCCGCAGCACCAAATGAAGGAAGAGCTTCTCCTTCAATACTTCTATGAAGGCCTTCTTCCAATCGAAAGGCAAATGCTTGATGCTTCGGCGGGCAGTGCGTTGGTGGACAAAACACCCATGGCAGCCAAGATACTAATTGCAAACCGTGCATTGAATGCACAACAATATGAAGGAATTGGCCAAAGGGACATGCCACGGCAACAAGTTCATGAGGTAAGCTCTTCATCTGATATTCAATCCCAAATAGCTAATCTCACTTCCATTGTGTCACAGATGGCCGAGGGGATGAAAGTGCAAGGACCTAGTGTTTATGGCGTTTGTTCCATCCAAGGACACCCTTCTGAAAAGTGTCCTCAATTGATTGAAAATGGTGGATGGGAGAGCGCTAATTCCATTGGATTCCAAAATCAAAACCAACCGAGGAATGATCCATATTCAAACACATATAATCCCGGTTGGAGAGACCACCCAAATTTCAAGTGGAGGGAGCCCCAACAATCTCAAAACCAAGGAGGCTTCAGTCAACAACCCCCGGGGTTCTTTCCCAAGCCATACGGCCCACCTCAAAACCAACCCCAATCTGCCCCAAACTATTCAGGTACGTCTCTTGACAATGATACACTCCTTAAGTTACTAACTAAATTGTCTCTTGTGCAGGAAGATCAAGCTAAGGCTATGCAAAACCGAGACAAAAGAGTGGACCATTTGGAGAAACAAATTGGGCAAATTGCCGAGTTTATGGGGCAGTTTCGTGAGCAAGGCAAGTTACCAAGCAATACCGTAGTGAATCCAAAGGGTGGTTTCGAATCTGCAAAAGCCATAACTTTGCGGAGTGGGAAGCAAGTAGGATCTGACCCCCAACCTTCCAATTCACGTTCTAATGAGGTGGAGGAGTTGATAATTGAAGAGGAGGAACAAGGGAAGGCCACGACAAGGGTGGACACATCAATGCCGCAAGCTTTAAGTGGGCCTAAACTATCCAAATTGGCCAATAAAGGTAAAAACGTGTCAAGTTCAGTTCCTACTAATGATTTTCCTTCAAATGTACCTTTTCCTAGTAGGTTTAAGCAAACAAAGAAAGAAGAAGCGGAAAAGGACATTTTGGAGACGTTTCGGAAAATTCAAGTCAATATCCCCCTTTTGGATGCAATCAAGCAAGTCTCGAGGTACGCCAAGTTCTTGAAGGAACTTTGCACCAATAGGAGGAGAATTTCGACCAAGGAAGTGGTCAAAGTGGGTGAAAACGTTTCAGCCATCCTACAACGCAAACTGCCCCCTAAATGCAAGGATCCGGGTAGTTTTACAATTCCGTGTGTTATTGGTAATTCTAGGTTTGAATCTGCCATGTTAGACTTAGGTGCATCTATAAATGTCATGCCATATCCAATTTATGCATCTATGAACCTAGGAGAGTTGAAAAACGATGGTATGATTATACAATTGGCCGATAAATCTAATGCCTATCCAAAGGGAGTTTTGGAGGATGTTCTAGTGCAGGTTAACCATTTGATCTTTCCAGCGGATTTCTATGTACTTGAGATGGATGAATCAGACCATGCCCCTTCCTTGCCCATCCTCCTTGGAAGGCCATTCATGAAAACTGCGCGTACGAAGATTGACGTATACAATGGCAATTTGACGATGGAATTTGATGGGGAAGTTATTAATTTCAATCTTTCTGATTCTATGAAGTACCCTAGTGAGAATCATTCATGTTTTGCTATTGATGTAATTAACTCTTTGGCGCAGGACCATTTGGACAATTTGAAGGACGATGCACTTGAATTGGCCATTGCACAAGGAAGAGACATGCAAAACATTGAAATTAACACTAAGGAACCCCACGGCATGCATGAGGAGTCCTTTGCCGTGCCCCCTAGTGAAGATGTCATGGAGATGGTGGCTGCCCTCAAGTCATTGCCATCACAATTTAGTAAGTATTCGGACCCTATTTTAAGTTCAGTTTCGGCTAATAAAATGCTTCCCTCAGTTGTGCAGCCACCTACACTTGAACTTAAGCCGTTGCCTAGTCACTTAAAGTACGTTTTCTTGGGAGAGGATGAGACGTTGCCCGTCATTATCTCATCATCACTCACGGCACAAGAAGAGAGCAAATTGGTGCGAGTGCTTAAGGAGTACAAAACGGCAATTGGATGGACATTGGCCGACATCAAGGGAATTAGCCCAACAACGTGCATGCATTGCATACTTCTAGAGGAGGGGTCCAAAACATCTCGAGAGGCTCAACGCCGTCTCAACCCTCCGATGATGGAAGTTGTGAAGAAGGAGGTAATCAAGCTTTTGGATTGTGGAGTAATCTATCCAATCTCGGATAGTAAATGGGTCTTACCCGTGTAATGCGTTCCAAAGAAGTCCGGAGTGACAGTGGTAGCTAATGCCGAGAATGAGCTTGTTCCTACGCGCATTCAAACCGGTTGGAGGGTGTGCATCGATTATAGGAAGCTAAACGCCACCACAAGGAAGGATCACTTTCCATTGCCGTTCATTGACCAAATGCTTGAGAGGTTAGCGGGTTATGCTTTCTATTGTTTTCTTGATGGTTATTCTGGTTATAATCAAATTGTCATTGCACCCGAGGACCAAGAAAAAACCACTTTTACATGCCCATTTGGTACATTTGCATATCATCGCATGCCTTTTGGTTTATGTAATGCACCTGCTACATTTCAAAGATGCATGATGAGCATATTTTCTGATTATGTTGAGAAAATAATTGAAGTTTTCATGGATGATTTCAGCGTCTTTGGTGATTCATTTAATAGTTGCTTGCATAATCTAAGTTTGATTTTAAAACGTTGCGTTGAAACCAACCTTGTTCTTAATTGGGAAAAGTGTCATTTTATGGTTAAACAAGGCATCGTTTTAGGTCATATAATCTCTGAAAAGGGTATGAGGTTGATAAGTCCAAAATAGATCTAGTACGTCACTTACCCTCTCCGACTTCGGTTAGAGAGGTTCGTTCGTTCCTTGGTCATGCAGGATTTTATCGTAGGTTTATCAAAGATTTTTCGAAGATAGCACAACCTCTTTGCCGTCTCCTACAAAAAGAAGTGGCGTTTGAATTCACCAAGGAGTGCACGGCATCATTCAATCAACTCAAGGAGTTGTTGACCACGGCACCCATCATTGTTCCACCAGATTGGAGCCTACCTTTCGAGCTTATGTGCGATGTATCCGACTACGCGTTAGGGGCTGTTTTGGGACAAAGGAAGGACAAAAAGCCACACGTCATCTACTATGCCTCACGGACGTTGAATGATGCACAATTGAACTATTCCACTACAGAAAAAGAACTTATTGCTGTTGTTTTTGCTTTAGATAAGTTTAGATCACATCTAATTGGTACTAAAGTAATTGTTTTCACTGACCATGCAGCACTGAAGTACTTGCTCACCAAAAAGGAGGCCAAGCCACGGCTAATTCGGTGGATGTTGTTACTTCAAGAGTTCGACATAGAGATTCGTGACAAGAAGGGCAATGAGAACGTAGTGGCTGACCACCTGAGTCGAATGGTGCATAATGAGGAGGCTCTGCCAATTTTGGAGACATTCCCCGATGAACAATTGCTGTCCATAAAGGTTAGTGAGCCTTGGTATGCTGATTTGGTGAACTTTTTGGTGACAAAACGAATTCCAAGCACTTGCACTAGGCACCAACGTGATAAACTTAGGCATGATGCACGGTTTTATGTGTGGGATGATCCATATTTGTGGAAATTTTGCCCGGATCAAATTGTTCGTCGTTGTGTGCATGATTCTGAATTTCGTTCAATTTTAAGTTTTTGTCACACATATGCATGTGGTGGGCATTTTGGCACACAAAGAATTGCCCTTAAGGTATTACAATGTGGATTTTATTGGCCTAGTATTTTTAAGGATGCTAGAACTTTTTGCTTAACATGTGATAAATGCCAACGAATGGGTAACATTAGTGCTAGGGACCAAATGTCGCAGGTTTCTATCCTAAATGTTGAAATTTTCGATGTTTGGGGTATTGATTTTATGGGTCCCTTTCCTTCTTCGTATGGTTGTATATATATTTTGCTTGCGGTTGATTATGTATCAAAGTGGGTGGAAGCAAAAGCCACCCGGACTAATGATTCTAAAGTGGTTGCAGATTTTATTAGAATTAACATTTTTGCAAGGTTTGGCATGCCACGAGTGATCATTAGTGATAGAGGGTCACACTTTTGCAACCGGACCATTGAAGCATTATTGAGGAAATACAATGTCAATCATAAGGTTTCTACACCTTATCATCCTCAAACTAATGGCCAAGCCGAGGTTTCCAACCATGAGATCAAGCAAATCCTAGAGAAGACCGTTGGGCCAACGAGGAAGGATTGGAGTTTACGGTTAGATGA
The DNA here is from genome assembly GCA_963580275.1 of Crataegus laevigata. Lineage (NCBI taxonomy): Eukaryota > Viridiplantae > Streptophyta > Magnoliopsida > Rosales > Rosaceae > Crataegus > Crataegus laevigata. Next base: position 16,973,181 of record OY756953.1, on the reverse strand, counting down.
TGCACTTTGGGCGTATCGTACGGCGTACAAGACACCCATTGGAATGTCCCCCTTTCGGCTTGTCTATGGCAAACCGTGCCATCTCCCTGTTGAGTTGGAGCACAAAGCTCATTGGGCCGTCAAGAAGTTTAACATGAACCTCGATGAAGCGGGAAGTCACCGGAAGTTCCAATTGAATGAGCTTGATGAGATACGGCACGAGGCATACGAGAACGCAAGCATTTACAAGGAAAAGACCAAGGCGTTCCATGATAAGATGATTAGAAGCAAAACGTTCGCAATTGGGCAGAAAGTGCTATTGTTCAATTCCCGTTTACGTTTGTTTCCCGGTAAGTTACGTTCCAAGTGGATTGGACCTTTTGTTATTACTAATGTTTTTGTTCATGGTGCAGTCCAAATCCAAAGCCTGAAAACGGGACACGAATTCAAGGTAAACGGGCATCGTTTGAAGCCATATTACGAGAACTTTGAGGAGCATACCGTGGATGACATTACCTTACATGCCGTGGACTCCATTGAGGAATGAATGGGCTTTTCGTCCGGCTGTACGACCTTAAAGCAAGCGCTACTTGGGAGGTAACCCATGCATGCAACAAAGGAAGACCTAGAGAGCACTCCAAATTTCCAGATTTGCGTTCCTAAACCCTTCTCTTTGTTGTTGTTTTCATTTATGCCATGTTAAATTGCTTAGTTGCTGTTTTGTTTGTTTGTTAATTATTTGTGTTAGTCTATGCTTGAAACATTGAGGATAATGTTTGATTTAAGTGTGGGGGGGTAACCAAAGTGTTTTGATGCAAATTCGTAGGGTTTTCTCACTCATAATTTCTAATGTTGTTTTTCACTGTTGTTAAGCCTTTTTAAGCTGTTTTGGTGTGTTTTAGTGTGTTTTGAGTCAAAAATCCGAAAATCCCATAAAAATTTGAAAAATTGTTTTAAAAAACCTAAAAAGAGTTGTTTTTGTGTGTTTGTTTGTGTCTTAGAGTACCTTCCAACACAATGATGAGGATTCGGTTTGTAATTGCATGACGGTTAAAGAAAGTTATAAACATGGATAAAAGTTTGATTTTACTCTTTGGTTTATGCTTGGTTGTGGTTATAACTTATGAATTCACATGAAATCATAAAGGAAAAATTAGTTTTTGTAACATGCTTGAAGGAAGTAACTCAAACTAACGCTACAACCTTGTAAGATTTGAGCCTAAACGTTTATTTGGAGAGTTAATAATCTGTGAACTTGTTGCTTTTCTAAGTCGTTGCATGATCTCATTATTCTTTGCTTGATTGCTACTTAGAAGGCGTTTCATCGTTTAGTTCCAAATGCTAGAACTCATGCCCAATTCATTCAAAGCATGTTATTGATTTGCATAACACATATTCAAGAAGAAGTTGTGTAGTGACCACCACTTTAGCCAAAAAGCCGTGTGCCCTATGTCATTATGTTTTGTAGGTGTTAACCCCATTAAACCTTGTTTAGCCTTTTCTTTGTTAACCCGCATCATCCTCACCTAGCCTAGATTAGGACTATCCATACCCTCGTTCTTAAAGTATAGTAAGCATGATTCAAATTGAATTCCTTTGTGGCAGAAATCAAGTGTGGGGGAAGTTTTTATTTTGTGAATTGTGTGCCATAGGCACGGGTAAAAAAAAAAAAAAGAGTTGAAAAGATGTGAAAAAGAGTTCCAAAGTATTGTTTGTTGAAGTAAGGGTCCAAAACAATGAATTCGGCCCCAAAGAGTTGTCTAAGTCTTCCCCTTGTGTTTTTAAGTTAAATTCCGCAATCTAAGTGAATTCTAAGTCTTAATTTCATTACTTTGCTTACTATTGCTTGAAGAACGTTTGTTTTCCCTATCCTTTCTTTGTTAACCAATACCCCAAGCCCCGTTGCAACCCTTAACTTCTTCTTGAGTGATATGTGTTTCAATTAGTGGAGTTTGAATTTGGTATGAGCATATGGTGGCATTGGTTCTCGCATCTAAGTAATAGTATTCCATTCATGAGATCATATCTAAACATGCTTATTAACTCCGGAAATTACGTTCTTTGTGATACATATATGTGAGCATTCGTTTTTATATCTACATCAATTCTCTCACATATAACTAGTATAGGGTGTGTAGTTAAAAAATCTGAGTGAAAATAGAGTGCATATCTTGTAAGGATTGAGGGAATTCTCTAAGGCATGTTACTACATTCAAAACATTGTTTTAATTGGTTCATTGTGAACTAGTAAGTAGTGACTATGATTAAGTATGTGCTTAAGTGTTAAATTGACTCAAATCTGTGGGAATGATAATCTTTAACATGTCATGTGCATTGGAAATCCCTGAGGCAAACGTTGGAAGGTCTAAATTGTGTTTTGTTTGTTTTGTTTTGCTCGGGGACTAGCAAAAGCTAAGTGTGGGGGAATTTGATAGGAGCATATTTATGCGACTTAGCTTGCTTGTTTTCTTGCATTTTGGTAATTATTTAGTATTTATTATAGTGTTTAAATTTAAATTCGTGTGTTTGTAGGTTTTATGGGCTAAGGGTGCATTATGAGCCAATTTAGAGTAGTTTGAAGTGTTTTTGGGCCCAAGATGGATTGCTTATGATCCAAGCTAGATGGATGGACGAATTTGAAGTCAAATGAGGCTAGGAACATGCTAAAAATCTGGTGAAACAAATACAAGTTGCAAGAAGGGATAAGTTTCTAGAAGGATGGACCAAAACTTCACTCAAAACCATGCCTACCCCAGAAATTCATCAATGTCGTGGGTTTTAATCCAATTCCACCATAAATTTGAGTGATGATGCAATGCTTAACTCACCATGACATTTGAGTGGATGATGAAATGCTTAACTCACCATGACATGTGAGTGGATGATGCAATGCTTAACTCACCATGACATGTGAGTGGATGACTCAAAACCTAACCCACCAACAATTCTTCACTCTTGCCGTGTATACCTACTCATTTCCACCAGAAAATTGCATTAAACAAGTCCATCCCCTCCCTATAAATACCATGGCAGCAACCTCATTTAAATCATCCAGAAATTAACCATTCTCCAAGCCTTTCCTTGCCTCTCCCTACATATCTAAACTCCTCCCATCCATTCCTCCATATAACCAACCTTTCAAACATCATTCCAACCTTGTATTGCGGCAAAGAAGAAGTGGAAAGTGCTTGGACGTGCTTGCTATCCAACTTGGATCGTTGGAACGTTTAGGTGTTTTCTTTCTTTTGTTTTCAATGTCTAAATTTTTTTATCTTTGTTTTATGCTTATGAGGAACTAAACCCCCCTTAGCTGGGGGGGGGGGGGATTCGAAACCATGTTATTGCTTGCTTTATGATTTGATTACTTTTAATTGTGTTTCATAAGTTGTGATTTCAATTTACTTATCTTCTTGAACTATAACTTATTTATGTATGGTTGTTGAGAGTGCACGCTTAATCTTCATGCATAAATTGAATGCTAGGATATAAGGGAATTTCACCTAATTGTTATGAACTTATATTCACAAGTAGTAAAGGTTGTTGATCACAATCATGTTAAGTAAATTCTTGGCATAAGTTTCATGCAATTCATAGTAACAAGTGCCTCGTCAATGCTTATGGTTTTCATAGAACTTAATGATTCTTGCTTGTATCTCTTTTATGCAATTCATTGAGGGAACTTGTGGGGAATGCTTTGGGTTGTCGTTTGCAATCATCCAATCCATTAACTTAAGGAAAATCTGAGAATTAATCTATGCAATTCATGGTTAATTTGGGGCGTTGAGAATTCATAAGTTATTGAAATACAATTAGAAATCATTTTGTATGCAAGCAAGACATGTGTGGAGAAGAACCCCTTAGCTAGCCTTCCATCCATTCATTCAAACCAAATTCGTTTTAAAATCTGTTTTGTTTTACAAGTTTAAATTGTTCAATTTCACCAAACCCAAATCCCCCTTTTACTTTCTTGTTTTAAAGTCTTTTGTTTACATTTTTAACTTTGTTTTTATGTTTTTGAATTAGTTTAGAGGTTTTAGCAAGCCCTCCTAATCCCCGGTTTAGAATGATCCCTACTTATACATATACTACAATTTATAAAAAGAGGGTTTAATTTGCGCGTTAACTAATTTTAGCGCATCATAATTCCAACTGAATAGGTTCTCTGAATAACTTCTACATTAGCTTGGGTAGCCATGACATATGTTTAGATGTCACTCATGGCTTGTGAGTTCTTCTAGATGATTAAATGTAATCGTCAAAGAAGAAGGCGAATTAAAAGTAAGTTTTAATTCACTAAGTGATTGGATTAAATATAATCAATTGGATTGATGCCAATCACTTCACTGCCTTGCTAATTAGAACCTAAAAGATTGTTCACCAACACACTCTTGTAGTGAGTAACTAATGGATGATGGAAATAATTAATTGGATTAATTAAGTGTGGTGATTAATTTAGAAAGTCTAAAGAAATCAAAAAACCGATAAAAGATCGTTTTGGGCTTAAGAAAGGTTCGGGTTTAATTGGGCCCATTGGGCCTAAACCCATTGGGCTTTTATTCAAGCATTGGATGACTTGAAATAATAAAAGCCCAAAGCCCAAATTACACACAAAGGGCCGGCCAAAGAGAGGGAGAGAGAAAGTCAAATGTTGACTTGTTTCTCTTGTCTATAAAAGGAACTTAATAGATAAATATCTCATTAGGGTTATTTGTGTTCAAAACAACTAAAGAGAAAAAAAAAATATCTCTCTAGAACACAAAGTGGCCGGCCACCTTGGGGGTATTTTATCTAATCATCTAATCACCCCTTTGGTTATTCCTTCATCCCTCTCACTACACTAGTGGGTGAGGATCTTTAGAGGTTTTCTCTTTGAAAACTCTAAGAGAACTTAGGAGCACTCAATCTTACAAAGTGGAGGAGGCAAGGAGGGAGGCTAGGCTCAAGGACTTTGAGGAGCAAAGATCTTGGAGGTGGTCCATCCTTGGTCTAAAAAGTAGATCAAGAGGTATAAATCTACACCTATACTTTGTTCTTCAATAAATTGTTTTTGATGCATCTTACATAAACCTATGCATCTTGAAGGGGATTTAAATGACTAGAGCTTTGATATTATTTGATAACATGCTTCCGTTGTTTTCGTAAATAAATTTTGAATTGTATATGCATGCTAGTCACTACAAATCCCATGCAAATCTCATAAATTTCCTTCAATGCAGCCGAGGGGTGAGATGATTATCAGATATTTTTCACATCACAGATTTACGATATGAGCATATAGTTGAGATATTAGTTATGATACTTTTGCATGGCATATCTACTGATATTTCCAGCATGATTTTGAGATATATATGTATATGAGTATATTTTATTTCTGGGAAATTATACAGGTTTTATGGAGAGGGGTTACAGTGATTTGAGAAAAGAATGGTTTTGAAAAAGATTTGTTTTACTGACCCACTCAACTTTGTTTTTCGCCCTTCCAGGTATTAAGTAGTGTTCGTTGGTGGCATACGAGGATCTCCCGGATGTTCTGACAGAATTCACTCATGTAGGATCACTTGCGGGTGTTAATTCCATTTAGTATTTTCTGCTTGACTGTACGTAGGTCATTTATGCTCTGGTTTTGTAAAAGCACCTTAACTCTCGCACTAGCACACTTTCTTTTATTGGATTGCTAGTGGCTTGGTTTTACTTGGTTCGTATCTTTCTAATTAATCTCGCTTCCGCACTGCGCACATGGTTACGTCACGCTCATATGACGGCCAGCACACCCCACTTTCGGGTCGGGGCGTGTTAGTTGTGGACCCTTTTAGGGCATCTTTAACTCCTAAAATGGTAGAGGCACTAGTGTGTACTAGTGATTGGCTTAGGGTGGATAAAGTAAACTTCTATAAATAACCAATGAAATATATGCTTCAATTTTACAAGGAAATGGAACAAGTGGAAACAAGCAAGATATGCTTAATTTTTTTTTTCATAAATTTGTTATTAAATGGTTTTCAATTTTAATTCTTCTTGTTATTAATATGTTTTCTTTCTTTGTAATGTAGGCTTGACACAAGCTCAATCTTTTATAAGTTCAATGCCTCCTCCAAAAGTTTCAACATCTCAAACTTGAAGAATTAATCAATAGATTTCACTTTTAGAAGTTTAGTTCCAATTTTCATTTAGTTTGAAACTTTAATTTCTATTTATTATCATGAATCTTGATGTATCATTTCAATTATTGTGTGTGTGAATTGTGAATGGTAAATAATAGATGAATTTAGACTACAATGTATAAGATAAAGGTATAAAAAAAATTGTTGCCCTTGAATTGGGTTAAACAAACAAAAACAAATTTTGTCCTAAAACAAAGTGACAATTACCATTGTCATACCATGTCAACCGAACTATTTGGCAATACTGAACTTCGGTATATCGAAAATTTGGTATGGTAATGGTAATAGATTTTGTCAAACCAAAAGTTTGGTACAATAATTGGTTCAAGGGTTTTGGTACGTTAACCGTATCGAACCCAACCCTAACTTTTACTAGAGACAGAAGCAAAGCGGGTGTAATATATCACACTGTTTATTTTCATAATTATAACACAAAAAGATTGCAGGTAAAGAAGGAAATGAAGAGATATTGATATTATTGTTTTCACTTCTTTTTTGTGTATTGTGATCATACCTAGAATGGTCCTTAGGTAGAGTCATATCTGTGAAAAATCATAGAAATGAAATGAGTGCATTTTGAAAAACATTATACAACAACAATGCTATTATTTTTAAGTCTTCTTCACTTTTCATTCGTGACTCAAATATACGGACATTTATTCCCATAACTTTTATAACAAAATATTAATAAAACAAAGTCATAAGAAACAAAGTAAATAGCCCTAAAAAAACGTGCATCTTGCTCGAGAGTTTATTGGCTACTAATGGGTTTGTCATGTATAAATGGGAGAAAAGAAATTATGCTTGATTATCGGGTATTTTCCGATAAACCCGTAAATTAGTCTCACACTGAACATTGTAACATCCACAGAGAGAGACAACCGGCGAGCTGAAGAAAAGGAGAAAACCCGTCGTGGCGAGCTCGGGTTGCGAAACTTGTAAGCGAATCAGGAGGTATTGGGTAACCATTGCAGTTTTCCGGATCTGTCAATATAATTTTGTGATGGTTTGTTTATCTTGATCAAGATGGATGAATAGGAAATGAACTGGCCAGTGATTTGGGTTCTTGTTGATGCTTCCTTGTCTTAATTTTCTTGTTCGTCTGTTCTTTATGAATTAATTGCATATAAAAGTTATAACCTTTGGCATGCATGATGTGTACCAAATTATGGGGTAGGAAGAAATGAGGAGTTTGATTATCACCCCAATTGGACAAGTTTGTTTTTATGTATAGATAATGTTTTGGTATTCTTGTTCTTCATAGCAACACTATCAAGTTTTTGGGGATTGTTAATATGCATTTGAAATTTGTTTTTTCTTTTTCGCTGAATAGAATTCTAGTGGATGCAGTGAAATTCAACGAAGGCGTGTTCATGTGAAACTTTGAAGTGTCCATTCGAGAGGACCGGTTGAGTTTTAGAAAGAGAGAGATGCTGAAAAGCACATTGGACAGAATTGTGAGGAGTCATCGTAATGTTACTTCTAGTTGCAGTATCAGTAGTATCAGTAGTATCAGTAGCATCAGCGGAATTCCCAAAGAGAAGGTAGATTGCGTGGTAATAGGGGCAGGTGTGGTGGGATTGGCAGTGGCGAGAGAGCTTGCTCTAAAGGGCAGAGAGGTGTTGGTTTTGGATTCAGCTCCCACCTTCGGCACTTCCACCAGCTCCCGCAACAGCGAGGTCATCCATGCCGGCATCTACTACCCGACCCGTTCCCTCAAGGTACCCACAATATCAAATATAAAAGTCATAAACTTTAATGTCAAGAAATTCCCAATTCTTAATTTGAATGTTGAAAGCACAATATATTCTTTAACTTTTTAATGCATTTGGCAGGCGAAGTTTTGTGTCAGGGGAAGAGAATTGCTGTACATATATTGCTCTCAACACAATATTCCTCATAAACAAATAGGTAAACTCATAGTTGCAACTGGGTCTTCCGAGATTCCCAAGTTGCATAATCTAATGCATAGCGGGATTCAAAATGGAGTTGACGGTTTGGTAATGATGGAGGGTTCAGAAGCAATGAGAATGGAACCTGAATTGGCATGTGTGAAAGCCTTACTATCACCGCTTTCTGGGATTGTGGATACACATTCGCTCATGCTATCTTTGGTGGTATTTCCATTCTCTTCTTTCTCTTTTATTAGTTAAACTAGGATCAACTCAAGTACATGCTTCAGATAAAATTTCGGTATCTTTAATCGAACATTAGATTTTATACAATCTAGTATCTATCACCCTTAATCCCCATATGGGTGCAGGGAGAAGCTGAAAATCATGGCACAACCTTCTCCTATAATACTACTGTTATCGGTGGCCATATTCAACAAAATCATCTATGCCTTCATGTTTCGGAAACCAAAACCCTTGAAAATTGGAATGGAAAGTTTCCGTTGCAGCCAGAGATGATACTTATTCCAAAACTTGTTGTGAACTCTGCCGGCTTAAGTGCCCCTGCCCTTGCAAAGAGATTTGATGGCCTCCGAACTGAACATATTCCTCCTTCCCATTTGGCTCGTGGATGCTACTTCACTCTGTTAAATACTACAATCTGTCCGTCCAGACACTTGATTTATCCTATACCAGAGGATGGTGGCCTTGGTGTGCATGTTACCCTGGATTTAAATGGTCAGGTCAAGTTTGGCCCTGATGTAGAATGGATAGATGGTGTTGATGATGTTTCAAGCTTCCTGAATAAGTACCATTTCTTTATACCTGTTGTCCACTCTATTATATTATGTAGTACTGTCTACATTGTCCATTAAGTTTATTGGTTTAAGTGGTCGCAACTCAGTCCAAAAATTTCTATCCATGCTTGTACAGAAGAGCATATTCCTTAAGCCTTTTTATTTATTTATATTTGTGTACATAAATTATGTTGCCGTCCTATGTTGAAACAAATTCTGGTGTTTTGTGTAAGTTAGGTTTCATTAGAGCATGCATTTGATACTAATGTTGTCGCCTCAGACAATGATCAAATGGAGGTCCTAGTCACTTATTTTCTGGTGAACCATAAATTGTAATGTCAATATTCTTGTAGGAGTTTTTTTAGGATATATCGTTGCTTATATACATTCCCATGTTTGTTTGGATGCTTAATGCTTTTAGGCTAAAATCTTAATGACCTGATTGAGGTGCATTTGGTGTTGAGTAATGAATTTGTTTGCATTCGAATTAAATCTCTTCTAGACAATTTCATACCATACTGATGGTGCAAAAGATTATAGTAATCAGAAAATCATGATAAAAGTATTAAAATGATGCTGTGGGTGGTATAGCTATGCTGTAATACATGCGTACATATACTATATACATGCGGAGATGTTGTTTGTATTGCATGTCAAGTAAGTGCATGCGCATCGACCCCGTAATAAAGTTAATTTTGTTGTTCATCTCATTTGTTTAAACTTTGGTTTGTTTCTTTGGCGTATCTGTATAAGTGTGATGTTGGACAATCTTAAAAACATGACAAGGCGTTGGTCACAGGTTTGACTATTCTGTATGTACGAATCGCAAAGAGCTATTTTACCCAGAGATAAGGAAGTACTACCCAAATCTGAAGGATGGGTCTCTTGAGCCAGGCTATGCAGGGATTCGACCGAAGCTTTCAGGTCCTCGACAGTCTCCAGTTGATTTTCAGATACAGGTACTTTCTTGCATATTTTTCCTGCGCCCAAACCTGAAATTTTAGGACTCAATTTGATTGTTGTCTCATCTAACATGAGACTTACGATCGGCTAGAATACATGAGCATGTAAAGTAGTAGAATCTACTGTTGCCTTTAAGGGGAGGGATCCTTATTTTTTCAAAAAAATGGGGACACGCTCCCTACCGTTAGATTGACTTTAATGAAATTGTGTGGTTGAGATTAAAACACAGGCCACACAATCTCAACCACACAATTTCATTAAAGTTAAATCCAACAGTGGGAACGTGTATATACACACACACACACACACACTACACAACCAGAAGTGCATAATACTGATTTTTCCGTTGAGCCAAGCAATTTCTTTTATGCCCAAGATCTTGTGATACTAATAAGACTATCTCACTGCTGTCACAGCACCTACACAAATTGGCCTGTGAAAATCTCTGGTTATAGTTTCTAAAACTCAATGTAGTGTGGGGAGCTGTCTTGTCATATTTTTATATGGTTGAAACATGTTAAAGAAACTATCATACATTTGTAGGTGCTATGTTTGCTTTATAGATGAAGAGATTCGGTAGGGTAGAACATTGATAGTTCTGTTGGTATATCATTTTACGGCTATGTAGGGGGAGGATATTCATGGGATAACTGGTCTCGTCAACCTTTTTGGAATAGAGTCGCCCGGTTTAACTTCAAGCATGGGAATTGCAGAGCACATAGCAACGAGATTCTTCAGGGGGTAAGGAACCCTGTCTGAAGAGGCTAAATCTGTTACAACCAGATCCCTCAGCTCTTCTAAGCTCCTTCCTTCCTCCTCATTCCTTTGTTATACAAAGTTTGTATATACTTTTCCCATTTTTAAGCGCTTCTTGTGATATGTAATTATTCTCTAGTTTCTAAAAGTGTCGTGGTTTGGATTTATTGTAGTTATGGAAAAATATCATATCTATGCAATTGGTGCGTGCTAGATAACCGTTGGTTTCCCTCCCCTAACAACTAACTAGATGTCACTTAGTATTATGGTCTCGTAGTATTCTTCTTTAATTGTAAGTGAGAGTTCTTAGGTTCAATTCTCGTCAAAGGCGAATTTGAATCACACTATTGCTAGCCTATTGTGTCAAGCCTAGGTTTAATGAGACTAGCTCTCAGTCGCTTCAACTAAAGAAGGGACTACTGGGACTTAGCTAAACCCCCAAAAAAAATCCAAGGGATTAGTTGCTAATCCCATCTCCAAAAATGATCGCACGATGCAAGTCTGCAAGCATGCATCTGGGCAACTTCATTTGCCAATCCATTTCCCAGATTTGAAACCCAACCTCACCACTGCCTAAATCTCAACACAAACGATAACAACAATCCTAATAGAAAATTTTGTCCTTATTCTCGAAAACTCCCATAAAGTTTTCCTTCATCTTAGAAATTTTTGGAGAGAAATGGATAGAGAAGGGGAGAAAGTAGATTTGGGACGAAGAGAAATGGAGAGACGAAGAGGGAGGAGAAAGTAGTTTTGGGGACGATTTTGCACAGGAAAAAGGTTGTGGTTTTGCAAGACAAATGATGGAGAAAATGAGTGTTATGGAGGACGAAACTAAGGAAAGAAAAGAAAGAACTCTCCAGACAAAGTCTAGAGAGAGGTTGGATAAAAAATTAACAGAACTAAAGAGTATTCTAGACACGTAGAAGAAAGGGAAATACCCCAAAATGGGACAATTTTTTAATCTTGGGACAGAAATAGGACAAACTGGCCATGCACATGTCATGCACACCATGCACAAAACCGAAATTACTAGAATGCCTACATATAAATACTAAAAATCCTCAACTCATTTCATCACTGTTCTCATTTGCTAGAGAGGGATGTCAAGAGCTCTGTGAGCTCTAGGTTTCTAGGTTGAGCTCAGATTCTCTGAGCTTCGATTTCGAATAGAGGGAAGTCGAGAGTGAAGCTTCGAAGTGAGGGTTTCTCGTTTGCATCAATGTTCCATCCTTAAAGATATGATTTTTGTATCAAATTTTGCACTTTGACCAAAAAGTTCTTTTCTTTATGGCCAGTGAAGCTTCAGCATCCATATTTCCACTGCCATTAGGTTCGTCTATCTGTCTCTCATCTCTTTCTCTCACAAACTCGATCATTGTCTCCATTTCTACAACTAATTACTTGTTCAATTAGGTTTTTTGGATTTGCAGAGATGGGAAGTTGAACAAAAGAGGGATGGGGAAGTCTCAATATTTGATAATTTTGTTATAAACTTGCAAATATTTGTGAAATTCGATCTCGAATCGGTGTTTGTTTGAAAAGGTTTGTGAATTAGAAGTCTTAGTACAATATGTAAGAAATTGTACACGGAATGCACAATTATCTTACTTAAGGCATTTGCATTGGCACAATTATCTTACTTGAGACAATTTCTTTTGTGTACAAGTTGGAAGAAGAAAGTAAGAAAATGGAATGTTAACAATAAAGTTGATGGATCTTGGTGGTTAACCAGGTTTCGAATCATGCGGGAAAGATATTGCTGTGTAGTTTCCTCTATTGTGTATGTTTCTACTTGTACAGTTTGTAGGCATATGATTTGAATATTTTTTTGTTTCCCAACTACGGCAGTAAACATTGTAGTTGTTGCTGGTGAGACATTAGAATTGTTAGTCTTTTGTTTCGATGTATTAAAAGCGTGAGGCGTGGGAGAGGCGAAACCTCGCCTAGGCATGAGGCGAAGCATCATGGCAATTTATATATATATATATATATATATTATACATATAATTGTTTAAAAAATAATACTATGTAAAATAAACATCAATTCTCAATTTTTCATTCAAATCCATAGTCATTCAAAAGATAATATCACAAATTCATCATTCAAATGTAATATCATCCAAATACATCATTCAAAAGGTAATACAAACAAAGAAAACAATCATTCATTCAAACACTCTTCATATAAATCAAAATACAAACAAAGATATCAATCAATCATCCAAATTCGCTTCATCTAAATAAAAGGCAACATCATCCTCTTCAATGCCAACTCTAGATGACCTTGTAGGGTATGTCATCAATTCATCAAAAGATTGTTTTGAATCATACTTTACATTTCTTCGACTTGAGGATTCTTCATTACCTTGTTTTTTTTTTTTTTGTATGTAATAGGACTTCGAGGTTGAGTAGGCTTGCGAGGAGGAGTAGGCTCACGAGAAGGAGAAGACTTTCTAGGCTCTCGAATGTATTGGCCACCTTCATAACTGGGGGTGGCACATTCCTTACACCCTCAACATTATACAATAACCCATCCTTAAGCCATGTAGAATCTTCAGGAATAACGGGATCTTCTATCTCTATTATCCATTCATCATCGGAGGCAATTTCTTCCACAACAATAGGATCATACTTCTCCTTCATTTTCTTACTTCACTATTGTAAAGCCAAATTGTACTTGACATAGGCTTCATTAAGCCTTTTGTGTTCAAGCCCATTCCTTCTTTTTGTATGAATCTACAAATAATCAATTCTATTATTCAAGTCTAATCATCTTAAGCAAAAATGACACTTAAGATACTAATAATATATTTACTTACCATTGAAAATGTGCTCCAATTCCTCTCATATCCAAACGCACTACAAGTAAGGCTTAGAACTCGGATAGCAAACTTCATTAACTTGAGTGTTTTATGCCCAAAGCACTCCCACCAAGCCGCTAAAAAAATAATATTAGTAAGGTAAGTAATTTAAGGGTTAATGATAAAAGGATATTAGCAATTGACTAATTAAATCTTACTTGGTGTTCGCTTTTTCCTAGTTTGCATAGCCATAGAATCCGCAAATGGACCACGCCTATCATTATATAAATCCAATTGAACATCGGCCTCTTCACATTCTTTCCATTTCCCAAGCCTCCTATCCAATTAAACATCAGCCACTTCATCAGTATCTGAGAAATTATCCTCATACCGAAATTGTGGGTTTAAGTAATAGCTCGCCGCATTGTAGTGGTTGATAAAGTTGATTGTCCCATCTACGATCTATCTTTCTCCAAATAGGCATATATTTTTTTTCCTCCACTTTGTTAAGATTGCAATTTTCCATTTTGCGACATCCATCAACTCATATATAAAACCCATAGGGGGTCTCTCCTCCGAATCAACCTCTCTCAAAACACAAATAAGAGGAAGCACACCCTTAATGCAAAAAGAAACTTGACCCCAAAACTCACGATCATGTAACACATGATGCTTAGCCAACTTTATTTCACGGGATTTTGCATAAGTACTTTACGACCATTCTTAAGAGGCAAACAGAGCAACAAGATTTTCCTTTTGCTTTTGTAAGCTTTGTAGTGTAAGGAAAAAAGTGACAAACCTAGTGACCACCGGACGAAGAATTTCTGAATTGTTGGTGTATTTTCTCATCAAAGCTAGTGCCATTGATGCCCATATAGATACTTTGAAATACACCTAGCACGTTTGAGTGTGTCATCAAACCATGCCATCTTAGAAATATCTTCGAGCATCAAATCAATGCAATGAGCCGCACATGGAGTCCACCACACCTTCTCTTTCCTCTCCATAAGTTTTGCCCTCGCATTCTTGTAGTTTGAAGCATTGTCAGATATAACTTGAACCACATTCTCCTCCCCAATTTCTTGAATAATATCATCCAAATAGCCATACAACAAATCTCCATTCTTAATAGAGGCCGATGCATCAACTGATTTCAAGAACCAAGTATCTTGCAGGCTATTGACAAGAAAGTTGATTAAACACCTGCTTTTGCCATTCGACCATCCATATGACATAATAGTGCATCCATATCTCTTCCAATCCTTTTGATGTTCTTTCATCATACTTTGTACATTCTTAACTTCTTCTTTGAGCATCCAAGTTCTATATTCATGGCTTGTAGGAGCATCAAAGTCAGGACCAAAATTGGATACCAATTTCATTGCATTAACATAATATTCATTGTTTGCCACATTGAATGGAATGGCACTTATGTAGAACCATTGCACAAGTGCTCGTGATGCTTGTCTTCTTTCCTTTTTTTTGAAAAGTGTATTCAATGTGGTTTGACGAGCTTCCGATGTAACATACCTATCAAGTGGTCCCCTTGACCTAGGTGGTAGAAAAAAACCGGTTTGTTGTGAATGTGTGGCACTCACACTCCCACTCCCACTACTTACATATGGAGTCCTTGTTGTGCCCATATTGACACTTTCACTTTCTTCTCCACCACCACGACACAACTCATGGCTAGTTTTCCTCTTTTCTTTAGTTCTCATAACATTAGCAAAGCATTCTTCCTTCACATTGGGTGGGACTTTTTTTACAACTTATCATTCCTACCGAACTTACACCACCCAAGTAATGTTTGAATCTAGAAATTGAACCCGTGCATTTGTGGTTACAAAAAAAAAAAACACACTAGAAGTGCTTGGTGATAGGATCCAAATCTTTTGTCTATTACCGAACAAAATCTTTCTTAGAAGAAGAAGCCATATTTTTCAATGCCTAAACAATAAAAACTCAATGCATGCAGTTAATGAACAAACAATTTATTAATTTATGTACCAACAATTTCCAGGAACAATTACTATGATGACCATACTCAATTTATTACTAGAAACTAAATTAACATGAAATGCGTTACTGGTATAAGGTTATATTACACTTCTACAATCATCAACCAAACGTGAAGCGATACATGCACATATGTTACACCTGAACCTTGTCCCAACTTTAGGGTTGTCTAATTTTATTAACTTTCAAATCGAGAAACCATACAACAGGAAGTAGGCAGGTTTGCGTAACTTAAACGGTAACATAAACGGTTTGTGCATACATAAATGAGAAATGATGGTTCAATTAGATTAAACGCGTAACTAAAATCAACAATTACCTACCTTAGACCCAAGGTCCAACACAAGGCTCGTGTTGGATCAAATCAAATGGTTCATAATCATCCTAAGTCCTTTTAATAAGATTAAAATGAAATTGATGTAGCCCAACACTACTCCCTCAACAAAACGAATATTGAGTTGATAAACGAGAGATGCTTTGAACATCTCTTCGTAGGCCTTCCACCGTGGTGGGCTCTAATCATTTGTGACTCATACACCGGCTTCACCCTATCATGGGGAAGTTCAAAGTATGTGCTTACCTTCAGGAGGAGCCCATATGTACATACATGATGTGGTGAGGTAGGCAACAAGGATGGCAAACATCATATCATTGTGAGGCTATTCTTGGACCCCTACACGAACTAGCATGGTGGGAATGACTTAACTAAGTGCAATGGTGCCAACATCATATCATTGTGAGGCATCATTCTCTAGAGGCCAAACTAGATGGGTAATTACAAGAGGGTAAATGACTAAAGCGTTATTCTCTCATCATTATTTTTGCTAGCCAACATCATATCATTGTGAGGTGGGCTTGGTAATGGCGAGCCTTCCATACCCCGCTAAGAGTTCAACATAACTCTCGGATTCCATTGAGGGATGTGGAATTTGCCAAAAATAGTGGGTGGTACTATTTGATTTAAGACCCAATCAGTAGTTATAAAATCAACAATCTAATACGATTTCTGTTATGCTATGTAGTTAACGACATGCCTAAAATTACACCTACCATTATACTTGACAAAAAGGGCCTTAGGGGCCAACGTTTCCTTGCTTGGTATCATCACATTGAGAATGTCTCAAAGATGAATGACATATCGTATGTGCTCAAGTAATCCCCTCCTCATGTACCTCCTACGAAACTAGCTTCAAAAGAAGAGTGTCAAAATTACACTAGACACTATGAGTGGGATCCCCTATCACTGATAAGTACTCGCGGCATGCCAAACCTTGCAAATATGTTAGTTCTAACAAAATCTGCGACAACTTTAGAATCATTAGTTCGGATGACTTTTTCTTCCACCCATTTCGAGACATAATCAACCGCAAGTAAAATATAATTAAAACCATGAGATAAATGAAAATGACCCATGAAATCAATACCCCAAACATCAAAAATTTCGAAAGTAAAGATAAGGGTTTGCGGCATTTGGTCCCTTGCACCTATATTGCCCATTCGTTGGCAACGATCACAAGTAACACAAAACGTCCTAGCATCCTTAAATATCGTAGGCCAATAAAATCCACATTCTAACACTTTAAGGGATGTGCGTTGTGTGCCAAAGTGTCCTCCACATGCATAAGTGTGACAGAAACTTAAAATTGAGTTAAACTCTGAATTATGCACACACCTACGTATAATCTGATCCGGGCAATACTTCCACAAGTATGGGTCATCCCAAACATAAAACCTAGCATATTTTTTCAATTTTTCACGTTAGTTTTTGTTTAGGGTGCTTGGGACTTGCTTAGACACTAAAAAATTAACCAAATCAGCATACCATGGCTCACTTACCTCCATGGACATCAACTACTCATCCGGGAATGCTTCTGGGATGGGTAATTGCTCCTTGTTATGCACCAAACGACTTAGATGGTCAGACACCACGTTTTCACTGCCTTTCTTGTCCCGAATTTCGATGTCGAACTCTTAAAGCAGCAGCATCCATCGAATAAGCCTTGGCTTGGCCTCTTTTTTTGTGAACAAGTACTTCAACGCTGCATGATCAGTGTAAACAATCACTTTAGTACCAATTAAATATGAACAAAATTTATCTAAAGCAAAAACTATAGCAAGAAGTTCTTTTTCCGTAGTGGAGTAGTTCAACTGGGCGTCATTCAAAGTCCTTGAGGCATAGTAGATGACGTGAGGCCTCTTGTCTTTTCTTTGTCCCAAAACAGCTCCAATTGCATAATCTGATGCATCGCACAATAGCTCGAAAGGAAGGCTCCAATCTGGTGGTACAATGATGGGGGTCGAAGTAAGCATCTCTTTGAGGTGTGTAAAGGCCTTTTCGCATTCCTCATCAAACTTAAAAGGTACATACTTCTGTAGGAGACGGCAAAGGAGGGTAGAAATCTTCGAGAAGTCCTTAATGAATCGCCTATAGAATCTTGCATGACCAAGAAAAGAACGAATCTCTCTCACTGAAGTGGGAGAGGGTAAGTAGCGCACAAGATCTATTTTCGACTTATCAACCTCAATTCCCCTTTCCGAAATGATGTGACCTAAAACAATGCCTTGTTTAACCATAAAGTGGCATTTCTCCCAATTTAAAACAAGGTTCATATCCATGCATTGTTTTAAGATCAAACTGAGATTATTTAAGCAACCGTCAAACGAATCACCAAAAACACTGAAATCGTCCATGAAAACCTCAATAATTTTTTCAACAAAATCTGAAAATATACTTACCATGCATCGTTGAAAAGTTGCTGAAGCATTGCACAAACCAAATGGCATACGGCGATATGCAAAGGTGCCAAACGGACAAGTAAAAGTGGTCTTTTCTTAGTCGTCCGGAGCTATGACAATTTGGTTATACCCAGAATATCCATCAAGAAAACAGTAAAATGAATGACCCGATAACCTCTCGAGCATTTGGTCAATGAATGGCAAGGGAAAGTGGTCCTTCCTCGTGGTGGCGTTGAGCTTGCTGTAGTCAATGCACACTCTCCAGCCTGTTTGGATTCGGGTAGGCACGAGTTCGTTTTCTTCATTCTTTACCACAGTAACTCCTGACTTCTTTGGAACGACTTGAATTGGTGAAACCCATCGGCTATCTGAGATTGGATAGATGACCCCACAATCAAGGAGCTTGATAATTTCCTTTTTCACAACGTCTATCATTGGAGGGTTGAGACGGCGTTGAGCCTCTCGAGTTGGTTTAACCCCCTCCTCAAGATGTATGCGATGCATGCATGTAGTAGGGCTAATTCCCTTGATGTCGGCTAGGGTCCATCCAATGGCAGTTTTATGATCCTTTAACACTCGAATAAGTTTTTCTTCCTCCAATTCCGTGAGTGATGATGAAACAATGACGGGCAACATTTCTTTTTCTCCCAAAAAGACATACTTCAAATGGTTGGGCAATGGTTTAAGCTCTAGCGTAGGTGCCTGCACCACTGAAGGTAACATCTTGTTAGTAGAAACGGGAATTGACATTGGGATTGAAGACTTACCAACTCAAGGTGGGGATGACTCAAGTGCAGCCACCATCTCCTAAATTTCTTCACTAAAACCCACGGCAAAAGCTTCCTCCATGTTGTTGCCGTGCCCTTGCACAATTTCTGGGGTTTGGGTTGTGCTTTTTATTCCTTGAACGATGGTTGTTTCAAGGGCATCTCAATCCAATGAGTCAAGAAATTCCTGCGCCAAAGATTCCAAAATATCAATAGAAAAACACGAATGATCATCAATAGGATATTTCATGGCTTCAGAAATATTAAAATCAATAACTTCCCCATCAAACTCCATTGACAATGTCCCTTTGAACACATCGATCTTTGTCCGGGCTGTTTTCATGAATGGTCGCCCACGCAAGATTGGCAATGGTGTAGTATGGACTGATTCATCCATCTCTAGAACATAGAAATCGGCTGGAAATACTAAATGATCCACCTGCACTAAAACATCTTCCAAAACTCCTTTTGGATAGACGTTAGAGCGATCGACTAATTGAATGATTACACCATCTTTTTTTAGTTCCCCTAAGTTCATAGATGCATAGATTGAGTATGGCATTACATTAATTGATGCACCTAAGTCTAGCATGGCATGTTCGAATTTAGTATTGCCAATAACACAAGGAATCGTAAAATTACCCGGATCTTTGCATTTAGGGGGTAATTTTCTTTGTAAAACAGCGGAGACATTCTCACTTACCTGGAAAACCTCCTTGTTCGAAATCTTCCTCTTTGTTGTGCATATTTCCTTCAAAAACTTGGCGTACCTTGGAACTTGCTTAATTACATCAAGGAGAGGGATATTGACTTGCACCTTTCTAAACGTCTCAAGAATGTCCTTCTCAGCTTCCTTCTTCTTCGATTGCATGAACCTGCGAGGAAACGGCACATTTGGAGGAACGACGTTAGAAATAATAGAATTTGGAACTCCCTTACCTGTGATGGACGACATGGATGGCTTAGGGGACTTAGGTGGCTGCGGCAAGGTTTTGGATCCCTTTGCCGTGGCCTTTGCTTCTTCCTCCTCTTCAATTTGCATAATTTCATCCTCCTTGTGACCTGTTTTTGATGAGATAGGACCTGCCCTAACTTCCTTGCCACTTCTTAGCATGATAGCCTTGGCAGATTCAAAGCCACCCTTTGGATTAGCAATGGTTGAACTTGGAAGCTTCCCTTGGTCTCTAAATTGCCCTACAAACTCTGCAATTTGTCCAATTTGCTTCTCCAATTGATCTACCCTTTTGTCTTGGTTTTGCATGACCTTGGTTTGATTTTCTTGCCCCTGAGACAAATTGGTTAGCAATTTAAGAAGTGTATCATTATCGAGAGAATTACCTAAAGTGTTTTGGGCAGGTTGTTGTTGGACTTGATTTGAGGCGTACGGCTTGGTGTAGAACCCCAGAGGTTGCTGCCTAAAGCCCCCTTGTTATTGGGGTTGTTGGGGCTCCCTCCATTTGAAGTTTGGGTGGTCTCTCCAATCTAGATTGTACGTGTTTGAATATGGATCGTTTCGGGGCTGATTTTGACCTTGGAATCCAATGGCATTAGCGCTCTCCCATCCACCATTTTCAATCAATTGGAGACACTTTTCAGATGAGTGTCCTTAGATGGAACACACGCCACAAACACTAGGTCCTTGCACTTTCATCCCCTCGGCCATATGTGACACAATGGAAGTAAGATTAGCTAATTGGGTTTGAATATCAGATAAAGAGCTTACCTCATGAACTTGTTGCCGTGGCATGTCTCTTTGGCCAATTCCTTCATATTGTTGTGCATTCAATGCACGGTTTACAATTAGTGTCTTGGCTGCTATGGGTGTTTTGTCCACTAACGCACATCTCGCCGAAGCATCTAGCATTTGCCTTTCGATCGAAAGAAAGCCTTCATAGAAGTATTGAAGGAGAAGCTCTTCCTTCATTTGGTGCTGCGGAAAAGAAGCAACAAGACTTTTAAAACGTTCATAATATGTTGGAAATGACTCACCTTGGCTTTGTTGGATTCCACTAATCTTCTTCCTCAAGAGAATGACTTTCGAAGTGGGGAAGAACTTTTCTAAGAATGCCCTCTTCATGCTCTCCCAAGAAGTGACAGTTTCAGGGGCTAATTCATACAGCCAATCTTTAGCTTTTTCTAGAAGAGAGAATGGAAAGGCTTTCATCTTCAAAATGTTTCCATCGACGTTGATTAGGGTCATGCTTGAACACACCACTTCGAACTCCTTCAAGTGCTTGTTTAGATCTTCCATAGATAGCCCATGGAATTTATGGATGTGGTGCAGCAAGCTTGATTTCAATTCAAACTCGTCGCTTTTGTTTTCAGCCACCCTAGGGTATTGAATGCATAGGGGTGCGGTGTTGTCCAATCCCGAAGCTGAGAGCTCCTTGATTGTCCGGTTATCCGCCGCCATGACTTGTGGTTGCTCAACTCCTTGGGCCGTGGGCTCCTTTTCCTCTTCTATTTTGTTCTCCTCAAGCTCAGGTTCAAGATTGGATGGTTGAGCCTCTTGCTGTTTCTTTGTCCTTCTCAAAGTTCGCTCAAAGTCGTTGTCAAAGTCAGAGATATGCTTATGAACTGGATGAGAATTTCGAGTCATACACTAGTACCTATGAAACAAGAAGAACAAAGCAAAGTTAGTAACTAAATTAAAACATACGAAAAAGAAATAAGGGATTAGCAAAGTTGCTAATCCCCGGCAACGGCGCCAAAATTTGATGCGATGAATATGCAAACACACAAATTAAACCCTCTTGTTGACAATTGTAGTATATATGCAAGTAGGGATCGTTCTAAACCGGGGATTGGGAGGGATTGCTAATCTATAAAATAAATTAGAAACACTAAATAAAACTTTAAAAACACAAATCTAAAATCAAAACACTTAACTAAATTCAAATGATTCCAACTAAACTAGAATAACTCAAAATAAATCAAATAAAGTAGATTCCAATCAAAGGACATAAATTGTAAAAGGGGGATTGGGTTTTGATGAGAATAACTTGAAAATAAACAAATTATAAACTAGACAAATTTAGACACAAAATATGGTTGTTTAAATGGATGATGGATTAGCTAGAGGGTTCTCCTCCACACATGATACACTTGTACATAAACCAATTTTTAGTTGTTCTTTCGATAACTTATGAAACTCAATACTCCGGGTTAACTGTGATAGCACTTTTTTAACCTTCAAGTTCTCCTTAAGTTAATGAATTGAATGGGAAAGCGCATATAACAATTCAAAACATTCTTCAAAAGTTCCATACGTGAAAAGCACAATAGAGATACAATCAAAGATCATTAAGATTCATGAGAACTATAAGTATTGACGAGGCATTCGTAACTATGAAAAGCATGATACTCTTGCCAAGAATTCACTTAACACGATTGTGGATAGCAACCTTCACTACTCATGAATATAAGTTCATAACGATTAGGTAAAATTTCCTTATATTCTAGCATCAAACTTATGCATGAAAACTAAGCGTGCACTCTTAATTAACATACACAAATAAGTTATCAATCAAATAGTTAAGCGTATTGAAATCACAAATTATTAAAGCACAACCAACAGTAATTAATTCATAAAGCAAATGTAATCATGGCTTTGAATCCCCCCTAGCAAAAGGGGGGGTTTAGTTCCTCATAATTATAAAACAAATGTAAATAGATTTATACATTGAAAATAAAAGAAAGAAAACACCTAAACGCTCCAACGATCCTCGTTGAGTGGCAAGAACGTCCAAGCACTTCCTTCCCTTCCTTTGCTACGGCACAAGGGGTGGTTGTGGGTTGAAGGTTTGGTTGTATGGAGGAATGGATAGGAGGATGTATGGTGGTATTTAGGATGTTTGGGGGGGGGGGGTGTGGCAATGGTGTTTATGGGCAGATTTTTGTGGAGGGTTTTAGGGAATAGGTGCGGCTGTTTTTGGAGAGAATGAATGGATGTGTAGAAGGAAGTTGTTGTATGAATTGGTGAGTTTTAAGCCTTGCAAGAAAGCCTATTTATAGGTGCTCAAAAGTAAAGAACCACACAAGTTGTTTTAATAAACAATACAAAGCAAGAATTAATCATCAAAAACAGCTAGCACACATGCATCTTTGTAGAAATTTCATGATGAAACAACTTGCATTCATCCTCCTTGGTCCATGCCTTTGGTCCCTCTTGGTCTTCTCATGATGAATCAGCTAGTACACTTGCAAAACAGCTAGCACACTTGTATTTCATGATTAAATAAGCTAGCACACTTGCAAAACATGATTACCCATCCATGTCGTGGGGTTTCCTTGCAAAAACAACTTGCACACTTGTGTTTTCATGATTAAAACAGCTAGCAACACACATGCTTGGTCTTTGCAAGGTATCTTCTTCATTTTGATCAGATTTTAGCATGTGTTTGAAACCCTTTCATGCACCAAAACGTCCATCCTTTATGCTCCCCATGCATGCAATCCATTCCACCCCAAAATAGCTCCAAATTGCACCAAAATGCACTTCTTTGCTAACTTTGCTATTTAAACCTATAAACACACGAAAATAGCTTAAAACATTCTAATAAGATGAAACTAATTAAGTAAATGCAAGGAAACAAACTAATAAAGTCACATAAATATGTTCCTATCACTTGGTGTTGCCATGTAGGGTCTCTTTGTCCAATTCCTTCGTATTGTTGTGCATTTAAGGCTCGATTTGCAATTAAGGTCTTTGCATCAATTGGTATTTTGTCAACCAAAGCATCTCCTGCTGAGGCATCTACCATTTGTCCCTCAATTAGAAGAAGTCCTTCATAGAAATATTGAATTAAAAGCTCTTCTTTCATTTGATGTTAAGGGTACGATGCAACGAGAGTCTTGAAATGCTTATAATACGCTGGAAAGGATTCTCCTTAGCCTTGTTGAATTCCACTAATCCTCTTCCCAAAAAAAATGACTCTTGAAGTTGGGAAAAATTTCTCGAAGAACGCTCTCTTCATGCTTTCCCAAGAAGTGACGGTTCCAAGTGCTAATTCAAAACGAATGGAAATGCTTTCATCTTCAGAATATTGCCATCCACATTGATTGGTGTCATGCTCGAGCATACTACTTCAAATTCCTTAAGATGCTTGTTTAGATCCTTTATGGATAGCCCATGGTATTTGGGAATGTGATGCAGCAAGCTAGACTTCAATTCGAACTCATCGGTTCTTGTCTTGAGCCGCCCTAGGATATTGAATGCATAAGGGCACGGCATTGTCTAATCCTGAGGCTGAAAGTTCCTTGATTGTTTGATTATCCACAGCCATGGCTTGTTCTTCCTCTTCCTCTTCTTCTTCTTCAATTTCGGATCTAGAGTTAGAACTAAAGGGATTAGATTCTGGCTATTTCTTCTTCCTTCTCAACGTTCATTCAAAATCGTTGTCAAACTCCAAGATATGTGCACAAACAGGTAGAGAACTTCAAGTCATAAACTAGTACCTAAAACAAAGGAAACAAAACAAAATCAGAAATCAAAATAAAAGATACAAGCAGAAACAAAAGGGAAAATTAGCAATTGCTAATCCCCGGCAATGGCGCCAAAAATTTGATGTGATATAAAATAGCACACAAACTTAAACCCTCTTTTTGATAGTTGTAGTACGCGTAAGTAAAGATCGCTCTAGGTCGGGGATTAGGAGGGATGCTAATCTACACAAATTAAACTCTAAATTACTAAACTAGACTCAAAAATAGAAAACTAGACTCTAATGACTCAAAACAAGCTAAAATGACTCAAAACTCACAAACTAAGTTAAATTGACTCAAAACAGGAACTAAAGGGTTATTTGGACATAAATTGAAGTATATTGACACAAAAGACTAAAGGGGAACATGTTTGAACGAATTCTAACTAAACTAACACAACTCAATGGTGGGGGGTTTGTTTTGGACGAAATTTAAAACTAAGGCTAAGTACTTGCAAAATTAAGTAAAGAGTATGAAATTAGGGTGAATCAAGACATGAAAGGCAAGCTAGAAGGTTCTTCTCCACACATGACACATATGCAACACAAATCGATTTCCAGTTATTCTTCCTATAAACCATGAATGACAATGCCCCAAGTTAACCGTGAATAGCACTAATTAACCATCAGATTTTCCTAAATTCATTAGATTGGACTCAGCGATGCAACCAAATTATTCTTATCAAGTTCCCTATATGATAGAGATACATCTCAAAGATCATTAAGTTCTATGAAAATCATAAGCATTGACATGATATTCGTAACTATGAAAAACATGATACTCCTGCCAGGAATTTACTTAACGCGATCATGACTAGCAACCTCCACTACTTGTGAATATAAGTTCATAACTATTAGGTGAAACTCCCTTATATTCTAGCATCAAATTCATGCATGTAAACTAAGTAGGCCTCTTTAATGGACATACAAGAATAAGTTCTCAATCAAACATTTAAGTACATTGCATTCAATATTTATGAAATAATAACTGGAGGAAATCAATTCATATTACAAATATGTTCATGGCTTTGAATTCACCTCTAGCTAAAACGAATTTAGTTCCTCATGTTTGCAATTACACAAAAGATAGACTACACCTAGAACACTCCAGCAATCCAAAGGTCTTGAATGGCTAGCACGGCTCCAAGCTTCTTCTTCTCCTTCTTTGCAACGTTGCGCACAAAGGTAATTTTCTGAGTTTAGGCTTTTGTGTATGTGTTGTCTCCATAGAATGGTGCAGCACATGTATTTATAGGGCTAAGGGACACAACAAGGTTGTTTTGGGGAAGAATTTTAGCTTCCCAAATTCACAAGGAAAAGGCTAACTGAAAATCAGAAATCAAGGAGAATCAGGAAAGGGCACTTCAGCAGATTCCCTTCAAAAAAAGGTCAGGTGCTGCTGCAAGGTTTTAGGAAATGAATAGGGCTTCTAGAACCAAGTTTTTAGGTGTCATAATATGAAAATAATCCCCCCTTGCAGCTGGAATTAAGGTAGGATAAAATTAGGATAAGATAAGATTAGATAAGATTTGGTCAAGATTTCCTTCTCTTTAGCTGATTCCTTATCTTCCAAATCTTGTATTAATTTCTCCAGATATCTTTAGCATATTCCTAGCCTCTTTTGAACTTCAAAAACGTCCATCCACCTTGCTCCATGCATAAGTTATCCATTCCAGACCCAAAACTGCTCTAAAATGCTCCAAAATGCACTTTCTTGCCAACTTTGCCATTTGGACCTACAACCACATGAAAATAGCTTAAAACACTCTAATAAACAGAAACTAACTAAGTAAATGCAAAGAAACAAGCTAACTAAGTTGCATAAATATGCTCCTATCAATAGTAGACCGAGCTTGTACCTATCTTCTGGATGTTGGCACATGTTGAATTGCTCCTCCAATTATTTTATGGTTATGTTCTTCCTCCCCCTAGATGTCTCTAAGACAACATTCATCATCCTTCTCTCTCTTTTTTTTTTTGTGGGGGTGGGGGGTGGTGGGGGAAGAGGGGAATTCCCTAAGGATAGCGTAGTGGGTGAGCTACCCGAACCAGTCAATGAGATCCACATCAACCAAATGGCCGAAACAAGAAGCCTCAAATTTGTTTAGTAGATCCTTTGTAAATTAGCCTATAATATTACCCAAACACCCCGAGGCATATGACAAACAAGAGATGGTTGTAGGAAACACCTCATCCGGATGACACACAAGTTTCGTCGAAGGCGCAAATTTGACTTTGGACCTACAATATTTAGAACATAAGAAAATCAATTAAATAAGCTAAGCATGCACACATGATATGCACATCATATGCATATTGTCTGTCCTAATTAAACCAGTTCATTAACCAACTACAAGTATGGCGAACATCAACGCGTGCACATGATATGCACAATATATGCAAATAGTATTTACCAATTCATGAACAAAATTCAATCGAATATTTCCAACAACATCAAAAGGATATACACAGAATATACATATAGTACGTACAAATTCAGCGAATTCATGAACCAAATTCAAGCGTACCCAATATACAGACATGCACGAATTAATGAACATGTTTCAATCAATTAATTTTCACCAACCTCTAAACCACATGCACAACAGAAATTAACATCAAACAACTTAATTATACAAAACACTAGTTTGCACCCAAAACCCAAAATTCCCAATTTTACAAAACCTAGGTTCAAATAATTAAATTTCATTTTAAAGCATACCTCTTTTTGGATTTTGCCATTGAAATCTTTTGGAAAGGATGTGCAAATGCTTGAGTGGAAACAACTTTTTCAAATATTTCGAAAGAATGTGCAAATGCACAGCACAACACCTCCTAAATATATAGAGTGGATGGAAAATGTTGCATCAGTCGGAAACTGGGGTGGAAAAGGGTTGCATTGGCTGAAAATGGGGCAAAAAAAGGTCTCGTCGTTTGGGGTTAAGGTTCTTGGAGCTAAAGGTTGGGCGCCACAAATTTTCGAACAAGAAGGAAGAAATGCTAACTTGGTTTGACAAATTAACCTATTTAAATACAAGGGCAATTAGGTCATTTCAAGGTGTATGAAAAATCATACTTTTGTCCAATTGTTGTGCATCATGTGTGCATATTTGAAATATCCTATTTATGTTTCAAGATTAATAAATTGTACCATTTTGGGGTATTTCTCTTGAAGAAAAGAACAAAAGTTTGAATAAAATATTATTAAATTAATAATAAAATATTATTAAATTAATAATAAAATATTATTAGATGTGTATTAAATAATATAATATTATAATTGTTAATTATCTTTTTTTTAGTCTATTACTGCACCAAAGGCTTTATTAAGTTAATCCAGTTTGGTCTAGTCTAAGCCAATCTAGCTTAATCCCATAAGTTAGTCCAGTCAGAAATAGTCCGATACAACAAACACACCCTTAGTGTAGATAACATCGTTTATTTAAAAATAAAAAAAAATAAAAAAAAGACCAGCTGGCTGGCTAACTCGTTAACGCGCTCTCGTCAAATTAATTGAAAATAAGCGAGGGAAACCCCCCACCTAAAGGTGAAGGGTGAGACGCGCGGTTTAGGTTTGAGAAGGCAGAGGCAAATATTACGAAAAGCTTTTTGTCCACACGCGCCGTTTGACCAAATTGCAGGCCTCTAATCCAGTCCAGTCCAATGAGAGACGGATAAGCTTCCAATTTTAACTCCCTCAACAGAATCTTATGATCACCTCTCTCTCTCTCTCCGATTGGGTGTTGGTAACTGGACAGAGTCTTGAACATGTATCACGCCAAGAAGTTCTCGACGGCGAGCTTGGTCCCGCACAAACCCCAGAGCTCGGAAGAGCTTGCGATCGTCGGTGCTGTCAGCGGCGGTTCCTCCGCCAAAAGTCCAACGCCTTCTGGCGGGGGAAGCGGGAAGCAGCGGCTCCGCTGGACTTCGGATCTCCACGACCGCTTCGTCGATGCCATTACTCAGCTTGGCGGACCAGATAGTGAGAATTTTCTTTTCAGTAACGTTTTATTTCTTGTTTTATTTCTTTTAAATACTTACGGTTTCCTCGAAATTCCCTTAGTTGATTGTGCTGTTTGGTGACTCTTTTAATTCTGTGCCAATTGGTTCAATTTGGTCGGGTTTTTCTTGTATTTTGCTTGACATATGGCTTCATTTATGAATAAAAGGTTATGTAGCTAATCAAGATGCTCCGGGAACTAATCGAAGAAATCCTTTTTGAACGTAGTAATCATCCGTATAAATCGTTAATGGACCGGTTTTGGTTAGTTTTCTGGAAGAATTTTTAATTATTCTGTCTTTTTTTTGTTTTCTCATTTCTGCCTTCCTTCTGGTTGATTTGTAAAGAAATAAGATAATAGGCAAATTGTTTTGTGGAGTTTAACCTCGAAATTTTTTTAAACCTCTAACGACATACTCAGCCACTTTGGGCCTCTTTGATAGCCACTGTTTCTGGTTTTAATAATTTGTGTTTTTAGTTAAAGATAAGGGGGGAAGAGGTAGCCAAGGGGGTTGAGGAGGGATGGAGGAAGAGAAAAACCTAATGTAATTAAAAGCAATTTCAAATAGTTGTTTTGAACGGTCACCACATTACGGGCTGTTTGGTACTGACTTTGTTGCCATCCTCTTTCGTTGTTAGTCTCCTTTTGATGACAATCGTTTTTGTTTTTCTTGGTCTCTGAAACCACTTGTGATGCTCTGGTGCAAGGTTGAAGGAACCCCTTGCACTGGATGCGACCAATCTCTCCCCTAATCAAATTTTAT
This sequence comes from Crataegus laevigata, assembly GCA_963580275.1. NCBI lineage: Eukaryota > Viridiplantae > Streptophyta > Magnoliopsida > Rosales > Rosaceae > Crataegus > Crataegus laevigata. The sequence continues at coordinate 16,944,063 of OY756953.1, read as the reverse complement.
GCGGAAAAGGGAGTCTACCAGTTGTGACCTCCGCTATTGTCCTATGGACCCGAAACCCAGTAGACTGACTAATCTATGGGATTACAGGGATTCACTTACTTCTCGCTGGAACTGAGTAAGATACTCTCTTCCTTTGGCATCATGACTCTGGCCAACAATGGTCACAGCATAGGATCCTGATGTGTTCTAATTATTTCCGACTGAAAGCAATTACGTTTATTTTGCTCATTTTCATGACAAACTGCAGGGCTGTCCACGCTGCTGACTCTTTTAATGATTTCATTTATTATCTTGTTCTTCTCTAAGTTTACGATTCTCACCTGGGTTGGACTTCTCATAAATCATGGTTATAATCTGGGCACGGAGTTGCACCATTGGTAGAGCTTTCTGTTTAGGCAACTTTGGTCGTTCAACCAGTTGTGAATGATTGGCCATTTGTTTGGGGAGCATTATCTTTTATGATCGTGGCCTCCACTTGTCCCCTCAATTCTTACTTGGATCTAGGTACTCTAGTGGCTCCCTCATAGGTCAGGGTATTGGAAATACTACCCAACTTATATTGTATTGTACAAACGGCCAAAGACATGTGATCTGGAGGTTCTCAGTAAAGGTTTGTTTCGGCCACTTAATTTATCTGCTTTTGTCTTGTGTTTGGGCCTGCTGAGGATTCTGCAACCATGCTTGAAACTGTTCCTCCTTACGTCTTGCACAACCATCTGCTCCTGTGAGCACTTTAACCCTGCCTTTAAGATTAATACGGAAAGAAGAAAACCACTATTGAGCAGTGTATTTTTATTTTTCAGTATGTGGTAGTTTGAACTTTGTTAAATTGTTAGTACTATTTTTTATGGATATTTTGTTCATTGTGATGTACTTTTTGTAATTAAACACAAAGAAGTAAAATCGCTACAAGCTAACTTCAAAAGCCTGTTTGGTATGTTCATTTATTTGTTTATCAAAACCCTAAAGAAATGTTTTCTGTTTTCCTATTAAAAAAAAAGCTCAAACGTAAAAACTCGTTTATAAATTGTTTTTCTTTTAGATGAAGAAAACACAAAAAAAAAAAAAATCATTTTTGGTGACTATTTATAATAACTTTTATTTATTTTTTTGAAAGAAACATATGTGGAGATATCAATTTCCAACTTTATAATAGGAGATCAAATTCCAAATTGACTTATAACTTTAGTAAACTATCTCCATATAGTAGGCATCAGCAGTGCTCTGACTGCTATTGCATTGACAGTGCTTTTTTTGAAGTAGAAGACCATATGGAATTCATTTATATTTCTTCTGGCCTTCTGTTGATGCTATGTTTTGAAATTGCCGGCAGTAAACTCGCTCAGGCATAACTGTGTTTTTTATTGTTTGAAAAAGAGCTGAGGAAGATGTGTTGAACCATTAATTCCTTTGTTTTTCTCATCTTCATGTATCTACTTGTATTATTTACTATGGGTAACCATCTCTAGTATTTGTATAGGTATGGCATGCCGACTAATAACCATATGAGCAGTCTAGCAACGAATTTAAATTATCATGTACTGTAAGGTACACATTCATGTGGGTAGTTAATCGTATAATTAACCCTGGCTGGAATTTTGGACTAGGAGGTTTTAACTTTTCACTGGGATTTATTGTGTGATGGTTACTTTTGCTTTCAGTTAATTTATTTTGAGGAATTCTGATTGATATTGGTATTTTGAATATTTCTCTTGGACTTGAGTGTAATGATTCTGTGTTTTCTAAATCAACTTTTGATTCCTTATCCACTACTTGGTACATTTCTTTTGAGTTAATAAATTGAAAAAATAAAGGCTCTCCCAGCATGTGTTTTTTTTCTCGGCTGTGGTTTACTTATTTTTGCTCTTTGATTCATTAAATAATAATGTGTGTTTGATCTTATATTCATAATTCTGTTTAAGGATTGATTGTCTTTAAATTTTTAATTCTTATTGAAGTGGATGTGTTTTGATTTACGTGTGGTAGCTAATCAAGCTTTGCAAGCTCAAGAAAAAATGTAGGACTGGATTAAATTGTCCAATCCTTCATTTGTGGTGTGCAGTCCAAGGGACAAATCAGTCCCACAGCACTGGGATTGGATGAAATTTTTTCCATTTCTGCTCCCACCCAAACTAGTGTTTCTAATTGCATTCGCATATCCTAATTAATATATTTCACATATGTTCATTTTTTCCAATTTTCTTTAGGGGCAACACCTAAAGGTGTTCTAAGAGTGATGGGTGTTCCCGGACTAACTATTTATCATGTGAAGAGTCATTTACAGGTGCGGGTTTCCTTGCTACACTATATTACATATTTAGGGAGATTTAAATGTACGTATTTTAACAATGCAATTATTCTTTTGTATAGAAGTATCGACTTGCAAAGTACCTGCCAGAGTCTCCGGCTGATGGTAAAGGCGTCACCCCTACATCCATATATTTTATTTCAGCAATAGAAAACTTGTTTGTACCTGATGAAAATATGAATTTGAATGGGGTACTGTTTCTGACTTATAGGTTCTAAGGACGAGAAGAAGGGTTCTGGAGACAGCCTCTCTTGTTCAGATTCTTCTCCGTGGGTACCTTTTCCTTTAACCTTTATTGGTTATACCTCTGTTTATGAATACTTTTTGTCTCTTAAGCTTTAATAACCAATATCATCATTTTCTTTACTTGCAAAATCATCTCTCTCATGCATATTAATGACTCCGCATCTAACGTGCCGTAAAATCCTAAAATTGCTCAGCGGAGTGCAAATTAATGAAGCACTGAGGATGCAGATGGAAGTTCAGAAGCGTCTTCATGAACAACTTGAGGTAAAGTCTCTTTTTCTCACTTCACCTTACATTTCTGGAAGAGGATGCAGTCTGGCCTGCAAAACCTTCTCATTTCATCGTACATTCCTAGAATAACAAATTAATGAACAGCTCCTTCAAAGAAATTTGTTTTCTGATAGAAAATGAAGTGCTCAAGCAATAAAAGGAAAGTTTTTAAATTTATGCCGAAAATTATTTGCAAATTTTGAAAAAAAAAATAAAAAAAAATAGTCAAACAATCTGATGTTAAACAAGTGCGCGTCGAGCCCAGGTGCAAGGGCTCTTTATGTTGTTCCACAAGGCCCGAGTTCGAGTCTTCTTCTTGTTGTTGCAACTTTCTCAGCAATCTGATGTTAACAGAACCTAGAGGTCAAGTTTTCTATGACATTTTCTTTCTTGGGGGGCTGAATTTTTGCGATGTTTAACTTTGCCATGTAATGATCATTTAGGTTTTAAGAATATTTTAGATTATTAATATTTTATATATATATTCAACAATAGAGTTGACATCAAATACAGAGTCGAAACCAAACGAAGAATAATCAACAATCAAATAAAAAATTTCTTCACTGTAGGTGAGAAACGCTAACCTTAAACAAAAAAGAGTGAGTGGGTCACATGGAAGGCAGCTGGGCGCCACATCTGCTCTGTTAATAAAAACGCTAGGCGGCGACCTACGTTCTCTTCTTTGTTGGAACCAAGAACGGCAGAGAGCAGCTCTACGTTCTCTTCTCCTGAAGTTTGAAAACAAAAGTTTGGGCAGTTTTTGTATTTTTTCTAAAAAGAAATATCCAAGCTGAACACCTCAGGCGTGCCTCGACCACATCTAGGCGAGTTTAACCCTACTCTCGTTTTTTAAAACACTGATGTTTAATCATGGACACCAGCTTTGGTTGATTATGTAAACGTATAGAATAAACCAAATTAAAAAGGTCACATGCAAATTCATTTCTCAAGTGTGTCTATTGCTGCCCCTCATAAAGCTCCACACCACCTTCTGATGATTTTTCAATTACAAATTGAAAAGGTTTTAAAGGACAAAAATGAAATTTAAAGAATAATATTCTGGAACTTCTTGCTACTAGTTCATGGCCCCAATGCTACCAGGGTCTGGGTGCTGATGGCAACACTAGGGGGCCAAAATCTGGTACAGAGGACAGCGCTGCTGGCTGCGACCATCTCTTGCTAGAAAAAAAAAATTTACACTCTGTTTGGATGAAGAAATTTAAAATGACGGAAATTGAAATGACAGAATTTTATTTTCTAGAATTTGTGAATTTTCTTGTGTTAACCTAAAAGAACAATAGAATATGAATACGGAATTTGTTATTTTAAACTCTCTCTCATAGGAATCTGGAAATGGCTCTTATTTACATGGAATTTAAACTCTCACTCATAGAAATTTAGAAATGGCACCTGTTTACATGGAATTTAAACTTGGGAATTAGAGGTCCCAAATTCCAAGTTTCTTTTCCACGCGAAAATTCTAAATTACTATGTTTATAAATCCAAAAAAGAAAATTGGTGCATGTCAATTTATAAATTTTAACTTTTGTCAAAATTTCAAGTTTATATCCCTCATCTAAACAGTGTTAGGGTTAACATTAAGAGTGTCTTTGGGATTGTGGGGTGAGTAATAATGGTTTTCCAATAAAAATAATGTTGTAGAGCTGGAAAAATCGGCAGGTGGATGTATTGTAAATGGCCATCTTGTTACTGTTCAGTTTTTGTTCTCAGATTTTCTATTGTGTTGCTTGTTCATTGCCGGTGTAGAGCATGATTCAGGAACTGTTTCCTTGACCCTATCCCCAGTATCGAGTGCAAGCGTTAAGTATGACAAAAGCTTGATGTATTCTTATGGTTATTGTCATTTTGTTCTGGTCTGTGTCTTGACATGTGTGGGCTATACTTAAAGAGTTTCACTAATGTCTGAAAACTGATTCAGGTTCAACGACAGTTGCAAATGAGAATAGAAGCTCAGGGTAAATACTTGCAGAAGATCATTGAGGAGCAGCAAAAGCTTGGTGGTGCACTCAAAGCATCAGATGCGTTACCATCAGCTGAGGATAAGCAGAAGCTAGCTCAGTTTGAGACAACGGGAGATGCATTGGTCACGCCCTCATCTCCCCATAAGAAACAAACGGTGGATGACAGGTTGCCCGACAGTTGCACCATATCTAATCTGCCTCTAAAAGCTGACCAGAAGAACGAATTTGTGGGTCAGTGGGATCGAGACTTATATGGAAGTGATGGCGGATATGGATTTGAATTGCAAACAAAGTTCAAAGAGAGAGATGGCTGTGCTGAGGAGAAATCACCTATGGAGTTAGATGCCTTGTGTGGTTCAAAACAATAGGAAGGAATCACCATTGTTGGTAGTCTTTTATGAAGCAGCATTGTGCAATTAATTAGAAACCATGTTATGTATACCGCGTAAATATACATGCGATCGATTTGTAATTATACAATGTATGAATTTTCCTCTGTAGTGTATAAGTAGCATGTAAGCTCCAACTCCCCAAAACATAATTTTGTTTTGTTAGTTTAAGTTCTCTCATCGACGTTGAAGTGTGATTGTTTTAGATGATGTTTTTGCAAATATTGAGGACTACATTGTTGCATTTAACTTTGAAAATGTGCGTGCTACTATTGTCGTTTTAGGTACTATCTCTTGGTTTTGTACTTTGGTTTTTTTTTTGGGGGGGTGTTGGATTAAGAATGCAAATTCCACTTGTTTAACAAAAGGTTTATTATATTGACATTCCACATATTGTTGAATGCACTTTACGTTTGCTACATTCTTCTCCATAATACGCTCACGTCTCACTCTCAACATACAGCTTACATTTTCTACGTACACTCTCAACATACAACTTACATTTTCTACGTACACTCCAAATTCTTCACACCTAGACATGATATTATTTCTATAGTTTTGAAATAATCTACTTTAAGGTCTATGTCATACTACTATGCCAAATACGTAGTTGAGCTCGTGTGGAAAAAACACAATATCCTTTTTTATTTTTGTTAAACAATAGATTTTGTTATATTAATCACCGACAGGGTCCGAACACACACATTCATGAAATGACTTAACACTTTTCCACAACTGTGGTAAATTGTGACTTTGAAAAATATAAAAAAATTAAACATAATATCCTTCTATACAACTAAACTACAGAGAAGCATGAAAACTAGGAGCTTCAAGATACATATTAAATGTGTTTTACAGACAAGAAACCAAGGAGATACTAAACGGACACAACTTTAGCAAACGAAAGGCCTCCTATGAAACCTGCTATAGGCAGGCTTAAATAACGCAGGTTATCATAACCCATAAATATTTGCAGGACATTAGAAAGGCTTAAATAACACAGGCTTATGCTCAAGTAACGCAGGTATTGTGGGAAACAAAATCAAGCTTAAATAAATATTGATGTCGTTGAAATCACTAGAACAGTGAAAATATGCAGTCTTACCTCATGTGAAGCTTTCGAAATGTCGATTTTGTGTTACATTTGTCAAAATTTTTTTTCTCAATTAACGTATTTGTGGTTTCATTGGTTAGAATTTTGTTTTACAATATAGGGTGAGCGGAGTTTTGAGAGTAAAGAAAATAAATAATTATGGTTATAGTGATTTGGGGTGTATTTAGAGATTTTATTTTTATATTTAAATCTTATAAGGTCAAAATTGTCATTACATAAGAGCAACTTCAATGTAGGAGCCCTCCCCCCAGGCAATACACTATTCAATCCACCTAATGAACAGTAATTGCCTTAATGAACAGTGTATTCCCCTGGCAATAGCCTTTTTGCATCTCCACCCCTGCACTTGAATAGCCCTGGCAATTGGCAATAAAATATTAGTATTTTTTTATTTTTAAAAGAATACATAATAATTTTATTTGTAATTTCAGATAATATTTTTAATCATTCTCGTTGCGCAACGTGTCATTATCCGAAAAGCTAATAGCAATAAAATATTTGGATTTTTTTATTTATAGAAGAGTAAAAAAATAAAAAAAAAATTTAGAGATTTTTTTCAGATTTTTTTTATAATTTTTTACGATTTGTTTTCAATTTTTTACGATTTTTTTCAATTTTTTTACAGGATAATATCAACCGTTGATCTGAGATCCAACGGTTGATATTAAATAAGATTTTTTTATTTTTATTACCGTTAAAATCGGACGGTCAAAATTAAAGATCCGTTGGGATCGAACGGACCGTGGGAAGCCACGTGGCTTCCCAACGGTAACAATTTTTCTAAAAAACTGTCTGTCATTTTCTGCAAAAGTCACTGTTTTTCTGAAAAAATGTCGGGCTACGCGCCCCCACGCGCCTGACAGAAAAAAAATTTAAAACTGCATGACGCCAGGCTGACGTCATGCTTGCCCAAATCCACTCAGTGGCTAGGTGGGTCAATTTCCCACCGCCCTGTCCATCGGGCTCCCCTTTCCCTCGGGCCTTTGCAACGGTGGACCGAATTCACAGGGCCTCGGGCCCTTTTTTTCTGACTGTCCCTCGAGCAAACTCCCCCAGTGGAGTTGCTCTAATAGGATACATAAGTCATTTAATATTTAAGTACCTAAAACCCACAACTTTTAGTATCATTCCAAATTAGTCTCAACCATTTTAAACATTCCAAACAAGTACCCAATCCATTGAAAATGTCACATCCGTTAAGTCCTAGTTAATTTTTTAATCATAAATTATATTCAAAACCCACCAATTGGGTATATCATGATCTACGTCAATATTAGTTGCCCCTCAAATTCTAAATTTCAAATATATATTATATTATATGAAACCCAATGATTAGACGGGTATTGGAGAAATGAAAAATGGACCCAAATTGAATTACATCAAGAAGGCAGTCTCCTAACAAAGAAGAGAGTTAAGAATGCAGATAAAGTTTCAAGGAGCTAATTTTTGCTCATGTAATTTCCTCCTTCGCCGATTCTCGATTCGTAAAACTTCCAATTCTTCTTTGTGGGCGATGAAGATGGTAGTGGCTGCATCATGGCAGTGCTTACCATTTTTGCAACTTCCATGACATCATTCTCGATGTCGGTAGCTTGAGTTGTAGAGTGGACTTGGTCGTTTTGTTTTGGGTTTGCAGGTGTTGGCTTGATTGGAGTGGAGGTGACTGTTAGTTGGTCGATACTATGCTTCCATGACCTTGTATTGATTTTGGAGACAAAGTAAACCCTAGTTAATTTAACAAATTTTTAAATGGGACTTAACGGATGTGACATTTTCAAATAGAGGTGTACTTACTTAGAATGTTTAAAAATATTGAAACCAATTTAGAATAACACTAAAATGGTAGGGGTTTTGGGTACTTGTATTCAATATTACATGGGATGCTAATATAAAAACGGAAAACTAATTAAAGTAGCTTGAAAACTTTGAGTTTTAACGATAAGAACAAAATAAATAGTAAAATAAAAGTACCAGTATTGATCTTTTAGTGTAAAAATGTAGTTTTTCGTTAAAGTGAACAGTACCGGAAGCTTTTCGTTAAAGTTCCCAATAAAAAAAGCATTAATAAAAACAAAAAATTCCACATAATTATTATCCAACCAAAAAAATAAAAATAAAAAAGAAAAACATAACCTCAGTTATTAAATTGAAGAAGAGAATACTGATGACAGAGATGCTAGATGTGGCTAGCTTTTTTTGTTAAATCCCAAATCAATTGTTTTTTTAACAAATGATATTAAAATTATTATTATTAAGAGAATGAGAGGGTTAAAAACCATTACATCTAGATGTGGCTCACTTTAGAAACATTGGATTGGATCAGGAGTAAAATTCAGTACCGAACAAGACGTTATGATGGTGGTGAGCTCGTTCCCACGGAAATCCTCCTAAGCTAGGCTCCTAAGAGGAGGATGTTGCAAAAGGAATAAACAACTGATTGAGCTGCTGCAACTTCATTAGAGCACTTCCAATGCAGGAAGGCTCTTCTGGGCAATGGGCAACCCAATCCTCTTAAATGAACAATAACTGCTTAAGTGCATCTCCACCCCTAAACTGAATAACCCAGACAATTCGTATTAAAATATTAATATTTTTTATTTTATAAAATAATAAAAGAAAACTTTATTTTTAATTTTGGATAAAAATAAAAGATTGGTTTAAAGTATTAGAAAATATTGAAATATAGTGTAAGGTGGAAGAACAAATTAGGTATTTATAGAAAGAAAAAAATTATAATTTTTTTTTATATTTTTATGATTTTTTTATAATTTTTAATAATTTATATACTTTTTTAATAATTTAAATCGTGGCGTCATGACTAGCTTTGCGTCACATATCCAAAACATTGAGCTAGGCGATTATTATCTAACTTCTTCATTGGGCTCGCTTAAGAAGAGGTTACACACATCAAGAATAGAGGGAATTATGAGGACAACATCAAAGAGAAGAAGAGAGGAGAGAATTGAGAGAGTTATCTTTGTACTCCTATTATTTTAGATTGTAAATGAAAGCACTACTGCTGCCCTGAGGATGTACTCCAATCACACAGATTGTAGAGGAATCTCATAAATTTTGTGTCTTGCTTATTTATTCCACTGCACACAATGTTGATTTTACAACACGTTATCAGCACGAGAAGCTCTCGTGTCAGTGGAAAACACAACGCCACAAAACTTGTTCACCTCTGTCGCCTAGAATCTCACAGATAAGAAAATCTTTTCATTCATCTTAAAATCTTTGTATTACTAATTTTCTTGAAGCAACTTTTTATATATTGTTGGATGACTGCATATCATCCTTTGCAGAAGCAAAATAGTACGGACTTAAAATCCGTAAAAAATCTGATAACCATGGAAACAGTCTCGGAACTTCAACTAGAAAACCTCGGATTGAAAAATTTGCTTCTTAAAAGTTGTCCATCCGCTCAATATCTACAACATATCAAAAGTTCAGAAAACTTTAACGGTCCGATCGTCACAGATGTCTGAAATACCAAACCCGTTTCCAATTTCAGCATAAAATTGGACAGGCACCTAATGAGTACCAAAACTCTATTTTCAGTAGCTTAGATGGAATTTTTTCTTCACGAAAGTTGTTCAATATCCTCTTATCCATATCATACTAAAATTTTAGTTAAATATAACGGTTTGATCTTCTCATAAGTTGCAAACACTCTTAACTCCAAAACTTATGGGAACCATTTCGATTCTTTCGAAACTCACGGAGGAGGAACACAAATTGGAACTTTGAAACAAATAAATAAATTTAAAATATATATATGAAACAAAAGAAAGTGACATACCAAGAAGAAAAAAAAGAAGCAAAAGATAGGGACTTAATTATTGCATTTTTTGTTTTGACATATTTATGTGAATGGTGTTGGTTTAAAATCCTTTCACAAGTTTTATTTACTTTAAAGCAATTTATTTACCATGGACGGTATTACAGCCTACTGCTTTAAGTTTTGATTTATGTGAATGGTGCTGAATCAAAGCCCTTGTCACAAGTTTTATTTACTTAAAAAAAATTATCTACCATGGTTGGAATTATTGGCTATTGCTTTAATTTATTTATTGTACTTCTTTTTGTTACGATGAGTACATACTGTACCCAAAGTTCCTTGGTCATATCAGAACCTGCAATTTCTTGATCCTTATCATATAAAAATGATTGGACCTGAAGTTTCATCATGCAAAAAGATTGAGCATGAAGTCCCTTGATCCTCAAGATCAGACATGAAGTTCCTTGATGAGTACCTTAAGTTTGAAGAGAACTTAATTGTAATAAAAGCCATGAGAGTCCCAATCCATAGGCTATTAAATAAGGACCAGAAGTTCCTTGATGTATGTAAATGATAATATAATACATGTTTGCTGGAGAGCTTACATCTCGAAGTTTTGATGATTATTGCATGACATTGGGCATTGATGTTGAACACCATGTTCCTCATGTCTGTACTCAAAATGGTTTAGCGGATTGATTACCCGTGCTCTACTCATGAAAACGAAATTGCCAAGTTTTCTACATAGGGACATGCCATGTTACATAGTGCGTTATTAGTTTGGTTGAGACCAATTGCCAACCATCAATATTTCTCAGTAGAACTCGTGTTTAGACACAGCCAAACATTACACATTTACGAGTTTTTGGTTATGTTATCTATGTGCCTATTGCAATGCCACAAACATACTAAAATGAGGCCTGAAGTCAAATTGGGAATTTATGTTGGCTTTGATTCACCATTTATCATTCAATACTTAGAACCCTTAACTGGGGATATATTTACCACATGGTTTGCAGACTATGATTTTTATAAGACAGTTTTCCCGCCATTAGGGGGAGAAAATAACATCGTTCCAGGAGAATAATGAGAAAATATCATTCCAGAAGAATGATGAGAAACAACCGTTCTAGAAGAACGAAGAGAATTTGTCTTATTTTGATTCATGAAGCAATCAATGAGAAAATAAAGTAAGAATAATTGAATGATACAATGAAAGCGATGAAATCACATATACTTGCTACAAATGTGCCTATAAGAATTGACGTCTCTCTTGGACAAAATTATAAGGCAGCAAATGATTTATCTGTTGCACGCCTGAAGCGTGGCAAACCCTTAGACAAAAAGGTTCAGTCATGTGAAAGATGAAGAATATGGCACTACTGAATTATTGCATTCCCGGAGCATAACTGTTACATGCCGGAAGTATGACGGTCACCACATGGATAAATGTTCTAGAAGGACAATCCGTGGACATGGGAATGTTGGTGTCTAATTCGTGAAGCATGATAGACATATAGATTCCAATGACTTAACTCCCGAAGTGGAGATTAAAATCCAAGCTCTATAACGCTCAAGAAGAGGTTATGATCAGCATTCTCTAAATTATGACTATCCTAGAAGAAATAGTGTAATGCCCTTGAAGAGGCAATAGATATCCAAAGCAATGAAAAGCTTTTTATGCATGTGCATGCGCATGCACATATGGGATCACAGATTAATGATAACCAATGATAATTTTGGTTTTTACAAGTAGCTACTAAATTCATTAATGAGCTGTGTTGTTATTGAATCCCGTTCTTTTGTTCGTCGATGAAAGAAAATATTATTTGCCAAAAATGGAGAAAGGCAAGTCCATTACTATCTTGTAAGAACGTGGAAAAATGGATCTATATATATTTGAATATAATACAAATAGCCAACAGATGTTGAACCAAAGAGGTTACATATGGGCATTTGTAATACAGTGAAATACACTCACATGATATGACATAAGGTTGTAAACGAATTCATATGAATGGAGAATTATATACGAAGGGTACGAATTCATATGAATGGAGAATTATATACGAAGGGTTGTGAGTTGCCCACATCATATCTCCATAAGTAAATCCCTCAAGTATACATAGGAGTAAATTTCTCTGTATAAATTCCAAAAGAAAATGTGTCATGAAGTGTAGAAAATCCCTGAAGGATTCAGATTGCTTAAAGTAAGTCCTGGAAGGATAAAGCATAAATTATGTACTCAATACCAATGGATGGTATAAATTTCGTGAGTGAGTACTATCATTATGATATTGTTGCAACATACTAAAATCTCTTGCAAGAGTCGATGATATTAAATTTGAACTCCTGAAGAGTTGATGATTTTAAATTGGGACTCCTGAAGAGTTAAGAAAGATTATAAAGTGTTGAGAGAAATATTGTCTTGAAATGCAGAATCGAACAATATGCCAACACGAATCTTATCCATGATATTTATGATATTAAAGAATCATATGGATTGAAGATTATGAGTTGAATACTCAACTGATTTTGACACTAAGAATGATCATTTATCTTCGAGAGGGTAAATATAAATTGATATTTGGGCCAGAAGTACCACATCTTAGTGAAGAATATGCTTTATTGTATTTGGCACAATAAATTGAATGAAATAAAACTTATTTATTGATATCTCAAAGAAATTATAGATAGGTGCGTACACATGAGCTACAATTATGAAGAAGAAATATATATACACACACACACACACACACAAAGTGCAAATAAACATGAGAGAGCCTTCATTGCGCACATGGAGCCTCAGTACTCGGCGGAGCTGCAGAAAGACGAAGCACCGGAAGTTGATTATCCAGAGCCTTAACACTTGGTGAAGCTCCAGACGGCAAAGGCAAAAGTTGCCTCTGTAATAAAGCCACAAACCTCTGATAGTCACTCTGAATTCGACTTTTAGAGTGTATCTGAACAAAATTGATATCTCTATAAAAGAAGAGGCAACAAGGTCACCTGTTCAAAAATCGAAGAGACACCGATTTTTGAATTTCAAAAACTGGATTTCCATGCATAGCATCTGTTAACATTTCTCAGACACAACATCAGCTTTTTGGATATCACATGCAACTTTGTCAAAAGATCTTTGATAAAGTTGAAAACACGTGAATCTTACTGCTCTAATTACACCACAGTTGCTGACAAGAGTAAAGGCACAACACTACTACCTGCTATTAGGAAATCCCTATATGTTGGAGGTATGCCCTGAAAGTCAATCTTTGGAAGAAACATTTCAGGACATTGTCTGTATGTATAGATAACTCTAAATACAGTAAAAGGCAAAGTCACTCATTAGGACTATCTCAATAAATGATATAGGTCAAAAATAGTGAATCCATGGACAATTGATCGATGGAAGAAGTAATCTAATGACGTTAAACTACAGAGACCTTCTTCACATAACCATGATGTTCAAAAGGTTCCTGGTCGTAGGATTGTCAGAGGGATACTGACAATACATAGACCAGTACATGCTATGTCCCTTCAAATAGGAAGGATGGGAAGTCTCATGCCATTCGTGTAGTGACACTAAGACAAGTATGTAGGTGCTCATTAAGGGAATGAGTTCACTGAACACAATCCAAAGAGAGTACTTGCATGGAGGTCTACTCACATGTCAAGCAAGTAACTCTACTGGTTGGAATATGTAAGTAATCCTTTGACCTGAGACATCATAGTTGTCTTGAGGATGCGTTACTGATCATTTGATAATGAGACATGACCACATCTCATCTTGGATGTGTTCTATGCATTGGTGGGGTCAGTGATTCATTCTCAGAGGCATGTGAATGATCAACAAGGGATCTCTAATCCTTGTTATGAAAGGAAGAATACTCTAAGATATGATTCGGGAATCTTCGGCCGAAGTATCGAGCGTAATGATGGAAAGCGTTCCTATACGACTCAATTGAATCATATAACTAAGTATAATCACATTAGGGGTTTGACATTAAGTATCCATACCCTAGTAATGTGCTTAAGAGTATTGTATTAGAGAAGGATCGAATTACATTGTAATTCCAACTGAATAGGTTCTCCGACAAAATTCTACATTAGCTTGGGTAGCCATGATATATGGTTAGATGTCACTCATGGCTTGTGGGTTCCTCTAGATGATTAAACATGTAGTCATCAATGAAGGAGTTGAATTAAAAGTAAGTTTTAATTCACTAAGTGATTGGTTAAATGCTAATCAATTGGATTGATTCCAATCACCTCACTGCCTTGCTAATTGGAACCTAAAACAATTGTACATCGATACACTCTTGTGATGAGATAACTAAAGGATGATGGAGTTAATTAATTGGATTAATTAAGTATTATGATTAATTAGAAAGTCTAAAGAAATCATAGAAGCGATAAAGGATCGTTTCGGGCTTAAAGAAAAGTTCGGGTTCATTCGGGCCCATTGGGCTTTTATTCAAGCATAAGATGACTTAAAATAATAAAAGCCCAAAGCCCAAACCAAACATAGTGAGGCCGGCCAAAGGTAAGAAAGAAGGGGAGAGAAAGGTCAAAATGTTGACTAGCTTCTTTTTCATTTATAAAGGAAATTTAATGAAAAAGTTCATTAGGGTTTTTGTGTGTTCACTTTAACAAAAGAAAAGAAAAGTCTCTCTCTCTCTAACACACAAAGGCCGGCCACCATTTGGAGGAAACACTAACCATCTTTCCTCCTTGTGGTTACTCCATTATCCATCTCACTACACTAGTGGGTGTGGATCTTTAGAGGTCTTCTACCTTAGGGACTAGAGGAGAACCAAGGAGCTCATACTTCAACAAGGTGGAGGAATCAAGGAGGGAGGCTAGGCTCAAGGAGTTCCAAGAACAAAGAGCTTGGAGGTGGTCCATCCTTGGTCTAAAGTCTAGATCAAGAGGTATAAAACTTCACCTACACTTTGTTCTTCAATATTTTATAAGATGCATCAACTATGAACCTATGCTTCTTGAAGGGGATTTGCATGACTATTTCTTTGATAATATGTGATAATATGCTTCCGTTGCTTATGTATATAAATTTTGAATTGTATATGCATTCTAGTCACTAGAAATCCCTCATAAATCTCATTATTTCCCTTCAAGTGGTATCAAGAGCCAAAGGTTTATATTTGATGTGTCCTTTTGGATTTTATGCATATGGGTTTTAATATTATGTTTGATATATTATTTCTTCATTCAAAATATGTTTATCTTTAGTTTTTCAAATGTTGAAAAATGTGTTTCAAGAGTTGGAAAAGATATGCATGCAAAAAGTGTTTTGGATGCATGAATGACGAGTGAGTTTTTTGAACAAAATTTGGGGCTATATTTTCCATAAGGGAGGGCACGGTTTTGGGGGATTTTTTGGCTTGTGTTTGTGTTATAATTTTAAGTCACACACACACACTTTGAAGCTAGAAACAAGAGGCCTTGTCACTTTTGTTTTTTGTTTTGAAAAATCACCAAGAAAGTGAAAATCTTGAAATTGTTTTCATGGTTTTGTTCTTGGTGTTCATGGTTTTGTTCTTGGAGTAAATGTTTTTGTTATTGTGTTCTTACTTTAATTTAAATTTGGATGATTTAATTTCCATCAATAGCTTTCCCTAGATTTACTCCATCCTAGACTTGACTAGGAACCTTACACACACCGTACCTTTAAAGTCAAAAGTACAAAAGGTGACAAGGAAAAGTATGGCTCTTGCTTTAATTTGAATTTAAGGGAACAAGATTTGATTTTCTCCCATTCCCCATGCTAGAACCGGCCACCCTAGTGTAATGGTCCTTTATGGGCTATTTTGCAATTTAAAAAGTTGATTATACTTTTTAGTATTTACGGTTTGACGCATAACTTTTCATAATTGCATTTCGGCCCCACCTATTTACGAGTTTAAAATATTTTGATTTTAATTTTGTTTGTAGCTTAAACTCATCATACAATTATGCCCATATGTACTAAATCTAATTGATTATGTTGCATTCCAATTTAATTATTTAATGTGATTAAGTAGTTAGAAAAATGGTTGACTATGGACTTATGCCTTAAACGATAATTGAGCTACAAGTAAGGCCGCTAAACTCAAATTGTTTGAACCATGGGAATGTGTTTTAATTATCGTTTCAATTGGACCACAACACGTTAGACGTTAATCTTTCTCTCCCTCTTAGTATATGTAATTTGTAGGAATTTGTACAAATCGGTTTGTAATTCTTATTACTTCTCTATCTCTTTCAATTAGTTGATTCCCTCTAGTACTAGACTAGAGTTTCTCTAACTATTTGGTAAGGAGACATATTAAAAGGGGATTTTCATGAGATTAAAGATTTGTTGGGTCCAACGCCCTAATTAGCAATGAATGATTGTCTTTCGTTTCTAATGGCTCAATGTTTTTAATTGGATTGAAAGCACGTAATTAAAACGACACAATCCTCCCTAGATCTTATTCAACAATGTTGGCTCATTGTTGAATCAACCTAAAAGTCCATAGTCATCCAAAGAGCCTAAAATAACTATAAAGTCCAAATAACAAAGGAATGCAAACTTCTCTTAGTAGTTGTATATACTTCCAATATTTTGAAAAATTGTTTTGATATTGATTTGTTTTTGTGAAAACGAATAGTGGGAGTATCATGCACTACTAAACTAAAATGAACTTAATTAGTCGTTATGTATATCTCCAATATTTTGAAAAATTGTTTTGATATTAATTTGTTTTGCGAAAACGAATAGTGAAGATATCATATGCAACTAATTTCATTTACTTTGGACTAAGTAGTTATAATAGGACACAATTTATTGTAATATGATTAAATAAATAAAATGATGAGACCTTAAAATCCCTCAACCAACATCCAATATTAAGTTGAAAGCGGAGAGGTGCTTTGAACACTTCTTCGTGGCCTTCCACCATGGTAGGCTCCAATCGTTTATGACTCATACACCGGCTTCACCCTATCATGGGGGAGTTCAAAGTATGTGCTTATACTCAGGAGGAGTCTACTTCAACATTTGATGTGGTGAAGGTAGGCAACAAGTGTGGCCAACATCGTATCATCGTGAGGTCATACTTGGGCCCCTATCTAAACCGGCATGGTGGGTCAAAACTTAACTAAGAGAAATGGTGCCAACATCATATCATTGTGAGGCATTGTTCTCTAGAGGCCAACTAGATGGGTAATCACAAGATGTTGTTGTGAATGGGTAATTGTACCCTCTCATTATTATTTTTGCTAGTCAACATCATATCATTGTCAGGTGGGCTTGGTAATAGTGAGCCTCCCATAACCCGCTAGGAGCTTTCATTGAAATCTCCCGGATTCCATCTTGAGGGATATGGATTTTCCAAAAATAGTGGGTGGTGTCATTCGGTTTAAAGACCCGAATCGTTTGACTTAATCAACAATCAAACTAATTTATTCTATTGTTATGTATTTAGATATGGTTGGAAGCACGCTTGCAAAGATACTCGACAAACATTGCCTTGAGGGGCACAACTTCCCATCTTGGTACCGTAATGTCAAGATTCTCCTAACCTTGGAGAAAATTGTTTATGTACTAGACAAGGCTCCACCTCACATACCTCTTGGCCCTGAGGCCATTGAGGATGAACGTGCTAAATATGACAAGCACGTTGAGGATGACACACAAGTCAAGTGCTATATGTTGGCTTCCATGAATGAGGAGTTACAGAGACAGCACGAGGGAATGGACAATGCATCCTCCATCATACTCCATTTTACGGAGTTATATGGTGAAGGGACGCGCAATCATCGCTTCAGCACTGTCAGTGAACTTGTGAAGACCAAAATGGTCAAAGGAGCCCCAGTACATCAACATGTACTGAAGATGATTGGACTCATTGAACAATTGGAGAACCTAGGTACTCCACTTGACGGAGAATTGGCCCAGGACTTCATCTTGGCTTCTCTTTCTGACTCGTTCTCGCAGTTCGTTATGAACTACAACATGAACAAGTTGGATTGCACTCTCTTTGAGTTACTAAACATATTAGTAACCGCTAAGAAGACTATGAAGAAAGAGAACGTTGTGGGGACTGCTGCAGTAGCCTACAACAAGCCATCCACTTCCAAGGCCAAGCCGAAAGGCAAAGGCAAAGGAAAGGAGAAGTCATCCACTCCTAAGGCCCAAGGAAGAGTGAAGAAAAATAAGGCGAAGGAGCCCAAGGGGACTTGCCACCACTGTGGGAAGGACGGGCATTGGAAGAGGAATTGCAGGTTATACCTTGCATCTCTGAAGGACAAGCCACAAGGTATGGTTTTTGTTCTTATCTTCAATTCTAAATGTTAGATCTTCTCATCTTTATATTTTGATATAAAATGCTAATCACTTATGCAATTGTATGTAGGTGAAGGAGCCAAGTAGAAGATGGACAAGCAAAGAAAGGGATGGAGTGAAGAGTTCGGCCATTACTTTTTGCTAACTACTTAGGAAGTTTGTTAGGCACTTAAAGATAGTCTTTAAACTTTCTTATTTTGCTAAGAACTTATTATGTGGCTTCATATGATGGAAGACCCACTTTTGGTGCCTATGTGAAGGTATATAATTAGTCTCTAATGTAAGAGCTAATTCTTTTGTATTAAACATTATGAATGTTTTACTTATCATATCAATGTAATGTGATGAATTCCTTCTACTACATTTGTTCCTCAAAGTAGTGTTATGAATTGAATAATGTCTTGTTGTATTCTAGTTGAAATACAAGAAATGTATCACTAACATAAATGTGATATCCAAACTTTGGATGTATAAATTAAGGATAGGTCTCACATTTTGGCCATAGATGGATACAATGAATCTTTAGAATTGGTTCCAATTGCCTACATGTGAGCTCTATATGAATTGAGAAAGTCTAGAGATTCCTTTCTTGAAGAAAAGGAAGATCACATTATAATGAAGTGAGTAATACATAAGGAAAAACGTTTTCTTACAAGGTTACCACTTAAACACAATAACCAAGGTCACTCTTGGTTCAACTAGTAGTTATGAACAACTAATTGAACATTCTTAAAATTGTTTTTAGGAAATGCCAAATGTGTTAATAGTGATCAAACCAAGAATGAAGTGTCTAAATCTATAAAATGTTTAAAGACCTTAATCATTTAAAAACAAGACATCAACTTAGTGGAGTTGGAACAATAAGCTTAAAGGGTTTTAAGCGACTCCACAATGTCCTCTACCCGTATACTTCATAATTATACACTTTGAATGTATAATGCGATTTCTCATTAAGGTCATGAGAAATAGTGGGAGGTAAGAAAAAGGAGAATAAACTTGAATATGATTGGTTTATAGTTGTCTAAAATTAATAGTACAGTACTATTCTTATTGAGCTTGTAATTTTAATTGTTAAAGGTCTCGAGCTGTTTAAAAGTGTTAAAATTTTATGTTGTGTAACATTCTAAGAATAGTCTATGAATGTTGGTTTCACCAACCTAGCATAAAATGGTTATATGTTGGGAGTTGTCCATCATTCTCTTTTATGAGAACAAGCTAAGTACAAAGCAAATGGACAAGTTGGTGAAACAAAAGGGAATAGTTTCAAAATGAGTCACAACATATAGTTTAACACTAAGACAATCCGATTTCGACACCTCATGTGACTATAATGCTCTATGTAGTTTTTATAAAGAATTAAATCAACCACCTAGAAGGAATGGTTGAATTCTAATATCCTTAGTAGGAGCCATGCTTCCACTAATGATTTGGATAATTCTTATATGACTACTTTAAAAGGTTTTAGTATGAATAAAACTTATAATATGATGTTTGACACCATATAATTTAAATGAATGGACTTAATAAAGCAAGTCACACATTACAAATGGGATTACTTGAGAAGGAATCCTTTTGTGTATGTTCGTTTAAATAACTTGTATTAGCTAGAGTCGTTGATTGTCCAAAACTGTTGTGACATCATCAATAAGCTAATGGATCTTAAAGATCGTCAACAGATTCAAGACAAGTTAGTGGGAGCTGTATGCATTCAAATCAAGAAAATATAAATGTTATAGTTTTCTTAAGGTTTTCGAATGAATGCTTAGTTACAACAAGGTCAGTGGGAGTGATGTCATGCTTTTGAGCAACGTGTAATGAATGAAGTCTATTTGATAGACTCAATGAAATACAAATGTTACTCAAAATGACAAAATTGTGACATCATACAATTTTGAAGTATAGACTTAAAATAAACTTATTGATACAACAAGGCTGTCTCAAGAAAGTTATATAAGGAAATAGAATCTCAAATGTTGAAGATTTGAGAAAGTACTTCTATATAGGATAGAAAACTGCTTTCATAACCCTTATAAAGAATATGTCACAAAATCACAAAAGGGACACATGTATGGACTTGTGAGATGATATCCAAAGGTGAGTAACCATCGTGGTTGTCACTTTAGGATATTGTTGTAGCCCAGGATCAGAACCGTAGCAACTGATAGAGTATTATTACCTCTGAGAAAGGAATATCAGAGTGAGACTCTGGAAGCGTGCATTCACTTAGGTTATAAACCAAAGTAACAAAAACCCATTTCAATAAATGGAACTCCATGATGGATGAAGTACTAATCATATGAATATATTGTTAGTATGGTACTGCAATGGTCTCAAGGTTGGAGCAACAGTTTGTATAAAGTATACAAACGAAATATATGGCGATATATATGTTGAAGTTTTAGAAACTGCTTCAAAAGGTGTTTCGAATAGACGGGGTTCACCAAGAACCAATGATTGAATCCAAACCATAAGGTCGTTAGTAGGATACTGCGACGTAATGAGGCGATAGCTCAAGCCATGGAATCAAAGTCTCATCAAAGTATTTGAACACAAATAAAGAGACAACATTAAATGTTTTGGAAACATTTAATAAGTAAATCCATTTTAAGATTAAAAGGATTAATACATAATCTAATTGACCTACGAGCTCAAGTTCACTCGACTAGCATCTATAAGATGCAATAGTGATTGACTTTAATGCAAGTGGGAGATTGTTGGAGGTATGCCCTGAAAGTCAATCTTTGGAAGAAACATTTCAGGACATTGTCTGTATGTATAGATAACTCTAAATACAGCAAAAGGCAAAGTCACTCATTAGGACTATCTCAATAAATGATATAGGTCCAAAATAATGAATCCATGGACAATGGATCGATGGAAGAAATAATCTAATGATGTTAGACTACAGAGACCTTCTTCACATAACCATGATGTTCAAAAGGTTCTTAGTCGTAGGATTGTCAGAGGGATACTGACAATATATAGACCAGTACATATTATGTCCCCTTCAAATAGGAAGGATGGGAAGTCTCATGCCATTCGTGTAGTGACACTAAGACAAGTATGTAGGTGCTTATTAAGGGAATGAGTTCACTGAACACAATCCAAAGAGAGTACTTGCATGGAGGTCTACTCACATCTCAAGCAAGTAACTCTACTGGTTGGAATATGTAAGTAATCCTTTGACCTGAGACATCATAGTTGTCTTGAGAATGCGTTACTGATCATTTGATAATGAGACATGACCACATCTCATCTTGGATGTGTTCTATGCATTGGTGGGGTCAGCGATTCATTCTCAGAGGCATGTGAATGATCAACAAGGGATCTCTAATCCTTGTTATGAAAGGAAGAATACTCTAAGATATGATTCGGGAATCTTCGGCCGAAGTATCGAGCGTAATGATGGAAAGCGTTCCTATATGATTCAATTGAATCATATAACTAAGTATAATCACATTAGGGGTTTGACATTAAGTATCCATACCCTAGTAATGTGCTTAAGAGTATTGTATTAGAGAATGATCGAATTACATTGTAATTCCAACTGAATAGGTTATCCGACAAAATTCTACATTAGCTTGGGTAGCCATGATATATGATTAGATGTCACTCATGGCTTGTGGGTTCCTCTAGATGATTAAACATGTAGTCATCAAAGAAGGAGTTGAATTAAAAGTAAGTTTTAATTCACTAAGTGATTGGTTAAATGCTAATTAATTGGATTTATTCCAATCACCTCACTGCCTTGCTAATTGGAACCTAAAACGATTGTACACTGATACACTCTTGTGATGAGATAACTAAAGGATGATGGAGTTAATTAATTGGATTAATTAAGTATTATGATTAATTAGAAAGTCTAAAGAAATCATAGAAGCGATAAAGGATCGTTTCGGGCTTAAAGAAAAGTTCGGGTTCATTCGGGCCCATTGGGCTTTTATTCAAGCATAAGATGACTTAAAATAATAAAAGCCCAAAGCCTAAACCAAACATAGTGAGGCCGGCCAAAGGTAAGAGAGAAGGGGAGAGAAAGGTCAAAATGTTGACTAGCTTCTTTTTCATTTATAAAAGAAATTTAATGAAAAAGTTCATTAGGGTTTTTGTGTGTTCACTTTAACAAAAGAAAAGAAAAGTCTCTCTCTCTCTAACACACAAAGGCCGGCCACCATTTGGAGGAAACACTAACCATCTTTCCTCCTTGTGGTTACTCCATTATCCATCTCACTACACTAGTGGGTGTGGATCTTTAGAGGTCTTCTACCTTGGGGACTAGAGGAGAACCAAGGAGCTCATACTTCAACAAGGTGGAGGAATCAAGGGGGGAGGCTAGGCTCAAGGAGTTCCAAGAACAAAAAGCTTGGAGGTGGTCCATCCTTGGTCTAAAGTCTAGATCAAGAGGTATAAAACTTCACCTACACTTTGTTCTTCAATATTTTATAAGATGCATCAACTATGAACCTATGCTTCTTGAAGGGGATTTGCATGACTATTGCTTTGATAATATGTGATAATATGCTTCCGTTGCTTATGTATATAAATTTTGAATTGTATATGCATGCTAGTCACTAGAAATCCCTCATAAATCTCATTATTTCCCTTCACTATATATGTCAACCTCCATCCTCTATGGCAAGGCAAACCTGAAAAATAGCTAACTATCCATCACCTCTGAGAATGCATCTCCAACAAAGCATCTCAAAATACTTAGTTTTCTTTCTCTCTGAGAATACCTTTTCAAACAAGTCACACCAGAGTAAAAATATCTCATATCATCAGGGTTGAAAGAAATAGTATCTCATATCATGTTTTCTCCCTATCCTTTTCTTTGTCTTTGTTCTTACCTGCAGGACAAGGAGAAAAAGAGCAATCAGTCACCACTTGGATTCAAGCTTCCGATCTGGAACTGACTGCCTGGAAACTTTCCTGATTGCTTACCTAGCATCGCTTTCGAGTACTCATTTTCAACTGTTGATATGATGATAGCTGCCAAGCATGATGAGTCGCTGAGAAGTTATGTTTTGAAGGACCATTTAAATGTAAGGTTTGCATTCCACTCCTGCATCATAGGGCTAATACTGCAAGAGAAGATGCCAAACCTGCATGGGGAAAAATAGAGAAAATACCACTTTTGAAAGGGGAGCAAATAAGGTAAGTGAAAATGATACATTGAAGCATGTGAAGACAAGCACGGAAAAACACATGCTAGTTCATCCCCGATAAAGCCGAAGATCACTTGCTACATGAAGTTCCTCATTGTCCAATTTCATTCAAGATCAAGCCTCGACGACTCTTGAAGGAATCACAAGTCCGATTCAAGATCAAGTGTCCACCACTATTGAATCAAATTCAGTTCCAGATAAAATGAGTAAATTCAGACCTTTGGAGGAAGTCTAACAGAAGGGCCTACAGCCCAGTTCAAGAACAAGCTTGTGGAAAGTTAACTACCAGTAAAGCGGCTCTGTTGGCAACTCTTCTTGCTAAGAGATCGAAACAGAATGATCAACGATCAACCTAAATGATTTGAAATCAGGGGCAGATACTTATCAGGGGGAGCATCCAAAAACAGATCAAGATTTTAACGAGTCAATCGAAGACTTGTTGCCATCCAAGGAGGAGTGTTGTAAATATGTGACACACCCCGACCCAGAAAGTCCACTAGGACATTGAAGTCGAGCTGTGCTAGGGCAATTCAATTTTAAAATCAATTCAATTCACAATTCATTCAAATCAAGGAATAAAATATCGATATTATCGGCGAAATATTGCCGATAATATCGTTTTTATCACTAAGCGATATTTTTTTGTTATCCATTAAGATTTCATTATAATATCGCGATAATATCGATATTTTCGTTAATATCGCGATATTTCTTAAAATATCGAGATATTTCTTATAATATCGACATAATAAATTAATAAAAAAAATATACTAAGCCTCATCTCAGCCAAAAGGGCGAGAATGGCTTAACCCAATAAACATCAGAACGTGGCCTTATATTTATAGGCCTGTTACCATCCAAACTTCATTCCCACAGCCGATGTGGGACAAACTCCAAGAAGCAAACCCAGTTTTCCGACGACCACTGCCCCTTTCGAGGCGTTTTCCGGCCAAACCACGGCGAGTTGGCCGGCGTGCAGGGTATCAATCTCCTCATCTCGTCGAGTACTACAACTTTCATGTTTAAATCACTTAATTTGGTTGAGTAACGAAGAAGTTATGGACGTTCAAAGTTAGGGTAGAATTCCGGCCGTTTGGGCAGCACCGCCCCTTTCGAGGGGTTTTCCGGCCAAACCACGGTGAGTTGGCCGGCGTGCAAGGTATCAATCTCTTCATCTCGTCGAGTACTACAACTTTCATGTTTGGATCACTTAATTTGGTTGAGTAACGAAGAAGTTATGGACGTTCAAAGTTAGGGTAGAATTCCGGCCGTTTGGGCAACACCGCCCCTTTCAAGGGGTTTTCCGGCCAAACCACGGCGAGTTGGCCGGCGTGCAAGGTATCAATCTCTTCATCTCGTCGAGTACTACAACTTTCATGTTTGGATCACTTAATTTGGTTGAGTAACGAAGAAGTTATGGACGTTCAAAGTTAGGGTAGAATTCCGGCCGAACTCATAAACCGTGGTCGTTTGGCCATCTTTCAGGTCATTTTCCGGTCAACACCGACCACCACTCGGTCCTCACTTGATATTAACCTCTTATCCATATTCCTAACTACATGTTAGCTTTTGAATCACTCAATTTGGTTAAGAAACGAAGAAGTTATGGACGTTCAAAGTTAGGGTAGAATTCCGGCCGAACTCATAAACCGTAGTCGTTTGGCCATCTTTCAGGTCATTTTCCGGTCAACACCGGCCACCACTCGGTCCTCACTTGGTATGAACCTCTTCTCCACATTCCTAACTACATTTTAGCTTTTGAATCACTTAATTTGGTTAAGAAACAAAGAAGTTACAAAGCTTTGAAAATTGCCCAAACCTTCGGCCCCAAACCCAGTTTTCCGACGAGCACCGCCTCTTTCATGTTTGCTTTTCTGGGTTTTTTCTCCCTTTCATGTTTGGATCACTTAATTTGCTTTTCAATTATGATGAACATGAGTTACTAAGTTTCAATCAAGCGCGTTAAACATTGATTAGGGTTTTGGATAAACATCCATTTCTCTCTTTGTTTTAAGTTATAATTATAAATGTTATATAATTATAAATTATTAGATTATTTTTTATGCAAGCATATTAGATATGTACATAAAACATTCACATATGTATGTTTTTTTTTATAAGAAATAACATATTATTCAATAATTATTTACTAATTCATTATATATAAATTATTGTAATTGGTTCGGCGCAATTGTTATTGGTTCGGAGCAACAGCTCACATTGCTTAATCTCTTGTTTAAATGAGTGTAAAATATTGTACTAATTCATTATATATAAATGATTATGGTGTGTTTAAACTTCTTTCATTAATTACTACATATTTTCTACACTCACAATGTTTGCCAGCTCGCTATATAATCAACTTAAATCAGTTAAATCCATCATGCAATGCATTTCCTTCCAATTTTTTGTGATAAACTAATAGATAATTGACTAAATAAACATCCTACAAAGTTTCAATAAAAATTTCCAAGTTTTTCTTACAATTTCCGTGGTTTCCATGTAATTTTTATCGATATCGATATTTTATCGATATTTCCGTCGATATTTCCGTGTTTTCGGACTACCGATATTTCCGATATTACCGATATTTAAATCCTTGATTCAAATCAAGTTTCTGGGAAAATGGCAGTTATATATATATATATATATATATATATATATATATATATATATATATATATATATATATATATATATATACTGAAAACAAAAGCCCACTCACCTGGACTCCACGCTACAGCCCCCTAGCACAACTCTCGAAATATCCCAAAGGATCCCCAATGATCACCGCCTAGCATAAATATCAAATCATGTCTCAGAATCTGTACTGAGAGAATATGCAATTTATAATAAACGCATCCCAACGAATTTGATTTGGAAGATCCATATCACGAATCTTCGATCCGTCACTTCCAATAATCCACATTAAACTTCTAGAACAATACCCCAAAGTTTCGTTACGATCCAACGGTTGGATCTCCGCCAATTGCCAAAACCAAGTGGCGGTTAACGTTTTATTTACAAACTTACAATTCCAATTCAGGAAGATCCGTATAACGGATTCCCGATCCATCAATTCCTACATTCCTCAAATATTACGTACTACAACATACTAAAATTTTGTGACGATCCAACGATCGGATCGTCGATTCATATTTTGACCTATTACCAAATCGTAACGAATTTAGGTCCTAACGATCAATTTGTGTCAATCCATCAAAAAAACTAATATCAAGGCGTTGAATAACGTCTAAAAATATCATTGGCAGCCCTTGGGCCATGTGCCGCCGCACGCGCCGCCGCGGGTGGCGGTTGGCCGCCCCCGAGTCGCCAGAAAATTCAACTTTCTCCAAAAATTACCAAAATTTTCAGAATTAAATATCTCAATGAGTATAACAACTTTCATACCTTCGACAAAGTCCAATTTGGACTGGAAAGCCTTCAATTTCGTCACCCCCGCCAAGAACCCTAGAAATGAGTGTGTTCCAATTCGACCTCCAAATCAACTCCAATGCTCCATCCATTTCTTGGGCTTTGTTCTTGGGTTCTAGGGGAGTATTTTGGTAGGATCAATTTCATGAAAATGTTTCAGGATTGGAAGAATTCAAGCATGAAGGCCGCGGCACCCATAGTGTGGTTCTTCCCATTTTCAAGGCCAACTCTTTCCAAATTTGATGTGGAATAGGTAGCGGGAAGATCAATATAGGGATTGGAAGTGATGGTTTGGCTCAATTCGACGGAAAAATGGGTGGAAATCCACCGGAAAACACCAAGGGAGCCGACCGGGTCGGGTTGCCCATAACCGGGTCCCGATCCCCCGTGTCTCTCCCCTCTCCATTCTCCTTTTTTCTCTATTCCCTCAATGGTCCACTCATTCTCTCTCTTCTCATAATTGCTCCATTTATCTCCCTTCTTCCTCCTTTCCTTCCTAATCTGCACCATCCAATCTTTTTTTCCTTAAATATGGGCCATACACATGGCACACCAACATTTTTGGAAATTTCCTATAAAATAGTATTTTTACAATTTAGTCCTTAACTTTAAACGTTAATAACTTCTTCGTTATAGCTCTAAATTTGAATCCATTTTAGCCCACGCGTCCGTAGCGACGAATGCTACAAGGATATGCCAAGAAAATGAATCTTAGGTGTCACTACGAGGCAGTCAACACCAATCGAAGTATGTGCCTCGAAGGGCATTTTTGTAAACTCGCTTATTAAAATTATAAAAATCATAATTTTCAAGGACGGGTTGTCACAATATGGATGTCCATTGTTGTTAGTGTGGTTGGTGTAGTAAGTAAATGCTTAATGGGTGTAGTAGGTGAAAGTATTAAGTGAGTGTGGTAGGTTTTGATTTAACATCTTGCCTATTCATTTACCTATATAAGAAAGGCCAAAGTTTAAGAAGAGGTTACACACATCAAGAATAAAGGGAATTATGAGGACAACATCAAAGAGAAGAAGAGATGAGAGAATTGAGAGAGTTATCTTTGTACTCCTATTATTTCAGATTAAAAATGAAAGCACTACTGCTGCCCCGAGGATGTACTCCAGTCACACTGACTGTAGAGGAACCTCGTAAATTTTGTGTCTTACTTATTTATTCCACTACACACAAGGTCAATTTTACAACAAAATTCAATTTATAGTGTATTATCGAAGTGTGGTATTTGTCCTACATTGACTATTTTTCTTTCTCTCTTTCTCCCTAGCCACTATATAATGAAGATTTTGGGAAAGAAGAAAATACACCAACAAAGACAATTCTCTTAGCTCTAGAGAGGAGAGATAATGCTCTCTACTCTCAGTAATCTTTTTCTCTCTTAGTATAGCCTCTAGAGTATCACCTTGACCAGGGCCGGCCCAGGCTTAGTGCGGGCAGAGCGACCGTTTGGGGCCCAAAAAAAATGGGGGCATCAAAATTATTAAGGTAGTATATTTATATATGTTTTCATAAGAGTATAAATTTATAAAATAAAAAATATATTTCAATGACACAAAAAAATTAACTAGAAGTGGTGATTTTGTCATTTGAAAATAATGAGGAGGTCTTGGATTCAAAACATCACATGTGCTTATTTACTTTCCAATTTTTACAAATTTCTTTTCATAAGTGTATAAATTTATTAAATTTGGTTAAAGGATCAAGAAGTTTAATTAGAAGCAATGATTTTTGTTGTTTAAAATTAACGAGAGTTCCTAAGTTTGAAATGCTATGTGCATGTTTAGTCTTTTCAGTTTTTACAAATTTTTGTTTGGTTGTTAATTTATTTTTAGTTACTAGTTAGTAGCTTAAATATTCATTTCAATTCAAGTCTAATCTTCAACAAAGAGTAATACGTAAACCAAATTTTTAGAGCAAATTTGCAAATCATATGATGTGTCATCAAAAGGTTTAATTTAGTGCACATTCATTACTAATACATATCAATTAAAGACTCGAAAACATCAATATTTTTTTAGTCCCATATTGACAAGGTTAGTAAATGAGAAAAAACACCTCGCGATTTATATAAAAACACTTTCAAAGTTTAGATGAAAAACAAAACTCATCATTTATCTACTTGTAAGCTCATAGTTTTTTAGTTTCCTTCTCTCGATACAAAATAAATTAGTCTTTCTATTTTTCTAAATTATTGAGTTTGAAGTGTTTTTCTAAGTATAATTTGTCAATATCTTACGTGTGAAAATAAATAATTTTCTTATATGAAGTTAGGGCACTATTTTTTATGTCGCCCTGGGCCTAAAAAGCTCTAGACCAGCCCTAATCTTGACCCTAGGATTAGAAAGCTACTACGAACTACGGCGGTTTGATCCTTGAGCATTGGTATAAGGTACGTAGGCAATCTAACGGGCCAAGATGCAACCAAATCCTCGCTTGGATGACACTCTCCTTCGTGGTTCGTGTAACAGTTCGTTGGAATGAGACGGCAATCCAGAATTCGTTAATTCCGCAAGGTATGTCCTACATCGAATTCCTTATATTATTAGTAAATAATTCCCAACAGTGGTATCAAAGCCATAGGACTCGTTCCTCACCTTACAATTCGATGTAAATTGCGAGAACCACGATATCCACCATGTTGCATTAACCCCAAAAATCATGTTTTGATTCATTGCGTTTTTTGAAGATTTCTTTGGAGAAATATGTTATCCTATGTGTGAGAATCATTTCGTCAAAACTTCGTGCAAATATGTGCCACAGTTTGAGAGAAATCACAAACCCTAATTTTGTATTTCTTAAAAATTTCATTTTTTTGAACCATTTTGCAGGCTGAATTTAGGGTACATGGAGCTTATTTTTTTTGTAGTTTTTTTTTTATTGTAGTCGGCCATATAAGCTTCAAAACCATATAAAATACACATCATTTGGACGAGTATTGAAGAAGATATGGCTTTGCAAACATGCCTTAGTGAATTTGTTAAATCTGGGATTTCTGTAGAAAAATTGGAGAAGAAAACGTGATTTTATGTTCAGATTTGGGAGCTCTTTTTCGTGCTATTAGAGTCAGTTTTTGGAATATGTTCCTGGAATAGAAGTTGTAGCTCGGAATATGGGTTTTCCAGTGGTATAAGATACGCATTAAAAGGATACATATCGAGTGAGATACGGCCTTGGGAAATTGGCCTTACGAAATTGAAAATTTAGGATTTTCAGATTTCTTGGAGGAAGATAATCTCTAATATTTTGATATATTGTGTCAATATAAATTACTCGTTTTGGTTGAGTATTTTAAATAGGATATTATATCATTTTAATTGCTCATTTTTTAGACTTGAGCATTTAAATGGAGAAAAATATATTCTTTTGTAGAATATTATTTCATGAGATTAATTATAATTAGGTGATTTGATTTCATATTATCGTGATTATCAAAATAGGATTAGAATTACTAAGAGATTATCTCCTATTATCTCTTCAATTATTGTGGATTGATTATTTAAGTAATTATCTCCTTATTAATTATTTTAAATTGATTATCTTCTGATTAATTTATGATTGTTTAGTCTTCATTATTTAATTATGAATAATTGAATATTATTGTTGGGCTTATTATGAGCATGTCATTTAGAAAAATGATCCATATTTTGAATGTTCATTAAACATGGACTAGTGTTCCCTAATAGTCACCTCTTACTTGATGCGGTGTCTAGGAAAAATCTTTAAGGAGACACTTTGGATGTCAAAGAGGGTTGGATTTTAAAAGCTTAGCGATGTCACCCCTCCCAAATTTGACCTGGCCACACTTACAGAGGCCCACTTGTCGAGCCCATTGTCTAAAACTCAAATTTAATCTCAATAAAAGACCTATTATATGCATGAGTACTATATGATTGTTTAAGCATTTGCACATAATTTTTTTTTCTTGCGCCCAATTGGATGTAGCATGAAAACAAAATGGAAATGTGTTTGGAAAAATGCCTAGACAAATTTTTCCAAAAAAAATAAATAAATATTTGTTTCCAAGATAATCAAAACTGTGAACTCAACCTATTATATTGGGTGGTAATTACGAGCGACTTAGCTGATTTTTTTTATCTTAATTTATAGAATAGGTTCATATTTCTTAATTAAGAATTGTGAAACAAATAAGAAAAATGTGTGGTTAATATATATGAATGTTTATACATTATTTTTTGTGCATAATGATATTGCTTAAATTATCGAGAGTTGCAAAAGATATTTTGCAATGCTTAAGTAGATAAGCGATTCTCATGTAATTAGAGCAAAAGGCTCCACCAAAGGGTGTAATGTTGGCTATAATCGAACGTCTCTAATGTTCATAGGAGTTGGATACACTTTGACCCTTAAGAGAACCGAGATCTTGATGAGAATTCTCATCAAAGAATTAGCTCGAAAGTTAAGGAAGTGCCCTAGGTGGCATGCTAAAAATAGTCCAATTGAAGAAGTCAAGAGAAAGAAGGGTTAAAATTGCTCAAGCATAGTTGGTGCTATTAATGTTGAAGAGAAGACATCTCACTCACATTAGTTGAGTGAGAACTACTATGATCTTCAATTTTAACTCTCTACATGGTGCAAATTTGGCTCGTACTTCTTTTCTAGTTGTACTCGAAGCAATTTTGGCATATGTGGTGAGAACTTAAATAAAGATAAGATACCTTGGTTATCTAATTCTATTCCTTGAAGTACTAAGCAATTAATCCGCTGGGAAATGTAAGGAGATTGTGAATGAGTTCGCATTCCTTAGTTTGGCTTTAGAACATTTCTTCAACATTTCATAATTGAGCAATGTTTTTGGATATTTGTCCTTTTTCGATGCACCAATATTTGAGAAGTTAAAATACTTTATAATTTTAAGACGACACTATTCCTCAACTTGCATTAAATGTGCTTTTTCTTTAAATATGGAATGTTAAAAGTTAGTTAATCAACAGTAGGTCATTACTTGACCCACTCGCTAAGTGATGAACAGTACTTTGACATTTTATTAAGTTTTGAAAAAGCCTCATGGGAGTGCTATTCAAATCTAGCTCAAATTAGTGAGCTAATTCACTACAATTGCAATTTTATTTGAGAGCATTAAGTAGATGCTTCCCATGTTTTTCCGGAAAAAACAAAAAAAAAACATTATTTTTTCCTATTACTCAAGGGCAATTATTCTTTAATTGTACACTGTCGTAAAGCCTTGGTTTAATAACAGCTTTATATGTACATCAAAAGAATAGAGTCTATTATACTCTTCTTGGAAAACCATGAAATTGTGAGTAGGATTCCAATCACTTGGAAAAGAATTTTTGGAAATTTTGGGTAATGTCACGCACTTTAAGGTGGTATAGGCGCAATTGAACTCTTCCAACCTAGTGGGAGACGTTTTTTGAAAGTTTGCTGCCAACAATTAGTTCGTAAAACCTCAAAGCAATTGAATGAGCGTAATGACTTTGAATTTTCAATTATCTTATACCAGTTCTCACATATGGTGAGACGATTGTCTAGCATATAGACTTAAGGGTTGACTAATTTCTTGTGACATTTAAATTGCATTAGAATTGACTATATAAACTTGTACCTCACATTGGAAAGATCTTCCAATCTTTAAGCAAAGGGGAAACATGAAATATGACACGCCCCATCCTGGTGTCCAAAGAACAACGAGATGGCTGACACTTGAGGGTAATGCAAGCCATTTCATGGCTGCATATGCCGAGAACATGTAAAACATGCATATAATTTTCGCGCGTAACAACGCAATGTAATATCAAAATACAAACCTTAACAAAATAATAGTAATAAGGTACAGGTCACTAATGAAATAAGAATATTCAACTGCCAACATTTAAAAAGTGGTAATGCATGAACATGTTCAGAGCATACTAGTAATTCGAAATACAAGCGAAACAGATATTAGAAAGTGCGATTACAAGAGATGTCCTATACAAAGAGGACATAGTTTCACTTACATAGGAATGCCTTGTAGCTCGGATCGCATGCCTCGTTCCTAGGTCTTGAAGGGGGCACAAAACAAAACATGAGTGGACCAAGTTTATATATAAGTAATACTAAAGCAATTACTCTTCGAATGTACTAACCCCCAAATTTTATACATAGCATAATAGGTAATAGGTTTTCCAAAAACCCTAGCATGCCATAAAACCTTCGTAAAACATATATATTATATATAGTATGCTTAGTAGTGGTATCATAATCGCTCGTAGGCACATACATCGCTCGTCCAAATGCACATAAGTCATCCGCCTGAAGGCACTACATCGCCTGCTCGAAGAAGGCACATATATCATCCGCCTGAAGACACCACATCGCCCCCCCCCCCCAAAAGACACATTGAGTGAATATCTGCTAAGTAAGCACATAAAATCATAAATATAATCTTTCCAAAATATATACCATCGGAGCTCAATAGCTCAAACACCATATCATAAATCCACAGGAGCATTCTAGCTCAAATCATCATCATAACCCATGTTCATAAGCATATATATTCATAAATATTTCAAAGGACGTAAATTTGATAAAGCATGATATTTCATAAAGCGTAAATCCGATAACTCAATAAATGTTTCATAAAACGTAGCCATAAAAAATCATTATTTTCATATATGCATTTCTAGTAATAAAATCATGCATTTTGGAAGGGGTCCACTCACGGATACTCCGTCGCTGAAAAGCCGTTCGAACTAGGGAGGACAGAAACGCTACTAACAAACGCACTTAAGCACATAAAAGGACCAATTAATAAAATTCTACTAAAACGATTGAATTTGGAAAAATGGAGAGCAACTTTGGAATCAGGACGTCGAAATTAGTCTAGAAACGGTCCTGGCCGAAACCCAAAAAAGTCAACCAAAAGTCAACGATCAACAGTCAACGGTCAACGTTGATTTAGAAGTCAACGGCTGACTCAACTGAGTTGAGCCGAGTCAAGCCTCTGGAGTTCACCGGAAACTGGAATTTTAGCCCGAAGTTTAGGCAAATTTCAAAGCTTCGTAACGTCATCATTTCTTAACCAAATTTGTCCCATAATATATCAAAATGAAGATGGGGAAGTGTAGAATAAGATTATCTTATTTAAAAGCCCAATTGTTGCCCGAGATGGCCAGAAATGGCTTGAAATGTGACTGGTCCACAAGAAAATTAGGGAACTCGTAGGAAACTGGGTAAACTTTAAACATTCATAACTTCTTCAATACTCAACAAAATCGAGTTATACAAAAATGAAAGTCATACTTCTCGATGAGACGAAGAGAATGGTACCTTTTTTATGGCTAACTTGCTGTAATTTGGCCAAAAATGGCTCAAAAGTGGTTGGCTTCGCAGGAAAACTGAGGAAGATTTCCCCTTGAGTTTCCTACGTCCAAACATCACCAAAACTTCTCAAAACTACTTACAAACATACACCAAGACACGATCTACAACTTTTGGATGAGTTTATACCTTTGTCGATGAGGTAAAAACTCGTCGGAGAGTTTTGGCGAACAATGAATGCTAAGAGAAAGATAGGGGTTTAAGGGGTTTTCTGGGTGCGTGGGTTCACATAGAGGGAAGGTGGTGATGCCATGTCGTTGTTGTTGTTGTCTGTGTGAGAGGCCCTCGAGGAGGGCTAGTTCCAAGGAAAATCGAGAGGAAGAGAAATGTGAGAGTTAGAGAGAAAGGTTGGTAGAAAATGAAAGGGGGAGGGGTGCACGAGACAAAGGGGTAAAGCAAGGGGACTAGCTTTTCAAAGTGAGTCCCAGTGGCTCATAATTTAAGGCTAAAGATGTGAAATACTAAAAGAAAAAACACTCGACATAAAAAAAAGGACGGGTATTACAAAATATCCTTACCTAGTGTCGCTAAAAGATTGTAAGTTTAGTGGGAGTACAACTAATGGAAGTGTACCACTAGACTTTAAAGATCTTCCAAGAAATAGGTTGCTAGACCTAGTGGGAGTACTAATAATGGAACGATACCACTAGTCTAGAAGCAATCTCTAAGCTAGAATGCTAGCTTAAGTACAAAAGGTTGTAAGTTTAGTGGGAGTGTAACTAAAGGAAGTGTACCATTAAACTACAAGGAATCTTCCGCCTTAGGGAAGTTCAACCGAAGAAGATGTACCAAACAGTAGTGGGAGTACAACTAATGGAATCATACCATTGCAGTTATGTGAGAGGAACAAAGTAAAGTGGTTGACATTTGTGGATTGTTGAACTCCTAGCACATCTTGAAAAGGCTATTAGGTCTTAAAGACATTCTCCCTAGATGGTGAGGAATGTTACTCCGCTTTGTTAAATGACTACAAGAGATGGTCCTCGTAGACAAATCTTTCATTAACAAGCGAAATTGAAATTTTCAATAGGAGATAGAAAGTATGAGATGTCTTCCCAAGGTGGGGTCAGACGTGACTCATTTTTTTTCCATGACCTAGCCTAAGTGAAAAATTCTCAATCCGAAAAGAGAATTGGGATCACACACTTTTGACATCTAGACATGGATTTGTGTTGACATTTGGAAGTCCTTCTAGCCGTTGTTGTTGTACTTTAAGACTTAGAGCCCAAGGTGTTCTTGTCTTTCCATAAGTGTTGACAATTGATATCTTTATTGAAAAATAGATTGTCTCCATAATTGTGGTGTGAGACACAAAGCATTTTTGATATGCTAGAGAAGTTTCAGTGATACACTTAGATGCTTCTTAATTGATTTGCTAAAGATTAACGTATATAAGCTCTACGGTTGCCATCTGGGCTATACTGAAACTCAAGACATCTTAGAAAATATAGAGTACCGTGTGATTCTGGACCAAAGCTTCCTAGAATATGAAATGAGGAATAGTGTTAACCATTGTCTTAAAATGTGCATCTAGACGATAAGAGAAATCATACGTGCGCCAATTGTAAGGCGGCATGTATGACCTATGTGTCTATATCTACATAGTAAAAGAGCTAATATGTGCCTCTATCATGGGATACCATGTATGACTCTTTTTGTCTATGCACTAATTAAGTAACGGCATGTATGACACATGTGTGTGGATAAGAAATAATATAAATACCATTTTTGAAGGTGTTTATATATAAACTCATTAGTCATCGTGATAAATGTACGCCTACTATTCACAAAACGTTGATGCGTAGTCTATCTGAGAAATGGATGTTTGTCCAAACCAAGCAATTTTGAAGAAATCATAAGTCATTGCTAAACTTAGAGCAGTAAAAGGATTTTTGATGTCCATATAACATCATTTTGGTTCTTATATCATCATAGGGTCTTCGTGGAAAAAAAATGATTGTTCAAGGTACGAGTAATTCTAACTTTACTCATGGTTGAAATATTTTCTCAAATAGAGTGATGAAAATATACTTGCATTTACCTTATATGGAATTGAAAGAACCCACCTACTTTTGAAAAACATAGGTGCTCTTTATGGAATTATTTTAGAGATATTTTGCATTAACAAGAGAAATTTTATGTGAGTCTGCTCTGATCTATGCAATAGAAGTCTCTAAGTTGGAGGGAACCCAAATTTGTTCGTGATTACTTGCAATTGAACAAAGTGAGGAGTCTCAAAGATGTGGCCCTAGCAATAGCGGTGATATGTCACACTTCTAGGTATAAAAGCTACAAAAGACCCATTAGAATTAAAGTTTTTTCAGAGAGCGACATGATGCAAATTTTTTTTCGAGTGTCACCAAGCTAGAATCAGTTTCACTCACACGAAACAATTCGCCCTGGCGCTGAGGTAATGAGCAAGATGAGACATATATGTCTGAAACGCATTTGAGTGCGAGATCAGACATGTGTATGATTTCATGTACAAAACATCACTAGATATACGTATATGTCGCCTTAGAAGTGTCTAAGATGAGACCTAGCAAAGGTCGA
Source organism: Crataegus laevigata (assembly GCA_963580275.1). NCBI lineage: Eukaryota > Viridiplantae > Streptophyta > Magnoliopsida > Rosales > Rosaceae > Crataegus > Crataegus laevigata. The sequence continues at coordinate 16,907,144 of OY756953.1, read as the reverse complement.
ACATGGAGATTTTTCCAGTTGAAATCTATGTTAAAGCTTGTCAAGCCGGATGTGAGTAACTAGGTAGGTGCCAAGAGGGGTGACTAGGCTAGATGCTCAAATTAGGCGTTTGTGTAGTGCTTAGACTAAGATCCGTATGGTGTATGTCCAATGGACATGTGACACACTCATTAAATTGAGAATACACCATAGGATACATTTCATACTGTATGTGTTGGTTGCGGCCGATAGTGGGAGTGACAAATTGATCCCTGCTTCAAGTCACTGTGTGAGCCACTAGATCTATGTGATCTTACCCTTAATACCCTTTGATCTAAAGTCTATGTCAAAAAGAGGAGGTTTGATGATCGCTACTTTAGCCCGTTTATCTAAAATGATCAAGTTAGTAATTGTCCCAAGATGCGTGTCTAGGCAAGCAGTTAAACCAAATTAGATTGACATGAGAGCTTAGGGAAGATAGTTTAAATACCACACTATGTCATGTGATTCATTAGCTAGCCAGCGTCTGTTTGATATTAGTTGTCAAATGTAAGACATAGGTACATGATACTTGTGGAACATGACAGTTCTTTTTATATCATACTGAGGGATAAAGAATGTCAAGTTTGGTGTATAACGAACTGTCTGGGGTATATGGGGTATAAAGCGATGAACTTCCAAGTGATGCACTCTTGTTAAGTTTGGTGATAGCTTAATGACAGCGCTCCTAGATGTGTACGTCCATTCTCGCAAGGTCGCGCGTCCCATATCCTGTATAAGGAGGTAAACTATAATGGATGAGAATTAGATGAGCTAATTGAGATGATGCCAACACCCTACGTGGGTGAGTAGGATATGTAGGATTAATACACCCAGTTTAGGGTGTGTTATCGATATGTGGTACTTGTCCCACATTGACCATTTCCCTTTCTCTTTTCCCACCTAGCCACTATGGCTTTGGGAAAGGAGAAGATACACCAACAAACACAATTCTCTTAGCTCTAGATAGGAGAGATAATGCTCTCCATTCTCAGTACTCTTTCTCTCTCTTAGTTTAGCCTTTAGGGTATCACCTTGACCCTAGGATTAGGAGGCTACTAAGAACTACCGCGATTGGCATTAAGTACGTAGGCAATCTAACGGGGCTAGATGCAACCGAATTCTCCCTTGGATGACGCTCTGCTTCGTGATTTTTGTGCAACGGTTCATAGGAACAAGACGGCGATCCAGAATTTGTTAATTTCGCAAGGTATGTCCTATATCGAATTCCTTATATTATTAGTACAAATTCCCAACACTTCCCAATGGAGGCAGCTGATAATGATGTCATATATTATTGATCATCATGATGTCATAGGAGGGTCATGTTGATGACGATCTAGGCTTGTTTGACGGGAATTGTTGTTGACACTCAAACGTCATGTAATAGTGCAGCTAGATATCTACTCAACCAATGAAAACGAATTCCGGCGAGTGCGGCAGTAATTTTGTAACAACATGGATGACGATGGTGGAGGGTAGGTGGCACATCGGCACCATCTGCTTGTAGCGTTCGAGTAGTACTGGTAGAGAAGCTTTCGGTTTCGAGCAAGTCAGAGTTTGCATCATTTCCACATCCTCATCTTTATCATTAACATCACCATTGAAGAGCTTGCATGGCTTTTGGATTGAAGTTGTTGCTGAGGGCAAGGATGTTTCCCCGTCCCTATTGAATTTTAATATTGGAAAGCTAAATCTGTCACCAGCGACAGTAGTACTAATGCAACTAGTAATACTAGAACTCGAGTTTGAGGCTGGTTGCACATTGGTGGTTGTATTTTTGACATGGGGATCCCAATTCCGACGATGTTCTTCACCTCAGAGTACATGGCGGTTGTTGTCATGCGGCCGTGCAATCAAGGAGTAGTTCAAATTGGAAGCTGTAACAACGCTCATAGAGTAGCTGGTGGTATCTATCCTTGGTGAGGATTATTTGGGCCGGCATCTTGTCGTTATAAAGATCTCCGACTACTGATGATGGTGATATGCTTAATTTCATTTCATGACCAACAACTTGAACCGATTTCTAGCCCGAGCAGGGGCATCTCGATGACCTCGAAAATGCAGTAAGCCATCTTTGACTCAATGGCATCGTCTTCAACCATCCTCTTAATTTCCTTAATTTCTTCTTATTAACAATTTGACGATTATCATGATGAGGAAGTGGATGAGGAGGATTTGAACTAGTCTGACTGCGCAAAGACGCCATGAATGCGACGTTACTGTTGGTGGGGGTAGTAGCGTGGCGAGGATTGGATAAGAGGCCAGTCTGGCTGTTCCAACTGGCTTCGGAGGAAACCGTTGGGGTGGCACTGGCAGCAACCACATGGAAAGAACGAGCGCGGAGACGCAGAGGGTAGTTAATAGTCCCGCTGTTTATACTAGCCGTATCATCAACTGAAGATACTGAGGGAGAGGCAGCAGGCCAAGAGAATCTCAGAACTCAAGCAGAAACCTACACCTACCAATATTCCATATATCCATGGTCACTCAATCATCACATTAAATCCACATGATGTGTTACTAATTAAAATATTCGCATTAGTTCTCCTTTTTATACAAGCAATAATAGGAAGCGGAAATCAAACCTACGACCTCAAGTGTAGGGGTAAATGCTCTTGACGTACCTTATGATTTTGGTCGTCAATGTGGTTGCTGATGCTTAGTTGGTTAAAGTATCTATGGGCGTCGAAAATGCTGATTTCTTGATCTGCAATAACACTAATACTAGTAGTACCAGAATATCGATCAGCGTCTACATGAAGCTGCCGTTGTTGGTTAATGTTGTCGTTGTTGTAATAGTAGCGCGGTTGTTGATCAGCACTCGAATTTGCAGTTGCAGTTGCAGAAGGAACTACATCTTTGTCTCTGAGCATGATGATGCTGCTGCTTCCTGATACTGATCTGACACCTCCTCTCGTTACTCTCCACCTCTCCATTATTTTTCTTCTCCTTTTCTATTTAATTTCCTCAGGAATATTTTTGCCTCTATATTTCCCTACTTGCTATGTATGTATATACAGTCTATACTCAAGGCCCCTCACACTTCACGACTTCATTAAAAAATGTCCAATCAATCACCCACCCCCAAATATGATCGACTCAATCATAAAGCTCCCTTCAAAAACTTTATTTTTCAGTTTTGACCCAAAAACCTGCTGTTTGTATTTGAGTTTCTTTCTATTTTGGGATTCAACCTATTTATTTCTAATTTTAATTCATCAGATATATTGCCACTTAGTACCACGGTCTAGTAATATTCCACTCACTCGTAAGTGAGAGGCATTAGGTTTGATTCTCACCAAATGCGAATTTGAACCACATTATTGCTAGTCCATTGTGAGGTTTAGCCCACTTCCCTACTCCCTTGGTGTAGATAAAATCGTTTGTTCAAAAAATAACAATAAAGAAAAGGCAATTTAGTCAAAATGATTTGTGAAATTGGCATAACTCTTTACTTTAGTCCCTGAAATTTGAAATCAATATTAATGATCTCTGAGTTCTTCCACCGTCAATCATTTTGATCATTCCGTGAAAAATCTCTATTAAATAAGGATCAAAATGACAAAAATATCCTCAATTAAATAAACAATGGACCAAAATGATTTGACAAAAATAAGAGTATTTCCGTTGCATCCTTATTTCACGGAATGACTAAAATAATCAAACTTAGGGACCAGTTCTATCGATTTTAAATCAAAAAGACCAAAGTGAGAAGTTATATCAATCTTAAGAACCATTTTTGATATAAAAAAACTTTTAAAAAAAAAACATTTGACCAGGGTGGACATATGCAGAAAATAGTCCCACTCTCCTAAACTATGTAGTCCAAGAAAATTGTAGTCACCAACTGTAATAGGCGATTAACTTTTGTCATTGGGACAAGACTAGTCAGTACCCAATTTTACTGACCACGGAAAAAAAATTGACACCAATTCATTTTAGGGAGATTATATTCACACACCCCAAATTACTTCTCCCACACCCTTTTAATTTTTTAATATTTTTCTATCAAGTGTTAGTGTTGTGTAAAAAAATAGTAAAAAATTAAAAGGGTGTGGGAGAAGTAATTTGGGGTGTGTGAATATAATCTCTCTTCATTTTATACTATCTAAGGCTACTGCAATCGTCATTACCAAACACCTCTTTATTTCTCCATAGCTCTTACAATGGAGATTTGAACAAATCCTCAACTCTTTCAACCTCTGCCTCCGTCGAACCCACCCCACCGACTATCATTTTCACGATGCAACCATGGAAGCTGCGCCAAGTAGCGACCAGTGACTGAGCAGGAGCATAAGTGTTGCCATGGCAGACTAGAGGGTTCGGTATGAGTTAGCAGGGTTGGGTTCAACAATGAAGAAGTTGAATATCAAAGTGCGTGACGAACAAGACTACAAAATAAAATAAGAATATTACTAAACAAACGAGGATGCCGGAATGGCTACAAAACCCTAAGAGGCTACATTGTGACTAACTTCATTCTCAAACTAAATTACAAGAAATATTTATAGAGAACTAAACCTAAGAAACCCTAACTCGGATAGGCTAGGTCTAAATCCTAAACTAACAAGCAAAACCCAAATATTAAAATAAACCTAAGTACTAATATCCGATGCCAATCCCAATACGAAATTCCATTGGTGCAAGTGCAAGATTCCAAATTCCAATGTCAATGCCAATACCAATACCAATGCCAGTGCTAATGCCAATGTCAGTGCCAATACTAATGCCAATGCAAATTCCAACTTCCGAACAAACAAATAAAAAATCCAACCCCAATTTAATTTTTAATCACACAAACAACAAATCCAACCCCAATTTTCCCAATCCAACCTCAAACTTCACAACCTGAAAAGGATGCATTGAAACCCACAAAAATAAAGATGCCGAAACGGCTACAAAACTCTAAGAGGCTACATTGTGACTAACTTCATTCTCAAACTAAATTACAAGCAATATTTATAGAGAACTAAACCTAAGAAACCCTAACTCGGATGGGTTAGGTCCAAACCCTAAACTAACAAGCAAAACCCAAATATTAAAATAAACCTAAGTATTTTCCAACACGAGAGATTGATGGAGAAATTTAGGTTGGATTTGAGATTTGTGGCGTGGCTGAAAAGGAGATAGGAACGGATGAGAGATAAATGGAGGGAAGACCGGTTGTTTGGACATAAGTGCAAGGATATAGTTGGTTGTTTGGTTATTGGTTTAGAGGGAGTTTTAAATGCCATATGGCTATTTGATTGGGCCACATAGCAATATCAAGTATATTGGGTCCTCTTCTCCTTGTCACTGTACTCTGACTCCAACACTCTGATTAAGATTGAACAGTGGGTGACCACAATTTTTTTAGACCACGGAATCTAGGAGAACGGGACTACTACAGATAATATAATAACAAAGGGAATTAAGAATGGAAAGAATCGTTTTAACAACCAACCGGTAGATGTAAATTAATCCAAGAGATAACAAGGAGTGAAAACATTTGTAAATAAATTTTAGGCAGCACCTGTCATTCATGTTCTTAAGAAACCAAATGTAAATTATGTAACAAGCCACATTGATTTATTCTAGTCAAACAGTTTTAAGAGAAGGTTTTTAACAAGTTCCAGATTTCCACTACCATAAGAAACTACTAGTTACCATGTCAATATAATCTTCACAAACACACAATCCCCATGGAAATCATGTTGGACCTCTCATAATCAATATAAGCACGTTTAAAATGTACGCATTATCCCGGTGGCCAGTTCATTTGCCGTCCTCCAAGCAGATGGATGTGAAGATGATAAACTGATTGACCTGCAGGAAGACACATAAGAAACAGCAGTTAAAACACCAACAATTTGAAGGTATAGACTTAATGATATGTCATCAATCCCAAGTACTCAGAGTAAGAAATAACACGCACATCCGTTTGGGCCATCATTGATCACAATCCTGAAGCCATCATCAAGACCCTCCTGCTTGGCAATCAGTTTGGCCGCGTACAGAAGCTGACCAAGAATCTCAGTGTGTCTCTCCTCTGCCTGAAAAACAAAAAAGAACCAATAAAACATTAAATTCCACAGCTAAGTGCCATCCGTCAATTATGCTCATACAAAAATTACAACTTGTAAAGGGGAACTCAACCCAAGAAAAGAAATGTTGATAGATGGCCACAGACCATCCGATTTCATACAACATTCTTATTCTAATGTTTTTAGAAAAATTAAACCTTGCTAATCGTGTTTTCCACTTGTAAATAACTTTATGCAGATAAAGCATACACTGTTTGGAGATGGAATGATGCTGCAAGCAGCTTACTGCAGTCAAAGTTTAAATCATATTTTATTGTTTTCCACTTTTGTTTGAGGAACATATAACTGCTAAAATTATTACAAGATAACATTATTTTTATATAAAACAATAAACAATATCACTCACATACAAACACCATAATATTGCAAGAAATACATGAAATAGTGACGGCTGAGCATAGTTCAAACTATGATACAGAGACCATACATTTTAGTGTGAGGCAGTTCACATGAGTATTTTTAGGTCAACCGTCAACTGCTTAAGAGCCTTATATTCACTGTCTTTGAATCTTTTTATATCACAGGATAAACATCTTAGGTGTCCAAAATTTGAGAACCAAAGATAATTTTCGTCAGCCGACTTTATATAGGGTATCATTTATAGCCAGAACATTAATTATTAAACACATCTCCATTATTCTATATAAAAGCAGAGCATCTCTTTTACTTCACTTGAAAGACAAGAATTGTGTCAGATACGCAAGTTTCTAATGTAATTTTAATATTCCCTCCATAATTAAATAAAGACCATTATTGCTTACTGTAATTTCTTCAATGTATTAAAAGCGTGAGGCGTGGGCGAGGCATCCGAGGGGAAGCCCGGCCTAGGCGTGAGGTGTGAGGTGCGAGGCGTGAGGCGAAGCCTCACGGGACCTAAATTTTTTAATACATACACTGAGCGTACACATATATTATATTAAAAAGAAGAAGATTATTAATCAATAATCACCTGAGCACACACATATATTATAAATATATATAAACACACATATATATACATATATTATATTATATATGTACAAAATAGAGGATGAAAAGCACAATGAGCACACATATAACAATGCACGTAGACAACACACACATCCATTATATAAAAAATAAAAATTAGAAAAAAGCCATAGAGACGAAAGTGCAAGGAAGAGGTATGAGGCAGTTAAAATCCTACCCAAAATTTGGGTTTGGGAGTAAAAAAAAAAAATAAACCTACTGGGGCGGCTCCGGCGAAGCCTTTCACCCACTCCAGCAAAACTGAGGCGTTTGTCATGGCGCCCTAGGCGCGCCCCGAGGCGAGTTTTTTAAAACATTGAAGTTCTTACAGGGAGAAAGAGACAGGAAATCAATAAACAAATAAAGAAACAAACAACGTTCAGTAGCAAGTACCTTAGACAGTCCAGTTAAGCCATCTCTAACTTTGGGAATAATCAAAATGTGTGTTGGAGCCTGGGGATTAATGTCCCGAAAAGCAAGGACCTGTTCAAAGTAAAGAAAATCAAGAGGTGAGCAACCAGAAAAAGGAGTACCGGAAAATCAATAACATTCACGAACCAGAAATTAAGGTAACTGCATCAAAAACACACTGACGAAGATAAAACTGTACAACACCTAACACAGCATTGAACTAAAAAGATATAATATAATTATAAACATCTTAATATACAATACATCCCAGCCTTAAGGAAGCTAGTAAATCTCCATGAATCACACTTGCCAGGTGGCCTTCTCAAAAGATTTGGGGGTCTATCAGTTGCATCTCTCCACTATAACCCAATTTTCCGCTTCGGTAACACTTGGCATTATTTTTTTCCTTCTCAATTAGTGATAAAGTAGTAAAAATGATAGAATAATGTGAAAAGAGATGATGGAAGCATGAGATTTGAAAATTTATAGAGACTGAACTTGAGTACTAAAAAGAAAATTTAGAGATGTTTGCAATTATAAAACATAAAATTATATAAATTAAGTTACATTTCAAAGTTAATAGAAGAGTTAAGTAAGGGGCACGTTTGGTGGGGTAGTTGGGATTGGGACCTTAGGGATAGGATTGGATTGGCAGGGACTTGTAAGATAGGACTTTTAACACATTTATAAGGATAGGTTAGATAACCCACTCTATTGTGGATTCATAACCCATCCAGTCCATCTCACATTTTGACAAAACAAACAACGGACATGAGTGACTCAAGTCCATTGTAATTGATCACAACTCATCCCATCTAGCCAACGAAACGGGGCCTAATAGTATAACCATCATAGGATGAGAATAGTTGCAACAAGTGTATAAACATAACAAATTGCAGCTTCTTTAGTTTAACATTTTTCAGCCCCAAACTTAAAACCAAACAAAGGGGATAATATAAAAACAAATTAGCTGAAATGATTAATTCACAAATCCCAATTGACGAACTCATCAAAATCAAATACTGTCAGCATATCGGGCAAACATTGGCGACATATCGATCAAATACTAACTAAAAAACGAACATTTCAGCAATTGGGATTTGTAAATTCATCATTTCAGCAATTTTCCAAAAAGCAATTATAAATTATAAATAAAAAAAATAGGAAATTTCAAAGAAACACAATAGGGACTAGGGAGTACCTTATCGTCCTCAAAAACCACCTTAGCCGGTATTTCGTTGTTGATTATCTTGTCAAATCTGCAAAACAAAAACAAATAAATTGAAATAATCCAAAAATAAACTGAATTAATCAGACAGATTACATGATTTCTAAAAAGTAAAATGAATCTGAAGCAAAAGTGGTCGAAAATACATGGTGGGACCATCGGAGGGAACAGCGGCGAGAGCGGCCTCCTTCTCAGCCATGGGGATTGGAGGAGTAACAAAGTGAGAGCTTATTACCGCAAGCCGGCTGCTTTTATCAGACCTCGGACCTACGATACTTTTCTCTTCCTTTTCCATCGCATGCCCTCAATTTTATTCTCTGCTCTGCATGCTACTTGGCCACTACAGTCATTTCGTAACAATTACATTTCTTTCTTTTTTTTTCTTTTTCTTTTTCTTTTTTTTTGCGCCTTTTATCGCAAAGGTCCTTCAAATCGGGACCTTTATCATTTTGGTCCCTCGATTGCGTGGCGTTGTACATTAGGCCTAGCAATTTCTTACCCGATCCGTTAACATGACACGATATTCTCAAACTCTTAATTTCACTCTACAATTTATCTTTGCATTGAAACTCCTCCATAAAGTTGATTTATCCTTTTATAAATAAAAAAACATCTTAAGACCATCTCTAAAAGAAATGTAAAAAATGTCACATAGACATATAATAGTAACAAATGACGTATTATTTACTCCAAACGAGATGTCAAAACTAACATATAAAAGAAGGCTAAGCTGACATGGACAAAGAGATGTCAAAATTGACATTGCTTTCAAATATGATTTTTGCTATTTCTAAAGACATTCCACTTGCCTTACCTTACATGGTAGCATATTTAAGTATTATTTTATTATATTTAAACCAACAACCCAACTTTTATTATTTTTGTGTAAAAAAAACATAAATGAAACAATAAATTTTGGCATATCGAGAGGAAAGAAAATTTTGACAATATGTCAAGTTGCCAAGTCAACTATCAAATTGAGATTTGATGTTTTGAATTTAACATCTCATTTGGAGATGCTCTAAGTGTGCATATTTGGCTAAAGATAAGAAAAATAATTAAGCACATTTAAAGCCAATTTCTTAACAAAATGTAGAGATAAATGATATAAAATAATAGGAAATACTGCATTTATCAAGCGAAATAGCAAAAATTTTGACATGCTTGACCAGTAATGACCACATTGATTTGTGTAGTCAATTTTCAAAGTGCAATTGATTGATCCTTTAACTTTATGGAATAAATGATAGGTTACCCTGTCCCTGGTTGTGATAATAACCTTTATCCATATACACCTTATCATTGGATATGTGATCCCACATGTGTCATGTTGGAACCAAATTTGTGCATATCCGCAAACAAAGGCAGTATTTGATAGTAATCACTAATGAACTTTAGTGATGGGGTGAATGGGGTTGATTGGAGGCGTGATTGAATCCATGATCGAACTGCCTACATATCTTCGAGAAGGAGAATCACATCATGAGTGTAATTTTATAGAAGAGTGGTGTGATGTGTGCGACATCGTGAACCATCATTATCAAATATGCCTTGACTAGGTCTTGTAGGAGAGAGGAGTTTCCATGTCTATGCATAATGAACAGCGTGTAGAGAATATGTATTAAATATATGATTAGAGAGAAATCAAAGAGACCTTATTAGACATAAAAGGATGTATGTGATATAGACAAGCTAAGGTATTTAGACATCATAAAGAGATTGTTGACTCTAAAAAACTACTAGCCTACACGGCGCACATTCCAAGCAATTAATAAGCTAACTACGTCCTTCAAATGTGTGCGGGGCGTGCCAACTCATTAGCCAAGCTTGGCCGGGGAGTAAAAATATGCTGATGGGCTGCGTTGATGTGTGCGGCTGACTCTTGTGTCCTGCAACTGTGGCCGAAGAAGGAACACATCTCGGCCTTTGGATTCTCAAGCCTGAAGACAAGGCTACTAATTACAAAGTTCACGACTCGTCGTCATCCGACTCGGCCACAGTAACTGTATTTGTGAAGGTGAATTCACACGGATGAAGGTTTTGATGGTGAATGTGATTCGGTCGTCCGAATGCCGAACTCTAAACATTACTTGTGAGTATGCAATCATAAAATAACTCGGCGTTTGACGCGCCGAGCCTAACAATCAATAACACCTCACTTCACCGAAAACGCTGATGAGATGACCTCTGTTGACAGTGATCCAAAAATCCCTGTCGGCCGAGACTTGGATAGATAACCAGTCGACCTTGATGCAGTGCTGTTTATCCAAACTGAAGGTGCTTCAAGGACGGTTGATTCTACGACAACAGTGTTATTTTTCCAAACTGAAGGTGTCACCGGTTGCCTCCACAATGCTGTTTGTCCAAACTGAAGATGTGAAGGCAGAAAAAGAAAACAAAAGTCTTAAGGGTGTTGAGAGGTTTCGCGTAGAGCGAGAATTTGCCCAGGGCCAATTTGTGTATTGAGTTGGAGGTCCCTTTTTCCATTGCCATTGCTTCTGTATTTATAGTTGTTGAACCTTTTTCGATTGAATCATAACTCTACTCGGACTAGGACTCCTTATCCTGATCAAACTTTATCTCGGCCACTTCTTCTATTAGGACTTTGAACCTGGCCCCTTTATCAGGCCACATCCATATCTTTGCATTTCCATCATCCGCCGAGACTCCTTGCTACACTAGGACTTCACTTCCTTATTCATTTAGCCAGATAACTTCGCCCTCTATCTCTATCCGGACAACTCATTTTCCTAATACAACTCAGTTGTCCCCAATTAGTCGGCCCACAAACTGAATATCCCAAAGCACATTTCCAACTAAGCCTCTGGGCAGAGAAACACTTCACGCCCGGCCAAAACCATTATTTTGGGCCCAAACATTGCCCCATCGCTTCTGAGGTCGTCGACCTTGGTCGAGCCTCGGCCTTGAAGAAGCGAAACCACTCTACTCACCTCAAAACACTAATCATGCGTATTTATGAAGCACGATCGCCTGTCTTTATACTCATTAACTCCCTGCCACGTGGCAACATCCTATCGTTCCCAGCAGCCCTAATGATGTTTCTTGAAACACGTGGCCACTGAAACGTTTCTCCATTATTATTCGCCGCCACACGCAATCGTGCATTTTCAATTTGCGAGATGTTCGGTCTTTTCACCTAGATTCCCTCAAATATTCATAATGATTGGCGCCTTTCCCGGTTGATTTTATCTCAATTTTGAAAACTAAACGTCTGATCTTCCGACCAAAATGCCTATAAATACCCAAATTTTCTCTCACTTACACACTTATGCTTCCAGAACTCCCAAACATTTTCCAAGCTCTCAAAAGAAACCCATAACTCTTTCAAGCTTTCTGCAAAAATCTTTTAAATTTCAACCTAGAAACTTCCACACCTTCTTCAATGGCCTTCTTCATCTCCAAGATTACTGAAGCATGCAACAAGTGCAAGAACATCATCGACCGATTCTCCATCAAGACCATGCGCTTCGAGAACGACATGAGTGTCACCCACCAGATTCTCGAACCACTCTTCAAGGACGCAGTCCCTCTATCCATCACCAACCTCTGCAAAGACCACTGCTTATCACCCTTGCTGCAAGGGTTTAAGTGGTCAAAGTGGGATTCGGCCGAGCCCCAAGGCTCTTGGCCCTCAACCACAGCAACCTGGGCAGCCTGGGTTGCCCGAATGAAGAAGCTCTTCAGCGAGTAATGGAAGACTCTTGGCATCTACGATGCTATCAGACTTTCATCTATGGAAATCCACATAGACAATGAGCTACTTATGGCGGCCTTGAGTCTTTGGTTTTTGGCCACTAACACCATGGTTCTCCCACTCAACCCTGCTGGCCCCACCGTCCTCGATGTTACCGCCATCTTATGGACTTCCCCTTCTGGCATCCCAATCAACGCTGCCCTTTTTGGGCATCCGTCGAAACTGGACCTGAAGGCGTTCTTTGATGCGAAACAAATGTGACACACAAATTAAACCCTATTTGTGATAATTGTAGTAATGAAGTAAGTAGGGATCGTTCTATCCGGGGATTAACTAGGGGTGCTAAAACCTCTAGACTGACTTAGAAACACAAAAATAAACTTAAAAACGTTTGAAAAGACTCAAGGGACTCAAAACAGATTCACAATACTCAAAACAAGCTAAAAACTCTCAAAACTGCCTAAAAACACAAACTGGGCAGTTTTGACACTAAACTCAACTTTGGACGAAAATTAGGTTTGGGCTTGACTCAAAACACTTAAAAACACAAACTAAATAAATTTAAAACATTCCAAGACAAGGAAGTAAAAGAGGGGTTTTGGTTTGGACGAATTTAGACTAAAAACAAACAGAAACTAAACTAGGCAGATTTGGACGAAATTGAACTTTCTTATGACTCAAAATGGTTCAAAACACAAAATAAGTCAGATTCTAAGCCTAAGACTTAACAAAATATGGGGGGATTTGTGTTTGGACGAAAATTAACTAAATGGACAGATTGTAAAGTGACGGGATTTTAAAACCGCACAAATTTAACCCTCTTTTTGACAGTTGTAGTATAGGTATAAGTAGGGTATCGTTCTAGGCCGGGGATTAGGAGGGCTTGCTAAAACCTCTAAAATAATTTAAAAACGTAAAAACAAAGTTTAAAACACTAAATTAAAATAAAAACACTTAACTAAAATAACTCAAAATAAAACTAACAAATAAACTAAAATAAATCAAAATACTCAAAACAACTCAAGACTCTAGAAAATACAAACTAAGCTAAAAACTTGAAACACACTAAAAATGACTCAAAATAATAAAAACAATTTAAAATAAAAACTAGGAATTAAAATGGACGGAAATTAAATTAAAAGATTAAAAATACTAAAAATTAACTAAATAATAATATTTTAATAATGGGGGGGTTTGGTTTTTACGAAACGCAAATTAAAATTAACTAAATTACAAAATCGACAAAAACATAAAATTAAAGTGAACGGAAAGGTGACGGATTGGCTAGAGGGTTTTTCTCCACACATGACACATATGCAACCTAAATTGATTTTCAGTTGTTCTTTCAATAAATTATGAATTCTCAACGCCCCAAATTAACCGTGAATTGCACTAGTTAACTTTCAGATTTTCCTTAAGTTAATGGATTGGATGATTGCATACGACAACCCAAAACATTCCCCACAAGTTCCCTACATGAATTGCATAATAGAGATACAAGCGAGAATCATTAAGTTCTATGAAAATCATAAGTGTTGACAAGGCATTCGTAACTATGAACAGCATGATACGTTTGCCAGGAATTTACTTAACGCGATTGTGACTAGCAACCTTCACTACTCATGAATATAAGTTCATAACGATTAGGTGAAATTCACTTATATTCTAGCATCAAATTCATGCATGTAAATTAAGTATGCATTCTTAATCGACAAACATAAATAAGTTATTAATCAAACAGTTAAGCAAATTAAATCACAACTCAGAAATCACAACTGAATTTACCAATTCAAATTACAAATATATCCATGGTTTCGAATTAACCTCTAGCCAAAATAATTAATTACATATCATTTATAATTTAAAAACAGAAATTAAATTGAGTTTGGAAAGGATAAACCGAAACGGGGGAACTTTCTGTGCACGCTGCCTTGATTGGCAGATTTCTCTCTGCGCGCTCACTTTCTACGCTGCCAGTTGGCAGCTTCAGTTTCTGCTTTCTTTCTTCCCGAGGCCTTTGCGCCTTCGTTTTTGGATTCTCCCCCAAAGCCCTCTGATTTCACGCTGCCTTTGGCAGCCTTCGAAGGACTCCCGTGAAAGGCTCCTGCTCGCTGCTGCTCCCAGGCGCTGTGGCTTTTTGATTGGCTGGCCCTCCTTCACAGCCTTCTTCCCTCTTTTTGGTTTCGTGGGCACGCTGCCAATCAGGCAGCTCACCTCTTGCTCTCTCCGTCCCCCCACTCAGCGCCTCGTCTCCTTCTTTTATTTCTTCTGTTTTTCTTTTCTCCACAGGACCTCCCCGAGGCCTCCCTCTTATTGATAAGCCCCCAGGCTTATTTTATTTCCCAGCTTTTTGTCCACCTTCTCTCTAACTTCTATTGCTTTCCTTCAGTGCTCCATTGACTGCCAATGGCCGCTTACTCTGACCTCACAAGTGTGCCTTTCCAGCTCTCATTTGCTGCCAAGGTTGGCAGCCCTCCACCGACTCCACCTAATAATCACACACACACACATTATCAGAATATATATAAATAAATAAAAATATATATATAAATATATATATAAATATATTATAAATATATAAATAAATTATTTTTCAAATAATAAGTATAATTCAACAGACAAAATAGTTTAGACGAAATTATTACTTAATACTTCACTTATTCTATTTTTATTTTCTTTTCTTGAAAAACTTATAAAACATAAAAATAACGTAAATAGCTCAAAATATAACGAACTAATTAAGAAAAGACGAGTGAATTTGATATAAAAATATATATAAATATGGTCCGATCAAATACCCCCACACTTAGCTTTTGCTAGTCCTCGAGCAAAACAAAGAAACAAAAACAAAATTCAATCTAAACCTTCCAACATTTATCTCAGAGATTTCCAATGGACATGACAAATTAAAAATCATCACTTACACAGATTTTGGCAATCCATACCCTTAAGCACATACTTAATCACAGTCACCATTTATTAGTTCGCATTTAATCAATTAAAACAACATTTTGAATGTAGTAACATGCCTTAGAGAATTTACTCTATTCCTTACTAGATATGCACTCAATTTTTCGCTCAGATTTTCTGACTACACTCCCTACACTAGGTATATGTGAGAAGAATGATGTAAGCAAGGAAACAATCACTCACATATGTTATAGCAAAGAAAGCATTTTCTGGAGTTATTAATGTGCATATGAATATGATCTCATGAACGGAATGCTACTACTTAGATGCGAGAACCAGGGACACTATATGCTCATATCAATCCCAAACTCCACATATTGAACACACAACAACCAAGATAGAAGTCAAAGGGTTGTAACGGGGCTAAGGATATAGGCTTAACAAAGGAAGGCTATGGAAAAACAAATGTTCTTAAAGAAAAAGTAAGCAAAGTAATAAGGTTAACGCATAGAATTCACTTTTGAATAAAAATTCAACTCTAAACCCGAGGGGAGGATTCACATATTTTATGGCCAAATTTCAAACTCTTTTTCTTCTTTCTTTTCTTTTCACGCGTTTTTTTTTTTTTTTTTTTTTTTTAAGAACAAAACGTACAATTGAGCTCGAAACAACCAATCCTTCCCCCACACTTGTTTTTCTGCATAGTGTAAATAAAATGAATTCTTTTTAAGTCATGCTCACTATTCTTTAAGAACAAGGGTGCAGACAGTCCTACAGTAGGTTTGGTGCGGTTTAATGAGGTTAACAACAAAAATAGGCTAAACAAGGCTCGAGATGGGTTAAGCCTACAAAACATAAGAAAGATGGAGGGTAAGGCTTTTTGGTTAAGGTGGTTTACTAAACAACTTCATCTTGATATGTGTTATGCAATTCAATGTCATGCTTTGAATGAAACGGATATGAGTTCTAGTATTTGGAACTAAGATGATAAAACGCCTTCTAAGTAGCAACCAAGTAAAGAATAATGAGATCATGCAACGACTTTAGAAAACAAAAACATCAAGATTAATAACTCTCCAAACAAGGTATAAGCTCAAGTCTCACAGGGATGTAGCATTAGTTTGAGTTCCTTCCTTCAAGCATGTTACAAAAACTAATTTTATCCTTTTGTGATCAAATTTAAATTCATAAACAACAACTACAACTAAGCATAAACCAAGAGCATATCAAACTTCCATCCATGTTTATAACTTTCTTTAACAGTCATGCAATTAAAAACCAAATCCTCATCATTG
Organism: Crataegus laevigata; assembly: GCA_963580275.1. Classification (NCBI taxonomy): domain Eukaryota; kingdom Viridiplantae; phylum Streptophyta; class Magnoliopsida; order Rosales; family Rosaceae; genus Crataegus; species Crataegus laevigata. Next base: position 16,890,494 of record OY756953.1, on the reverse strand, counting down.
TGTTGGAAGGTACCTAAGACGCAAACACACAAAAACAACTCTAAAATAAAATTCTTTTTGGGTTTTTCAAAATATTTTTCAAATTTTTATGTCATTTTCGTAAGATTTCCTCAAAACACAATAAAACACACCAAAATAGCATAAAACACTAAGAAAACAAAAAGCAACAACACGGAAACAAATGAAACCAGTTCAAAGTCGAAGGTACAAAAATTTTCAATTTGGTCATTTTTTTTCTTGATACCCCCACACTTAAACTAGACATTGTCCCCAATGTCAGAAAACATTAATAAGCAAATAAAAATAAAATAAATGAATAATACGAAACAAAATAAAGCAATAGGACTGAAAACTTCCCTAATTTGCAGAAAACCAAGCGATGACCCCCAAGCTTAAATTTTGCAATCAACTTTAAGGGAGAAAATAACCAAACGTTCCTGCAAAGAAAAGAAATAAATCAGTTAAGCACGCAAGAAAATATAGAAAATGCAAACGAAAATTGAAAATGAAAATAAAAGATAATGAAAAGAACTAATAGGTGGTCATTGGTCATGACTGTTGATTTTCCACAGCTTTCATCTTGAACTAGATGGGCCTCCTTCTTGCAAGTGCTCCTCAGCTTAGTTGAGGATGAATCAGCACGTGTCTCCACATGCTTCAAGTAGTCCGGTCTCCACGCAGGTGTGGCATCTTCTTGAACTCTTGGATCAACCCAGACTCATCTGCTCTTGGGTGCACCTCAGACTCCTCCTGCTTCGTCTCTGAGGTACTTTTGTTTTTGAAGAAGTACCTCAACACAGGTTTATTTTTGAAGTGGGTTGGGAGGGGTCTGAGATGAGTACTCGAGAGCAAGACTAGGTAAGCAATCAGGATCTCACTTTCTCCACGTTCCTCAGATGAAGGAGAGGAGAAAGCATAATATGAGATACTTTTGCTTTTAACCTTTTTAATATGAAATACTTTTGCTCTGGAAGGTTTGTTTTCTGGGGTGATCCAAGGGATGAAGAACACTGAGTAACTCGAAAGCTTTCTTTGGGAAGACATTATCGGAGATGAAGAGAGGAAGAGAGGTTTGAGAGGTGGAGAGGGTGTGAAGGTGTGCCTTTGCTGTGGAAGGCAAAGGTCGAACTTATAGAAATTTGGCTTCACAACCGGAACTATTCCTTCACTATTTGTCGGCAGCCGGTGAATGGATGAACAGTGCCCGTTACGCGCTTTCTGACAAAGCGTCCGTAAATTCCGCAGGGCTGACGGTGCAGGCGACGAGTGACGACAAATTGGAATGATGATCTTTTGAAAACCGGGGTTCAAAACCGGGTGCGGCTCATGGTTTTCGCAACGCTCCACACTGCACGTGATGAGTCACGACAAACTGGAAAAGCTGAGCCCTCGTGATGCCACGTGATTGCTGAGTCAAGCCCAGCTTTTGAGAAAGGAAACGGCTCTTTTGAGAAAGGAGCGTCCAGCTTTTCCGAATTGCGTGAGGACGCGTCTTCAACCTCCGAGGAGCGCCTCTCTTTGATTTGCTTCTTTTTATAGAGGCGCTAATTCTGCTTCACATCACACTTGAACTCCCTTCCTCAAACACTCTCCTCTGTAAACACTCTCTTCTGCACTTCTTAATCTTACTCCTTCCGCTCTCTTCCTGCACTTCTGCACTTTTAATCTTTCCGAACTCTTCTTCCGCTTCAGCAATCTTAATTTTTCCGAACTCTTCTTCCTCAACCCCCTCTAAAAAATGTCTTGCCCTTCCGACCGTCGCCTAAACTTGAATGTCGGGGAAGACGATGACTCGTCTTCTCCGAACAACATTTGGAATCCATCCTTCATATCCCCCAATGGTCCTCTTACAGTCGGGGACACAATGATGAGGAACGATATAACCGCAACGGTGGTTGCAAGAAACCTTCTTACTCCCAGAGACACTAGGTTGCTGTCTATGCGGTCAGACGAGCTGGCTGTTCAGGACTCACTGGCTCTCAGTGTCCAGTGTGCAGGCTCAGTTTCAAACATGGGTCAGCTCCTGCTTGCAAGATCTCGTCAGGTGGAGTCGCTAATGGCGGAGGTGGTCAGTCTTCGGCAAGAAGTCAGAGGACTCAGGCACGAGAACAAGGAGTTGCACATGCTCGCAACTAGCTACTCGACCAGCATGAAGAGGAAGCTGGACCAGCTGCAAGAGTCGGACGGTCGGATTCAGAGCGATCATGAAAGGTTCATGGCGCTACTCCCACGGTTTATGTTGCCTTCGTCCTCTGGAGCAACACCAAGCGTTCCGGCTCCGGAGATTCCAACTCTGGCTCTTCGTCTTCCCGGAGCTCCGTCAACCTCTGAGGCGCCACCTAACCAAAACCAATGATTGCTATTAGTTTTTCGTATTATTGTAATATTTTTTTTTATGCTTTTAATGTTTATTTAACTATATATATATATATATATATATATATATATATGTTACTAATATTATTATTATTATTATTATTTTTTTAATTTTTTTTTTCAGGTTTATTTTAAGCAAATTAAAATATGTAGAGTAAATAAATGTAAATTAATGTAAAAAGACTTTATTTATCCGTACTTAAAATAAACAAGGCCCTAAATTTATTTAAACACAAACTAAACAAAAATCAACCAAATAACACAACTAACTAAACAAAACAAAATGAAAGCAAAGGCAATAAAGAAGAAGGTTAAGAAATGCAAATCTGGTTGCTTGGGTTGCCTCCCAAGAAGCGCTTGCTTTAACGTCTTTAGCCGGACGATTCTTTCCTTATCCTCCCCTCAGCTCTAAAGCATGGAATTTATCTTTTAATGGGAGGTGATACTTGAAATGATTCGGCAATGGCATTAATTCAAGAGTAGGCGCCTGAATCATTAAAATGAGAAAAATGTTAGTATAAAATAAAATAAAAATTAAAATTGGAGAAGATGGCCTACTGTCTTTCTCTGAAACAAACTCAATAACAAAAACTACTCCCTTGAACGTTTCGGGGACTTTGCACTTGGCCAGATTGACGATGATGGTTGTGGCCTGTCCCGTGCCATCAATCTCCATTTCTTGGGCCTTTGTAGTCTGCACAGCCTCTTGAATGTATTCTTGATATGCTTCAGCCACTTCATTCTCTTGAATCTCTTTTCTTGGTGTGCAAGGTTCGGGAATTTGTTTTGGTGCACCAAGAATTGAGATATCGCTTTGGACTTTTGGAAGAGCTTCCACAATGTCTTTTTCATTCTCTTCGATATTTGGAATTAAAATTCTACAAGGAAAAAAAACATTCGGTGGAATAGGGTTAGAATGAATTGAACTTATAACTTCCTCACCTGAGTTGGACGACATAGGGACTTGAGGGGTTTAAGACAAGAATTCGTCTAAACTGCCCAAGTCGTCCTCCTCCTCTTCTTCTTCTTGCAGCGGCAATTCATCCAAGTTCGGGCTGTGACTGGATGGTTCTAGAACAGCTTCATCCTCCACATCACTTATGGCTTCATCGATTTCCACTTCTCCCTTTGAATTTGCAAATGTGGAGTTGGAAAGTTCACTTTGATCTTTAATCTGTGCCATGAATTCCATAATCTGCCCAACATGTCTATCCAATTCGTCCACTCTGTTGGTCTGGTCTTGCATCTCCTGGATTCGATTTTCCACTCCCTGATTCAAAGAGGAGAGTAACTTATTAAATGTATCATTATCCAGAGATGTACCTGAATCGAATTGGGCAAATTGTTGCGGAGGCTGTGGTGATGATGTATAGAACTCATCATACGGGTGCCAATATTCTCCTTGGTAAGTCTCTTCAGCTTGATTTTGTGACCCCTGCACCAAAGAGTTTAATTCGTTAAGAATTTGATTATAATCCACGAGCATACTTGAATTCGATTGGAATTGTTGTTGGGGATGTTGTGGTGGCTGCATAGGTCTTGAATAGAACGCTTCATCTTGCTGCCAATATCCACTTTGTTGAACTTGTTGAGGTTCATCCCACATCTGATTTGAATAACCTCTCCAATCCGAATTGCAAGCGTTGGAATACATATTGCCCCTTGATTGGCTGTGGCCTTGATATCCCCAATCATCTTCATATGCAGAAAATTGAGGATATTGCTGAGTCTGATATCCTTGCCCATAGGGCACATCAAATGTCGGGACATTTGGCATTGTAGTCCGTTCGGCATTATGCGACAATTGAGCAGTGAGCTGCGCCAATTGAGCTTGAATACTATCCATGACTTGCTCCAATTAGTACCTAAAATTAAAGAAAAATAAATAAATCAAATATCAAAAGTAAAATACACAAACACAAAAACAAACAAAAACACAAACAAACAAACAAACAAAAATTAAACACAAAAAAAAAAAAAAATAAATAAAGGGATTAGCAAAGTTACTAATCCTCGGCAACGGCGCCAAAAACTTGACGGGATTTTAAAACCGCACAAATTTAACCCTCTTTTTGACAGTTGTAGTATAGGTATAAGTAGGGTATCGTTCTAGGCCGGGGATTAGGAGGGCTTGCTAAAACCTCTAAAATAATTTAAAAACGTAAAAACAAAGTTTAAAACACTAAATTAAAATAAAAACACTTAACTAAAATAACTCAAAATAAAACTAACAAATAAACTAAAATAAATCAAAATACTCAAAACAACTCAAGACTCTAGAAAATACAAACTAAGCTAAAAACTTGAAACACACTAAAAATGACTCAAAATAATAAAAACAATTTAAAATAAAAACTAGGAATTAAAATGGACGGAAATTAAATTAAAAGATTAAAAATACTAAAAATTAACTAAATAATAATATTTTAATAATGGGGGGGTTTGGTTTTTACGAAACGCAAATTAAAATTAACTAAATTACAAAATCGACAAAAACATAAAATTAAAGTGAACGGAAAGGTGACGGATTGGCTAGAGGGTTTTTCTCCACACATGACACATATGCAACCTAAATTGATTTTCAGTTGTTCTTTCAATAAATTATGAATTCTCAACGCCCCAAATTAACCGTGAATTGCACTAGTTAACTTTCAGATTTTCCTTAAGTTAATGGATTGGATGATTGCATACGACAACCCAAAACATTCCCCACAAGTTCCCTACATGAATTGCATAATAGAGATACAAGCGAGAATCATTAAGTTCTATGAAAATCATAAGTGTTGACAAGGCATTCGTAACTATGAACAGCATGATACGTTTGCCAGGAATTTACTTAACGCGATTGTGACTAGCAACCTTCACTACTCATGAATATAAGTTCATAACGATTAGGTGAAATTCACTTATATTCTAGCATCAAATTCATGCATGTAAATTAAGTATGCATTCTTAATCGACAAACATAAATAAGTTATTAATCAAACAGTTAAGCAAATTAAATCACAACTCAGAAATCACAACTGAATTTACCAATTCAAATTACAAATATATCCATGGTTTCGAATTAACCTCTAGCCAAAATAATTAATTACATATCATTTATAATTTAAAAACAGAAATTAAATTGAGTTTGGAAAGGATAAACCGAAACGGGGGAACTTTCTGTGCACGCTGCCTTGATTGGCAGATTTCTCTCTGCGCGCTCACTTTCTACGCTGCCAGTTGGCAGCTTCAGTTTCTGCTTTCTTTCTTCCCGAGGCCTTTGCGCCTTCGTTTTTGGATTCTCCCCCAAAGCCCTCTGATTTCACGCTGCCTTTGGCAGCCTTCGAAGGACTCCCGTGAAAGGCTCCTGCTCGCTGCTGCTCCCAGGCGCTGTGGCTTTTTGATTGGCTGGCCCTCCTTCACAGCCTTCTTCCCTCTTTTTGGTTTCGTGGGCACGCTGCCAATCAGGCAGCTCACCTCTTGCTCTCTCCGTCCCCCCACTCAGCGCCTCGTCTCCTTCTTTTATTTCTTCTGTTTTTCTTTTCTCCACAGGACCTCCCCGAGGCCTCCCTCTTATTGATAAGCCCCCAGGCTTATTTTATTTCCCAGCTTTTTGTCCACCTTCTCTCTAACTTCTATTGCTTTCCTTCAGTGCTCCATTGACTGCCAATGGCCGCTTACTCTGACCTCACAAGTGTGCCTTTCCAGCTCTCATTTGCTGCCAAGGTTGGCAGCCCTCCACCGACTCCACCTAATAATCACACACACACACATTATCAGAATATATATAAATAAATAAAAATATATATATAAATATATATATAAATATATTATAAATATATAAATAAATTATTTTTCAAATAATAAGTATAATTCAACAGACAAAATAGTTTAGACGAAATTATTACTTAATACTTCACTTATTCTATTTTTATTTTCTTTTCTTGAAAAACTTATAAAACATAAAAATAACGTAAATAGCTCAAAATATAACGAACTAATTAAGAAAAGACGAGTGAATTTGATATAAAAATATATATAAATATGGTCCGATCATAAAGAAAACAGATTGTAAAGCAAATTGATGTAAAACAATGGATGATGGAATGGCTAAGGGATTCTTCTCCACACATGAAATATATGCAACTTAAATCAACTTCCAGTTATCAATTCGACAAGTTATGAACCTCGACACTCCAAGTTAATTAGGTCCGCTTAAATTAACCTTCAGATTTCCCTAAGATCATTGAATTGAATGAATATGCATTGCAACCAAATTATTCCTAACAAGTTCTCTATATGAACAGCATGATAAAGATACAAGTTAGAATCATTACGTTCATTGGAAATCATAAGCATCGACAAGGCAATTGTAACTATGAAAAGCATGATACTTTCGCCAGGAATCTACTCAACACGATCATGACTAGTGACCTTCACTACTTGTGGATATAAACTCATAACGATTAGGTGAAACAAATTCATATCCTAGCACCAGATTCAAGCATGCAAATTAAGTGTGCACTCTCAATCAACATACAAGAATAAGTTCTAAATCACATAGTTAAGCAGATTGTATTCATGACTTATGCAACGATAACTGGAGTAATCAACTTATTTCACATATATATCCATGGTTTCGAATACACCCTTAGCCAAAACGAATTTAGCCAATCATACTCAGAGCAAAACAAAGATTACATGAATTAGACATTGAAATATAAGAGATAATACACCTAAAATCGTTCAACAACTCAGAATGAAGAGCCAAACAATCTTGCGCATCTGTTTCCTTCCTCTTGCTTGCGGCAGATTGGATGGGGATGAATTCTGGGACGTTTTGATGGTGTAGAACGGGTTGTGGGATGTTTAGAGACACGGCAAGGGAAGTAGGATGGTTATGGATGAGTGTTTGATGGTTGGGAAGTGGTGGAATGGCTGATTGTGTCTCTAGGTTGAAGAATGGTGTTTTGGGATCAATGGATGCGGCTGGAATAGAATGGACGAATTTTGATGATGAATCAATCCCCTTTGGCTGCCACAATGAAGTTTATTTATAGGGATGGGAAAGTCTTAATCCCTAATTAATTTAGAATGACATAATTTCAGCCCAAATCCAAAAGTGTGGCAGATTTTAGGGCAAAGTTGTGGCAGATTTTAGGGAAAAGTTGTGGCAGATTTTAGGGAAAAGTTATGCCAGATTTTAGGGAAAATGGGAATACAAAAGTATGGCAGATTTTAGGGAAAAGGTAATCAGATTTTTTTCCTCTCTTTGGCTGATTCCTAGCATGCTTTGGACTTTAATTTCGTCCATCTACATTGCTCCAAACTTATGCTATCCATTCATGCCCAAAACTGCTCCAAAAGGCCCAAAATGCATGTCCAATCCATCATAGGCCCAAAATCGCTCCAAAACACACCAAAATGCACTTCTTTGCTCCAATAGCCCAATAGACCTACAAACACACGAAAATGGCTTAAAGTACTAAAATAACTAGGAAACACAACGCAAACGCACGAGAACAAGCCAATTAAGTTGCATAAATATACTCCTATCATTCTTCGACATACAGGCCGTCGAATCCCGGAGAGAGGAAGACCACAAGTCTTCAAAAGAAGAAGTCTAGAAATGGCACAAAAAAATTTCAACTACAACACCCTTATCTACCACTTTGCTGATCGAGGGGAGGAAAACCGTCCGATGGGAGAACACGAAGCCTCTTGTACCAAGTCCAATAAATGTTTTGGTCGAGAACATGCCAGTAGCCGAGGCTCTGGCAAGCGGTCACACCCTTGCGTTCAGCCCAACTATCCTTGCCAATTTCTTCTTCTATTTGGCCGAAGCGACTCTCACAAAGATTGACCTACACCAGAATGGGCCTCTCTGGCTCTTCCAACTCTGGCTGCAGGTCTACTTCGCCACACTTGGCCTCAAGCTGGCCTCTCGACCAGCACCACCTCACCAAGCCGAAGAAGTCTTCAAATTCTTCTTCGGCTTTAACGTCTTGTCTGACGACGAATTCCTGATTTGTCGTCGTCAAGACCACCCAATCTCGATCAAACTCCTAACATCGACATGGGATGGGGATGAGGACGCTGCCCTTCGCTGACACTGGGGATCGTTCGTGTTGCCACGTAATCTTCCTCTCGGCTGCGATGCTCGCCGAGCGAGCTAGGAGGTCTACCACCCCCACTTCACTGCCCAACAACTTGGCTACGTTCAAGGTTCTCCGGTGCCTCTTCTCTCCTCTCGCTCCCTCCAGAGCCGAGGACGCCTCTCCAGCTCTCTTGAAAAGGAGTTCAAAGACGCTGAGAAAGACTTCCAAAAGCAGTGCAAGAAGTTTCGTCTTCGACCGACCGTCCCCGAAACCCTCTACACCAAGACTTTTGGTGATTGGTGGGAAGAATACACCAAGGATTTCATTGGTGCGTCGGTCGAAGACGTTGTCAGCAAAATCTTTGGTGACAGACCTATGAGGGCTTTTACCCTCCACAACAAAGAAACGACCCAAGGTATATCTCTCAGAATCGTTTCCTTCATATTCTTAACTTAGCTTCGACTAACTTGATTTTATTTCTTCAGGCGGTCGTGTGCCCAAGCCGGCAGATGTAACTGCCGCGGCTGCGGCTAAGAAGAAGGCAGCTCTTCTTCTCAAAAAAGCTGCAGCCGTTGTGGCCGATTTGCCAAGCAAACGGCCTCACCAGGAGGTCGAGACGGCTGGCGAGTCTCCTCGCCCCCAAATATGCATCAAGAAATTGGCAAAGAAAGGGGACCAGGAGATTCATGTCATCTCTAGCTAAACGACAAGGCCAACGTCACGAAGTTTTCCTCTCACTCCTCCTATCATCCGGCTCCAACGACGAAACAGCCGGCCCCAGCTGCTCTAGCGATTAGACTCTGTACTGTCAGGCCAGCGCTCGTGATTCGACCTGCTCCCTAGGTCATGGCTGAACTCGTGAATGCCCGACAGGCCGAGAATATCACAGCCCAAAGGTCGTCCGTTGCGCTCGTCTTGAAAAAGGTAACTTCTTCGATCGGGAAGTCTCTCCCCAAATATCCAAAACAAATGGCAGCCATTTTGGAAGAGGTATAACTGACTTTGGTAACTTTTCCTACTTTTCACTAAGCCTTCCAATACTGATAACTTCTGCTACGGGATGATGGAAGTGACGAGACCCCATTGACGAGTCGTCCTTGGCTGACTCCTCCTAATCCTCCTCAAGTGGCGGAAGACATCTCGGTCGATCCTTCTGCGATGAATAAAGGAAAGAAGGCCATTACCGAGCCTGAAGTGTTGGCGGAGTCATTGGTCCATCCACAAGATGAGGGTTTTACGGTCCCTCCTCAAGAAGCCACTTCGACCCTTGTAAGTTCCTATCACTTCTCTCTTTTACGCCTTAAGGTTCTTGACCTTCTTGTTTGAAATATGCCCTAATGAATTCTTCGTGTATAGTCTTCCTGGCAAGTCGAGCTCGACGTCTTTCTCTCTACTGCTTCTCATGTAGCTGGCTCATCTACTTCCTCGACTAAGCATGCCCCTGCCACTGTAAAATCCACCGTCTTTGCCAAGCTGTAGGACCTCTTACCCCTCTCGGTTTCCCAAATCCTGGAGCGAAAAGGCCTCGACTCCGTTGGCGAATGCCTGAATGACCTTGCTTCTGAGGGTCTATTGGACAACGAATCTGTTGTTCAATTATCTTTTATCTTGGGGAAAACTCGAGAATTCTTTCCTATTTTCGAGAAAGCTCTCCGAGCAGAGGATGACCTAAAAGCTACAGAGGTCGCTCTCGTAGCCACTCGACCGGAACTTGAGAGCATAAAAGAGTAGAAACTGGAATTGGCCATCCTTGATGACCAGATCGCAGAACTCCAACTTCGGAGGTCAGCTGTTGCTTCTGTTCTTTAAGTGAATTTTGAGTCAAATAAGGCCAAGTTAATGGAGTTCACAGCCAGCGTGAAACGGGTTAAACGAATGAAGTTTGAAAAGAGGATGCGCCAAGCCGAAGTCACGCTGTGAAGTAAGGTGGCTAGAACTTAAGGCTGCTCTCGAAGCTTATCTTTCTTCGACCCCTTAGGAATGTAATCATGTAGGCTGCTTTCATTCTTCATTTGTAATCTTTCCAATTTAATGAAATGAAACACCTTTATTCTTGCATTTCCCAAGTTGTCGGATAGTATTTCTTTAAAAGTTTTCCATTTATTGGCAATTTGTGAACTAAACCAGTCTCATCCTTATGATATGCCCCCTTACCGAGAACCTTGTGAATAACAAACGGCCCTTCCCAATTCGGCGACCATTTGCCGAACCTAGGGTCTTTAATCCCTACTAGCAGCACGGTTTGACGAACCTAGGGTCTTTAATCCATACTAGCAGCACGGTTTGCCAAACCAACTCGCTTTCGCCGAACGTTTTTTGCTTAACTCTCTGATTATAGGCTCATTCGGTAATTTTCTTCTGTGCGACTAATAGGTTATAAGCATCAAGCCGGGCTTCTTCTAAGTCTTCTAACTCTTGCCTCATAACCCGACTATACTCGTCACTGAACAAATTACTTTGCTCAATCATCCTTAACGAGTTTATACTTAATTCGACCGACAGCATTGCATCATGTCCATAGGTTAATGCATATAGAGTAGTTCCAATGGCTGAACGGGGCGAGGTACGATAAGCCCATAATGCTTCATTTAACTTTAGAGCAAGTCCACCCCTAAGAATGGGCCGACTCCTGGGTCAGTCAAGAATGGGCTGGCCTATTGCCTGGCTTGGGCTGGGTGCTAGGCAACTCCACAGGTTGGAGACAATGGACAAACACTCAGTGGGTTTTTTTGACTTGGTGCTGGCTATTCCACCTCTGGTGGACTTGCTCTTAAATGCCACATACCAGGCCTCTCTCTTACCATTTTTTCTAGGATACCGATCAAAAACCTTATTGCTTGCCTTAGCCTGCCCATTCGTTTGTGGGTAATACGGCGTAGACTGCTCAAGTAGAATTTTAAGGTTCGCCGTATACTCCTTAAACCTGTTAGACGTGAAGACTGTACCATTATCTGTTATAATCGTCTCTGGCACACCGAATCTGGTTACGATGTTTTCCTTAACGAAGTCACAAACATCTTTAGACGTCAATTCGGCATAGGATTTTGCTTCAACCCATTTGGTAAAGTAATCCGCCGCGACGAGTATCCATGCATATCTCGCCGATCTGGAAGACGGTGTAATTTTGCCGATTATATGTATGGCCCATCCTCTAAATGGCCATGGTTTGGTGACTGAATGCAACGATTCGGCCGGGATTCTTTGTATAGGGCCATGAATCTGGCACTGCACACATCCCCGTGCAAACTCGATACAATCCTTTAGAATGCTTGGCCAGAAATAACCGTGTCGGCGGAGCAACCACCGCATCTTTCGACCTGGTTGATGAGCTTCGCATATTCCTTCATGAACCTTGGCAATTGCCTAGGCGGCCTCTTCAGGGCCGAGGAATAGCAACAAGAGGTTGTTCTCACATTTTCTGTACAACACGTTTTGGTACAACACATCATTTGTGGCATGCAACTTTGTCTTACGGTCGTGTTTTCCATTAGGGTTGTTGAGGTATCGCATGATCGTCCTTCTCCAATCATCTGGTAATGCCTAGACCACTCAAATTTTGACGGGATATTCCCACTCTAACGACGAAGGTAAGGACATGACTCGCGTTCGGATCACATGATCCTGTTCGAGAACTTGTTGATTAACCAGCGCCGGGTATGATTGTCGATTTTCTGGGTATCGCTCGACCTATCTTGCCCTCATGAGTTGTGCGCTAGAGGCTATTTGGGCCAAATCGTCTGCATCAGTATTGTGGACCTAAGAAATATGCGTGAACGTAATGCCATCAAAGGACTTGACCAAATAGCTAGCGACCACGTGATAGGGAGCCAGAGTGTAACTCATGCAACGAAAAGTGCCATTGAGTTGGTTAATCACAAGTTTGGAGTCGTCGGGGACAAGAATGCAAGAGGCCCGTAAGTCATGAAGGATACTGAGGACGATGATGAGGGCCTCATACTCGGCCTGGTTGTTCGAATAGTCAAAGTCTAACTTTAGAGAGAAATAGCACCGACGGTACTCGGGAGATTGAATGATTATTCTAACCTTAACCGAAATGGAAGTGCTCGAACCATCAAAGTACATTGTCCAATAATTGTCTCAGGTTTCCACCATGCCGATTTCGACATCAGTGCCCCCAAAGTCGTATGGAGACAGGTGCTGAGCTAAGAAATCGGCCAATGCCTGGCCCTTGACAGCCTTCTAGGGTACGTATTGCAAACTGAATTTAGACAACGCCATTGTCCACTTCCCAATTCGACCTTTGACATTCAGGCGAGTGAGCATATAACGGATGACGTCGGTTTGGGCGATAACTTGAGTGACAGATGGGAGCATATAATGCCTAAGTTTAGACGCAGCGAAAACCAAAGCTAAACAGAGTTTTTCAACTGCCGAATAGTTGATCTCAAGAGTATTGAGGCTACGACTAAGGTAAAAGATAGCCTGCTCGCGCCCGGCATCATTATCTTGTGCTAGAAGACAACCGATGGATTCCTCAGTAGCAGATATATACAACTTAAGAGGACTACCTTGTCGAGGTGGAACAAGGACATGTGGGGTTGAAAGAGCCACCTTGATCTGTGTGAAGGCCTCATGATGCTCAGTGCGCCACTCAAACTTTTCGGAGTCTTTGAGTTTGAGAAGTGTGGAAAATGCTCGCATCTTTCCTACTCAATTTCTAATGAATCAGTGAAGAAAGTTAATTTTACCGAGCAACAATTGTAACTGCTTGTTTGTCGTCGAGGACGGTGCATTAATGATTGCTTGAGCTTTGTTCTCGTCTACTTCAATGCCCCAGTTATGTACCAAGAATCCTAAGAAATTGCAGGTGGATACGCCAAAACACACTTGGTAGGGTTCATTTTAAGGTTATGCCAGCGCATGCGTAAGAAAGACTGGCGAAGGTCTTCCAAGTGTGTCCGTTGTTGTTTTCACTTCACTACAACATCGTCAATGTAGACTTCGATTGTAGTCCCAATTAGGTCGTGGAAAATAGCGTTCATCACTCGTTGGTACGTTATGCTGGCATTCTTTAGGCCGAATGGCATAACGACCCACTCATATGTGCCGAGTACCCCCATACATCGAAAAGTAGTTTTGTGAACATCAGTCTCGGCGATGAAAATTTGGTTATAACCAGCATGTCCATCCATAAAGGATAAAATTTCATGGCTTGCTACGGCATCGATTAATAGATCTGAAATCCGCATCGTCTATTCATCTTTGGGAGTCGCCAGATTTAGATTTCAAAAATTGATACAAATTTGCAAGGCACCATTTTTCTTCAGAACTAGGACAATATTCGCCAACCACGTATCGAGCTGTCCGAATGAAATTGGCATTTAAGAGTCGAACAATCTCGTCTTTTATGACGAGTTGTACTTCGGTCGAGAATCCTCGAGGTAGTTGTTGAAATGGTTTGCATCCAGGCTTAATGCACAACTCATGTTCAACGAGCTTTCGATCTAAACCAGGCATCTTTAAATTCCTTGAGTAAATTACAAAGCTCATTTTTCATAGATTGGGGTAACAAAACACTAATAAATAAAGGTCGTGGATCTTCGACCGTCCCAACATTTATTTCTTCTAAAGGGTCATTGACCTAAGGCTAACTATCTTCGAGTTTGGCCGGTGCAGCCTGGATTTTATCCAACGATAGAACTGGGCCGTTGTCTCATTCGGCCAGAAACTCAAACAGGTTTGACTCTCGAGTATGGTTGCTTGGAGACAGCTTACCAATGGGCTAGCAGTCGTTCCATGGTTAATGAAACTGCGGCCCTGCATCTTTCTTGGCTGGTATTAGTCATTAGAATCGGTAAATAGGTTGGCCAATCCGAGTCTCGCCAAATCTTGTTGTACAGTCTCGGCCGCTACCTCGATGGCCTTTTGCACTGAAATCCGGGTCGGCCGTCCTTCCTCATTAAAGCCTTGAAGGGTGATGTAGCCGACGTGATCATCATAATAATGAGCTTGAATCATGTTAGCCTCGAATGATTGGTTATTGGCCGGATGGACTACAACCGATTTTCTGTCCCAGAAAACAAGAACTTGGTATAATGATGACGGAATGCAGCCGGTCTAATGAATTCAATCGAGACTAAAGAACGCGATCATGTGGTTACGGCCGGCGACGGTCACCTCTAGAGGAAGTACTCATTTCGTCTAGGATTTGTCACCCACAAAGTTGCTCATGGTTATTTCGAACGGGATGAGCTCGTCATTTGACCATCGTAGGGCTCGAATGATGGAAAAGGGCATAACGTTGACGGTTGCCCCACAATCGACGAATACCTTGGAGATTGGATATCCTTCGATATAAGCCGTAACATACAACGACTTCAAATGCTGCAGATTGGTGGTGGGAGATCGGGGAAACAATTTAGCGAAGGCTGCTGTAAGCTTGTCTTGCTTACTTTTTGATCCATCTTCTTCAAGAGTGACAAAGTCAACTTGTGTTGCCTCCTCGGCAACTACATTGCCATCCAAGGACATTGGTTGGGAAGTAGTCATCAGAAATTCGGCAAGTAAAACGTGAACCATGCTAATATTTATATTGTCAATGACAGAAGGGCCCATCGAGTTATGATTGTCTTCTCTTGGGTTATCAGCCGAAGTATCTTGTTTCTGAGCATCCTCGGCTTGATCATCTATCGTATTGACGATGGGTTGCGAATCATCCTTTTGTGCGGAGTCATTGCGGGTGTCACCCTCGAGCTCACTCGTTGTTGGGACCTGTGCCGCTTTACGGGCTTGTTCTTGATAAGCGATTCGAGCGTTCCTTGTATCAAGGTATGCATCTAGTCGCGCCACGCGTTCTTTCTCCTCGGCCATAAGGCCGAAGAGAGTCACTACCGAGAAGACTTCAAAATGGTACCTTAAATATTGAAGGTCTTCCAAGGATAATTTGTTCGGCATCTGGGGAGGTTAAGGCCAATTCGAGGGCCTCTTGACACTCATTTAGTAGGTCGTATAAATCATTGGCCGAATGCGTCTTATGAAATTCTCGCATGTATTCTAGGACTTATCCAATGAAATGAGGATGAAGATTTCATCGTATCTTGATCAATGGCTGTGGTGTTAGCAATAGAGGAAGCTTACTTTCCGATTCCTTTCTAAATTGCTCAAAACGAGCTTTCATTTCCCCAGGCCAAAAAAGGAGTTTGATCCGCTTCTCAGATTCTTCGAAGACAGTTTCGATATCATGAAAAGTCGCCTTCTTCCCTTGAAGTAATTCAGTCATGATTGTTGGGGTTGTTGGTCATCTTCACTCTCCACAGTTTCTTTCGGCTGCCACTTGGGAACCGAAGAAGCTTGGGCCGCCTGTCGTCAAGCCATGCAATGTATCAGCTGGCGACAGCGCTTTTGAGACTTGACAGTGCAGTGTACACGCCGGTTGGAGAATTGTAAGTGTACCATCGTTGGTCACGTGGTTCTGGCGGCTTGAATGTCTTTTGGTTCGCCAACGAGCCGGAACTGCTGGAGTTTCGCCTATAGTAATCCTTATTATAAAATGAGGCGCCAAAGTCAAGACGTCGCCTGGCTGAAGATGATCCATCAGCTCGTGGTTGGGGGCTAAGCATGTCGAACAACTTTAGGCGCTGGCCCGCGCCGAGTAGCTTCGGTGGCGTTACCGCGACAATGGGCGATTGTCGGGTCGTTGTCATGTTTGTGAGCGGCTGCCGCGGTGTCAGCACCTGAGTTGATCTCTCTTTCATCTTGGTTATAACCACTTGTGTCTTGCAACAGCTTCACAAAACCATCGACCCATCAGACTCCTCCTCGCTAGATCCTGACATAGCTTCAACTAGCGTATGTCTTGTCAATTCTGCTGGTGGTTCATTGAAGAATAAGTCGATCTTGAGTCGCGGCCGAGAATTCTATTTTACAACATGCTGCATGGGCACAAACTCGGCCTTTATTTTACCCTTATTTTTGGCAGATGGGCATCTACCATGCTGACTGTCGTCGATGGGAAGGGATTAGCATCGACGACCATCTGTTTTTCCAAAAACTTCAGTTTGCCCTCGTCGATCCAGCTTTGAATAGCATCACGGAACACCACACAGTTATTTGTCGTATACTCACTCGAGTTGTGGTATTTGCAATATATTTTATCTTTCAACTCTTCAACTTTAGGGATGTGTAGAAGGAAGTTGTTGTATGAATTGGTGAGTTTTAAGCCTTGCAAGAAGGCCTATTTATAGGTGCTCAAAAGTAAAGAACCACACAAGTTGTTTTAATAAACAATACAAAGCAAGAATTAATGATCAAAAACAGCTAGCACACATGCATCTTTGCAGAAATTTCATGATGAAACAACTTGCATTCATCCTCCTTGGTCCATGCCTTTGGTCCCTCATGGTCTTCTCATGATGAATCAACTAGTACACTTGCAAAACAGCTAGCACACTTGTATTTCATGATTAAATAAGCTAGCACACTTGCAAAACATGATTACAACTCTTGCCGTGGGGTTTCCTTGCAAAACCAGCTTGCACACTTGTGTTTTCATGATTAAAACAGCTAGCAACACACATGCTTGGTCTTTGCAAGGTATCTTCTTCATTTTGATCAGATTTTAGCATGTGTTTGAAGCCCTTTCATGCACCAAAACGTCCATCCTTTATGCTCCCCATGCATGCAATCCATTCCACCCCAAAATAGCTCCAAATTGCACCAAAATGCACTTCTTTGCTAACTTTGTTATTAAAACCTATAAACACACGAAAATAGCTTAAAACATTCTAATAAGATGAAACTAATTAAGTAAATGCAAGGAAACAAACTAATAAAGTCACATAAATATGTTCCTATCACCGAAGCTTTGATAATCTTTGCTAACAACAACTGGTCAAAGATAGCGTCAACCTTGGTAATGTCAAAGGTATAAACCTTCGATGATTTGGGTGTAGTCTCTGCAGGGGCCACGCGAGTTTTGGCATCTTTAAATTGAGTCAGAACCTTGCAAATGTACAGCTTATCAATGACAATCTCAGTTGCGTCTATACTGGCATACTAGGAGTTGTCTCCTTCGCCCGATGCGTAACTGACCGAAGGGTTTTTGTATATAGTTCCTCGAACCGAGGATTTTGTTATCTTCTCTTCTCGGAGTAAGTATTCGTACTGCTCAACATGCTGAGCCAATTCATACATATCTCGAAAATTCACCCCTAGGAACTTCTTTTTATACTCAAAATCTAGACCATTCAGAGAAATTCTCACGAATTCAACTTCTAGGAGAGGTACTCAGCACCAATTCCTGGCCAACTTAAACCTCGCTAGGTACTCCATTGGTGACTCATCAGATGCCTGAGCCATCATGGCCAACGAAGATACTGACATCTCCATTCCTAGCCGATAGAATTATTCATGGAATTTCTCAACCAGCTCTTCCCAACTTTGAATGGAATTTGGGGGAAGATTAATATACCATGCGAATGCCGAGCTTGTCAGCGAGAAGTTGAATAATCGTAACTTGTAATACTCACTGTTAACGTCTCCACATTGTGCGGTAAAACGAGTCACATATTCTAAAGAAGATAGGGACAATTCCCCCGCGAACAGGCTGAAGTCTGGAATTTTAAAACCCTTCGGATACTCGAAGTGTTTGACGTACTCTGGGTATGGATGAATGAATTTGGGGAATTTCGGCCCTTTCTTCAAGGCCAAATCAATCATTCGTTGAATCTCTGCTACACCCACAGCAGGTGTTTCGGGCTCGAATTCATTTGTTCTACTAGTCGATCCGCTCTTTTTCTCTAGATCGATTAATTTAAGCCGAACTGATCCTGCTTCAGCCGTTGACGCTGGTACTACATTATGCTTAGGCAGCGATTGTCTTGATCGATCAGTGAATCCCAAATTCTGGGTATTGTGAACTAAGACTTCGAGCAATCTGGTATGTGCAGCGATGTACCCGCGTACCTTTTCGAGTATTTCTCTTATTTCTCGGCCTCTGCTCGAATTGTCAACATTGTTCCTCCAGTCGTCTTCTAAAAAATGACCTGGATGGTGGATCAAAACCTTCACCACTGTCTTCGTCACAATCTTTTACCCTCCATTTGGCAAAACATTCTTTCGTGACTTTAGTAAGGACTCTTGTATTATAAGGTGGCCCGCCGAGGATAATCTTTTTCTCTTGGTGTGAGTCTGGTGTCACGGCAACAGTGGTTTGTGCCTGTGACAGGCCTTCTGGACTTGTGTTTTGGATCGTCGGTGTGGTGGTAGACTT
The DNA here is from genome assembly GCA_963580275.1 of Crataegus laevigata. NCBI lineage: Eukaryota > Viridiplantae > Streptophyta > Magnoliopsida > Rosales > Rosaceae > Crataegus > Crataegus laevigata. Next base: position 16,871,804 of record OY756953.1, on the reverse strand, counting down.
TCCCATCCCTGTCTTCTTCTTCATCGACCGAGTTTCAACAGGCATGAACTTCGTAGTTTTAGTACTTGTCCCACTGGGCGTGCCAAAATGTTGACTCTAAAAAACTACTAGCCTACACGGCGCGTAGACCGAACAAATAATAAGCGAACTACATCCTTCAAATGTGTGCAGGGTGTGCCAACTCGCTAGCCGAGCTCGGTCAGGGAGTAAAAATATGCTGATGGGCTGCGCTGATGTGCACAGTTGACTCTTGTGTCCTTTGACTACGGCCAATGAAGGAACATGTCTTGGCCTCTAGATTCTTAAGCTTGAATACAAGGCTAATAATTACAAAGTTCACGACTTGTCGTCGTCCGACTCGGCCACAGTAACTGTATTTGTGAAGGTGAATTCATGCTGAATCAATACTTGAGTATGGGGGCACAGATACTCAAAGCAAATGAAGGTTTTGATGGTGAATGTGGTTCGGCCGTCCAAGTGCCAAACTTTAAACCTTACTTGTGAGTATGCAATCATAAAACAACTCGGCGTTTGACGCACCTAGCCTAACAATCAGTAACACTTCACTTCGTCGAGAAGGCTGGTGAGATGACCTCTGTCAACAGGGATCCAAAATCCCTGTTAGCCGAGACTTAGATAGACAACCAGTCGACCTTGACGCAGTGCTGTTTATCCAAACTTAAGGTGCTTCAAGGACGGCTGATTCTACGGCAATAGTGTTGTTTGTCCAAACTGAAGGTGTCACCGATTGCTTTCACAGTGCTGTTTGTCCAAACTGAAGATGTGAAGGCGGAAAAAGAAAACAAAAGTCTCAAGAGTGTTGAGAGGTTTCGCGTAGAGCGAGAATTTGCGCAGGGCAGATTTGTGTATTGAGTTGGAGGTCCATTTTCTGTTGCCATTGCTTCTGTATTTATAGTAGATGAACCTCCTTCGTTCGAATCATAACTCTACTTGGACTAGGACTCCCTATCCTGATCAAACTTTATCTCAACCACTCATTCTATTAGGACTTTGAACCTGGCCCCTTTATCAAGCCACATCCATATCTTCGTATTTCCATCCCGCCGAGACTCATTGCTACACTAGGACTTCACTTCCTTATTCATTTAGCCATAAGACTTCACCCTCTATCTCTATCCGGACAACTCCTTTTCCTAATAGACCTCGGCTGTCCCCAATTAGTCGGCCCACAAACTGAATATCCCATAACACCTTTCCAACTAAGCCTTTGGGCCGAGAAACACTTCACGCTCGGCCCAAACCATTATTTTGGGCCCAAACAGAGATCTAGTAATTTTAGAAATGGTGATCATATCATATACATCATAAAAGAGATCATAAAGAATGTGTTTGATATGACCCCTAGCTCATTACATCATAAATGAGATCTAGTGTTTATATTTGAACCACATACATCATAATGTATATGCAATTCATCAAAAAAAATATATGTGATATACACAAGTTAGGGTATTTCCATTGAAAAGTGTTCCCTTGTGATATGCTCGATTTAGACATAAAAGATCTTGTTACCTTGAGAGATGTATGTGATATATTCGAAGTGCGGCGGCAACTTCGGAAGACATAAAAGTGTGCCGGCAATTCATGTCAACTTAGTATATCTTGGATTAGACAACATAATCATAATCATAATAGTAGGAGGATTGAATATCTTATCATAATAGTAGGAGGATTGAATATCTTATCATAAATTATTGAATATTTTATCATAAATTTCCTCCTAGATAGTCTCCCGATTGAAGAAGGATTACTCTCTCAATTGGTATCTAATGAGATAAAATTATTAATTGACATAGTGTTGTACATGCCACTTGTTATATAATATGGTATTACTAGCATTATTGTAATCAATACTCGTATGAAAAAATTGCAAAGTATGCTAAGAATTTCTTATTTGTTTAACTCCTCTCCCAAAAAAAAATAGTTCCTCTAAGATTGACATATCTCATTATTTTGGTCCCTAAAGTATATAATATATCAATTTCATCATTGAAGTTTACTATTGCACATAAATGTCATCCAATTCCATCAATTGTCTAGTTTGTTTGATGACATGACACCTAGAACTATTAATTTTAGGCCCCTGACATATAACCCTTAAGCTTCTTAGACAGAATTAGAGTAACTATTTCGATTAGCTTACTAGTTAGAATACGTAGTTGGACAGCCTCAGTCCAACATGCTAGGCTTAAGCCCATTATAAGTATTACTTGTCTCCCAAGTAAGAAAACTCTAATTCATGCCAAATTAGGAGTTCCTTAAGATATTATTTGGGTTGATGAATGCTCTAGTGGCTATCATAGACCTAAAGAACTAGTATTCCGTCCATACTGCAACATGTTTGTAATGGTCTTCATTGATGATATTTTGGTTTACTCCAAGAGCGAGGTCGAGCGTGTTAAACGCTTGCACTTGGTCTTAAAGAAGCTAAGGTATAATCAGCTTTGCTAAATTTAGCAAATGCCAATTTTGGTTGGATTAGGTGTCTTTTTTTGGGGCACATCATTTTAGCAAAAGGTATTCTTGTCGATCTTCAAAAGATAGCTGTAGTGGAAAACTAAGAGCGGCCATAAAATGTTGCGGAGGTACGAGTTTCATTGGTCTTGCTCACTACTATCGACACTTTGTGAAGGATTTCTTAGCCGTAACTTTACCTCTAACAAAGCTGACAAAAAAAAGAGTTAGGTTTGAATGGGATGACGATTGCAAGCAGAGTTTCTAGCAACTGAAGTACTGTCTCACTCATGTTCATTTTCTAGCACTTCCTACCGAGATCAGAAGTTTCGAGATCTATAAGGACGCTTCATTGAATGTTTTGGGCTAACCTAAACCTAATATGTAAGGCCTAAGCACCTTTCATTTTAAAAATGAGTGACGGGATTTTAAAACCGCACAAATTTAACCCTCTTTTTGACAATTGTAGTATAGGTGTAAGTAGGGTATCGTTCTAGGCCGGGGATTAGGAGGGATTGCTAATCTACTCTAAAATTAATTTAAAAACGTAAAAACAAAATTTACAACACTAAACTAAAATAAAAACACTTAACTAGAATAACTCAAAATAAAACTAACAAATAAACTAAAACAAATCAAAGGACTCAAAACAACTCAAGACTCTAGAAAACACAAACTAAGCTAAAAACTCGAAACACACTAAAAAATGACTCAAAATAATAAAAACAATTTAAAATAAAAACTAGGAAATTAATTAGACGGAATTTAAATTAAAAGATTAAAAATAATAAAAATTAACTAAATAATAATATTTTAATAATGGGGGGGTTTGGTTTTGACGAAATGCAAATTAAACTTAAATAAATTACAAATTGACAAAAACATAAAATTAAAAGTGAACGGATAGACGACGGATTGGCTAGAGGATTTTTCTTCACACATAACACAAATGCAACCTAAATTGATTTTCAGTTATTCTTTCAATAAATTATGAATTCTCAACGCCCCAAATTAACCATGAATTACATAGATTAATTCTCAGATTTTCCTTAAGTTAATGGATTGGATGATTGCATACGACAACCCAAAACATTCCCCACAAGTTCCCTACATGAATTGCATAATAGAGATACAAGCGAGAATCATTAAGTTCTATGAAAACCATAAGCATTGACGAGGCACTTATTACTATGAATTGCATGAAACTTATGCCAAGAATTCACTTAACGCGATTGTGACTAGCAACCTTCACTACTCATGAATATAAGTTCATAACGATTAGGTGAAATTAACTTATATTCTAGCATCAAATTCATGTATGTAAATTAAGTATGCATTCTTAATCGACAAACACAAATAAGTTATTAATCAAGCAGTTAAGCAAATTAAATCACAACTCAGAAATCACAATTGAAGTTACCAATTCAAATTACAAATATAACCATGGTTTTGAATTAACCTCTAGCCAAACAAATTTAACTACACATTATTTATAACTTAAAACAGAAATTAAAACTGAGTTTGGAGGGATTAAACCAAAATAGAGTGTGAGGATTTGTGCACTGTGCAAGTTTTCTGTGCACCGTGTGCCTTGCTGCCAGAGGGCAGCGCCTCTCCCTGCGCTGTGGCCTTTTGATTGGTTGCTCCTCCCAGCTTTCGCAAGACTCCCCGTGCCTCTGTTTCTTTCTCTCGGTCCTCACTCCAATGAGCTCCTCCCAATTCTCAGCTTTGACTTTTCCAAACTGCCCAAATGGCCCGTGCCTCTCTGATTTCTTCTCTCGGTCATGATGCCTCCCTGAGGCTTGACGCCTCCAGCTCTGCGCCCTTTTCAGCGCCTCCTTTTCCAGTTCTTTTTTTTATATTTTCCAAGCTGCTCCACAGCTGCCCCGAGGCAGCTTCCCCTGACGCCTCTTTTCTGACTTTCCTCTCCGTGTATTACTCCCCCCAGCTGCTTGCGCAGCTTCTCTCCTGCGCTCCAAGTGGGCGCCTTCCTTTCACTGATCCCCCCTGAGCTTCTGTTTTTCTTTCTTTTTAAAATGCTGACCCCCACTGCCCAAAGGGCAGCCTTGATTTCTTATTATTTTCTGACTGGCCTTGGCCTAACTTTCCACTGAAGCTATCTTCATGCATGTGCGCTGGCTTCCATCTAATAATCACACACACATTATCACATTATATTAATATAAATATATAAATATATATATATATATATATATATATAAATATATATATATATATATATTATTTTTCAAAAGATAAATTCTATTCAACAAGCAATATAGTTTAGACAAAATTATTACTTAACACTTCACTTATTCTATTTTTATTTTCTTAGCTAGATAAATTCTATTAAAACACAAAAACAAAGTAAATAGCTCAAAATATAACAAACTAACTAAGAAAAGACGAGTGAATTTGATGTAAAAATGTATATAAATATGATCCGATCAAATACCCCCACACTTAGCTTTTTGCTAGTCCTCGAGCAAAACAAAGAAAACAGAAAAAGTAATAACATGAAAAACATTAGCTTCCCCCTATGTGACCCTCATAGAATTTCATTCGAAAACGCAAATCATCAAGAACCAAAGCTAGCACAAAACAACTAATCCCAGTTCATCTTCCTTATTCAAATATTAGCAGTAATCTTTAAATCATCCTTGAAGTGTAGTGTGTGAGATAGCCATGCTAATGCAATTTCAAGTTTTTATTTTTAAAATCATCATATGCAAACCAGCAACCTTCTCACGGGATATGCACTCAATCACACATGTGTTTAGTTTTAATGTGTTTCGCTCAAAGAAACAAATGTGAAAGATCTACCATAAGCTTGCATAAAAATCACTTCTCCACAGTCATAATTGCAAAACTTAAATCAAGAGGACTTTTATTGGATGTAATGAGGCTTAGGGATAGGGCTATTGAAACGAAAGAATAGGAAAACACAAGTTCCAAGCTACATTGCAAGCAATTCTTTTAGTTGAGATTTATAAGAACTCAAACTTTCCAACGATTCTTTTGACACTTCCAACCACACCCCTAAACTTAAACTTTAAAAACTTTTTATTTTCTTTGTATACAATCTTTTTTTTTTCTTTTTCTTTTCTTCTCTTTTCTCATTTTTTTTTTTTTTTAAAAAACACAAACATGAAATACCCCCACACTTATTCTTTTGCCAAACCTTCCAAGTACTTCACAAACATTTCTCAAAAGACAGTCTCAAATTGCTTGCTTGGAAAGGGTAAGGAAACATGCTTGAGGTATAAGGGTAGACATATCTGGTGATAAGAAATAAAAGGCTCACATATACGGCTCAAATTGGCAATCTAATGATATCATTTTTTTTTTCTTTAGGAAATATGGTTATTTGGGCCATGGTGGTGAACCTAATGCCTCTATCATTTTCAAGTTCATGCAATCAATGACAAATATTTCGAAAGATCGTTACGCAAGTTCTAGAGATGCATCTCACATAAGTTCATCACACATGAAAGAATAGGAGTGTATGAAAAATGCACACACTTTCAATAGGCTCAAAAACTCACATAGGATGTATATGGTCACTAAATTCACATATGAAGCTTTAATTCATGCTTTAGTTTCATATCAGCAAGGCTATGTGCATTTGGTTTTTCAAAGATGATCAAACATGTACAATGCTAACAAGAGAATAAGGAATTTCACACAACACATGTTAACTAAGTTCTTGATAATCATGGTTCAAATTTAATCCAATTATATCATTGGGTCGGGAAACTAATAAAAATCTAATTTAAAACAATAAGGAAAACAAGACAATATTTTTGGATTTTTTTTAAATTTTCCGAAAAAAATTAAATAAAACAAAACTAATTAAGAAAACAAAAAGCAATAACATGGAAACAAATGAACCAGTTCAAAGTCGAAGGTACAAAAATTTTCAATTTGGTCATTTTTTTATACTCTTGATACCCCCACACTTAAACTAGACATTGTCCCCAATGTCAGAAAACATTAATATACAAAATAAATATAAAAATAAAATGACTAAATGAAAAGAAACAAAATAAAGCAATGGAACTGAAAACTTCCCTAATTTGCAGAAAACCAAGTGATGACCCCAAGCGTAAATTTTGCAATCAACTTCAAGGGAGAAAATAACCAAACGTTCCTGCAAAGAAAAGAAATAAATCAGTTAAGCACGCAAGAAAATATAGAAAATATGCAAACGAAAAATTGAAAATGAAAATAAAAGATAACGAATAGAACTAATAGGCGGTCATTGGTCATGATTGTTGATTTTCCACAGCTTTCATCTTGAACTGGATGGGCCTCTTTCTTGCAAGTGCTCCTCAGCTTAGTTGAGGATGAATCAGCACGTTGTCTCCACATGCTTCAAGTAGTCCGGTCTCCACGCAGGTGTGGCATCTTCTTGAACTCTTGGATCATCTCACCTTCCGCCTTCATCAGGATGCACCTCAGACTCCTCCTGCTTCGTCTGTGAGGTACTTTTGTTTTTGAAGAAGTACCTCAACACAGGTTTATTTTTGAAGTGTGTTGGGAGGGGTCTGAGATGAGTACTCGAGAGCAAGACTAGGTAAGCAATCAGGATCTCACTTTCTCCACGTTCCTCAGATGAAGGTGAGGAGAAAGCATGATATGAGATACTTTTGCTTTTAACCTTTTTGATATGAAATACTTTTGCTCTGAAAGGTTTGTTTTCTGGGGTGATCCAAGGGATGAAGAACACTGAGTAACTCGAAAGCTTTCTTTGGGAAGACATTATCGGAGATGAAGAGAGGTTGAGAGGTTGAGAGGGTGTGAAGGTGTGCCTTTGATGTGGAAGGCGAAGGCCGAACTTATAGAAATTTGGCTTCACAACCGGAACTATTCCTTCACTATTTGTCGGCAACCGGTGGATGGATGAACAGTGCCCGTTACGCACTTTCTGACAAAGCTTCCGTAATTTCCGCGAAGCTGACTGCGCATGCGACGAGTGACGACAAATTGGAATGATGATCTTTTGAAAACCGGGGTTCAAAACCGGGTGCGGCTCGTGGTTTTCGCAACGCTCCACGCTGCACGTGATGAGTCACGACAAAATTGGAAAAACTGAACCACGTGATTGCTGAGTCAAGCCCAGCTTTTGAGAAAGGAAACGGCATTCGAGAAATGAGTGTCCAGCTCTTTCGATTTGCGCGAGGACGCGTCTTCAACCTCTGAGGAGCGCTCTTTGATCTCTGAGGAGCGGGCGCTCTTCATTTTCTTCTTTTTATAGAGGCATGAATTTTGTTTCACCTCACACTTGAACTCCTTTCCTCAAACACTCCCTTCTGTAAACACACATAATCTTTCCGAACTCTTCCTGCACTTCTGCACTTTTAATCTTTCCGATCTCTTCTTCCGCTTCAGCAATCTTAATTTTTCCGAACTCTTTTCTTCCTCAACCCCCTCTAAAAATGTCTTGCCCTTCCGACCGTCGCCTAAACTTGAATGTCGGGGAAGACGATGACTCATCTTCTCCGAACAACATTTGGAATCCGTCCTTTATATCCCCCAATGGTCCTCTTACAGTCGGGGACACAATGATGAGGAATGAAATCACCGCTACGGTGATTGCCAGAAATCTGCTCACTCCAAGGGACAATAGGATGCTATCTAGGCGGTCGGACGAGCTGGCCGTTCAGGAATCTCTGGCTCTCAGCGTCCAAAGTGCAGGCTCAGTTTCAAACATGGGCCAGGGCCTGCTTGCCAGATCTCGTCAGGTGGAGTCGCTGATGGCGGAGGTGGCAAGTCTTCGACAGGAGGTCAGAGGACTCAGGCACGAGAACAAGGAGTTGCACATGCTTGCAACTAGTTACTCGACCAGCATGAAGAGGAAGCTGGACCAGCTGCAGGAGTCGGACGGTCGGATTCAGAGCGATCATGAAAGGTTCATGGCGTTACTCCTGAGGTTTATGTTGCCTTCGTCCTCTGGAGTAGCACCAAGCGTTCCGGCTCCGAAGATTCCAACTCTGGCTCTTCGTCTTCCCGGAGCTCCGTCGACCTCTGGGGCGCCACCTAACCAATGACCAATGACTGCTATCAGTTTTTCGAATTATTGTAAATTTTTTTTTTTAAGTTTATTTAAATATATATATATATATATATATTTATATTATTATTATAATTTAAATAAACTTTTTTTTTTCAGGGTTATTTTAAGCAATATAAAATATGTAAATTGAAGTAAAAATACTTTGTTTATCCGCACTAAAAATAAACATTGCCCTTAATTTATTTAAACTCAAACTAAATAAAAATCAACCAAATAACAAAATTAACTAAACAAAACAAAATGAAAGTAAAAGCAATAAAGAAGAAGGTTAAGAAATGCAAATCTGATTGCTTGGGTTGCCTCCCAAGAAGCGCTTGATTTAACGTCTTTAGCCGGACGATTCTTTCCTTTAACCTCCCCTCGGCTCCATAGCATGGAATTTATCTTTTAATGGGAGGTGATACTTGAAATGATTCGGCAATGGTCTGAATTCTAGGGTAGGTGCCTGAATCATTAAAATCAGTGTGTTAGTAAAAATTAAAATTAAAATTGGAGAAGATGGCTTACTGTATCTCTCCGACATAAATTCAATTACAAACACCACATTTTTGGATATTTCCGGGATTTTGAACTGGGCCAGGTTGACTATGATGGTTGTGGCCTGTCCCGTGTCATCAAACTCAATTTCTTGGGCCTTTGTAGTCTTCATAGCCTTTTTGATGTATTCTTGATATTCTTCGCATTCTCTAGCCACTTCGCTATCTTGAATCTCTTTTCTTGGTGTGCAAGGTTCGGGAACTTGTTTTGGTGCACCAAAAATCGAGATATCACTTTGCACCTCTGGAAGAGCTTCCACAATGTCTATTTCACTTTCTTCGTTATTTGGAAAAAATCTGCAAGGAAAAGAGACATTTGGTGGAAAAATGTTAAAAGGAATTGAACTTGGAACAACCTCACCATAGTTGGACGACATAGGGACTTGAGGGGTTTGAGACAAGAATTCGTCTAAATTGCCCAAGTCGTCCTCCTCATCTTCTTCTTGCAGCGGCAATTCATCCAAGTTCGGGCTATGACTGGATGGTTCTAGAACAGCCTCATCCTCCATATCACCTTCCAAAGTGATGGCTTCTTCAATTTCAACTTCTGCCTTTGAATTTGCAATGGTGGAGTTGGAGAATTCACTTTGATCTTGAATCTGTGCCATGATCTCCATAATCTGACCAACTTGCCTCTCCAATTCATCCACCTTGTTGGTCCGGTCTTGCATCTCCTGGATTCGATTTTCCACTCCCTGATTCAAAGAGGAGAGTAACTTATTAAATGCATCATTATCCAGAGATGTACCTGAATCGAATTGGGCTAATTGTTGTGGTGGCTGTGACGGTTGACATGGCCATTGATAGAACTCTTCCGATGACGGCACTTGCTCTTCTTTTTGTGAGCCCTGCGTCAAAGAAATTAGTCCTTCAAGAATTTCATTATAATTTACGGCCATACTTGAATTCGATTGGAATTGTTGTGGGTGATGCTGTGGTGGCTGCATAGGTCTGGAATAGAACTCGTCTTGCTGCCAATATCCACTTTGTTGAAATTGCTGAGGTTCATCCCACATCTGATTTGAATAAACTCTCCAATCCGAATTGCAAGCGTTGGAATACATGTTGCCCCTTGATTGGCTGTGGCCTTGATATCCCCAATCATCTTCATATGCAGAAAATTGAGGATATTGTTGAGTTTGATATCCTTGCCCATAGGGCACATCAAGTGTAGGGACACTTGGCATTGTGGTCCGTTCGGCATTATGCGACAATTGAGAAGTAAGATTTGTCAATTGAGCTTGAATACTAGCAAAATCCATGTCTTACTTCTCTAGTACCTAAAATTAAAGAAAGAGAAATAAATCAAATACCAACAGTAAAATACATAAACACAAAAATAAACAAAAACACAACAAAAACACAAATATAAAAATAAACACAAACAAAAATAAAAGGATTAGCAAAGTTGCTAATCCCCGGCAACGGCGCCAAAAATTTGACGGGATTTTAAAACCGCACAAATTTAACCCTCTTTTTGACAATTGTAGTATAGGTGTAAGTAGGGTATCGTTCTAGGCCGGGGATTAGGAGGGATTGCTAATCTACTCTAAAATTAATTTAAAAACGTAAAAACAAAATTTAAAACACTAAACTAAAATAAAAACACTTAACTAGAATAACTCAAAATAAAACTAACAAATAAACTAAAACAAATCAAAAGACTCAAAACAACTCAAGACTCTAGAAAACACAAACTAAGTTAAAAACTCGAAACACACTAAAAAATGACTCAAAATAATAAAAACAATTTAAAATAAAAACTAGGAAATTAATTAGACGGAATTTAAATTAAAAGATTAAAAATAATAAAAATTAACTAAATAATAATATTTTAATAATGGGGGGGTTTGGTTTTGACGAAACGCAAATTAAACTTAAATAAATTACAAATTGACAAAAACATAAAATTAAAAGTGAACGGATAGACGACGGATTGGCTAGAGGGTTTTTCTCCACACATGACACAAATGCAACCTAAATTGATTTTCAGTTATTCTTTCAATAAATTATGAATTCTCAACGCCCCAAATTAACCATGAATTGCATAGATTAATTCTCAGATTTTCCTTAAGTTAATGGATTGGATGATTGCATACGACAACCCAAAACATTCCCCACAAGTTCCCTACATGAATTGCATAATAGAGATACAAGCGAGAATCATTAAGTTCTATGAAAACCATAAGCATTGACGAGGCACTTATTACTATGAATTGCATGAAACTTATGTCAAGAATTCACTTAACGCGATTGTGACTAGCAACCTTCACTACTCATGAATATAAGTTCATAACGATTAGGTGAAATTAACTTATATTCTAGCATCAAATTCATGTATGTAAATTAAGTATGCATTCTTAATCGACAAACACAAATAAGTTATTAATCAAACAGTTAAGCAAATTAAATCACAACTCAGAAATCACAACTGAAGTTACCAATTCAAATTACAAATATAACCATGGTTTTGAATTAACCTTTAGCCAAACAAATTTAACTACACATTATTTATAACTTAAAACAGAAATTAAAACTGAGTTTGGAGGGATTAAACCAAAATAGAGTGTGAGAATTTGTGCACTGTGCAAGTTTTCTGTGCACCGTGTGCCTTGCTGCCAGAGGGCAGCGCCTCTCCCTGCGCTGTGGCCTTTTGATTGGCTGCTCCTCCCAGCTTTCGCAAGACTCCTCGTGCCTCTGTTTCTTTCTCTCGGTCCTCACTCCAATGAGCTCCTCCCAATTCTCAGCTTTGACTTTTCCAAACTGCCCAAATGGCCCGTGCCTCTCTGATTTCTTCTCTCGGTCATGATGCCTCCTTGAGGCTTGACGCCTCCAGCTCTGCGCCCTTTTCAGCGCCTCCTTTTCCAGTTCTTTTTTTTATATTTTCCAAGCTGCTCCACAGCTGCCCCGAGGCAGCTTCCCCTGACGCCTCTTTTCTGACTTTCCTCTCCGTGTATTACTCCCCCCAGCTGCTTGCGCAGCTTCTCTCCTGCGCTCCAAGTGGGCGCCTTCCTTTCACTGATCCCCCCTGAGCTTCTGTTTTTCTTTCTTTTTAAAATGCCGACCCCCACTGCCCAAAGGGCAGCCTTGATTTCTTATTATTTTCTGACTGGCCTTGGCCTAACTTTCCACTGAAGCTATCTTCATGCATGTGCGCTGGCTTCCATCTAATAATCACACACACATTATCACATTATATTAATATAAATATATAAATATATATATATAAATATATAAATATAAATATATATAAATATATATATATATATATATTATTTTTCAAAAGATAAATTCTATTCAACAAGCAATATAGTTTAGACAAAATTATTACTTAACACTTCACTTATTCTATTTTTATTTTCTTAGCTAGATAAATTCTATTAAAACACAAAAACAAAGTAAATAGCTCAAAATATAACAAACTAACTAAGAAAAGACGAGTGAATTTGATGTAAAAATGTATATAAATATGATCCGATCAATGAGCCGTATAAAGCCCGACTATATGATTTTCGGAAAGCAATCATCTCCAAATATTTTTCACCAAATCCACCAATCTAGGCCCTTGAAATTTGATTCAACGGCTAAAGTTATTATAACTTTTAAAGGGCCCCTGTTTTTAGTCGTTGGATCAAATTTCAAAGGTCCGGATTGGTAGATTTAGTGGATTTGGTGAAAGGGATCCAAAGATGATCCCTTTCCATGATTTTATATACTCTTTTTGTTTTGTTTTTGCTCTGGTTTTGATTAGCAAATTGCAAAGTGTAGAGTGTATTTATTTATGGGAAAATTTTATTTGAACCCTGATTTTGTATCTCTACACTAGGCCTGGCAAACGGGTCGTGTCTGTCGTGTTCGTATTGTTTCATGTAACACCTGTTATCTTAACGGGTCATTTCGTGTCACACCCATTATCTTAAAAGGTCCTTAACAGGTCGGGTCACTTTACTCGTAAAGTGACCCGACCCGTTATGACCCGATATGACCCGTTAAGAAAAATATATATTTTTTCTTAAATTTGCACATACCACACATTGCCACATAAATATTACTTCAAAACATTAAAACACATTTTTTGTTTAAGTAATACATTTACACTCGAAAATAAGAGCCTAATAAACAAACATCCGCACACTACTAGTCTATTACAAAATATTAAATGTGCAAGGACATGCAAAATGAAAGATTTTTTGTTTTCAAGGTTGTGAAGTCATTCTCAAAAGTTTAAACCTTGCCAATGAAACTCAAAACTTGCATGTTATTCCTTTTACAAAATCCTCATTTTTGATTGATCATCATGACATAAGATTTTATGGTATCCACTTGTGTAAATATTTTAAATTGACGATCAAATTATTTCATTGTATTCATATAGGATCAAGGAATGTATCTATAAAAAAATCATCAAAATTGGAGTTAAAATAATCGTTAAATTGTGATTTTTCGTTTTATAACCGTCGAAAAGTTTTGTTCATTACTTGATCTTTGAATGTTTGTTTTTTGCAATTTTTAGCGTATGCGATCTCAAAGTATATACAAACATGTTTAACGGTTGGATTGTTGAAATTAGTTTTGTAGAATGCATATCCCATCAAAACAATAGATTCACTAACACTTAAGAGTTTATTCATATTTTTATTAAGTATAACGTAAGATTTTGTAGTATTCACTAGTGTAAATATTTTTAATTGAAGATCGAGTTCATTTATTGTATTTATATAGGGTCAAAGAGTACATCTGTAAAAAAATCATCAAAATCAGAGTTAAAATAACCGTTAAATCGTAATTTTTCGTTGATAGCCGTCGAAAAGTTTTGTCGCATTATTTGATCTCTGAATGTTTGTTTTTTACAATTTTTAACGTATGCGATCTCGAAGCATATATAAACAAGTTTGACGGTTGGATCGTTAAAATTAGTTTCGTAGAATGTATATCCCATCAAAACGATAGATTCACTAATACTCAGAGTTTATTTATACTTTCATTAAGTATAACATAAGATTTTGTGGCATCCACTAGTGTAAATATTTTAAATTGAAGATATAATTCATTCATTGTATTCATATAGGATCAAGGATTATAACTATAAAAAATAATCAGAATTGGAGTTTAAATAACCATTAAATTGTGATTTTTCGTTTAATAACCGTCAAAAAGTTGTCTCATTACTTGATCTCTGAATGTTTGGTTTTTGCGATTTTTGGTGTATGCAATCTCGAAGCATATACAAACAAGTTTGACGGTTGGATTGTTGAAATTAGTTTCGTAGAATGTGTATCCCATTAAAATGATAAATTCACTAACACTTGGAGTTTATTTATACTTTTATTAAGTATAACATAAGATTTTGTGGTATCCACTGGTGTAAATATTTTAAATTGAAGATCGAATTCGTTCATTGCATCCATATAGGGTCAATGAATGTAGCTGTAAAAAATCATCAAAATCGAAGTGAAAATAACCGTTAAATCGTGATTTTTCGTTTATAACTGTCGAAAAGTTTTGTTCCGTTACTTGATCTCTGAATGTTTGTTTTTTGCGATTTTTGGTGTATGTGATCTCGAAGCATATACAAACAAGTTTGACGGTTTGATCGTTAAAATTAGTTTCGTAGGATGCGTATCTCATCAAAACGATAGATTCACTAACACTTAAGTTTATTTATACTTTCATTAAGTATAACATAAGATTTTGTGGTATCTACTAGTGTAAATATTTTAAATTGAAGATCAAATTCATGGATCAAGGAGTGTAGCTATAAAAAATAATCAAAATTAGAGTTAAAATAACCGTTAAATCGTGATTTTTCGTTTTATAACCGTCGAAAAGTTTTGTCCCATTACTTGATCTCTGAATGTTTGTTTTTTTGCGATTTTTTACTAATGCGATCTTGAAGCATATACAAACAAATTTGACGGTTAGATCGTTGAAATTAGTTTCATAGAATTCATATCCCATCAAGTTCAATAGTGTGTGTGTATATATATATTTATTTATTAAGTAGATTTAAATATATTTATTTTGTAAGTATAACACTTATGAAATTGAATGGTATGTATATTTAAGTCGATCCAATGGTCACCAATTTTTAAAATTTAATTTAATATATATATATATATATATAATTATTATAGTTTTTAGGGGTATAAAATTGTTAAATTAATATATATCATTGTTATAGTATTTTTTTAAGGTTATAAAATTATAAAATTAATATTTTGCTTTGTATCGTGTTACCCACGTGTATATCTGAACTAACCCGTTATCTTAGCAGATGCTTATCGAGTTACCTGATAACGACATGATTCGTTATCGCGTTGACCCGAACACCTGTGTTGAGTTATCGGGTCGTGTCAAAAATTGTCATACCTACTCTACACCTAACTTATAAAATTTGTCCATCAAACACCCAAATTTACCCGTAAATAAATAAATGAAAACAAATAATATTAGAACTCAAAACTCACACGAAGTGCAACAACAATATTATTATTCTATCTCAACACTCCACCCCTCACTTTTTTTCCGATGAACCCAACGTGCCATTGTGTCATATAAAATTTCTCTTTATTTATTTATTTATTTATTTACTTTATTTCTTTCTTTCTTTCTTGAGAGGTAAGCCAATGTCTCTTTATTTGTAGCTGTTTGCTTCTCTCAGTCGAGCACTCTCCAAACAACAATAAACAGCAGAAAAAACGAAGAAGAAGATGAGCAGCATCGGAACAGGTTATGATCTCTCCGTCACCACATTCTCCCCCGACGGCCGCGTCTTCCAGATCGAGTACGCCGCCAAAGCCGTGGACAACTCCGGGTACCTACCTTTCCGCTCCAAACCCTATTTTCTTCCCCGCGGCAATCCAAATTCTCAATCTCCAGCATTTTTCGCCATCTGATTTGGGGTTTAAGGGCTTTGTAATTGTAATTTTTTTGTGTTGCAGGACTGTCATTGGGATCAAATGTAAGGACGGCGTTGTTATGGTAAACCCTTTTTTCTTTTTCTTATAAATATTTTGAAATTCTTGCTCTCGTATGCTCGGATATTCAAACTTAGGGTTTTTTTTTCTTTATTTAAATTGATTTATTCTGAATTTCAGGGTGTGGAAAAGCTCATAGCGTCGAAGATGATGCTGCCCGGTTCTAACAGAAGGATTCATTCAGTTCATCGCCACTCCGGGATGGTATTTACTTGGATTCTTTATAGAGTTTTACTGTTTTGTTTAATCTTTATAGAGTTTTACTGTTTTGTTTAATCTTTATAGAGTTTTACTGTTTTGTTTAATACCCAGTTCTACTAAATGCTCAGGGAGCTCACTTATGGTTAATTTGTTAACTTTTTGGTTTTTAACATATCTATTACTGCTAATTAAGGAGGTCAGGATTTTGTTGTGGTCATGATTAGTTTGAATGTTCGATTATATGTTCCATGGACGCCTATAATGTGGGGGAAATTCCATGTTCTTCATAAGAAATTTGAAATATCAACTGAGTCATAAAGGGAATGGAGGGTGTGAGGAAGGTGTGTTTCTCTTGCTCTGGTCTGTAGCTGTGTTTTGAAAAGAAAGAAGTGTTTCTCTTGCGGCTTAAAAATATGAGAGATCTATCTCTTAAACTTAAAGCAATCCTGGTGTTCAAAGAGTTTGATTTATTTTCATAAATTTACAGGCCCCTTTTTTACTTCAACCAAACAGGAGTTAGTCACAGCTGAATATCTCTGACTTACCCTCCATATCTTAACGTATATGCTCCTATGCTCATCATTGGGATTGTATTTGAAAACAAGTAGCATATTGCTGCTTATTTTCAAATGCCATTGGGAACAGAAAGTCACACGTTGGTTTGAATCTGCAAGACTGGGCTAGCCTGAATCTTGTATCATTCATGCATTTCCTTTGAAGATTTCCTTATTCATCTTTTGTCAATCTGGTGATATGTTATTCTGAACAGCATGTGAATTAGTTATAAAGTTGATGCATCTTTAATTCCTTAGATCATTGGCGGATATGTTGAGATATTCAAAGAATGTATGATATAGACAGATTTTCATATATTTTGTGCCAGATCTAGATTTTTTGACAACTTATGAGATTCATCTGATAATTTTGGTTGCTTAACTATATCCAATCAATTTTACCATCAGAGAACCTTTCAAAATTAGCTTGTGATGCATTTTGTGATATTTACCGATTACAGGCAGTGGCAGGATTAGCTGCAGATGGGAGGCAAATTGTTGCTAGGACCAAGTCTGAAGCCACCAACTATGAAAGGTTTGCCTTTTCCTTTGGATTTCACTTGTAAAACAAACAAGAAAACATTGAAGGTTTTTGTTCTTTAGAACGTCTAAACATTTTCTCTCTCTCCCTCTCTCTCTCTCTCGTGGAATTGTGTTAATCTATCCTCACTTACTATCCTTACATTTTCTCTTTCAGTTTGTCACACTAGTATAATTTGAAAGAACAGGTCTGTTAGGCTTGATTTGTGTTTAAATATCAACTTAAAGTTGGTCTAATCAATCTGAGTATATATATTCTTACTTTGGCTTTTCATGTAGTTTAATGAGTCAACAGAAAGGCCCAAAATCTTTTGTTTGGATCCCATTTGCACCTTTATAAAATGAAAATAATTTCTGGTCCCTCACTTGGTGGCTATTATCTATTTTACATTACACGTATTTTCAGGAGTCAGGACTTGTTTATTGTTGTTTGACGCCTGTTAATAATGGACATTAAGAGGTCAATTTTGTTAGTATCCGCTCAAGTTATCTAGACAGTTTGGTTGGTGAACAAGTTCTGTAAATTTTGCATTGTAATTGTATGCTTGTGCATAATCGTAAAAAATATTATCTCTTCCTATGTTAGAATATTACCATTTGCTATTTCATGATTGGCTCGTAATTATACATGATTGGTCTGTGTACCTTTTATTATGTTCTTATTTTTATGATTCTTCCTGCAGTGTGTATGGTGAACAGATTCCTGTTAAGGAACTTGCTGAACGTGTTGCTAGTTATGTGCATTTGTGTACACTATATTGGTGGCTCAGGTTTGTTGAGAACTGACTTTTCATGTTGTCATTTCAAAGGTTCTATTCATCCCTTCTGATTATCTGTGAAAGTTATTTGCAGACCTTTTGGATGTGGGATAATCCTTGGTGGTTATGACAGAGATGGGCCACAATTGTACATGGTTGAACCTTCAGGTGTTTCTTATGTGAGTTTCCTTTCATAGCTGGTTGTCATTGCTATAAGAATAGTGTTTATCCTTGAACATTTTAATTTATCGTTTTAATTAATTATTTTTTGTATTAATCTTTGCTTTTGCATATTATCTAGAGGTATTTTGGTGCTGCAATTGGAAAGGGCAGGCAGGCTGCCAAGACGTAAGTTGAGAGTTTGCTTTCTAAATTTTTCTGACAGGATATTGCAGCATTATAAACTTTTTGCCTTGTGTGAAAATCTTCCTATTAATTTGGGCTCAATTTGGTCTATCTTGGTCACTCTGAAAGCTTGTGATCAGAATAGGGTAAGAACTTGGGTGGAAGGTGTATGGAACATTTTGCTTTGATAAATGTTGAAAAGAGAATATAGAATGTCTATAAACCCCGAATCAAACAAGAATTGAATTAGCAAACTGTAAGCCTTGAATCAAATAGCCAAATACCAAACCAAAATCAATCTACCAGGCTGTATACAGCCTATACTAACATGAAGGATTCTTGAGCATGTGTTTTTTACATTTTAACAAAGACATTAATGTCAATTATTTTATTATTTTATTATTATATTTTATTGTGCTGAGAAATTTGAATGTTGATACTTATATATCTATGTCATGTGATGACAGAGAGATTGAAAAGTTGAAGCTCTCGGAGTTGACTTGTCGGCAAGGAGTTATTGAAGTAGCCAAGATGTGAGTGACATATACCACGAATACTTTTCTATCTGGCATGTTTTAATTTGATGATGATGACATCTTGCTATAGACTTTTTATGCATGAAGTTATATTGTTACAAGGTCTTTAAATAATGGTTTGTTTCTCAACCTTTACATCAGATGTGGTTGATAAACAATGTAACCTGTAACCTGTTCAAGACAGATGGCTCCCTTTTTACCCTTTTTCTTTTAAAATTCAGCATACCTAAGTTTTGTCATTAATGTGAAACTTCCATTCTTTTCTGTACATATGGAGATAATAGCAAGAATGGTTCATCCTTGGTAATATTTGTCATTTAAGTCTAATCATGTCACTACGAACAAGATAAAGGTCTGCAAGCTATTTTTCCCCTTTTAACTTAAATATTCACTGATGCACAACAGCATTTATGGAATTCATGATGAGGCGAAGGACAAAGAATTTGAGTTAGAAATGAGCTGGGTTTGTGATGAATCAAACCATCTGCATCAGAAGGTATCTGAATTTCTTTCCGAGTTCAAGAAACTTGCAAATTTCAAACTAATTTACGACATGCTTTTATTTTTATTTGCCACATTTGCTTTTCATGCCATCCTTTTGACATTTTGTGCTTTCAGAAGTTTTTTTGTGTTAATTCTTTTTTGTTTCATTTTCTATTTTCCTTTTAATTGACTGATACGCATCACTCTTTGTGAATTCTGAACATGAGTCCATAGCTTTTCTTAAGGATCCACCGATCACTTGAGTGGCCCATGATTCCATGACCAATAACCTATATCTCAGTTGGAGGATGTAGAATTGTACATTTCAATTGAGGGTCTCACAAATGTTAAAGTTTGGAACAAAAATTGAGAATATTTTTGAGCCTGAGCTGATTCTCTTTATTTGTATGATCAATTTCCATCTAGATTTATTTATGCAAAAGATTTTCATTATGATCTAAGACTGTTAATTTGTATCAATGTTTTAAAAAAAACCCGCTCCACGGCATGCCTAGCGGCTTTGGAGGCGGGGCGGGGGTGAAAACGCCTCTAGCCAGTGGAAGTAGGCAAAAACCCACCTAGATGTGGTCGAGGCGTGCCTTAGGGCGTTCTGGGCATTTTCATTTTATTTTATAAAACTTCTTCTCAGTCTTCTTCGTTCGACACTCGAGCACCCGACAGCCTTACGTTCTTCTTCTTTTTCTTTTTCTTCTTCTTCTTCTTCTTCTCTGTGAAACGCTGAAACCCTCCCTTCTCTTATTCTTGCGACACCACACCACCAACCGAGCAGCCCCGCCACCACCCACCGAAGAGGGAAAGTGAGAGTGAGCGAGAGTGTACCAAGGGAAAGAGAGTGGGTGGGGGATGCATGTGGACCATATTAGTGTTGTAAAATGAGTGGATATTAACGTAGGAAAGAGACTGTTTGTTACCATTTTTTTTTTTTTTGGTTTTTTGTTTTTATTTTATTTTAATGTTTTTAAGTTAAACTTGTTTATGACTTGTGCACTTTTGAATGACAAAGGATGCTTGTTTTACAAAGTATTATATTTTATATCTACACACACACACACACACACACACACACACATATATATTACAAAATTTAGGTCCCATGAGGTTTCACCTCACACCTCAAGGCTTTTGCATAGCCAGGCCTATCCATGAAACACCTCTCCTACGTCTTTGCCTTCTAAAACATTGATTTGAATACAATCCTTTTTTGAGTGCTGCTATTTGTACTACATATATTGACCACCTTGCTGACCACCTTTCAAATGGAGGTAGGTAGGACCGACATTGGTGGGGCCCACGTACCTCTGTTTGGTGGTAAGAAAAATGTGGTAAAGGAAAGCATTATGCTTCTCATTTTGAAGGCTTAGTTGCTGTTTTTAGTCTCTTTCCTCGTTAAAACGCAAGTCATCTCAACTAGTACAGGATTTAGAGTTTGTAGTGTTTGATGTGCGGTTGTAATCAGTTGTGTGATTCCTAGCTAGAAGTGCCTACTGATTCACCGAACTTGTGTACTATATACTCCCACATTTATTCTTTTAATCACATTGGATGATTTAGCATGGAAGGTTCTGATGCATTTAAACGAACAATTTTCCAACGCCCATGTGTTTCTGTTAGCTACCTCATACCGTTTATAATTCTTTTTGCCTTCATTGTTTTTGTTGTTTGTGTTCCCTTATCGGTAGTTATATTTGAAAGGCTGTGTTGCCATACTGCAGATTGATGATTTTGTCATTGGTTATTCAGGTTCCGGATGAGCTTCTAGAGGAAGCAAAGGCAGCGGCTAAAGCAGCATTGGAAGAAATGGATGCAGATTAAGAAGCTGATGAAATAATGTGTTAGTATTCTGAAACCCTACTAGAAGAACATCAACAGAAGAAAAAGGGTCAATGAGATAAGAATGATGGATTTTCATTAGCCAATTTGGGCTGCTGAAGGATTTCTTGTACGTTAAAATGTTTAATTTACCGACGACGTGGTGCAAACCTCATTTGTAGGATGTTTGAGAAACAGTTTCACTTACATTATTATGCACATTCTCCTTTATAACTGCTGAAGTAATTCTGTTATTTCACTTGTGAGTTTGCTAAAACTTTCATTTTCATTTGAGTGTGTTCTTTGACGGAGTTCAATTTTTGTTTCTGAACATATTTTCGGGTTTCTCCGGAAACGAATAGTTTTTCTTTCTTTCTTTTTCCTGACATGAATCATATCAATCAAAATTCCCATCTATGCATAACATGAAAATAGTGTTGGGAACGAAATGCAACCCTTTATACGGCTTGCTCGGTTGCTCCCGCGCTGCCTGCCCTCTCCAACTCCCTCTTCTTCCCATTTCATTTAAAAAACTCTTGGATGCTATTCAAGTTCAGAGCTACTTGCGGACCTAACCAGGCAAATTACGGGGAGAGGAATTTATAGGAACTAATTTCTCACGTCTCCTTTAGAGGATGAAAAATAGAAATTTATTTCGTGTCTTTAAAACTAAGAGGTGTTTGATAATCATTTAATTTGGGCTTTTTATTTATTAGTACCTCATTTAATGGTGAATACACCTCATATTAAAATGTAACATTAAATGACTTGTATATCTTACTATGTAATGACAATTTTAACCTTATAAAGTTTTAAAAAGTAAGAAATTTCTAAACACAACCCGAATATCTTCTTCAACTCTCAAAATCCCTCTCATCTTCTGTTGTAGAACAAACCCTAACCAATGAAAGCTACAGTCAAAGAGGCGCTCCCTTCAATAACCAATGAAACCTACAATCCTTCAGGCCGTACTTTGTGTTCCAGTAACAGATACAATCAAAGAGGTACTACCTTAAGGATTGATAAGCAGAACATGAATTAATGCTTGCCTTTATTTCTGTTAGAGAAGGAAGCGATACCCAAATGAATGGAAGGTTTCCATTTCCCTTATTTTCTCATGAGCTCTAAAATTATTTTCAAGCATCGTACTACCGGGGAAAACCAATAATTTCTCATTCCTAGGTCTACTTCCTCACAAGTCAAATGCATTCTAGAGGAATATGCTAGATTTATTATATATTTGAACCACATACTAAAATTACACGATGATATGTGATATCTTCAATTAATATCTAATTAAAAAAATTATTAATTGACGTTGTACTATACACGTCACTTGTCACATAATATGGTATTACTAGCATTATCGTAATAAAAACTAGTGTGAAAAAAATTGCAGAGTATGTCAGAATTTCCTATTTGTTTAACTCCTCTCCCAAAAAAATAGTCCCTCTAAAATTGACATATCTCATTATTTTGGTCCCTAAAGTATAAGATGTATCAATTTCATCACTAAACTTTACTATTGCACATAAATGTCATCCATGTCATAAACTTTACTAATGTGCATAAATGTCATCCGTGTTATCCAATTCCATCAATTTTCCAGTTTGTTTGATGACATGGCACATGTGGGACTACTAGTTTTTGGCCCCTGACATGTGACACTTGAGCTTCTTAGTCAAAATTAGAGTAAATATTCTGATTAGTTGACTAGTCAGAATACATAATCAGACAGCCTTAGTCCAATAGGCTAGGCTTAAGCCCATTATAAGTATTACTTGTCTCCCAAGTAAGGAAACTCTAATTCATGTCAAATTTGAATACCTTAGGTATTAGGCAATGTAATCATATAATCCTAAAAGGATTGAATATTTTATCCTAAATTCCCTCCTAGATAGTCTCCTGATTGAATGGGAATTACTTGGTCAAGATCTTTATGAATACCCTACTTCGGGTATTTATCTAGGAGAATTTATGGATCTCGAGTGATCTCTTTGACTTCTCTATGATCATCTAATATCAACACATATTCTCTACATGCCATTCATCTACACATAGACGTTGAGACTCTTCTCTCCTACACATGTAAGTCAAGGCATCTTCGTCAAGGATGGTTCATGATGTCACACACACCACACCACTTCATCTCTAGAACTATACCCGTGATTTGATTCTTCTTCCCGGAGATATGTAAGCAGTCTAATCATGGATTCAATCACAAATCCCCCCTCAATCAACCCCATTCACACTTTGCTGAAGTTAATGGGTGATTCTGATTAACTACCTCCTTGGTGTGCATATGTGTGCAAATTTGGTTCTAACAATTGGTGCTTTTATTAGGAGATCGAAGAAGAATCCTTTTTCATTTCCAAGATTTAATATATTGTATATGTTCAAATGTAGGAATATGGTTAACTCCTACTAATCTTTTGTAAAACTAGTAAACAAAAGATTCATTAACATCTTTATGAGAAATCAAACAATTTGATCTTTTCTTATGAGACGCTTATAACTCCCACTAGCTTGCTTAGGTTCAGGGTGGAAGGATCTCTACAACTTATACACCTTGTGATTCCTAGTCTTAGACATATATCATCAAGACTATCTTGATAATGGTTTCGAAAACCCATATTATGTCCAAACGTTGAATCACCGTTTAGTTAGCAAGCAATCTTCGAATTAATTGAAATCAACATGGTTTGTGGATCTCTACAACTTATACACCTTGTGGTTCCTAGTCTTAGACATATATCATCAAGACTATCTTGATAATGGTTTCGAAAACCCATATATGTCCAAACGTTGGATCACCGTTTAGTTAGCAAGCAATCTTCGAATTAATTGAAACCAACATGGTTTGTGGGGAGTGAGATTGAAATTTTACACATTCACACCAAAATGGTTTATGGGGAGTGAGATTGAAACACTTACTTTTAGTCTAAGTTCATTTTTAATTTTTTATGTTTTAAATAAAGTGAAGTTTAATTTTTGTTATAAATAAAGTAATAATTATTCCACCCGAGGCTTTGCTTAGTAACCAGGCCAGGGTGGTTAGTTGGTTTCATAGCCTTTTCAGCTTGAGTTAGTAAGTTTTTAGGGGTGTTCTACACCTAGTGCCCTAAAGTCCTTGTGGTTTGGGAGTCATTGACCTAAAGCTCGTTACTTGGGTTGGACGAAATCCTAAGGAAACTGACATTGCATGACCACTACTATTACTGAAAAAATTATGAAAAAAGAAATGAAAAAGAAAAAAAAGTCGAAAAGAAATATATATATATATATATATATATCTCAATATGCATGTGTAGAAGTATTAAATAAAGAGGATGAAAGGTAAGGATTTTAGTCGAATATCCTTAACTATGTTGGTTCACTTTACACCAAAGGAAGTTCACGAATTCTTTTCTAATTGATTCTAAATGTCTTAGACTCCGTGGTGGGATTAGTTGAAACTTTTGGAAAGATGTTCTAATTTTTAACGTTTTCTATGTATTGCAACTTGAAGATGAAAATTTTGTCTTAGTTGAGTTTTCATAAAGTTTTCTAGTTTGTTAGTTTTTAATTTCTTTTGATGAGTTGATTTTATACTTTATATTTTTCCCTAATCTTAGTTATAATTTATTGATTATTTTGGTAGAACTTTGATACTTTGTTATGTATTTTCAATGTAGGACATTTGACTTACTCTTGAACAAAAAATGAATAAACGAATGAATTGTGGAGTGATTCCAATTGGAGGATGTTCTTGAGTTTTTCAAGATGATTGTACCAAAGTTTCATATTTTTCTACCAAGCTGTTTGACCGTTGCGAAGAAATGAAGACCCACCGCGCAACTTTCTCAGATTAATATTTTTGGACGTTTTTGGTATTTTGAAGGTCAATATAGCATATTTTGAGGATAATTTCTTTTGAAGATTTGTTGGCGACGA
This sequence comes from Crataegus laevigata, assembly GCA_963580275.1. Lineage (NCBI taxonomy): Eukaryota > Viridiplantae > Streptophyta > Magnoliopsida > Rosales > Rosaceae > Crataegus > Crataegus laevigata. The sequence continues at coordinate 16,846,560 of OY756953.1, read as the reverse complement.
CTTAAAATTTCAAAAGAGAACTTTTGGGACCAAATCAGAGTTGATTTGGTGGGTCAAAAGTTTGATTTTCTGAGAAGTCCAAATTTCAGTTTAAATAGGAAACTTTTATTTCCTAATTATGTTATTCTATTATGTTTCCTAGTTTTTAGAAGACCTTTTCTAGGTAGGATTTATTTTGTAGTAGCATAAATAAGGCTTTTTTTTTTAGCCATTAGGGAGGGAACGCACGCACGCACTATTTTTGGCGAATTTCATACTTTTTACATTTTCTATTCATGTTCTTAATAATATTTTGTTTTATGGTTGTTCGTAACAAATTTCCGTTTGCTAGGGCAATGCCTTGAGCCTGAGCATGAATATATAATCTTTATTTAATTGCTTATGATATTATGTGACAACCCGTCCCGATATATATATTAATTAAGTGACGAATTGACGAAATTACCCATTCGGGGTCATGTACGTATGCATGTGTTTTGTGTGTGAGGACCAATCAATTGTGGCCCTCAATAATTGGGGCCAATGAGATATTTTGTATCCTTACACTTTAGTTAGTTTTGGTCCACACATATCCACCCTCACCTCACTCCCATCACTCTCTCTCTCTCTCTGTCCATCACTCTCAGACTCACTCTCTCTCTAACTCTCGAGCTCTCTCTTTTTCTCTCTTGCCATCTTTGTACGGACACGCCCAAGGAACCACGAAACTCAACAGATCGAACAAACCAACACCACCATTCGACTCCTGAAAACCATACGAACACAGTGGTGCCATTTTCAGGTAAGAACTATGTCGTTTTCACGTCGAAATCACAAGCACCGATCTTGGCACTGTTCATGAACTTTTTGTTGGTTGGTTTTTAGGACAATCTAAGCTTATAGGAAGCTTCTTGAGGTCCTAAGGAAGCTCGGAGTGCTTCGTTTGGAGGAATTGGACGTCGGGATCAAGAGGTCGAAGTTTGGCCGGATTTTCTCTTATTTCTTCGATGAGATCCCGTGAATTTTAGAGCTCTAAATTAGTATGAATGTGTTCTACATGTTATTAGCTTCAATTTGAGACAAGAATCATGGAAAATGGTTCAAAAACAAGAGAGATATGTCGATTTTAAGATTTTCCCAGAATCCGGCGAACAGTCGCCAGCGACCGGCGACTCGCCGGAGAAGACGACGGCATATTCCGTCAGTTTTGACGGAATATGATAACGGTGTTAACTGATGCTGTTAAAAGATAACGAAATATTCCCAGTATATACATGACGGCGTTAACTGACGCCGTCAGTGTGCATGTCACGTGGCCGGCGCGTGGAGGCCGGAAAAATTATTCTAAAAATTCCTGGGTGTTCGTGACGTCGAGTAGGTCACGTTGGTATATTCAAATGCCAAAATTGAGCTATCTATGAGAAGTTATTTCCGTAGTTGCGTATATGTGCTTAAATAACGTATTTTTAGTAATTTCTCATATAGGTAAGACGTATTCCGAGGACGAGCGTAACCAGGCTAGACGTGGGGGATACGACCCGGCGACTTATCAGTGAGCGGGCAGCTATTTTTCCGTATAACCTATATATATATATATATAATGATTTTCCCAGAATCAGATTTTAAATGAAAAGTACGTTTTATCGACATGCATATAACTTAATATGGACGCATGAGTATTCATATATACATTTCATGCATATGTTGGTGCCGAGGACGCCAGGTAGGTACATGCATAGTTGAGAAAGAACAGACGATATATGATGAGATATGATGAGATATGATGTGATATGTTAGCTTATAAACCTGCACATATTGTTAGTGCTCACGCCCAGAGATAGGGGCACAGTCTTTCACGTGTTGTTCACCTCCCGCACCGCATGCTCGCCTTGGATCCAAGTTAGGTGCACAGTCTTGTCGTATAGACCACCTTTGAGTGGATTCGACATGTAGGTGACCCGCGTTCATTCGCACAGTCTTCACGTGATTGTAGCACTAGAGCATTTGTATATTGATACAGTGATGTGATGATGATATGATGAGGATATTGATGTATGTGCAGTATAGATATATGATGAGATTGAGATGTTATGAGCTATATGTACAGCCAAGGGCTGAGTTGATATGTGACGACCCGTCCCGACATATATTAAATATTATTGGTGAAATGACGGAATTACCCCTTCGGGGAAATTAGTACGTGTGTTGTGTGTGTGTTTATTGGACCACACACATTATTTGTCTTCACACCCACCGACACCTACACTGTTTCTCTCTCTCCTCAGTCTCTCTCTCTCTCTCTCCTCCCTCGACAGACTCTCTCCCCCTCGCCCAGAAACCGTACGGCCAAGGCCAAGGTTGGCCAAAACTTCACAGATCGAACCATCCATCACCACCATTCGACTCCTGAGCCTCCTACGAGTACGTTGACACCCATTTCAGGTAAGGTTTCGTTCGTTTTCACGCCGTTCTCTCGATGTACGGTTTTGGCACTGTTCATGAACTTTTCATACGTTGTGTTTTAGGCAAAACTAAGCTCACCACGAGTCTTAGAAGGTCCCAAGGAAGCTCGGAGACGTTCGTTGGCTAAGCGTTGACGTCGGGATCGTCGAGAACGGAGGTGGCCGGTTTTGGAGAATTTCCCGACGAGAATCTCGTTGGTTTTCGAGGTTTCTGAAGGTATAGACTTATTCTACCCTTAATTTAGAGCACGTAGGAAGAAAAATGAGAGAAAATGGTGAAGAAATGGCCGAGAAAAATGGAGTTGCAGGTTTCCGGCGGCCGGTGGCCGGCGCCGGCGAGAGCTCCGGCGAGCTCGAGGAAGAAGGCGCGTGGCGCGTACGCGCCTGCGCGTGGGGGGCGCGTAGCCCCGTGCCTGTGCTGGCGCGTGGGGGCGCGTGAGACTCCAAAAAATTATTTTAAAAATATAGCGACGCTCGTGACGTCGAGTAGGTCGCGTTGGTATATTCGTATGCCAAAATTGAGCTATGTATGAGAAGTTAATTTCGTAGTTACGTGTATGTGCTTAAATGACGTATTTATAGTAATTTCTCATATAGGTGAGTCATACACCGAGGACGAGCGTAGCCAGGCTAGACGCGGGGGCTACGACCCGGCGACCTATCAGTGAGTGGGCAGTTTTTACCGTATTTCCTATATTTTATTATTATTTTTCCCAGAATGAAATAAATGAATGTTTATGAGAATTTTATGCCATGCAAAGTATTCATATATTATTTTTATGCATTAATGATTGCATATTCGCATGTTGGTGCGGCGGACGCACAGGTGAGTGCCAGGTGAGTACATGCATTAATGAGAATCGATAAACTAGCATTGATGAGATTTATACACAGCCGAGGGCTGAAATGATTATGAGACATATATGCGGCCGAGAGCCGAGATGATTATGAGATATACAGGCAGCCGAGGGCTGAGACGATTATGAGACATATATGCGGCCGAGAGCCGAGATGATTATGAGATATACAGGCAGCCGAGGGCTGAGACAATTATGAGACATATATATACGGCCGAGAGCCGAGATGATTATGAGATTTATATGCAGCCGAGGGCTGAGATTGTTTACCTGATATTTAACCACATCATTAGTTTTTGATTTAGTTTCCGTGTTGAATATTTTGGCATGGCATACATACTCTTTCTGCATGATTTTGAAAATCTTCGTATATTGAGTATATATTTTGATTCTGGGAAATTATACGGGTTTTACGGTGAGGGGCTATACGATTTGAATAAAGAATGGTTTGAAAAAGGAATTGTTTTACTGACCCACTCAGTTTTTGTTTTTCGCCCCTCCAGGTTCTAGGTAGCGAGAATTACGAATTTGGCACTTCGAGGACTCCCGGCTTTCTGACAGCGTCATTCTTATGTATGTCACCGAGGGTGTAATTAAACCCCTTTTTCTTTATGCTTGACTGCAGTTAAACTTAGAACGCTCTGATTATGTATAAGTATTGTTTTATGCATCTAGTACACTATCGTACCTAGGTTGCTAGTGGTTCTGGTTTTAATTAATTCGTTCTTAGTTTTCGATCCTAGCTTCCGCATATCGCACATGGCTACGTCACACTCACGTGACGGCCAGCACGCCCCATTCTCGGGTGCGGGCGTGTCAGTTTGGTATCAGAGCCCTAGGTTGCAGTCTTGCATATTTTGTGAAAATATTAATGACTTGGTGTCTTTTGTCAGAACTATGCCGCCTCGTCGTGAGCCTCGTCGTCCTTCTGAGCCCATGTTCCCCAATATTGCTCAGTTAGGGGAAGCTATTGCCCATGCATTTCAGAGTATTATCCGTCCTCCTCCTCCCCCTCCTCAGAGGACACCCTTGGAGTCAGTTCATAACTTAAAGATTAACTCATTAGACGGGAGTGAAGGGCCTGAGGGTTCTGAGAAATGGTTCATGCATCTCGAAAAGACTTTCGAAATTCTGACGAGTCAGGGGAATTTACAGCCGAATAAGTGGGTGGAGACGACAAAGTGGTTTTTGACCAAGGAACCAGCTTCGTGGTGGATTGAGTTATCTAAGCCCATGCCTGAGGAGCAGGCAAACGATTGGGGGGTATTTAAGGAATTGTTCTACCGAAGGTTTATTCCTCCAGCCTACATCGATAGAAAGAAACAGGAGTTTACCAATCTCAAACAGAAGAATTTGGGTGCTAATGACTATTACCGTACCTTCACTGATCTTTCGCGTTATCACCCGGATGTTGCCGCCAATCAGGAAGAGATGTTGCGCCGATTCAAGTTGGGTACCAAGAAAAAAATGGCGTACGATTGCTACCGGGTTTCAGTGCACCACTTACCACGAGTTTTATGAGATATTGCTTCGGATTGAGGATTCGGAGAACATGCCGAGTGATAGTGATGGGGAGAAGGAGACCAGTCAGGGTAAGAATAATAAGGGCAAAGGCCCGTACGTTCAGGGGCCCCGGCAGACTCAGAACTTCAAACGCAGTGGGGCCAGTTCTAGCTCCTCGAGTGGAGGCTTTAGTTCCACCGGGCAGAGAGGTGGAGGCCGATTCTTCGGTGGTGCCAGAGGTCAGAGGCAAGGGAACTCTGGGAGGACTCCTTTGTGCCGTCAGTGCAACAATCGGCATTCTGGCGAGTGTCGGCGGGGTACTACGGGATGCTATACTTGTGGTCAGGATGGACACCTGGCGAAGAATTGTCCTCAGGGCCAGCAGAGGTCCCAGCAGAGGCCCCAGCAGCCTGCCTTACCGCCGCCAGCACCGATTCAGCAGCAGTTTTCTGGTCCTAGTGGTTATGCTCAGAGCAGTCGTGGTGGAGCCTTTCATTACTCGGGGGATCCTATTCCGTATTCTTCGGACCAGTACCAGCCTCAGTACCCCATGGATCCTTACCACCAGAGTGGATATAGCCAGTATTCCGGAGGGTATATGCCTCCTCCGCAGCAGTACCCAGGTGGGTATCAGCCCCAGCAGCAGTTTACGGCAGGTAGCTCTCAGTGGTATTCAGGGGGACAGCCCCAGCAGTTGGATACTACCTCTAGTGGTGTTGGATCGTCGAGGCAGACTGGATCGTCGAGTCAGGGACGAAACCCGCAGGGGCGTGGGATGCACGCAAACCGAGGTCGTGGAGGACGTCAGCAGACCCAGGGTCGTATCCATAACCTATCACTTCAGGACGCGCAAAACAACCCGGATCTGATTATGGGTACGTTGAATGTTCTTGGTCATTATGCTAGAGTCTTGATTGATTGTGGTGCTACTCACTCAGTTATTTCTCATACATTTGCTCAATTAACTCAACCTCAATTTTCACCCCTGGGGTATGAGTTGGAGTTTGCTATGCCAAGAGGGGAGAAGTGTTACGTAGATTATGTATATCCAGAATGTCCCGTGATAGTGGAGAACGTGGTTATGCCTGCTAACCTCACTCCGCTAGATATCGTCGACTTTGATGTCATTCTTGGCACTGATTGGTTGCACTACAATCGTGCCAAGATTGATTGTTACGGGAAATCAGTAACTTTTCATCGTCCTGGATTACCGGAGATAACTTTCGTTGGTGAGCGCAGCGGAGTTAGACATGGCGTTATTTCGGCTGTGAGAGCCAAGAAGTTGCTGACGAAGGGTTGTCAGGGATATCTAGCTCATGTGGTACTTAATGACGACGTTCCTACAAGCTTGGAGGACGTTCGAGTGGTTAGGCACTTCGCCGACGTATTCCCTGATGAATTACCTGGATTGCCGCCAGATCGTGACGTGGAATTTACGATTGATTTGTTGCCAGGTACTAATCCTATCTCGTTGACTCCATATCGAATGGCACCTGCCGAGTTACGAGAATTGAAGATTCAGTTGCAGGAGTTACTTGAGAAGGGGTTCATTCAGCCCAGTACTTCACCTTGGGGAGCCCCAGTTCTATTTGTCCGGAAGAAGGATGGTACCTTGAGATTGTGTATCGACTACAGGCAGTTGAATCGGGCGACTATTAAGAACCGTTATCCGTTGCCGCGTATCGATGATCTTTTCGATCAGCTACGAGGTGCCTGTGTGTTCTCGAAGATAGACTTGAGGTCAGGCTACTATCAGTTGAAAATCAATATTAACGATGTTCCTAAGACTGCCTTTAGGACTCGTTATGGGCACTATGAATTTCTGGTTATGCCATTTGGTTTGACTAATGCACCAGCTGCTTTCATGGGATTGATGAACAAGGTATTCCAACCGTATCTGGATAGGTTCGTTATTGTCTTCATCGACGATATCTTGGTGTATTCTAAGTCAAGGGCTGACCATACTCGACATTTATCGTTGGTATTGAAGAAACTGAGAGAACACCGATTATATGCTAAGTTCAGCAAATGCCAGTTTTGGTTGGACGAAGTAGCATTTTTGGGTCATGTTGTGTCAGCTCAGGGTATTCAGGTCGACCCTCAGAAGATAACTGCAGTGGAGAATTGGGAACAGCCACGAACCGTCACCGAGGTCAGGAGTTTCCTTGGGTTGGCAGGTTACTATCGGCGGTTCGTTAAAGATTTCTCGATTATGGCGCTACCGCTGACAAAGTTGACCAGGAAGGACGTTAAGTTCGAATGGGATGGTGATTGTGAGCGGAGTTTTCAGCAGTTGAAGCATTGTCTCACTCACGCTCCTGTCTTGACGCTTCCTGACGATGGTGGTAATTTCGAGATCTATTGTGATGCTTCGTTGAATGGCCTAGGTTGTGTCCTGATGCAGCATGGTAGGGTGATTGCTTATGCCTCACGTCAGTTGAAACCTCATGAGAAGAATTACCCTACCCACGACCTGGAGTTGGCTGCCATCATCTTCGCTTTGAAGATTTGGAGACATTATCTTTATGGTGAGAAATGCAGGATCTTCTCGGACCATAAGAGTCTCCAGTACATTTTTACCCAGAGGGAGTTGAATCTTCGCCAGCGTCGATGGATTGAGTTACTGAGCGACTACGATTGCACGATTGAGTATCATCCTGGTCGTGCAAACGTGGTAGCTGACGCTCTTAGCAGGAAATCCCAGGGCAGAATTAATGCTTTCCATGCGAGCCGAGTTCCTCTCATTACCGAGTTGAGATCGACTGGAGCGCAGTTGGAATTGGAGAATTTGACGGTGGATAATCGGGAGGAAGCCTTACTTGCTAGTTTCCAAGTCAGGCCCATTCTAATCGACCGGATACTTGAGATTCAGTCGCATGACGGCGAGATTCAAGAACTTATTCAACTGAGGAATGATGGTAAGAAGAAAGACCTGCGAATCAGAGAATCTGATGGTATGCTTATGCAGGGAAACAGGATGTACGTGCCGAATAATGCCGAGTTAAAGAAAGATATCCTAGATGAGGCGCATATTTCAGCTTATGCGATGCATCCGGGAGGCACGAAGATGTACCATACCATTCGACCGTTCTACTATTGGCCGGGTATGAAGAGAGAAATCGCTGAGTATATAAGCAGATGCATCATATGTCAGCAAGTCAAAGCCGAGAGGAAGAAGCCGTTTGGGTTGATGCAACCCCTACCCATTCCGCAGTGGAAGTGGGACGATATCACTATGGATTTCGTGTACAAGCTTCCTCGTACTCAGAATGGATATGATGGAGTTTGGGTGATTGTCGACCGACTCACGAAGTCGGCGCATTTTATTCCTGTCAGGGAAAAGTTTTCGTTGGATCGGTTGGCCGAGCTATTTGTATCGAAGATCGTGAAGTATCATGGTGTTCCAACGAGTATTGTCTCTGATCGCGATCCTCGATTCACCTCTAAGTTCTGGACTGCCTTCCAGGGAGCATTGGGTACGAGACTGTTGTACAGTACGGCTTATCATCCTCAGACGGATGGCCAATCAGAGAGAACTATTCAGACTTTGGAGGATATGCTGAGATCCTCAGTTTTGCAGTTTGGCGACTCATGGCATCGACGTTTGGATTTGATGGAGTTCGCTTATAATAACAGTTTTCATTCTAGTATCGGGATGGCACCGTTCGAGGCACTTTATGGGAAACCATGTCGTACACCCCTATGTTGGTCAGAGGTTGGCGAAAGAGTTTTAGTGGGCCCTGAGATAGTAGAGGAGACTACTCAGAATGTTCAGGTTATTAAGGCTAATCTGAAAACCGCCCAAGATCGCCAGAAGAGTTTAGCGGATAGGCATGCTACTGACCGAGTGTATAACGTTGACGATTGGGTATTTCTCAAGTTATCGCCTTGGAAGGGTGTGGTTCGATTCGGGAAGAAGGGTAAGCTGAGTCCTAGGTATATTGGACCTTATCGGATCACCGAGCGAGTCGGTGCTGTAGCTTACAGGCTTGAGTTGCCGTCGGAGTTATCCAGAGTCCATAATGTATTTCATGTTTCGATGCTTCGACATTACGTTTCTGATCCATCACATGTGATCCCTCATCAACCTTTGGAGATCAGTTCTGATTTGACTTATGATGAGGAACCAGTGACGATACTTGATTGGAAGACAAGGAACTCAGGAACAAGACTGTACGTTTAGTGAAGGTTTTGTGGAGGAACCACTCAGCGGAGGAAGCTACCTGGGAATCTGAGGACAGGATGAGAGAGACGTATCCGAGGTTATTCTATGAGTATTAGTATGTTTATGCGTTGTATAAAATTTCGGGACGAAATTTTTGTAAGGTGGGTAGATTGTGACGACCCGTCCCGACATATATTAAATATTATTGGTGAAATGACGGAATTACCCCTTCGGGGAAATTAGTACGTGTGTTGTGTGTGTGTTTATTGGACCACACACATTATTTGTCTTCACACCCACCGACACCTACACTGTTTCTCTCTCTCCTCAGTCTCTCTCTCTCTCTCTCCTCCCTCGACAGACTCTCTCCCCCTCGCCCAGAAACCGTACGGCCAAGGCCAAGGTTGGCCAAAACTTCACAGATCGAACCATCCATCACCACCATTCGACTCCTGAGCCTCCTACGAGTACGTTGACACCCATTTCAGGTAAGGTTTCGTTCGTTTTCACGCCGTTCTCTCGATGTACGGTTTTGGCACTGTTCATGAACTTTTCATACGTTGTGTTTTAGGCAAAACTAAGCTCACCACGAGTCTTAGAAGGTCCCAAGGAAGCTCGGAGACGTTCGTTGGCTAAGCGTTGACGTCGGGATCGTCGAGAACGGAGGTGGCCGGTTTTGGAGAATTTCCCGACGAGAATCTCGTTGGTTTTCGAGGTTTCTGAAGGTATAGACTTATTCTACCCTTAATTTAGAGCACGTAGGAAGAAAAATGAGAGAAAATGGTGAAGAAATGGCCGAGAAAAATGGAGTTGCAGGTTTCCGGCGGCCGGTGGCCGGCGCCGGCGAGAGCTCCGGCGAGCTCGAGGAAGAAGGCGCGTGGCGCGTACGCGCCTGCGCGTGGGGGGCGCGTAGCCCCGTGCCTGTGCTGGCGCGTGGGGGCGCGTGAGACTCCAAAAAATTATTTTAAAAATATAGCGACGCTCGTGACGTCGAGTAGGTCGCGTTGGTATATTCGTATGCCAAAATTGAGCTATGTATGAGAAGTTAATTTCGTAGTTACGTGTATGTGCTTAAATGACGTATTTATAGTAATTTCTCATATAGGTGAGTCATACACCGAGGACGAGCGTAGCCAGGCTAGACGCGGGGGCTACGACCCGGCGACCTATCAGTGAGTGGGCAGTTTTTACCGTATTTCCTATATTTTATTATTATTTTTCCCAGAATGAAATAAATGAATGTTTATGAGAATTTTATGCCATGCAAAGTATTCATATATTATTTTTATGCATTAATGATTGCATATTCGCATGTTGGTGCGGCGGACGCACAGGTGAGTGCCAGGTGAGTACATGCATTAATGAGAATCGATAAACTAGCATTGATGAGATTTATACACAGCCGAGGGCTGAAATGATTATGAGACATATATGCGGCCGAGAGCCGAGATGATTATGAGATATACAGGCAGCCGAGGGCTGAGACGATTATGAGACATATATGCGGCCGAGAGCCGAGATGATTATGAGATATACAGGCAGCCGAGGGCTGAGACAATTATGAGACATATATATACGGCCGAGAGCCGAGATGATTATGAGATTTATATGCAGCCGAGGGCTGAGATTGTTTACCTGATATTTAACCACATCATTAGTTTTTGATTTAGTTTCCGTGTTGAATATTTTGGCATGGCATACATACTCTTTCTGCATGATTTTGAAAATCTTCGTATATTGAGTATATATTTTGATTCTGGGAAATTATACGGGTTTTACGGTGAGGGGCTATACGATTTGAATAAAGAATGGTTTGAAAAAGGAATTGTTTTACTGACCCACTCAGTTTTTGTTTTTCGCCCCTCCAGGTTCTAGGTAGCGAGAATTACGAATTTGGCACTTCGAGGACTCCCGGCTTTCTGACAGCGTCATTCTTATGTATGTCACCGAGGGTGTAATTAAACCCCTTTTTCTTTATGCTTGACTGCAGTTAAACTTAGAACGCTCTGATTATGTATAAGTATTGTTTTATGCATCTAGTACACTATCGTACCTAGGTTGCTAGTGGTTCTGGTTTTAATTAATTCGTTCTTAGTTTTCGATCCTAGCTTCCGCATATCGCACATGGCTACGTCACACTCACGTGACGGCCAGCACGCCCCATTCTCGGGTGCGGGCGTGTCATGATAACTAGTAGCGATATGATTATTAAAATGCATCGCATGGCATGACATGTGAGATTCAGATTTGGCATTGAAACACATTGCATGGCATATTATGAGATTCATTGAAAAGGTTTTATGCTGAGAAAGGTTGTGATATATATGTACGTATTATTTTCTGGGAAACTATACAGGTTTTACGGTGAGGGCTATAATTTTGAGAAAAAAAAATGATTTTGAAGAGATTTGTTTTGCTGACCCACTCAATTTTGTTTTTTGCCCCTCCAGGTTCTAGATAGCTTGAGTACCCGAGTTGGCTAGCGAGGACCCTTCGGCAGTTCTGACAGACTTGCTATTATGTAGGACACCTGTTGGTGTATTTGAACTTATTTATTCATGCTTGACTGCACTTGACTTAGTACGCTCTGGTTATGTATAATTACTGTATTATCACTCTAGCACGATATCTTATCTAGGTTGCTAGTAGTTTGATTTTGATTAGTTCGTACTTCGTTAACGATCCTTGCTTCCGCATTGTGCACTTGGCTACACCACACTCACGTGACGGCCAACACGCCCTACTTTCGGGTACGGGTGTGTCATATTATGCATGCATACTTTGAATTATTAATCACTGTATTTAAACTATCTCTATATCTTAATACTTAGCTACCATTAGGATGTTTAGATAAGTGATTGGATGCAATTCGATCGGAATGCCACCGGAGGATTGAGCATTCTTCTTATGATTGGTAGTTGTAATTTCACTTAGAGCGAATGCCAAGTCTTAAAGGTTGAATGGTTTTTCAAAGGGTTTTCACAAAGCGTAATGAGTCATGCATGTTTATATTTGATCTGAGTGCCACAGATTGCATTTTGATATACGTTCTAGCTTGAAAGCCACAAGTAGAATATACATTAGGAGAACCTAACCTTCAGAGTTGCATGGGTAATTCATAAGTAATTAGTAAATCTACATATGATTGTTAAGGTGACGTCGTGTTTTTCCAAATTTATTTCTCAAAACCTTTTCTTTTTGATCTAATTTCTTCTTAATTGGTTACTAGTTTTTACTTTTATTAAATTCGTTTTTATTATATTTAAATTCAAAAACAACTGTTTTCAATCTTTGTTTTCAAATAATTAACTAAGATTTTGGTTTTGCATATATTGTTTTAAACAATTCATGTACAAACGACCTTTACTTGAGCCGTTTATACTACAACTACCTTATTCTTTTGCAAGTATTTTTAAGTGTTCTTATTCCTACTTTTGTAGGTGGTAAAAATCATATAAGTAAATATTGAATTTTTATTAGATTATTAATATTAGTTATGGCACAATTTAAAAAAAAAAAAAAAAGGAATCCCCACTTGGACAATTAGTTGTCTCGTGCTCTGCAACCCCAAACCCTAACATTCCTATATTATATTTTAATTTTATTTATTTACTCTCCCTCTCTCTCTCTCTCTCTCTCGACTATTCCCTCTTTCTCTCATCATTTCTGCAAACGAAGAATAAACAGAACCGCTAACCATCTCAGCTATTCTCAAATTTCTACCCTTATCAAAGATTTTATTTCACAAAGAGTTAAGCGGTGGAGGGATGTTGACAGAACAGCAAGCCATAGCTTTGTAGGTTTGTCGCTGTTTGCAAAACGGAAATAAAAAATAAAAAAAGATTCTGCAGGTCGCTGCCGCTGCTGGCACCTCCAAGGCTCCAACGGCTAGTTTGAAAGATGACCACTAAACAGTCACTAACCCCTACCTGCCAAATAGACCAAAAGAATCATATATGTATGTTTTGGGACCAAGATCTAATTTTTTAGGAAATTGTGTTATTAATGTTGGGTTTTTGTTTATCTTCAGTTAAAATAATATTTATAATACTCAATAGACTATTAAAAACTAATAAATTGTTTAACCTTCTAGGAATTGTGTTAATTAAATACCTTCACAATTCATTCTAAGAGACACATGGATCGTACCATTTGATCTATTGTTATATGCTTTTTCTGGGAGTTGAAGAGGGAGGTAGATCGGACTTATGTTCCTTTCTTCTTCTTTTTTTTTTATTTTTTTTATTTCTTATATTAGATGTGAAATTAGAAAGCCAACGGGATTAATGTGGGATGAGCTTGAATCAATGATGGAATTGATGTGGAATACAAACCAGACCAAGAAAACATAAAAATCCTTTATCCCAGACCTTCCTTGACACACCCCGACCCGAAATCAAGGCGTGTTGGCCGTCACGTGAGGTGACGTAGCCAAGTGCGCAGTGCGGAAGTACTGAAATGAAAATGTCAGTTAATAAAAACTAACCTAATTAATTTACACTAAGTGGATAAGCAAGTGAGAGTAACGATAATTAAAGATAATTACGCATAACCAGAGCGTAAGTAACCTAGGTGCAGTTCAGAAGATCAAATACTAATTATACAATACCAGAAGTAGTCCTACATTAATGGTGGTCTGTCAGAACCATCGTCAGCTCCTCATAAGCCACCAACAAGCTCTCCTACCTAGAACCTGGAGGGGCGCAAAATAGAAAGTGTGAGTGGGCAAAAACAAAGCTTTTCAAAACCTTTCACATATCAAAAGAAATAACCCCTCATTGTAAAACCCGTATAATATCCCAAAAAATAGAATACATAGCTATATCGAAACCAAACTCGAAATAGAAAAATCCATATATATGCCATGTCAATATCTCAGCAATATAAAATAAGTAAACTAGGTGAAGTGAATCAATGAAAGGTAAAGTGTCAGCCGGATCCACCTAGTGTGGCATGTACGGCTGAACCTATAGCTCATCAAATATGCCTGCACACGAGTTGGAACCACCTATAGTGGTCTGTACGACAAGACTGGGTGTAAATAAATACGCTCAAGTGCTACGATCACGTAAAGACTGTGCGATAAATCGCAGGTCACCTACGAGTCGGAACCACCTATAGTGGTCTGTACCACAAGACTGTGCACTTGACTTGGATCTAAGGTGAGCGTATAGTGCGGAAGGTGAACATCATGTGAAGTACTGTACCCTGGCCACGGGTGGGAGCACTAACACCGAGGTGCAGGTTAATGAGCTCTAAATGTAACCAATCATAACCATACTCACCTGGAACTTACCTAAGTGTCCACTGCGTCGAGCAACATTATACATTTCCATACTACTGCATAAATCAAAGTATGATGCAATAGACATGGCATTTAAAGAGAAATTTTATTTAAAACACATTTTCTAGGAAACGTAAAGTGTATATATATATATATATATATATATATATATATATATATATATATATATATATATATAACCAAAAGCCTACTCATTGATATGTCACAGGGTCGTAACCCCCGAGCCTTGCCTGACTGCGCTCGTCCTCGGGAAATGTCTCACCTATATGAGAAACCACTATTTAAACGCTATTTAACACACATAACCAAAACTATGAAATAACTTCTCATACGTTGCTCAATTGGGGTATCTAAATATATCATAGTGGCCTACTCAAGCCCACGAACACCCCATATTTTTAGAAAACAATTTCAACCACCCACGTGGATTCCCTAACTGCGTTAGGGAATATTCCGTTAAATATTGAAATATACCGTTAACTATAACTGACACCGTGAGGAATATTCCGTCAAAGTTGACGGAATATTCCTCTCCTTCTTCGTTGATTTGCCGGCCACCGCTGTTATCGCCGGATTCTGGAAAAACCTAAAATAGAGATTTCTTCATCGAATCTTAACCAAAATTTATGATTTTTATGCCAATTTGAAGCCCTAAACTCGAGGAATAAGTTTTTACCTATTAGAAGGTTTAAAACCGATGAGAGAAAGATCGGGGTTTTCTTGTAATTCGGCAAAAACCTGCAACTCAATAACCCGAGCTCTCTGACGTTAAAAATACTCCAAAGCTATTCTAAAATGCTAGGGAAGTTCAATAAATACCTTTCCCAGTCTTAGAATCAACAAAAACACCCACGATCACGTCGTTGTTACTGTGCACCTGCCGGAGCTTATGGAAACTCAGGGTTTTCGACGTCCGTTCTTTAAACCAAAGGTACCCCTCGACTCGTGAGAACACAAGGAACAAAGTGGTGATTTTGGATGGTTTGATCCGTGAAGTTTTGGTGTGGTTTGCGAATGTGTTCGTACGAAGTGTACGGACAAAGAGGTTTCAAGAAGAATAAGGGAGGAAGAAAGGTTACTCGTATGTGTGTGCGTGTGAGAATGGCCACGGGTTGGCCTAAAACAAAAGAAACAAGGGCCCGATTGGGCCACAAGACTTAGGGCTTAACAATTAAGTCCAAACATAATTAAAACCAACCTAAACAATTGATTGGTTCCAAGAATGTAGGAACCTAAGGGATTGGTCTTGGTTTAGATTTTCTTATTTTAGCCCAAACACAATCTAACATTTGTAACAATTTCATTACAAACCCAATTCGATCCTAGTCCGCGTCAAAGCGCTTTTAACGATACATACAATTTTATCACACTAAGGAGACAGTTTATTTCATACCAATTATATACATCCACATCACCAAGTCTTGAGGGTATTTCCGTCATTTCAAACGTTCAGGGATTAAAATATACCTTAATTCGGGACGGGTTGTGACATTCCTTATCTTTCATCTTCAAGCCAATTACACATGCACCCCCACCCAAACTCCTTAATTTTCACTCTATTTTGCTCTTTTGTTGGTTTTTGAAGATATGCAGTCGATTATGAAGTTGTGAGAGGAAGTGAATGGGTGAGAGGGTGGGGCAGAAGGAGTTAGACAGGGAACGGAAAAAGAAAGAGAGATAGTTAGACCAAAGAAAAAGGGAGAGATAGAGTAGAGTTCTAGAAAATGAAAAAAAAATGAATTTTTTTTAATTTCGAGACTACACCAAATGCTTCACTAAGTTAGTCCAGCTTAGAAGTCTATTCTAAGCCAATCCACTTTAGTCCCTAAAACTAGTCTAGTTCGAGATAGTTCCCCCAAAAGTTTGAAGGAATATGCCTGCATGGGCTTGGTTATTGCCCTATGTACTTGGCGTTGTGGTGGCAACATTTTTCCTTTTTATTGTTTTATCTTTTCATCATGTGTATCAATCCATATAAGTTAGGGGTAGGCAAACAGGCTCTGAACCCGAGGGTTGGGATGGGTCCAAATATCTGGGAAAACGGGTCCTCGACGCTAACCTTTTGTCTCTTAGTGTATGCTGTCAGTCAAGCTCTCTCTCAGTCTATCGACTCTTAATCTCTTAGACCCAAATTCACAGTGCAACTTTGTCATCTCAAGTCTTCACCCCTTTGCAAGACTCGTACACCTGTGCATTCGTAAGAACCGGGCCCTTATGGGCGGGGTTAGATTTGGTTTCTTTTTTAAAATATCACAGTTACACAATCCACTCCGACTCATCCCGTTTCGTTTTCAAACGGGTTTGGTCCCTTTAATTTTGGTTAGTGGCTCGAAACCTCAAAATCCATTCAATATATAAATTTTTGCACTATATTTGGTAGTCCAATAATTTTTTTTTTAATTTTAACAAACGATATAAGCTATATTAAGGGAAAAGGGGTGGGATTAGCCTCACAATAAGCTAATGTGGTTCAAAATCGTCTTTGGCGAACCGACCCATTATGGGCGAGGTTAGATTCGGTTTCATTTTTAAAATAACACGTTCCACTCTAACTCGTCCCGTTTCATTTTCAAATGGATTTGATCCCTTCAATTTTGGTTGGTGGCTTGGCACCTCAAAACCCATTCAATATATAAATTTTTGCACTATATTTTGTAGTCCAATATTTTTTTTTTAACAAACGATATAAGTTACATTAAGGGAAAAGGGGTAGGTTTAGCCTCACAATGAGCTAGCAATAATGTAATTCAAAATTGTCTTTGGCAAGAATTGAACCTAAGACCTCTTACTTATAAGTGAAGAAGAATACCACTAGACTATAGTAATAAGTAGCGGCACTTCAATAATTTAAACACCTTCCTTTTCTTTTTCTTTTTTTTCATTTGTGGGGTTTCTAATTTGTTTTATTGGATATTATTTTCTCTTTTTACTTGGGCACAAATAAATACTAAATAGAGAAGTCAACGATGTTTATATATACATAATTCATTAAAAATGTTGCGGGACGTAGCCGCGCCAATTCACTTTTTACTTTTCTTTTGATTTTTTTCTAAGTGGGGACTACAAGTGAAAAAAAAAGTTAGGATTTAGAGCATCTCTAATTAGATGGGGATTATCTACCCTCCCACTTTCCATCATTTCCTATTTGAGCGGTCACGGTTAAGCCACGTCAACATTTTATATTGATTTTTTTTATAGAGATAATAAGACAAAAACAATATGAAAATAAAATGTTGTCATGGCTTAATCGTGACCGCACAAATAAGAGGGGATGGAAAGTAGGAGGGCAGACAATCCCCTCCTCTCTAATTGAGTTCTGAAATAGGAACAACTATTGTATTAATTAAGTATAAAACAAATATTGGGATTAAAGATGTATAGGAACTCACCAGATACTTAGAGTATATAACCATATATAGGGACTGTATAGAGCATCTCCAAAACCATCACCAATGAGTACTCATTTAAGGACTTAAAGGGAATCTTTGTGTCCCTAAACGAATATTGCCTCCAATTAAAGAGTCCTTATAGTAGAATCCAAAATTTGAGGGTTTTTATGATTTTGTGAGAATTTGATTAAGTACACATTTTTTCTTACAATAATGCTATTCATACCATATTTTTATACTACATTTCTATACCATCTTAGGTGGCATCTGATGTGAACAGTCACATCATTTGAAAAATTTGCAAAATCCAAAGAAAGGGAGGAGAAAGACTCCTCGTATACCACAATCATCATTTAATTAACTAGTTTTTCTTAATTATTAGTTTATTAAATAATGAACTAAATTTAAAATTTTGATTAATTCAAATGATGTCGCTATTCACATCAAATGCCACCTAAGATGATATGAAAATGCGGTATAAAAACATGGTATGAGTAACATTACTTTTTTTCTTAGCATTTCTCTAGCATTAGTTTTAAAAATTCGAATTGCATACATTTCAAGTCTATATTCATAGTGAAATTTGAAACAATTAATGCATTTAATTGTGACCAAGAAAATAGATAAACACGGTGCTTCTCAAAAACAAATGACCATTATTAATAGTCATATGACTTGTGATTTGGACAAATCGTTTTACAAACCAGCATTGAATAACGCCTAAAAAAATAGACAATTTGGATCATTAAGTCTAAGATGGAGTTAAAAACAAACTGATTTTTACTTCATTCTAATCCAACTAGTTAAACTAATAAAAGTCGGATAGGGATTAAATCGATCTGAGTTATCCAACACTAATTACAAATTAAAAAATGGGCGGCGGACCGCAACAAGGGCGCGTGTATGACACTACCAACAGACAATCCAACGTCTTTTTCATTATTTATTCCCTTCTTTTCAAACGTTGCGTGGTTTTATTTTAAATTTTAGAGTATTTTATAATTAATTTAAAAGTAAGTCAGTAAAATTTGAATTATTTGTCTAAATAATAATTCAATATTTTTTTTTTCGCTTCCTCAAATTCAACCCCTTAATCAATTCAAGGACAAATCGCTCTCTCTCTCTCTCTCTCTCTCTCTCTCTCGAGCACGCAGAGTCTCTCTCTCTTCTCTTTGCATCGCTAAAGCCCTCAACCATCGCCTTGAAGGACAGCAATTGACTGAGTTTTTGGGCGATTTCTCATCTGGGTCTGGTACATTTCTTTCTTTGGTTTCGGTTTCCGCTTTCAATCTGTCTTTCTGGACGGTCAGTTTGGTCAATTTGGTGTTTCTTGGATGCCTTTGTGTTCTTGATTATTGAGTTGTATGGTTCTGATTTTGTTTCTTGAGTAAATACATATAAATCTGTAATATGTATTTTGTGAAATGGGAAAAAAGGGGGGATTTTTGGGCATTAGGATTTTGGTACTTTGATCTGATTTAGGTTTTCTCCTTTGAGGTGCCTTTCTTGCTTTCTGGGCAACAGGGTTGTTGTTTCTGTGGGTGTTTGCTTGAAAGATAAAGCTTTCTCCTTTCTATCTCATAGGAAAGATTAGCCATTTGGGTTTTGTTAACTTTATCATATTTGTATGGATATTGATTTGAAGTGAGTGAGCTGGTTTTGTTAATGCCTTTAGGTCTTAGAGGATTTCAGGATTTAGCTGTTCATCGCTCGTGTTTTAGAGGTTTCAAAAGTTATAATAGGCTAGCTTTTGCACTTCTGTTGACTTTTGTCGTCTTCGTTCGTTGAACGCGCTGTTGTGTTTGTCTTAAGTTTTAGCTTGAAGTATTTATGCCTGTAATTGGATTGTAATGACTAATGATTTTTGGTTTTGTGAACATTTCTTTCAAACATATCTTGTTTTCAGAACTTTATTGATTTATATTTTTGTAACTATAGCAATTGGAGAAAAACAGGCCTAATCTCGTTTGCAGCTTTCCAAACCATTGATCCCCTGACTGACACTCAGACAACCCTTAGAAAGCCAAAAACCCTTAGAAAACCAAAACAGTTTCGTGCTGTCATGCTCAAATCATCTGAACTAAGCTGTTATCAGGAAGCTAAGTTGTCTGCTTTAGTTTTGCAAAAGAAAGTTAGGAAATGAGAATGTAGGAAAAATAGGGTACAAGATGAAACAGTGAGAGGAGAGGACTTAATTGTTGCATGTTTGAACTCAAGTCAAACTTGATCTGTGAAGTTAGGTGATGTGCCATAACCATTTAGGTTGCTTCAGTTGTAATTGTAAGGGACATATACAGGATTGGATTGATAGTTATGAGGAATTTATGCTTCACAATGCTTTATGGAGGTAATGTCGTGTCCAATATATAATCATATTAGTTTGGAACCTTCATAATCAATCAAACTATGTCATTCTATTGATTGGCTCTTGGTATCCAGACTCTTGCACGGGCCAAACAGTTTTTGCAAAATATGTTCATATGTTAGTCACGTATGTGGTCTCAGTTATTCTTAATCTCTACCGGCCTACTTGCCCACTGTCTGCATTACAGTTTCTATGTTAAACTTTTGAGCGGCAAGGGTTTGTGCCTCATGGTTGTTTATTAGTCTTCTATTTTCATTGTGAGACATGACTGATCTTACTTCTACTTTCCTAATTTTTCATATCAATTGTTAGTTTGTTATTGCAGGTATATCCGCTTACAACTTGCCATATTCTAGCACTCTAATCAGTGCAGTTGGGAATTTTGTGGCACATAAATAAGCTGAGTTGCTGGTTCTCTTTTGGTAGCCAAAGTTTCTTGAGGACTACATTCCTTTTTTTTTCGTATGGTAATGTTTTGTCTCTGTACATAAAAATTCATTCTTTTGTTTTTCATCATAGCTTAATTATAATAAAATATAACATGATAGTTATATGGACTAGTATGGTCCGGTCCATACACTGGCACTGGACTATTAAAGGCAGATAGATCTTTTAATGGCATGCCTATTCTCACCCAAAACTAATTTGAGATTTTTCCATTCTACTTTTAAGGGTAGATGATGGTTTAACAATCAACAGCAATTCAGAGTTTATAACTAATCCTTGTAATATTGAAACATCGACATGGGAATATAGCAGTTCAGAGTTTATATGCACAAATTGTTTGTTTTTTTTATATGGAGTCTATCTTTCTCCTTTGAAACGCATGGATTGTCACAATTGTTCTTATTTGCAAGTTTGCACCTGATGAATTCTTCTTCTTTTTCCTTTCAAACTCTTCTTACAATTCTTTTGGTCATGTTAACATTTCAGGCTACGAATGAAAATCTCCCACCAAATGTAGTTAAGCAACTTGCGAAGGAATTGAAGAGTCTTGATGAATCCCCTCCTGAAGGCATAAAAGTTGGTGTTAACGATGATGATTTTTCAATCATATATGCTGATATTGAAGGGCCAGGCATGTACAATTATTTCTTGGCATAAACTGTAATTTACTCTTTCGCTCCTGCATCTTTTGAATAATTTTGAGATAATTACTGAGCTACGATCTTGGCCTTTGCAGCTGGTACTCCTTACGAGAATGGTGTTTTCCGCATGAAGTTGTTATTGTCTCGGGACTTTCCACACTCTCCTCCTAAAGGTTTGGTTTGGCTATGTTTTATCATAAATGACATAATCGATAACACTATCATTTAAGTGGACACGTCATATTTCTGTTGCCTCATTCTGTTTGGAATGCGTGACCATACAACTGAAGAAAGGTTTTTGTTGATGGAAGGCTTATATATCATTTAACTCTTTAGTCTCTATTTTGGATAATAATTTCTGGAATATAATTGTTGTAGGCTACTTCCTGACTAAGATTTTCCATCCAAACATTGCGACTAACGGTGAGATTTGTGTCAACACCTTGAAAAAGGATTGGAATCCAAGTCTTGGATTACGACATGTTCTGATTGTAAGTTCCCTTGATGGTTATTGACTTTCTTTCATTTATGCTTATTCATCTGAGATTTTTGTGTTCCCTTACAAACTCTAGTTGGTCTTGGCTTCATGCTTGTGATAACAGGTAGTCAGATGTCTATTGATTGAACCATTTCCAGAATCAGCGTTGAATGAACAGGCAGGCAAGATGCTGCTTGAAAATTATGAAGAGTATGCAAGACATGCAAGGTGAGTTATAGTCGTCGTGTTATCTGCTTCGTGTTCAGGTGACTGGAGCAGGGGAAGTTTGTATGTAAACTTTTGCATGCCTGGTTTTTTTTTCAGTTGCTTATGAATAGAAAATGAAAGATGCATATGCCGACTATAGATAATATTGTTGCATGACTATGAAACTTAAGTAGACTTCATCTCTTGCATGTAGGCTTTATACTGGAATCCATGCAAAGCCGAAACCCAAGTTTAAAACAGGAGCTATTTCAGAGTCGACAACTGCACTGAATATTGAACAAACTAACACTTCGACACTGAATGCTGATCAAAAGAACACAGCACCTGGTGCTGCCTTGCCAGTGATTTCTGCATCCCCATCCCCACTGGCGCCTATTACAGTCACCACTAGAGGAAACGGGCAGGATCAGCCAGCTGTTGTAGCTCCAATGGAGACTGGAGTAAGTGGGTCTGCTGCCGCTGCATCAGCAGCAGCAACTACTACAGTGAGGAAAGATGGCGGATTGACAAAAGCACAGGCGGACAAGAAGAAAATAGATGCGAGAAAGAAGAGTTTGAAGAGATTATGAAGAGGGATAAATGATTGATTGAAACTTGTGTTATGCAGTTTGTGACTTATTTGTCCTTGTTGTAGCTCCAAAGAGCCGAAACGTGTGTAAGAAAAATGATGGATTAAATTTAAGGAAAACTAATGAAAATGGCTTGAAAATCTTGAGTTTTAATGATAAGAATAAAATAAAATGTAAAGTAAATAGTATCAGGATTGACTTTTTAGTGTTAAAATGTGATTTTTCGTTAAAATGAATAATATCGGAAGTTTTTTGTTAAAGTTTTTTTAAATTTACCAGCCTTCCTCTTCATTTGGGAAAAGTGATGGATTAAAGGGTGTGGGATCCTTTGCCGGCAAAAAAAGTTCTGGTTTAAATTGCAGCTCAACCTTTCATCTTACCCGTAACTCGCCCTTGAAAACCCGGATGGACCTGTTGGTTTTTAAGTTTATTATTTTAAAAAATAATGGTTTATTATTTAATTATTTTACAATGAAGAAGTATACTAAATTCATATGAACAGCAATAAGCAGGAATTGAACTCGAGTGCAAAGAGAGGAGCACGCCGTTTTAGTTAATTTGGCTAAACCTAAACATCTCTAAAGGAGATGTCAAATTCTAAGTGGAGATATTAATCCTTTCAACCGGAATGTTACTTGTTGACGGTATTTGAAGTCTTTGTGTTTAGGAGTCAAATTTGACCAATCAATGTCAAATTTGTTTTTTATTAGTTTAATGTGGGTCTCTCTTATTCTACCAACATTTCAAAAGATAAATTTTGTTTCAACAGTTTTTTAACAAATACAACCATCTAAAGTTTTACTTTAATGAAAAAATAATATTTGATAAGTCAGTTAAAGAAAATAATTTGATATAAGACTTCAAATTATCATATCAGCTATTAATTAATTGTAATTCGACTTCGACAAGTATATATTTCCCGCTGGTGGAAAATCTGAAATGGATGGCATCTTCCGATTCCCTTTTTTATGAGTGGTCTCAATTTGACAAGGTAAACATATCATTTTGGTCAATTATTTTCACATTCTTTTGGTTTAGCACTCCACACGAATACTGGTCGGTCGGTCGGTCAAGTGCATTCTTGCTAACCACAACCAAGTCTAATCACTTCTCTATTAACTGACGTAGAATTAATTAAAACTTAAAGTTATGTGGAGTGGATACATTAAAGGGAGGTTTAATAAAACACTCCCGGTACTGTTTACTTTTAACGAAAAGTCCTTTTTTACCTTTAACTGTCACTATTCATTATACCTTCAAAAAGGACTTTTCATTAAAACTGTCACTATTCAGGCCCTTTTCGTTAGTTTTCCTTACATTAAATCACACTCTTCCTCCCCAATTCTTCCATCCAGTAGCCTCATTCAACCCCATTTCCAAAACCTAGCTACACACCCCAAAACCCCACATACACACTCAAAAACCAGCATCAAACATACCTAAATCCTCCTTGTTCCATTGACACACCCTCGCACTTCGAATCAAGGAATCGAAACCCCAAGGGGATTCCAGTACAACCACCGGAGCCAGAGTCCAGAGTGAGTGAGTACCTGATCCAATGATGATTCTGTGTATTTGTCAAAACACATTCTTTTTTCACAATGGAAATAAGGTTCCCCAGTCAGCATGAACCAGTTGGAAATATAACCTACCCATAAAACAAACAAAACATACAAGATTAGATCAAACATCATGATATCTGAAGGCACAAACCTGAAGAGCAGCACTACGCACCTCCAATTATCGACTTGCTATCTTACGTCTCCCTCTGCACTAATAACCCGATCACTCTCCACGAGACAGCTTGCAATGTGATCCAAATATCTCATTCATTATTCTGAGGAATAAAACCCTGTACTAAACCAGAACGGCCAAACAGGAATGTATCAAGTCCTAGTCACCTTGCTTAGAACAAAGGGGTGGCCAGCCCAGCACCACACTATTGTCCTGCAATCTCCTGCATTAGCCACAAAAAAACAGTTTGTTTCTAGCAATAAGAGCAGCAGCTGCAGTGCAACCAGGGTGCCAATCCTTCTGGATAACTCTCTTGGATTTCCGATATAAACCCACCTCAGCTCTAAATACTATATCGGTCTTAACGAATGCCTCAAACAATGCACTGCTGGGACTGCATTTAGAGATAAAGTCAATTACTCAAATAAAATATACACTGTCAAAAAGAGAAAAAAATGAAAGTAACAAACCTGCTAATCAAACTTATAGCTTGCAGGAATCCTGGAAAAGCTCGAGCTGAAAATTCAGCAGCTGCTGCACCTGCATTTTGTTACAGTTATATCCTTGTAGCATAGCAATGGAATCAGGTTGCCAGTAGAAGTACCAAATACACAATTATAATTAGATAAATCACCAAAACTCACCTCTATGATCATCAAAAGTACCAAAAACATGGATATCCCTTCCATTACACATGTGTGGCTAAAGTAAATGTGTGTCCTCCACGGTCTCCCTTCTGCCACAGGTAGCCAAGGATCCCCAAGAAAGTACAGGATGATATGCCAAAGGATGATTTGAAGCCCGAAGCCACATTTCCAAACCATGCTTAGGTTCACAAGCTCCTTTGATGGAATTTCTCCCTCAGTACACCAGTTAATCCCCTCTTGATAAGCTTCAAGATTGTTGGCAACATCTCTAGGCTGATTACCAAGAGAATTAAGAGAGTCGTGAAAGGAAATATCTGGCTCCTTTCTTTTCTTTCCCTGTTCCAAAATTATAGCAAGTTCAGTAACTATGACATCAAAAGAAGGCATTTTTTGAGAATTTGCATCCCAACATCTCAATATCAATGACAATAAATTTGATGTCACTCCAGACTCAGGATCAGCAAGAACTGACCGCAATCCATCTGATACCACTGCTGCTGTAAGTTGCTGCTCTTTGTAGTTCATCTCCAGTACAGTGTGCTCCTGCCAGCATTATACACCAATCAGCTGGTAGCTACCATGAGCTATTCAGTGACATATTTGAGTAGTCACATTCATAGTTAAAGCATTAAAGCTATGAGAAATTTATGTTGGATAAAAGCATAATTCCATCAGAAGATGCTGCTTTGAAACTCACGATCATAATACTGATACTCAGAACACGAAATACATACATGAACGCATCTATAGATGGCAAGAATTCTTACTAAATATAAAGGCAGGTAGTCGGACAGAATAAGTATGTTACAGGATAGAAGCAAAGACTCAGGCAACGAAGCAGCACCAATGTAGGAGCGTTTGCAGTGGCAATGGCGGACGGGAATCTTATCTTATTTTCTAGTTCCTCTTCCTTAGACTTCTGCCCTAATTAGCTATAATTCCATGTCAGCCTCTATGCCATTTTATGATTATAAGACATCCACCTTCGTTTAAGATCCTTGGATTTGATAATCCAA
Source organism: Crataegus laevigata (assembly GCA_963580275.1). Lineage (NCBI taxonomy): Eukaryota > Viridiplantae > Streptophyta > Magnoliopsida > Rosales > Rosaceae > Crataegus > Crataegus laevigata. The sequence goes on along the minus strand of OY756953.1, from coordinate 16,820,775 downwards.
AGGCTAAAGAAAGCTGTAAGTATATTTATGAACGTGTTTGTCTCAAGATCCTGGTCCTAGCATAAGAACCACAAACTAAACACTGAGAGTCTAACACAAACAGAAAAGATCTTTTCATTGAAATGAGCAGTAAACTGATATGATGAAACTGTGATGCTTTGCCTAAATTTTTCGGAGGATGGGATGGTCCCCCCCCCCCCCCCCACTGAGATATTTTTGTACTTGGATGCTCTATTCAACATAAAACCCCTGTAAGTGGATACTATAAAATACAAACCACATCAAATGAAAAGTTAGCAGTTTCGGAATTCTAAACCCTCTTTCATCCATTAAATATGTTGTTTCCAACTAATGAATCAATGTTAAACAATACGCTGCCCTAAAATCAAGTTACCGGAGATGTAAAATTAAAAATAAAAATCCAACGGAATATGGTGGAAACTTATTTCTGCATAAACCAAAAATGAACTGAAACTCTTAAAAACTAATCCCTTGGGATATATATACTATTCACAATAAGGGGTGACCTCAAAAATCAATGCAATCCGAAGATCTGAACAGTTGGACCTCATTCAAGGATCATCCTTGCAAAAAAATCTGTGAGATCCAACATGATTTAGTCATCTAACAGTAACATAAGAAATGGACGAACACAGAGTTTTTTCTTAAAGAACAAAAATGTTCACGGTGATAATCAAATGGTCAAACAATTTTGGATTTCAATGATTTTTTGCAGGGATGATTCCTAGATGGTGATCTAAAACAGGGACGGTTTGGATTCCAATGATTCTTATGTATAAGTGCAGCCATGTTATTAGCAACAAGAATCATATGACACATCAATCCAACTGTAAATCAACATCTCTTAATATATAGTAAGTTAAGCAAAACACAATTAAGAAAGGCCACCTGGGCTTTTGCACAAAGTTCAGTGTGTGAAACAACACCGGTAAGAAGCTCACTGCAAGAGGATCATACTGCAATTTCATATTCATGGGAAAAAGAGGACAAAAATTTAAACTCCATACTTGTCTATATGATAATAAACATTAATAATGATACTACCACTGAAAAGCAAAAGATGCAGAACAAAATCTTAGGGATATTTTCGTATAGTTTATTTGTATATTCCTGTTTCTAGTAGTGCTAGGATTACTTCCCCTTGAATTATCTCTTGCCCTTCTGTCTTCTAAACCCTGATCTTCCCTTCTGTTCTAGATTTCTCTTCGGTCTATCTGTTCGTTCTGTTTTCTTGTTCTCGGTTCTTCTATTTCTCTTATATTCAGACCTAATTCCTCTTGTCTTCTAAATCTCTTTCTGATTTCTAAACTTTGGTTACTTGTTCTACATCAGCAATTTTGGTTACAAAAGTATTCATTGTGATATGAAAACATGTATATTTATAATTGTACAACTATATTTAATGTTAAGGTATTTTGCATGAAAAATCTTCGAATGCACTTGATCTTTCGAAGAAATGTGGATCCTACAAGGTGACCCACAGTGTTGTTTGAGGGATCCCTCAATTGAAACAAGTTGTATTTGGGGTGTGTATAATATATTGATTCAAATGAAGTTGCTCTACTTGTTGAGAAGCTGACGCAATTCATGTAATAGTGAGACCCATATAGGAGTGGCATAAAGGATCCTAAGGTATTTGTAGTATATTCCCATTATTATTTCTAACTATCAGTACCTCAGAGTTGAAGGAAAACCTCATGTAAGGGATTATTTGCACTTCACTATGTTCATAACAACCCAGGATGAATTGACAGAGATCATAACTAAGGGCTTCAGGCGGTGAAACATTATCTACTATGCGCTGCAGAAGTTGTGAAATTTCTTTGATGGCACGATTAATGTTATTGCATAGTTGACCTCAAAGTCTATATGTAACATGTACTATGTGTATTGGAGAAAAGTAGACTGAAAATAATCTCCAAATTGTAAGAAATGTGCCCTAAAAGCCAATCCTGTTGTATTCTTTTAAATCATTTCATGTAAAGTATTGATTAAGTTTAATCAAAAGGGCAATTATTTTGTTCATAAAGGCCTCTAGGAGTAAATCCTGTGATGTATAATGCGTCTAGGAGCGATTTCTTGAATCCTACCGGTGTGATTCTTGTAGTTTGGATATGAAGCCCCAGGAGTGAATCGGGACCTATCTCTAGTTTTACTTCTCTCACACCTTTTTGGATTTCGGCCGTCGAATTAGATGAATTGAAGAAGATCTAACGGATAGAAAGTAATAGGGGTGTGTGAGAAGTAAAAAGAGGTGTGTGGATAGCACACCCCTATATATATGTGTGTGTGTAAATACCAAAGCAAATGCAATTCCTTGTGGAATTTATCAAGATCATCAGAAGTAGAATGGATGGGTTTCTCGACAGCAACTCTCAGCCCCATACTAAAACATAGAAAGCGCCAACTGGGAGCAGGGACAGAGCAGATTATCCAATCACCAACATCTATATTATTTGGTTTAGAGATTTAGTCTCATTAGCATTAGACCTAGCATTCGTGTCGTGTTTCTTATGTTCATATTGTTTTCGTGTCATACTCGATAGCTTAAGGGGTCGTGTCGTGTAATACCTATTAAAGTAAACGGGTAATATGACCCGACCCGAAATCAACCCGTTAATATTATCAGGTAATATAACCCGACCCATTATAATTAAGAAAAATATATTTTAAATCAATAAAAATAAAAATGAAAAACATAATTTGACCAAAAAAAATATAAAACATAATACTAAATTAGTATATACATACTAAATTTCTGAGTTGACTCATTCATGAAAGTTGTAAAGCTTTTCATTACGAGTGATTACATTTTTCACACTTCTACAATAATTATTATTAATTTTATTAATTTTGCACTTAAAAAACACTATTCATGAGATTTGGAGGGTTTTAAAAATCTAAACAATCATGTAACCATTGTCTAAGCATTAAGGATGCAATTATGAACGTTTATTATACTTTCACATCTTTTAGACTTATAAATGAATGATTATGAATTTTGTTTATTTTGAACTCCCTTAAAAATACTATTCATGAGAGTTTTTATGGTTTTAAAAATTCAAACGATCATATACCCATTCTCAAAACGTAAAGGATGCAACTACGAGCATTTGCATTTTTTTTCACATTTTTCGTGTAACAGCCTGTCACAAGAAATATTTGTCGACGTTGTGAAATGACTAAATTACCCTTGAGCGTTGGGTGTACGTTTGTAATTTGAACTAAGGTTTGGTCCAATTGTGTATTATCCTAAATTATTGGGACTAATGGGAACTAAGACTTTTCCTAGTTGTGATTGGGTGGTTAGCTTTGGACCACATACATTCTAAAGTTTGGTCCAATTGTGCATTATCCTAAATTATTGGGACCAATGGGAACTAAGACATTTCCTAGTTGTGATTGGGTGGTTAGCTTTGGATCACATACATTCTCTCTCTCACTTCCGTGTACTCTATCTCTCGCAGACTTTCACTCTCTCTCTTCCATTTTTGTACGAACAAACCTTAAAACCCTCGCAAACTTCACAAATCGAGCTCGTGCTTGGTCCCATTGTGTTCATCTCGTTCATACGAACTCATTGGCACCATTTTCAGGTAAAAATACTTTCGATTTCACGTGAAAATTTCGAGCTCCAATTTGGTTACTATTCATGCAATCGTAATATGTTGTGTTTTTGGGAATTCTAAGCTCACAGGGAGCTTTGGTAGGTCCTCTAAAAGCTTGGAGAAGTTTGTTGGGTGGTTTTGGACGTCGGAATTGAGAGATCGAAGCTTGGCCGGTTTTTCTTGAAGGAGGTATAAACTTGTTATATTCTTCGTGTACGTCATTTTGGTACAAAGATCGTGAAAAATGGTTGAGAATTGACGAAGATATCACGATTTTAAAATTTCCAATTTTTCCGACGACGGTCGCGGGAGGTCTAAGGTTGAAGACAACAGAATATTCCGTCAAGTCTGATGGAATATTCCAACATCGTCAGTCAAAAGTTGACGGTTTCCGTTAGAAGTTAACGGAATATTCCTAACGCCGTTGTTGTTCCGTTACACGTGCCTGGCATGTGGTCGCGCGTGGCCAATGTGTCTTGCCATGCAATCGCCGGCGCATGGGGCACTGAAAAATTATTTTAAAATTTTTTGGGTGCTCGTGAGGTTGTGTAGATCATGTTGGTATATTCAAATACCAAAATTGAGTTATGTATGAGAAGTTATTTATAGAAGAGGCCAACACAAATAATGTGATAGCCCATCCCAGACTTTTCATATCGATATTGTGAATTGACAGATTTACCCTCAAACGTTGAGTACATAATTGCATTTTGAGTTAATGTATTGGTCCAATTACATAATTTCCTAATCTATTGGGACCAATGAGAACTATTGAAATTATTGCTTTTGATTGGTGGTTGGATTTGGACCATACACCCATACTATTTCTGTCTCTCTCACTCCCGTGCACTCTTTCTCTCAATCACTTTCTCTCTCTTTCGAACTCACACTTTCTCTCCTTCATTTCGTATGGACAAGCTCAAAGGAGACCCAAACCTTATGGATCGAAAGATCCAAGGTCACCATTGTGTTGCTTAGGACCTCACGAGTACACTGGTGCCAGTTTCAGGTATGATCTTCTTCATTTTCACGCAGAAACCCTAGTCTCTGATTCTTGCACTATTTATGTGATCGTAATGTGTTGTGTTTATGGGAATTCTAAGCTCACAGGGAGCTTTGTTAGGCCTCTAGAGGCTCGGAGTACTTTGTTGGACAAATTTGGATGTCGGAATCGTAAGATCGACGATTGGCCGGTTTTCTCGAAATTTCTTCGGCAAGAACTTTCAAGGCATTTTGGTATAAATTGAGGGCTTCGTTTTATGGTTTTATTCTACAAGTTGAAGGCTTCGTTTTGGTATAAATTACAAGAAAAATGGATGAAAATCGACGGAGATATAGTAGTTCAAAAATTTCCAGATTTCGGCACCGGCGACGGTCGCCGGAGGTTTAAGGAAGAGGACGAAGGAATATTCTGTCCGAGGAATCGGAGGAATCGGAGTTCTCTCCTTTAGGGAAGTCTAACGGAATATTTCAACGTCGTCAGTTAGAATTGACGAAATCCATTAGGATTTAACAGAATATTCCTAACGCCGTTTACTGTACCGTTACACGTGCCAGGCATGTGCTGCGTGTGCGGGGTCAAAAAATTATTCTAAAATTTTTTGGGTGTCCGTGTTGTCGAATAGATCAAGTTGGTATATTCAAATGCCAAAATTGGGCAATGTATGAGAAGTTATTTCCCAAGTTCTGTTTATATGCGTTAATTAACGTTATTTTAGTTACTTCTCATATAGGCAAGGCCTATTCAGAGGATGAGCATAGTCAGGCTAGACTTGGGGCTACAATCTGGCTACTTATTTGTGAGTGGGCAGTTATTTTCCGTATATACCTATATACTACTATCTTTTCCATAAAATGAACTTAAATGATTATACGTTTTGAAACGCCATGCAAAGTATCTATTTATTTTAATTATACATTAGTGATTGCATATAATATTGATGGTGCTGCAGACGCACAGGTAAGTGTCAGGTAAGTTATTTACTGGTTATGATGAGAATGAAATGATGTGATGTGATGTGATGTGATGAGAGCTCATAAACCTGCACCTTGATAGTAGTGCTCTCGCTCAGAGTTAAGGGCATAGTCTTTCACGTGATGTTCACCTCCCGCACCGCATGCTCGCCTTGGATCCAAGTTAGGTGCACAATTTTTTCGTATAGACCACTATAAGTGGGTTCGACTCGTAGGTGACCCGCGAATCATTCACACAGTCTTTTCGTGATTGTAGCACTAGAGCATATTTATTCTATATACAATGATGATGTGCAGACCACTAGAGGTGGTATTGATTTGTATGCAAGATATATATATACATGATATGATGAGTTTGATTATGAGTTATATATACAGCCGAAGGCTGAGTTGATTATTGAGAATGATTATGAGCTATATATACAGCCGAGAGCTGAGTTGATTACCTGACATTCAATCACATTCCCAGAGTTATGATTAGAGTTCAGTTAAGATACTTTGGCATGGCATACATAAATATTTTCCAGCATGATTTCAAGATTTATATATATGAGTATATACTTTATTTCTGGGAAATTATACAGGTTTTACGGAGAGGGGTTATAACTTTTGAGAAAAGAATGATTTTGAAAAGATTTGTTTTGCTGACCCACTAAACTTGTTTTTTGCCCTTCCAGGTTTTAGATAGTGTTGGTGGCATACGAGGATCTCATCAGACGTTATGACAGAATTCACTCATGTAGGACCACCTTCGGGTGTCAATTACATTTAGTACTTTCTACTTGACTACACGTAGACCATTTATGCTCTGGTTGTGTAAACACTCTAAATCCTCGCTCTAGCTCACTATCTTATTTAGGATTGCTAGTGGCTTGGTTTAATTCGTTCGTATCCATCTTAATAATCTTGCTTCCGCACTGTGCACATGGTTACGTCACGCTCACGTGACAGCCAGCACGCCCCACTCTCGGGTCGGGGTGTGTCAAATAATACTCAATGGTGGACGCCAATTTTACGAACAATGTTAGGCAATTTACTACATAACTCATCTGAAAACTTTCAACGTACGACGTCCGAAAACACCTAATCATAAAGATTTGGCTTGTTCAGTGTTATCTAACTGTCAATTAGATTCGGATGACTATTGCCCAAATTTCAATTGAAAATTCAGACAAAGCACATCCAAACCTTTGCCCGAACGAGCAGATATTAATTGTCCAGACCTGAGTTTTACATGTGTATGATGTGTAAATGTGGCTATGTTAGGGATGCAAGGAAATATTCTTTTGGATGATTGAGGTCGTTTTTGAAATTTACAAAAATGATTGTTAGAATTTGAGTATGATAGCGAGTGTTAAAAGCCAGCTATAGTGTTTCAATTGGTATGGAAAGGTCTTGTTGTAGAGTTTAAAGTTATCCTAACCAGTTCAGGATTGAAACTTTAATTAAATCTTGATACTTAGCACTCATAGTTGGATTGGAATTGTGTGTTTGTTTCCTACACTAATTTTAATAGAGAAATCACGAGGATTGTTTCAATATAAATAGTGATCTCTGCTCTCACAAAACATATGCTTAATATTTAACTAACACCTATTTTTAGTTTGAGAACTTTTGGTTTTGCAAAAGAGGATATGGTGCATTGTTTAGAAGTATGCTTTGGCTTCTTCTTCTACTGCTTCCACTGGTTAGTTAGTTATTGTGTTTATCGAATTGTGATTTAACATTGTATAAATTTTTGGTTCATGAGTTTAATCTCTTAAGTTATGTTTTGATAAGTTTAGTCTTACATGTGGTATCAGAGCCTTAGATTTTTTTTTTCTCTTGAATTCAAATTGAAAGTATTGAAATTAAAAAATACAAATAAAAGACTATGATTAATTACCAAGCATCAAATTTCATTTGTGAGGAAATTTGTAGGGTTTTTATAAGGTTTTATGTGACGACCTGTCCCTAATTTTCCTATGTAATTTCTCTTCAAGCACGTGTATTGATGGTTATGCCCTTAGTGGCGAATGTTGTGGACGTGCTTATTTTCTTCTTTATTTATTTTCTCGCTCCGTAATTAAATTTCATGTGTTATTACGTGATTACGTGGTTTTATCAGTGTAGAAAATATCTATTACAGATAGGTCTCGATTTCCATTTACTATAAGAAATCCAAAACCCTATCCCTAGTCTTCCTTTTTACCCAACCCGTGCTCTCCCCTTTATTCCACTCACCAATCAACTCTCATTATCATCCCTCATCAATTCCATCTTTCCCTCATTTATGTCCACCAATCAAAAATCAGAAAACTAAAACTCTATATCTCTTCTCTCTCTTTCCTGTATGCCTTTCTCTCTGCAAGCTCTATGAACGAGCTTCAAACCACACAGATCGAACCCAAAAATCATCCCATTGTACTCCTCTCATCCCCACGATCACAACCATGTTCTTAAAACTCGGAAATGACGAGTTTTCGACGTCGAACTCGTGAGGTTCGAACTTAATGCGTTGAGTTCAACGAGTTCGTGACCAAGTTACAAGGTTTTAGGAACTCTAAAGGGCTTCATTCAACTCCCCGAGGTCCTTAGTAGAGTTTTGGTGAAGAAACGATGTCGAAACAACCAAGTTTGAAGAGTTCCAGTTTGGCCGGAACTTTCAAGGCATTTTTCAGCGACCTCCGTCCACTTTTTGGACTCCAAACTGGTATAATACCATTCTACACTTCATGAGCTTCAAATCCGTGTAAGGTGTGTTAAAAATGGATGAGAAATAAAGAAGTTATGTTCATTTGAAATTTTTCTTGAAATCTAGATAACTTTCCAGATTTCGGCGAGTTGCAGACGGTGACGACCGGCGAGGCTCACTGGAGAAGGTGACGAAATATTCTGTCAGAGTTGACGAAATATTCCTGACGGCGTTAGGTAACGCCGTTAATCTCTATTGGCATTTAACTAAATATTCTGTGGAATATTCATGACGGCGTCAGCTTGACTGACGGCACTGGCCTGCGCGTGGGGGCATGTCTAGCCGTGCCATCGCCGGCATGTGGGGGCACGTGAACAATCCAAAAATTATTTTAAAAATTTGGAGATGTTCATGACGTTGAGTAGGTCACGTTGGTATAATTAAACCCTAGGTTTGAGCAAACTATGGGGGGTTTTATTTAGGTTTACGTATATGTGCTTTAACTAATTAGAAATTAGTTATTTCACATATAGGGGAAACGTATCCTGAGGACGTATGAGGCCAAGTTAGGCTCGGGGGCTTCGACCCAGTGACGTACTTGTGAGTGGGTAGTTTATTTTTATATCTATACGTTTATGGTTCCTAGAATTGCATAAATGCATCACTTTATGTATATATTGCCAAGTAATTGATAATTGTGATAAATGCTGCTATATCGTTGGGATATACTTGTCATGACATTCATACATATTTGTATACATGCTCATCTTGCTACATCCCGGTGTTGGTACTCCGCCCAGGGCCAGGGCTAGTCTTTCACTTGTATGTTCACATCAGCACCGTTCGCTCAACTTAGATCTAAGTTTAGGTGTCAGTCTTGTCGTACAGACTGCATTAGGCAGTTCTAACTTGTATGTGACGTTGCTTAGTACCAGTCTTCACGTGATTGAAGTACTAGAACGTATTATTACACCCAGTCTTGTCACACAGGTTGCACTAGGCAACTCCGACTCGTGTGCTAGCTTAGATGATGAGAAAACTGTTTATATCTGATTATCACCTGATTATAATATTGTCACATTGGTCTTATCATAACTTTGCATATATTATCATTTATATATCTTGGCTATAGTATTGTGGATACATACTTACCTACATTGTATGTTCTTCTCAAAGGAAACTGTACTTGTTTTACGGCGAGGGGTTAGTATATTAAAAAATAAATCGTTTAAGCATTGTTTTGATGACCCACTCAACTTTATTTTTTGATGAGTCGATATTTTACTGTATATTTTACCCTATTCTTAGTATTAGTTTATTGGTTATTTTGTGAGAAGTTTGATGCTTTGATTTATATTCTTAATGTAGGACGTTTGATTTCCTCTGGAGGAAAAAGTAGTCAAACGAATGAATTTTGGAGTGATTCTAATTGGAAGATGTTCATGTGTCTGTTTACTTGACCGTGTCAAAGTTTCATAATTTTCTACCTTGCGGTTTATTTATGGCGATGAAATAAAGGAGCAGCGCGCAGTTCTGTTAAACTGACGTTTTGGGATTCTTTGGGCTTTTTGGCGTCCAAGATAATATCTTTTGGGTTCGAGACCTTCTGCAATTATGTTCGGGACATCTCAAGCTTTAATTCTACCTATTTTGGGCCTGTTTTGGAGCCCTAAAGATCTAGAAACGTGGGATTCTTTGTGGCTGGGCAGACTTCCCAAAGTTAGAATAGGAATGTATTTCCCAGTTATCTTATTCTATTGTATTTCCTAATTTTTAGAAGACCTTTTAGGATTTTATTTTCTATAGTATAAATAAGGCTTTTAGCCATTAGGGTTCGGAACGCAACATTGGAGGAGAGAACGTACAACTTTTGGATTCAAGTTTATTTTCTAAGTGTTTTCTATCCTTATTTTTAATAATATTTTGTTTATGGTTGTTTGTAACTAATTTCCGCTTGCTAGGGCAAAGTCTTGAGCCTTAGCATGAATATGTAATTTTTATTTAATTGCTTATGATATTATGCATGCATACTTTGAATTATTAATCACTGTTTTAAACTGTCTAATTGTCTTAATGCTTAGCTACCATTAGGATGTTTAGATAAGTAATTTGAAGCAATTTTAGTCGAAAGGTTCTCTGAAATTGACGCTGGCTTCTTGTGATTAATATTTGTAATTTCACTTGAGATGAACACCACGTCTTAAGGGTTGCATGGTTTTTCAAAGGGTTTCATAAAGCATAATGAGTCTTTCATGTTTAGATTTGATCCGAACGTCTGGACGGGTTGCATGTTAGATATAGGGGTGGGCACTTAGAACCGAAAACCGAAACCAAAACACGAACCAAATCGAACCGCACCGAACGGTTTGGTTTTGCGGTTTTGAAACGGTTTTGGTTTTGAAACCGAACCGCAACATAGAAAACGGTTTGGTTTCGGTTTTGGCTTTTGAAAACCGCACCGAAACCGAACCGCACCGCAAATATTAATAAACATTTAATTAAATGTCTTTATTAGATTTCATGTTTTAATTGGTCGTTTGTTAGAATCCATACACTTAGTATGGACTCAACCACACTAAAATATCATCATTCATCACTTTCTTTCGTTCATTAACTTGAAGGACCTTTGTTATTTTATACCATCACACACACATATATATACAAGGGTGGACTAATCTTGTTATCAAGAGTCGAACAATGATCTAATGAAGTTCACTCATTTGAAGCATGATATCACATATTCTAGTATGAAAGTTTCGTTCACGTTTAATGAATTCAAATTTATTCAACTTGGTTTATGAAAAACATTGTAAGGGACACCCTTTTGTTGCACAATCATGTTTTAACATCACAACAACATGCAACATGCTAATTGTTTACATAACAAATGTCTTTTTCCTATTACTATTGGGAAATGCTTTTTAATATGTTAAATTTGTACATTTTTTTTTAAAAACCAAAACCGAAACCGTTTGAAACCGCACCGAACCGAACCAAACGGTTTGGTTTCATTTTGGTTTTGGCTTCAAAACCGCACCGAACCAAACCGCAAAAACTTGCGGTTTTGGTTTTGGTTTCACTCAAAACCGCACCAAACCAAACCGCGCCCACCCCTAGTTAGATATACGTTCTATGTTGGAGGTTCCAAGTATAATATAAATTAGGAAAACCTAACCTTCAAAGTGACATGTGTAAATCATAAGTAATTGGCAGAATTTCATAGGATTGCTGGGTGATAGTGGAACCCTAGGCTTTTACAACTTGGTTTTCAAAACGCTTTCTTTATTTCTCCTTTGCTTTGCTAATTTCTTAAATTGTTTTTATTTAAAATTCCTTTTTATTATTTTTAAATTTAAAATCAACTTTTTCCAATCTTTGTTTTCAAATAATTAATTAAGATTTGGTATTTACATAAATTATTTATTCAATCTCTGTGAAAAACGACCTTACTTGAGCCATTTATATTACAACTACCTTGTTCTCTTGCAAGTATTTTTTAGTGTTTTTATCCCTACTTTTGGTAGCAGTAAAATACCTATCAAAGACTATTCAGAAACGTTTCACAACTCTATGAAAAGGGTAGGTCTAAAATATCCATAATATCCCGATATTTCCATCGAAAATTCCGTGTTTTTGGACTACCGATATTTCCATCGAAATTTTCGTGTTTTTTTTAATTTCTATATTTAAAAAAACACCAAGGGGATTCGAACCCCTCCCATTTTACTCCTTCAACACCTTGACCACCATATCACTTATGTTTTTGTGAAAATATGCTAAAATATTTACATATTTTCTACACTCACAATGTTTGCCAGATCGCTATATAATCAACTTAAATCAGTTAAATCCATCATGCAATGCATTTTCTTTCATTTTTTTGTGATAAACTAATAAATAATTGACTAAATAAACATCCTGCAAAGTTTCAATAAAAATTTCCAAATTTTTCTTACAATTTTCGTGGTTTTTATTCAATTTTTATCGATATCGATAATATCCCGATATTTCCATCGAAATTTCCGTATTTTTGGACTATCGATATTTTCGATATCATCGATATTTAATACCTTGGGTATGATGAAGTCTATAAAATGAGGATTCATTCCTCTAGACAAATTATCAAAACGTGAAACAAATTCCCTTCTTCCCTTTGGTGTGCTATTTCTCCCTCGGCACTACCGCATAGTAATCAATAGTCTAACAACATTAGAGTTTGATTCTGTGATAATCGTGCTAAATTCCATCAGAAAGATCAGTCTCTAGCCAAGAAAGATGAAAACCAAGGTAACCGTGATCCCGATAGCCGTTATGGAAACCATCTAGGTATATATGATCAGTAGCAAGTGATAGCCATCATCAGATAGTACTTAATCAATAATTGCTTATAAAGCAAGCATGTCAAGCTAAAACAAATGTTGCAAATGTCTATTAATTTTCCTACAATCACTCACTAAAATCTCCATGTTACAACAGCAATAAAAAATAATTAAAAAAAAAATTGATTAGTTTCATGTATGCCCTGTTGCGTCTTCCTCTAAGCACGTCTGTGGTGAAGCTTCGTCACACTGCAGCATACATATGATACGTACCTTATTCTAAGCACCGGTTACAGATACACCAGGAACGGATACATTAATGTCTGGCGACGGCCTGTGTTCTGACTTGAGATCTGCACCATTCCAACCGGCATTAGTGGATATAACACTGGTGCCGTGCATTTGGATCATGCTTTTATTTGCTTCTTCTCCGTGGCTATGTGCCAGTAAAGGGGATATTGCATTCAGTCCGGATTCAGTTTCAGGTTGTGCTTGAGAGATGGGAGTTGCTGCAGCGACTGTATCTGGAGCACTTGAGATTGGGGAACCTACTGTATTCTCACGATAATGCTTCCTGACCTTATGTGCCTTGTATCCATTTGGCATGAAGCTTCCAACCACAATCTAACCATAAACAACACACACCTCTGTCAAAAATGGATTCGACTTTCGCTTTTAATTTTTTTGTCACCAGAAAGAACTCAATCTAAGAAAATAACTAGAAATAAACTATAACAGAAGTCAAAGGAAATTGGCGACTGTGCCTATCCCTAGACAGATCATTTATTGGCCAGTGGGAAAGTTAAAACACATGACTACGCATGATTGACTTAGAATAATGCCACCTCGGTATCCCAAGTGCAGGTAACTTTCTCTCGTCCCTCCATTCATTTTACATCATTAGACTCTGAGGCTGAGGGTGCTCAAGTATAATGGTATAGCAAATGAGGGGATAAAAGGTCACGGGTTTTACCAATACCAAGCAATTCCAATGAAAATGTGAAAGGAAGGACTTTACTTGGATAGGGCTCGCAGCAGTTAGCACACCGGCAATGCCACCACCAATTACGCGACCGTCTGGGCCTGCCAACGAGACGCTCAGGCCACCAGTTCTACTTCTTACACCACCAATCTCAGTGACGGTAAATGACCCAGATAAAGACAGTAACTCAAAGCGTCCCTGCAAAAAATTTATGTTTTAGAGGATGCTAAACAAATCAAATCATACAAACTGAGCACAATAGTATCAGGAAAAAAACAGCATTAAATAGCAGAAAGCAGCAAAACTGTTGTTAGTTCATTATCAATCCCGAAAAGGTTTGAAAGATTCATTGCACAATTTTAATTTGACTTTCTCAAGCACCATGAGGCTAAAAACCAAATCCAAAAGATACAAATTTCTAAGACATATTTTTCTTTTGAGGGCAAAAGATAATTTCATTCATATAACCACGACAAACATAGACGCACATGTGAACATAACTTTAGCCTCTGAAAAAACCTTAACCGAGTAAAACCCAGTGGGAAAAAGCTCGACCAAGGAAAAAGACGCCTCACATGTCAGTAGATGACAAAGCAGTTACAGACTTGGAATGAATATAATCCATTAACCATAACTCCCAACATTGTAGACTAAACCGAGCTAGATGATGAGCGATACTATTTCCTTCCCATGGAACAAGACCCACCAAAAAGTAAACGGGAAAAACCCGGGTGATGTTGACAGAAAGAGATGTGAGATGATACCTCATATGTGAGAATGCCGCCAGAAGAACCCGGTTGGCGAATGGTAACATTAGAAACAGCTCCATTTGCTGAGAGAACGCAAACGCCTCGACCCTTGTGAGAAATTAAAAATATTTTGCTTGCAACATCCTGCATTTCCACAATTTTTGTGTACCCTTTTGTTAGTTTTTTCATGCAACCCCAAAATCTAACGGTTAAAAATCCCATAGTATAGGATACTCCGAAATACTAAAGAATTTTTGCAGTTGACGATCGGTGAATAGAGGAAATTTTACCTCCCCAGTGCTAACATTAACCACATGTGGTGTGAAGTCCCCACCAGCTGTGTTTGCAAACAACTCTCCTGCCAAAATCAAGTTGTAAATATTACACACCAAAATCTAAACTCCAATAAACAAAAATCGCAATAGAAAATTCAGATCTTTGACCATCCATAAGTGTGAGACTGATTTTCCTAGTACTCCAATGAACTATTTAGCCAGAAAAGGACTGTTTGGTTGGCGAGAAAATGCAAGAAAACAAAAGCTGTCGTCATTAACTCTGGTTATTTTTACAAATTACATATTTCAACAAGAAAAACAAAGGTTTCTTTTTCTTCTATTAGGTAGGTAAGTTGAGATTTATACATCAGAAAATGTGGAAAAAAAAACATAAACACAACTGACAAGCAACCAAACCAAGTACCAACCACATTATCCTGTATTTCTGTCAAAATCTCTTTCCTGTTGCAGCATTTTCTCGGCAACCAAACAAACAAACACAGAGAAAACCCAAAAAACAAAATATTCAAACTTTTGTACTGGTAGTCCTTCCCGTTGATGAACTTACCCAAAGAAGCAAGAATCTGCCAGTTGCCGGATCCAGAAGGCTTCCCCCTTCCTCTTTTGGATGAAGTTGAAAACTCAGACGACAGAGGGGATGAAAGATAAAACCCTGGCGGTGGCGGTGGGACAGCGCCACCCTTATTGCTTTTATTATTACTATTATACCCCGGCCTCAAATTCCCATCTGCATCATACTTTCTGGGCCTCCCTCTCTTCTTCTTCCCAGACAAATCACCACGCCCAACACTTGCTGCTGCTGCAACTCCTGTGACTTGCGTTGTTTCCGAAACAGGGGTGTTGTTGTAATTCTTCTCCGAGCTCACGGTGGCGTCCACGGCCGCCATGGTTGCCATGGCCATACTCACCTTCTGAGTCACTGGGGGTGACTCGGTCTCCGAGTTACCGGGTGACCCAGAAAAGGTGCTCTCCTTTTCCTCCATAACCAGAAACAGAGGAGGAACACAGAGAGTGAGGATTGAGCAGGAATTGAAGAAACTTTTGGGGGTTTGGGTCGAAACTTAATTGGAAGAAAAGGGTTGATCTGGAAATGGCGGCAGAAGTGAAGTAGAAGGCGTTGATAAGAGAGAGAGAATTTATACAAACTTCCTTCCCTCCATTAATGGAGGAGAAAAGGTCTGTGAAAACTGCTATTCTCAGATTTTCTTGTCTGGACTTGCACTGTCTCTCTACTCAAACAAAATTACCATCAGGCTCTGTTTATCTATTTGGGAGTTGAGTTACGCTTTTACCCCTCCCATTTTAGGACATTGAATTAATTTCTTTCTTCCATTTTATTTTCAATTCAAAACATATTTGAACAAATATTTTCTTGGTTTGACAAATTTGATAAGGAAATATCTTAATTATTGTAATTTCAATTTTAAAGTGTTGAATTAACAATAAAAGTAATGCTAAAGAAATTATAAATTTATACCACATTGCTTTACATCTGATGCGACAAGTGATGTATATAATCAACATTTAATGAGATAAATTTATTAATTAATTTGTCAAATCATATGATACATCAATATGATACAAAAATGTAATCTCCGAAACTTTGTTAAAAAAAATAAAGAGTAATGTTACATTTACCATCTAATTGTACCATCTTTCTTATAGAGGTAGGGTCTGCATGTGGGTTACATCTCTGTTAGAGAGATTGTACAATAAATAGTAAGAATAACATTTTTGAAAAACAAACTCAAAAAAATAAGAATAGTGTTACATTTACTATCTATCTGTACATCTTTCTAATAGAGATAGGGCCCAATTGTCACATCCCCGCCTGGCCCCCCCCCACATCTCGGGCATGACTCCACCGTAGCACAATATTGTCCGCTTTGGGCCCCGACCACGCTCTCACGGTTTTGTTTATGGGAACTCACGAACAACTTCCCAAGGGAACCAAACTCGCTTAACTTCGAAGTTCCTACAGAACCCGGAGCCAGTGAGCTCTCAAAAGGCCTCGTACTAGGTAGAGATGACAATATACATATATGGCTTACAGGACCTGGGCGATGTGGGATGTCACAATCCACCCCCCTTAGGGGCCCGACGTCCACGTCGGCACATTTCCGGCCAGGGATTGGCTCTGATACTAAATTGTCACATCCCCGCCCGGGCCACCACTACATCTTGGGCTCAACTCCACCGTAGCACAATATTGTCCGCTTTGGGCCCAGACCACGCCCTCACGGTTTTGTTTCTGGGAACTCACAAGCAACTTCCCAGAGTGGTTACCCATTCTAGGATTGCTCTAAGCCCAAACTCGCTTAACTTCAAAGTTCCTATGGAACTCGAAGCCAGTGAGCTCCCAAGAGGCCTCGTGCTAGATAGAGATGAGAATATACATATATGGCTTACAGGATCCTCTTCCCTAGGCGATGTGGGATGTCACACCAACAACACATGTAGGTTTCAACTCTATTAAAGAGATAGTACAAATAAATAGTAAGAATAATATTTTTTTTCAAAAAATAAATGAAATGTCAATAAATAATAAAACTAAAGGAAATATAAATACCAAAAGTAAGTGAAAGAAACATATTGCAAATCATTTTTAAATTTTTTATGAGGAAGCAAATCATTTGGTTTAGTGCAAGATCCTGAAAAAACGATAAAAAGCCTTGCTTTCACTACAAGCTATTTTTCCAATTGATTCAAATATTGCCACTACACACTTTTTACTTTTTATTTTTATTTTTATTGAGGAAAGAGAACTTTGACGATTTAAATAAAAACCAAAGAAAAAGGAAGGGCAATATCGGTAGCACATTAGATGGCAATGAGGTCTTTGATGGGATAAAAGTTACATATGAAGGGTAATTTTGTAATTGCAAACCATTTCTGCTGTTTTTCAAGTTTGGTGTGAAAGACCGGGAAAATTAAAACTTATTTTGGAATTCTGAAAAAGAAGTCGCTTGGATTAAAAATGCAGTCAAACAAGTGCTGTGCTGTAAAAGCTATAACCTGCCATAAAATAGTAATATAAAAATATATTTTAATTTATTAAGCTGTAAGAAAAGTTCAAATCCCAAGCTTACGTTTTCTAACTCTAAATCGTTTCCCCTCGGGTTTCATTATTTCCAAAAACTCGTGCCAATGGGCGCCCAAAGTTTTGATAAACATAGCCCTATCATGGCAATTCAAACTGTTAAACTTGATAAATCGTGGATATCCCTTCAAATATAATGGATTTAGGATGAAAATTTGTATATGTTTTGGATATAGAAAAACACAGAAAATATTATTCGGTTATAGTTTCAGGTATGGTTATAGAGATTCCCGATTCATATTTGTTTTTAAATTTGACCTAAGTAATACATATTGTTTATATAACATAATATAGTATTGTATATAATATAATATAGAATTATATAATATTTTGTATATTCACCAAACATATTATCTTGAATTACAAAAGTTGCATTTTGTAGAAAAGTTAAAAAATTTTGAATCAAAACCAATGATAACTCTCAATGGTGTTATGAAAGAGATATTTAACAATTTGTTTTGTCTTTTTTCCCTTAGTGGATGTGAATATTTAATGATGAAATTAGTATCTATTATATTATAATGCATTAATTGAACGAATATATTTTTTAATAACGAAAATGAATATAACCATTACCGATTAAGAATCCGTCACTCGGTGGGTATGGTTATGGATAATCTTTAATGGTTAATTTGCGGTTATGAATACGGTTAATTTACAGTTACGAATACAGTTAATTTTGGTGGTTATAGGGCTAATTATAGTTTTTCCGTCTCAAAACTAAATTGTTACTATCCCTACATAGCCTGTAACAACCCGTCCCGGGATTTTATTTCGACGTTATGAAATGACTATTATGCCCTTGAGTTCGGGCGAACGTTTATGCATGAGATTAATAATTTTGGGCCAATTATTTAATTATCCAAATTATTGGGGGCCAATGAAAAGTGAGAAAAAATAATTGTGATTGGTGGTCCTAGTCCTCTCACCACCGACACCTCCTCTCTCTCCTCACATCACTCACAGACTTCTCTCTCTCTCTTCACTCTCGACTCTCTCTCTCTCTCTTTCTCGCCATACTCGTACGGACAAGGCCAAAGGAGGCCAAAACTTCACTGATCGAGCAAACCAAGGGCACCATTGAACTCCTGGAGACCATACGAACTCAGTGATATTGATTTCAGGTAGGAAATCTCTCATTTTCACGTTGAAAACTCGAGGTCCGAAATGGGCACTATTCATCAAATTTTCATATGTTGATTTTTAGGGGAATCCAAGATCACCACGAGCTTTGTTAGGGCCTTTAGAGGCTCGGAGACGTTCGTTTGCTAAGCTTTGACGCCGGGATCGACGAGAACGAAGGTGGCCGGTTTTGGAGGATTTCCCGACGAGATTTCAGTTGGTTTTCGAAGTTTTTGAAGGTATAGACTTGTTCTACTTTTAATTTTGAGCACGTAGGAAGAAAAATGGGACAAAATGGTTGAGAAACGAGTGAGAAATCATGGGTTGCAGGTTTCCGGCGACCGGCGCCGGTACCGGCGTCGAGAGGTTAAAGATGAGCGCGTGGGGGCGCGTGCACCCGTGCCACCGCAGGCGCGTGGGGGCGTGTGCCAAGCCCAAAAATTATTTAAAAAATATAGCGACGCTCGTTACGTCGAGTAGGTCGCGTTGGTATATTCGTATGCCAAAATTGAGCTACGTATGAGAAGTTATTTCCGTATTTGCGCGTATGTGCTTAAATAACGTATTTTTAGTAATTTCTCATATAGGTGAAACGTATTTTGAGGACGAGCGTAGCCAGGCTAGGCGTGGGGGCAGTATTATTTTCCGTATAACCTATATATATAATGATTTTCCCAGAATCACTTTTTAAATGGAAAATACGTTTTATCGACTTGCATATTACTTGATTTTGATGCATGAGTATTTAATTATACATTTCATGCATATGTTGGTGCCGAGGACGCCAGGTAAGTACCAGGTAGGTACATGCATAATTGAGAACGAACAGTGATGAGATATGATGTGAAATGATGAGATATCATGAATTGTTAGCTCATAGACCTGTACATACTGTTAGTGCTCACGCCCAGAGATAGGGGCACAGTCTTTCACGTGTCGTTCACCTCCCGCACCGCATGCTCGCCTTGGATCCAAGTAGGTGCACAGTCTTGTCGTATAGACCACTTTTGATTGGGTACGACATGTAGGTGACCCGCGTTCATACGCACAGTCTTCACGTGATTGTAGCACTAGAGCATTTATTATTGATACAGTGATGATGATGATGATGATATGATGAGATATTGATGTATGTACAGCGTATATATGATTATGAGATTGAGATGTTATGAGCTATATTTACAGCCGAGGGCTGAGATGACGTATAGTAGCGATATGATTATTGAAATGTATAGCATGGCATTGTTTATGAGACTCAGATGGCATTGAATTGCATTGCACGGCATACATCGAGATACTTTAAAAACGTTTTATGCTGAGAAAGATTAAGATATATATGTACGTATTATTTTCTGGGAATTATACAAGTTTTACGGAGAGGGGCTAGAATTTTGAGAAAGGAATGATTTTGAAAAGGATTTGTTTTTGCTGACCCACTCCCTTTGTTTTTCGCCCCTCCAGGTTCTAGATAGCTTGAATTCCGAGTTTGGCACTTCGAGGATCTTTCGGCTTTCTGACAGATTTGACTTACGTAGGGCACCGATGGTGTAATTAAACTATTTCATTCATGCTTGACTGCACTGATCTAGTACGCTCTGAATATGTATAAGTATTGTAATATCTCTAGCACACATTCATATTTAGGTTGCTAGATTTCGATCTTAATAAATTCGTACTACGTCATCGATCTTGGCTTCCGCACAGCGCACTTGGCTACGTCACACTCACGTGACGGCCAGCATGCCCTACTTTCGGGTACGAGTGTGTCATAGCCCCTTCCCCCTGTAAAATGATTTGCATGAGACGAGTTTAATGTGATGTGGCATTTTGATTTAATAACGCACTTTCATGTGCAAAGTGCATTGCCATTAAATCATAACATTTTTATAGCAGTAATCGCATTTCATGTACGTCGACAAAAAAGAAACAATTTGGGTTAACAAAAGAAAAACATCAAGGAAAATTAAAAAAAATAAACAAATAAATTAGGTAACTTGCATAGCGCAATACATTTTCTTTCATCACCTAAGTTTGAATACCTTCTATATATTGAATAACATTGATAGCAGTGTTGTGGATTTCTATCAATTTTCCACTTACATGAATTTTTTATAATATCATTTAGTACTACATTTTAATAGTATAACTATAATAGTTGTATAAAAAATATAAATTTCTTGTGATAAAAACATTTTATTTTACTAATTTAATAATCAAGGCGCCCTAAGACCATCTCCAACCCTTGGGCTAAAAGCCAAATTTTTTAGCCCGAAAAATTTAGCTTTTAGCTCAGAAACAGTTTTTCTGCTCCAACCCTTTCTAGTCTAAAATTTTAGCCCGGAATTATTAAAGAATAAACTTAAGCTATTTTTTTTCTTAAATTAATTTTTTTTTTAAAATAAATATGTAGACTATCGTAAATTAATTTTATGAACATTTTAATCAAAAAAATTTTAAATTTCGATAAATATTTTCATTCAGTTTGGTGGAGCCCACACCGATTTCTGGGCTAAATTCTGGGGGGAATCTGGCCTTGGTTTAGTATTTAGCATTTAGCCCGAATTTTCCCCTTGGGTTGGAGTGAGTTTGGGAGGAAATTTTGGGGGGTAATTTGGCTTTTAGCCCAGGATTGGAGATGGTCTAATAATGAAGAGAAAAGAAAAGGTTTAATAAAAAAAATACCAAAAACAGAGGAAAGTAATCTGTAAGTAAGACCGTTGACGGTCAATGCAGTATTAAATATGTTGCAACGCTAATTCTGTGTGCCATCACTGCTGCTCCCTTTGCTCGTTAGACTTTTATTATGTCTGTGCGTATGTATTCGTTTCTAATGTCAAAAATCTATCTTCTCTAGTTTTCTTGAATTAGAATGACAAACATTTTTATTTTTTATTTTTTATTTTTAAGAAATAATTTACACACTAGGATTTTGTTATGGTCAATCACTTCATCGTGTGTTTCATTTTCTCACCATTCATTGATTAGTCTTTCAGGATGTGTTTGTTACACCACCTTAAAAGGAATTGGCTTGGACTAGCTTAATTAGGATTATAATCCTATGTTTGGTTAGGTTCTATACTAGAATAAGTGGGACTCGCCTCAACTATGAGGCACTCCGCCCTTCGCTAAAAGCCTAAACCTCGTTGGCTAGTCCCCTGCCTTCGCTTGGTATCAAGTGGGACTACAGAAACGAGGCGGACATCCAGTTCTAGTTCACGGCCTCCGCTTCTTTTTCTGCATTGCTGTCATCGTGGCCAGGCCATCGGTGGTGCTTGGAATCAGGATGTTAGCTTTTTGAAAATTGGAAGAGCTCTTGGGAGGGTTGGGTCTTGGAATTGAGAGGGCTAAGATTTTTTTTTATTTGATTTGGGAATTTTGAAAATCGGAGGGCTGATGCCTCCAAACCACAAATTCACCCAATCTTCCAGATATGCTCATGGATTTCAAGTGCAAATGAGAGGGATGGAAGATTTGGATGTTGATTGTGAAAAGCTTCTAGTATGCAAACCAGATCTTGATTGTATAAAGGCTCTGCATTTTGACAGCAAGGTAATTTGGATTCCAATACCCCAATACAAATTCTCTTAATCGATGAAGAAAATTAAGAGATTGATGCATGATTTGACAGAGAGAAAATGATGGGGAAGATAAACGATGAAGGGTATAGGAAGGAAAGGAAAGAGAATGTTCTTGGTTCCATTCATCTCCAGACTTCACCCCTTTTATTATTAATTTTTGTTTAGTTTTCAAGTGAATTAAAAATGGCCAAAAAATTATAGTATGTGACTTAGTCCGACACTGCACCAAATGCTTCATTAAGTTAATCCAGCTGAGTCTAGTCCAAGCCAGTCCAGCTTAGTCCATGAAGTTAGTCCAGTCTAAGATAGTCTAGTGCAGCAAACGCACCCTTACAATTTTAATTCAAGATAATTCTCACTTTACTACTTTCAAGTTTCATTAAATTTCTACTTTCATACTTAAAGTTTAGATTTTGTGACACTTTCATACTTTCATCAGTCTTTTCGTCAAAGGCTTAGTTAACTGATGACGTGGCACACCAATGAACAATAAGTGCGTAGAAATATGACATCATGGGTCCCACGTTGACATATGACTAGCCCCACATGACAAATTTCTTTTTCTTTTATTTTTGGCCAAAAAATAAAAAGCTTAAAAAAAGAAGAAATAAAAAAACAACCTAACCCCCCCCACCCTTCACCAACCTCTCTTCTCTCTCTTGCCATCCTCCTCTCGATAAAGCACCGACTGTGAAATCTCTTCCTGAATTTCACTATTTACATTCGTATTTCGTGGTTTTACAAGGCATTTATATTTACGACGTATAATTTTTTTCAAAATTTGCAAAAAATATGAAAATACCCCTGTTGGAGCTTTAAGTGTACGTATTTGATCCGTTTGTGTTTTACCATATTTCTTGGCATATTTGTATAGTACATGACGATACAAACGCATGGACGCAAGCAGAATGAAATTTGTAGCTAACGAAGATTCTATGAGCCTTGGAACGTCGAGGGTATTTTAGTAACTTCGCAACAAATGGATATATGATTTTTTTTGACCTAGGTGTGTGTGCCACTTGGGGCCCCTACCCAATTTTCTATATTTTTCCTTTTTTTTCTCCTTTTATCTCCTATTACTCTCTCTCTCTCTCTCTCTCTCTCACACACACACACACACACACACACACACACACACACACACACACCTCACTGAACCAACACCATCATTAACCAACAAAATTTTCCAACGAATCTTAACTATAAATCTCCACCATCTTCACCTTGTCCTTATGAACCCATCTGTGAAATTTGTTTCTTGGAAAACTAACCCAAAACTTAGAAACAAAGAGATCCGACGAAGCCGAGTTTTCCTGATGAGATTCAGGCCATCCCCAGCCATATTTTTTACTCCAAATAGTTTCCAATGAGGTTTGATGGTAGCACCGCTAGCGACAAGAAGATAAAGGAAGAAGACAGGAAATATTTTGTTAACCCTGGAATATTCTCAAATGGTGTCAAGGTATATTCTAAAATATTCCGTTAGTTTTAACAGAATATTATGTTCGAGGACGGAATATTCCCACCCTTTCCCAGCCGTGAGTGGGGTGGGCATGGCAACGGCCTGGTGTTGAAAGTCTAAAATGTCATCCTCATCTAATTTTGATGCTTTGAATATGTTTTTGGGCATCCGTTTAGCGAAAGACGACTGTTTTAATGTAGTATAATAGTGGTCTGCCACCTAATTGTGTTGGTAAAGATTTGACCATTAGATCGTCCTGAAATTTTAGTATGTTGTCTTAGAAACATAATGGAATCTATAGGAAGTTACAGATCATAAATTTGATGTGTAAATCTTTCAGATCAAATTACGTAGAGTTGTTGACTCCACCGTAGAGGATCGATAACCCATTATGACGAGGAGTTGTTGCTTTGAAAGTGTCATCTCATTTCTTTTCTGTTTGAAACTAGGTTCCTTGTATCCTGCTCGGGTATGTTGAGTGGTCCAAAATCTATTCGTCTGTCTTAATTCGGATCATGTTGAGTGGTCTGAAATCCCACCTACTCCGTGATTCCGTTGAGTGGTCCAGACTCGTATCATGTTGGGTTTCGTTGAGTGGTCCGGAACCCCCTTTTTTTTTGAATTTCGTTGAGTAGTCTGAAATCGCATCCTTTGTCCTCGTTGGTTCGTTGATTTCCTTGTATTCGATCTAGAATGTTAAAGCTTAGGCGATGTAGGCTTTGGCCGAATTGTGTCACTTTAGCCCTAGTTTTCATGGTATTTATGAACTTGAAATTTGAGAACCTTTTTGGTTGATTTAGAAAGGTCGATGGCTGTCTATGCGACTCATTTGAGGTTTTTAGCGAGTTTGATTATAATTTTATTAATTCTATTTTTAAACTTTGATCGATGCATTTATTTTATGATTATCACATACGTCAGATTATTGTAACTCACACAAGCTTCGTAGCTTATTTGGGTTGTTAATTTGCCTAGTGCACTATTTCTCATAATGCAAAGGCGATAGTGCAGGTGTTAATTGATACGAGGAGCTTAGGGGCAGCAGATAAAGTTTTGAGAGCTTTGAGTGATTAAGGTATTCTGTATATACTTGTATTTCTTTTAGAATCCTATGGCATATTGCTCTAGTGAGAGTTAGTTCCATTTTGTTGTACAATTGTTGTAAACATAAACCCCACTACCTTGAAAATATTGTGAATTTTAGTTTTAGTAGTTCAGTGTATCTTGTTTGTATTCCATGCACCCCCTACACCTGATTCTAAATATGAAAAATGGAAGACTACAGAAACGGAGTGTCTGCAACTATCTTTAAAAATTTCCCAAATAGATACAGATTCTAATACAAAATTTAATATTTTTCTCTCAATGTTGAAACAAATATTAGACAGAACCAATTCCATATAAAAACTTCTACATTGAATCAATTCAAAGTAAAAAACTATACATTGCATCAAGAGTAAGTTTACCTTAAATGAAATCTTGAAGAACAAAAGCCCTAAACTTCCATCCACCTCCGTATCAATATCAAATGGAATTACCCCCTTGGCCAAATCTTCAAGCAAGTAGAACACGTCGTGGAGGACCTCGAGCCTGTCAATCATGAGAGTGGCGTTCTCGTACGACAATGCTCTGGCCCTCACACGCCCTCCGTCGAATCTCCCAAACCCTAGCTCCCTTGAATGGTACCCCATTGTAACAGAGACAAAGAGGAAAGAGAGATAGTGATTTAGAGGAAGAGAGGAATGGGAGAGAGAGTGACTAAGGAAGCAGAAAGGAAGAAAACAGTGGATGGGAGAGAGAGAGTGTTTGAGAAAAGCAAGAGAAAACTAAGAAATTTTATAAATCATTAAAGATTAGAATACCTATAAATAAATTATTCGTACAATTATAGCAATACAAAGCCTACAGTCAAGTTGGCTTGAAGCAACCCTCCCCAACTTGAAGGGAAAGTGTTCAAATCCTCATGCCACCAGGTTTTGGGTATTTATATATGATTTACAAATGTAGGTTTGGTTCGATTTCGGTCCCTTTTTTTTTTCTTTCAGTTTTCGGTTTTTCCAACCCACCCCTATCAAAATCTGAGCTCATGGCAATACTTGTTTTCGGAAATGGATACATATTTGGATTTGGACTACATGCATGATGATTTGAAACCTGAAGAAACTCAAGAGCAGAACAGTTGCGGCACATAGATGGAGACTGAAGCTGAGCAAAAGTGTTGTTACGACGCCGTTTTAACATTCTGTCGCGAGTCAAATCAGGTATGAGTTTTGAATTGAGGTCGAAGTCGGAGAGAGACGGGGAAGAAAGAAAGGAGAAATGAGATGGGGCTAGAGTTAGACTATTGAATAGAGACGAGGAGGAGGTGATGTGGTATTAGGGGTTTCGAAGAAAAGCTGGCGAGGGTGAGGTTGAAAAGGGAAAGAGATTTTTTCATTAGTTAATTTTTTTTATTTAATTTTTCAACCCCACGTGGAAAATTTGGTGGGTCAAGGGTATGCAAAGAAAAGTTTTTAAAAAATGCTAGCGCTAGTTGGGTGGTGGGCAAAGGCCTAGCGTCTAGGTGGATGCCTAAGTGGATTTATGTATTTATTATATATCTTGTAAATAGATGCCTTGTTACACTTAAAAAAAAAACCCATACTTATATGATTAATCAACATATTGATGGAACTTTTTTCGACACGGAGGTCCAAGGTGCGCTAGTCATGTCCAACATTACGTCATGGATCATTAGATTGGAATCCGAAAATAAAGAAAGAAACAAAGAATATCACTACCATGTAAGCAAATTGTTTAAGAGTAAGCATTAGATTGGAAGTCGTGGCTAATCCTATTTGGTTGAATTTATTTTCTGAATTGAATTTGTGTTGTAAAATTGACAATATGTGCAGTGGAATAAGTAAACAAGATACAAAGTTTAGAGAGATAACCTTTCCAAAGATAGGAGTGAAGCAGATGCAAGATATCACACTATAATTTTAGTAGCTATAACACAAAAGATGGTAAATAAAGAGAGGGAGTGATACTAATATTGTTTCTCTTTCTTTCTCAATGTATATTCCTTTCAATTTTTACATGTACATTGTGTGGCTTCTAATGGCCTTATTTATAGAAAGACTAGGACATTAAAAGACAAGTAGCCAATAAACCCTTTAGTGAAGAATGACAAATCCACTTGTTGATTGGAGTTGTGTGGACATCCATCATTTATTTACAACACTCCCCCTTGGATGCCCACATATCAACATCAATTGCCTCGTTAAAACCTTGCTCAGAAAAACCCAATGGGAAAAAACCATAGCGAAGGAAAAAGAGTACAACTTAACCTGGATTGTTGATATAATGTTAAGTATGCTTATGTTGCCTCGTTAAAACCTTGATAGGAAAAACCCAAAGGGAAAAATCCTAATCGAAGGAAAAAGAGTACAACATGCATGTATCATGGATGCTCCCCCTGAATTGTATCTCCCCCTGATTCCGCATTCTTCAAATTTGTAAGTCGACGTAATCCGATTCCCTGCACTAACTTCTGAAATGTACACTTTGGTAGAGATTTGGTGAACAAGTCTGCCAGATTTTCATTAGAACGGATTTGTCTGACTTCAATAACTTTAGCCTTCTGAAGCTCATGTGCACTGAAAAATCTCGGAGATATGTGTTTAGTCTTATCACCTTTGATGAATCCTTCCTTCATCTGGGCAACACAGGCTGCATTATCTTCATGGATGACAGTTGGAGTGTTTGTCTTTGAAGGTAGACCACATGAATTCCGGATGTGATGGATCATTGATCTTAACCAAGAACATTCACGACTTGCTTCATGTAAAGCAATTATTTCCTAGTGATTGGAAGATGTAGCAACTAGTGTTTGCTTCGTTGATCGCCATGAAATTGCAGTATCTCCATTAGTGAACACATATCCATTTTGTGAGCGGGCTTTATGCGGATCGGAGAGAAAACCAGCATCTGCGTATCCAACAAGGATCTGTTCATTTAAGGGCTTGTCTGAGTAGAAGAGACCCATATCTGTTGTTCCACGAAGGTATCGTAGAACATCTTTGACTCCCTTCCAATGAGGAATTGTTGGAGCAGAGCTGTACCTGGCTAACAAGTTAACTGAAAAAGCTATATCTGGTCTAGTACATTGTGCTAAATATAATAAAGCACCTATTGCGCTCAAATATGGTACTTCTGGACCAAGGACCAGTTCATCATCTTCTTTTGGACGAAATGGATCTTTCTTAATGTCCAAAGAACGAACGACCATTGGAGTGCTGAGTGGATAAGCCTTGTCCATGCCAAATCGCTTCAGGATTTTTTCAATGTAAGCTGATTGGTGGACCAAAATTCCATTAGCAAACTGCTCGATCTGCAGGCCGAGACAATATTTCGTTTTTCCAAGGTCTTTCATTTCAAATTCGCTTTTCAGATATTCAGCAGTTTTATTGAGCTCTTCAGGAGTTCCAACTAGGTTCATATCATCG
The DNA here is from genome assembly GCA_963580275.1 of Crataegus laevigata. Lineage (NCBI taxonomy): Eukaryota > Viridiplantae > Streptophyta > Magnoliopsida > Rosales > Rosaceae > Crataegus > Crataegus laevigata. Next base: position 16,792,403 of record OY756953.1, on the reverse strand, counting down.
ACATACACTGCCACTATAGCAAATCCAGTATTTGATTTCTTAATGAATACACAAGGGCAAATGACATTGTTGATATATCCTTCTTTAATCAAATACTCACTGAGACGATTATACCACATTCGTCCAGATTGTTTCAGCCCATATAGTGATCTCCTTAATTTGATTGAGAACATACCTCGTGGTTTGTTAATTGCTTCAGGCAACTTAAGTCCTTCTGGGACTTTCATATATATGTCAGTATCTAATTCTCCATATAGATACGCGGTGATGACATCCATAAGTCGCATGTCAAGTTTTTCTGAAATCACCAAACTTATTAAGTAACGGAATGTAATTGTGTCCATTACAGGAGAGTATGTCTCTTCATAATCAACTCCAGGTCTTTGTGAAAAACCTTGTGCAACGAGTCGTGCTTTATATCTTGCAATCTCGTTTTTCTCGTTGCGTTTCCTTATGAATACCCATTTGTAACCTACGGGGTTCACACCAGGCGGGGTTTGGACTACCGGTCCAAAGACACTTCGCCTTTCCAAGGAATTTAATTCTGCCTGGATTGCATCTTTCCACTTAGGCCAATCTTGTCTTTGTTTGCATTCTTCAACAGAGCGGGGCTCAATGTCATCGCTTAATGTAATTTCAGTGGCTATTGCAAATGCAAACATGTCGTCGATGATTATTTCATTTCGATTCCACAATTCATTAGTACATGCATAATTGATGGATATTTCTTTGCTTTCATGTACCTCTGTCTCTTCAGGGACAAGTGTCTCATCAATGATATTTTCTTTTTCTGGAAGTACAGAATCATGAATTGTGGATTTATCATTCATTTTCTTTTCCTGAATGATTTCATTTGGGTTCAACTGTGCCCTCATCTTTCTTTTTCGAGGGGCTGAATCTTTTGAACCTGGGGGTCTACCACGCTTCAGGCGTGCACTAGATGAATCATTCGCTGCCACTTTATTTTGTCCAACAGGGACATCAATTCTTGCAGGCGCATTTGCAGCTGGTATATGTGACTTTGTCACTTTTGAAGCATCATTAAATGCATCCGGCATTTGATTAGCAATACTTTGAAGATGAACGATCCTTTTCACTTCATTTTCACATTGAGTGCTTCGTGGATCAAAATGAGATAAGGTGGGTACAACCCATGTCAGCTCTTTCCGTTCTTCTGGAACTGTCTTTTCTCCCCCTAACGACGGGAAGACTGTCTCATCAAAGTGACAATCAGCAAAACGAGCTGTAAACATATCACCTGTTAGGGGTTCCAAATATCTAATGATAGATGGTGAATCAAAACCCACATTAATTCCCAGTCTACGCTGAGGTCCCATTTTAGTGCGTTGCGGCGGTGCAATAGGCACATAAACTGCACAACCAAAAACTCGTAAATTTGAAATATTTGGCTGATGCCCAAACACGAGTTGTACTGAAGAGTATTGGTGGTTGGCTATAGGTCTCAATCGAACCAATGATGCAGCATGTAAGATGGCATGTCCCCATGCAGAAACTGGCAACTTTGTTTTCATGAGCAGAGTGCGAGCTATTAACTGAAGCCGCTTAATCAATGCTTCTGCTAAACCATTTTGAGTATGGACATGAGGAACAGGGTGTTCAACATTAATGCCCAATGTCATGCAGTAATCATCAAAAGTTTGAGACGTAAATTCACCAGCATTATCAAATCGGATTGACTTAATGGGGTAATCTGGGAACTGTGCTCGCAACTTAATTATCTGAGCAAGAAGTCTTGCAAAAGCTACATTCCGAGTAGACAAAAGACAAACATGTGACCATCGGGTAGATGCATCAACCAAAACCATAAAATATCGAAATGGTCCACAAGATGGTTGAATAGGTCCACAAATATCCCCTTGAATTCTTTGCAAAAATAATGGGGATTCAACATCAACCTTTAGTTGTGATGGTCTAATTACCAACTTCCCTTGAGAACAAGCCTTGCAAGGGTTATCATTTGAGATAGCAATGTCTTTGCTCAATAATGGATGTCCATTAGAGTTGGTAATGATTCTACGCATCATGGTAGATCCTGGATGACCTAAACGATCATGCCAAAGCATGTAAACCTTTGAATCAATGAACTTCTGGTTCATGACAGTATGTGATTCAATTGTCCTTATGTATGCAAAATACAATCCACTCGATAAACCACGCAACTTCTCCAATATACGCTTCTGGGTATCATTAGAGGTAATGCATAGATACTCCACATTTTCTGCACTTTTCGTTTCAATGTGGTATCCATTCAAACGTATGTCTTTGAAACTCAACAGATTTCGAGTAGATCGAGTAGCATACAACGCATTTTGTATGGACAATATTGTTCCATTTGGTAACATAATCTGGGCATTTCCTGAGCCTTCAATTACATCTGATTGTCCTGATATTGTTGTTACCCTTACTTTGGTAAGTATTAAGCTTGAGAAATACTTTCGATCACGAAGTATTGTATGTGTGGTTGCGCTGTCTGCAAGACAAATATCTCCGCCATTTCTCATGTTTAGAGAATAATCATAGTTTTTATCCATGCTTTCTTTCTGAGTAAAAATGGGATTACAGTTAAAAACAACTTATAACAAGAAATTTAAATGCCACTTTTATTGAATTGAAATGCTAGTTATAAACTACAAGTTCAGAATAATAAAAGTACATCAAACATAAATGAATCAGTCGGACCGATACACTTCATTCCCCCTTTCCCCAATGAAGTCCGATACATCTAGGTGGGTTGTGCTCATCTGTCCTGATAAGTCGCATACTGGATCAGATATATCCATTGGTTTAGCCTGGTCGAGGAAATTAGTCTCGACACCCTTCACCTTGAGGGAGGCCTGATATAGATCCACCAGATGTTTTGGGGTACGACAGGTACGTGCCCAGTGCCCATTGCCACCACACCTATGGCATGCTCCATCAGAGTTTCTAGGAGCATTGTTCATATGAGCTTTGCCTTTGTGTCGATTCACATTTTTGAAGCTCGGGCCTGAATTATGCCTCGGAACTTGGTTGTGAAACTGACCACCATGATTTTTGCCTTTCCTGTTCCACCGGCCTCGCTTGTGGTCACGCCCTCGTTTATAATTATCACCACCAGAGGATGTGGCGTTCATTCTGAAGGAAGCAGCATTCACTTCTGGGAATGGTGCAGATCCAGTAGGTCGGGACTGATGATTCTTCATCAGGAGCTCATTGTTTTGTTCTGCTACCAAGAGCACAGATATCAACTGGTTGTATTCAGTGTAACCTCGCTCTCTATACTGCTGCTGCAAGAGCACATTAGATGCATGAAATGTGCTGAAAGTCTTTTCCAGCATAGCTTCCTCAGTAATGTTATCCCCACAAAGCTTCATCTGAGAGGTAATTCTGAACATCGCAGAATTGTATTCAGCCACTGACTTAAAATCCTGAATCCTCAGGTGAGTCCACTCGTAGCGAGCCCTTGGAAGAATCACCGTTGTCTGGTGATTGTATCCGCTTCTCAAGGCATTCCAGAGAGCTAACGGATCTTCAACCGTCAAGTATTCGCTCTTTAATCCCTCATCAAGATGGCGACGAATGAAGATTAAGGCCTTCGCCCGATCTTGAGAAGATGAGATGTTCTCTTCCCTGATGGCATCTCCAAGATTCCCTGCTTCTAGATGGATCTTGGTATCCAGCACCCAGGTAAGGTAATTCTTCCCAGTAATGTCCAGGGCAGCAAAATCAAGCTTTGCCAAGTTCGCCATTTTCTTTCTCTTTCTGAAAGGAAAATGAGATGTGTAAGAACTTGCAATAATATGTATTCCTGGATGAATACAGTGTTAGAACTTCTGGTTCTTACAATTTTTTTCTTTTCATTTTGATCTTCAAGCCAAAAATAATAAGCACTCGAAACTTCAGGCTCGAGATTTTCATGATTAATGAGAAGGGCGATTGTACCGCACCACTTAATAGCAGGAAAAATTAAATGTGCAGAGAAATTTAAATATGTAAAGTAGGGTGGACGATTATACCGCACCACCTAAATTTGCAGTAAAATTAAATTGCAGAAAATTTAAATATGTAAAGCAGGGTGGACGATTATACCGCACCACCTAAATTTGCAGTAAAATTAATTTGCAGTAAAATTAAATTGCAGAACATTTAAATATGTAAAGCAGGGTGGACGATTATACCGCACCACCTAAATTTGCAGTAAAATTAAATTGCAGAAAATTTAAATATGTAGTTCAAGATGGGCGATTATACCGCACCATCTTAGATTTGCAGTAAAATTAACATAATTAAATTGTAGAGAAATTTAAATTTACAGTTCAAGATGGGCGATTATACCGCACCATCTTAGATTACAGCAAAATTAACATAATTAAATACTGGGTTAGTAATCAAGATCTATATCAAACAAGTAATCAAAGATATATGTAACTGTTAGTTGGAGAATTAGGTGAAGGGAGATGGGAACTTATATAAGGTTAGAGACTCGTGCTGATAACGTGTTGTAAAATTGACAATATGTGCAGTGGAATAAGTAAACAAGATACAAAGTTTAGAGAGATAACCTTTCCAAAGATAGGAGTGAAGCAGATGCAAGATATCACACTATAATTTTAGTAGCTATAACACAAAAGATGGTAAATAAAGAGAGGGAGTGATACTAATATTGTTTCTCTTTCTTTCTCAATGTATATTCCTTTCAATTTTTACATGTACATTGTGTGGCTTCTAATGGCCTTATTTATAGAAAGACTAGGACATTAAAAGACAAGTAGCCAATAACCCCTTTAGTGAAGAATGACAAATCCACTTGTTGATTGGAGTTGTGTGGACATCCATCATTTATTTACAACAATTTGCATAACTTTTCCATTTTTGGATATAATCACAGTCCTATTTGCTTAACATTGTATAAACCCCTCATGAGAGGAAAATGGTCTTTTAAGTTTGAGACTATGTGGTTCCAACACCCTGATTTTCAAGAGATGTTAAAAAAAAGTCTGTTAGGTTCCATGACAATTAAATTAGACCTTGAAAAAGCATATGATATGTTAAACTGGGACTATATTAGGAAGGTGCTTGGTAAGTTTGGTTTTTACCGTAGCCGGATAAACCTGATCATGGAGTGCATCACTTCTTCCTCTTTTTCAGTCCTTGTTAATGGTGAAACTCATGGTTATTTTTATCCGCCACAAGGAATTAGACATGGTGTCCTTTACCTCCCTACATTTTCATTTTATGCGTGGAGCCATTAATTAGACAACTCAATATGTTAGCTAGTAATGCTAAAAATAAGGTTGGCATTCTCTCTTCCCCCTTTGAGTTTAGAATTTCTAATCTTGTTTTTGCAAATGATTGTTTAATTTTTAGTAAAGCGTCATGTAAGGTATCTAGGAGCATCATGAATATCCTCAGTAAGTTATCCTCGGCCTCTCACAAAGGATTAACTTCCAAAAATCATCTCTCTATTTTTCTAATAATACTATTTACAATTTGAGAAGTGATATTGTTAATATCATGCAAATTCAGCATAAAACAACTATTGGTAAGCATTTAGGAATGCATAGTATAATTTATTAGAAGTATCCTACTAACGCTAAAGAGCTTATTCTTAAAGTTAAAAAGAAGTTTGCAGGTTGGAAGGCAAATACCTCTTAAGAGCTGGTAGGCTAACCCTAATTAAATCCACCTTATCTGGTATGCCTAATCAAGCAGGATGTGTTTTAAATGTCCTAAAAAATAACTGATGCGTTGAAAATAACTGATGTGTTGAACAAGGAATGTAAAACTTTTCTTTGGGGCAAAGAAACTAAATTGACCACTGTTGCCTGGAAGGATGTTTGTACTCCTAAGTCAATGGGGGCCTTGGGATATATAGAGCTGATCACTTTAATAATTTCTCTTTAGCAAAGCAAGTAAATTGTAAACCAAAGTATTTAAGGCATGAAAATCTATTTATCGAGAAAATAAAGCAAGACCATTCTTTGCCTTGGAAGGGTGTGCTGAGTTCTAAAGATGTTCTGCTAAATGGTATAAGATGGATAGTGGGATATGGCAAAGACATTCAGTTTTGGACCCATAATTGGGTTTTTTCTTTCCCCCTATTTTATCTCTCACCTGAATCTTGTAGATTGAGTGTTGATTGGAATATGAAGGTTAGTGATGTTACTGAGAACAATGGTTGGAACAAAACCTTATTGATGAGTTGTTAGGATATTGGCATTGTAAGAAAAAATTGCAGTATTCCACTATCGCTACATGAAAGACAGGATGAAGTTATATGGGGTTTTACTGCTAATGGCGAGTTCTTTGTTAAATCGGTCATCTGGTCACAAATTGAGGACCAAAGAATGCATCCTTCTAAAGTACTTTTAAATAGAATGTGGAAACTTTATATCCCTCACAAAACAAAAATGTTTAGTTGCTCCTCATTCAAGGTAGGTTACAAACAAGAAAGAAATTGCTTAGATTCTTTCCGAATACTAACCCTATTTGCCTTTTTTTTGTAATAGTGACGAAGAAGATCAACAACATCTCTTTGTAATTGCAGCTTTTCTCAAGATGTTGGGAGGATCTCCAATGACCCAATGCCCGTGAATGCAAGTTCATTTTTTATTTATTGGCTATCCCAGCTAAATGTGAATATGAGTTTGAACTTTCTATTCTAAGTAAGGCTCTTCTAATTTGTTGGCAAGTATAGAATGATAGCAATAATCTTACTTCCCATGATTGCAAGGCCCATCATGCTAAGGTCCCTATGGTTGTTGCTATAGTTGAAGGGTAATATTACCTTGCCAATAAAAATATAAGGAGGTGTCTGTTGAAGGAGATTCCAAGCTTATCATTGATGCCATCATTTCTTTGTTACTTTCTTTCTTCTTTGTTGTTGTTGGCCTCAATCACTGGCGGCCCAACCCAACCCCACAATGAAATTCCCAATGCTCTTCCCAACCACAAAAACCAAGTCCATGTCCAACAACAGCCACTCACAAATACACGTCCCTATTAATATAAAATAACATTGGATGCCTTAACCCACCAAAATCCTCCAAAAATATACTCACTTTTGCCTTGACAATGTCACATTTACGATATAAATAACGTTTTGTCCTCATAAAAAATATGAATCATTTTTGGATCATAGAATCAAGGGTAAACTACACCATACTCTCTCAGGTTTGAGGTCTATTACAACTCCATACAACATGTTTAAAGCATTTCACTTTCATACATCAAGTACTATTTTATTTCAATTTCATACTTCCGTTACATTTTCCATCCATTGAACCGTTAAGTGCTGACGTGGCTGCCAAATGTGTGCCACGTGGCAAAAAATAATAATTTTTTTATTTAAAAAACCTGAATTTTTTCTTTCTTTCTTTCTTTCCTTCTTCTTCTTCTGGGCGCTGGGCACTGGCTTCTGTTTTTTTTTCTTTCTTTCTTCTTCCCTTTTTCTTCTTCTTCTTTTTCTGGGCGCTGGGTTTTTTTTTTTCTTTCTTTCTTCTTCCCTTCTTCTTCTTTTTTCTATTTTTTTTTCTTTCTTCTTCTTCATCTTCTGGGCGTTGGGCTTCTGTTTTTTTTTTTTGTAAAAATTCAGGTTTTTAAAAAAAAATTAAAAAATTATTATTTTTTCCATGTGGCACACATTTGGCAGCCACGTCAGCACTTAACGGTTCAATGGATGGAAAATGTAACAGAGGTATGAAATTGAAATAAAATAGTACTTGATGTATGAAAGTGAAATGTTTTAAACATGTTGTATGCGGTTGTAATAGATCTCAAACCTGAAGGGGTATGGTGTAATTTACCCTAAAATCAAATATTAAACTAAACATGGTAAATACCAAAAATATATATGATAATATTTGAGAATTTCTTATGTATACATTAATCTCCAAAGTGGAGTATATATAGGAGTTACAATTGGTATTACATATGTACTTCACCAATGTGGAACAATAAACTACTATTTACACTTCAACTAATATCTAACTCGCAACACTCCCCCTCAAGTCGGTGCAAAGATGTCACGCATGTCCAACTTGTTAAGCGAGTTGGAAAACACACTATTAGACACAGCCTTAGTAAGGACATCAGCAAGTTGATCTTCAGATCCCACAAACGGAAACATAATAATTCTAGCATCCAATTTTTCCTTGATGAAATGTCGATCAATCTCCACGTGTTTTGTTCGATCATGTTGCACTGGATTATGAGCAAGGTCTAAAATATCGATGATATCGGAAATTTCGATGGAAATATCGGGATATTATCGATATCGATAAAAATTGAATAAAAACTACGGAAATTGTAAGAAAAACTTGGAAATTTTTATTGAAACTTTGCAGGATGTTTATTTAGTCAATTATCTATTAGTTTATCACAAAACATTATGAGTGTAGAAAATATGTAGTAATTAATGAAAAAAGTTTAAACACACCATAATCATTTATATATAATGAATTAGTACAATATTTTACACTTTATACATTGCATGGTAAGATACATGATTGACTTAGTACCACATAGAGTTCCTATGAGGTTCAAAATTTTCACTATCTTCATCATCTCTATGTGTAGAGTAAGTGTATTGTAACGAATAGTCATCAAATGATAAATCCCCAAAATAGTTTTGCAAGTAATTGTTAACATGCCACCTATATCACTACAAGAAAACATGGCTTTTGTGACGACCAACATTCGTCACATAAATATGAAAAATCGTCACATTTGACTATATGTGACGAAATTTCAGCGTCACAATTAGGGTCACCTATACACCGTCACCGATAGTTTAAGTGACGAATATTGGAGTTGCCACATATTTTCCTTTTGCGTGACACTTCTTCCGTCACTTAATATTTAATATGTGACGAAATTAGCATCACAAAATAAAAAATTCAGTGACCTATGTTTTTCGTCTCATATCAGACTTATAAGTGATGCTTTTTTGGGTCACTCAATATGATCTCAGGATTATATAAATACAATAAGTGACGCTAAAATCGTCACAAAATAATAAATTCAGTGACCTATGTTTTTCTTCAATGACCTATGTTTTGCGTCACATATCAGACTTATAAGTGATGCTTTTTGGGTCACTCAATATGATCCCAGACTTATATAAATACAATAAGTGACGCTAAAATCGTCACATATTCCTTTGATAGGTGAAGCAGCTTATGTCACATATGTTATAATCAAATAACTATTTAGGAATAATATTTGAGGAATTCATTACTTATTCGTGTTTCGTAATCTAGAATAGCAACTCATAACAATTATAAGGTAGTACTTCCCATTTTCATTAATTAACAATTAAACCACATAAGTTTGAATATGTTCAACAACTATACATCCAACAAAATAACATAAACATCCCAAAATCAATCTAACTCATGCTGACCTATCTTAATAATAGCAATTTGTGAAGAAGGGTACCAAGGCCTATACATAAGGGTACCAAGGCCTATACATGGACAGTTTAAGGTACTAATTAACAAAAGAAAAGTCTTAGACACATTGAGAGGTGCTAACAAAAAGGTCTACCATGTGCATACTTAACTAATAACACAAAAGACATAACTATCGAAATCATTCTTCTTCCGAGTCATGTTCTTCAAGTTCAGGATAAACATTTTCACTAGGTGAATTATTACCATCAGATTCCTTCGAGTTGTTACTGGTTTGCCCTTGACTTGCAGCCAAAAAAGCCTTAATTTTTAATAAAATGGTGTCATCGTCATTTTGTAAATCCAACCGAGCTCTCAATTGTTCATTTTCCTGTTGCAATTTGAGGAAACCATCTGATAGAATTTTGATCTGATCTCTCATATCAGTTAACTCAGAACTTGAAGCCATAGAAGAAACGCAACTAAAGGTATCCGTACGAGGGAAAAGACCTACACCATTAACAGATTTTCCCTTCCTTCCAAGGTTCTCAGCCATGATTCCAAGTTCATCTTCCAGTGGTACTTGTATGGAATCGAGTATAGTACCCTCAGGCGCTTCTTGGATTAGCTTCTCCCTAACTTCATCCTTCTTGTTCTTCATGTTATCCTTTCATATTAAAATACAAACAAATAAGTTTCTTTTGTTTCAAACAAATCAGCCACAATATGGTTAATAAAACACCACTTAAATACTTGGATATACTCATAAACCGACGTAGAAGCAAACCATTGGGTATAATTATATAAGCTCTAATAAATGGGCAAAATGTATCAAAATAGTTTCTTACAGGCCGCAGATTATATAAGCTCTAATAAATGGGTATAATTATATAAGCTCTAATAAATGGGCAAAATGTAGCAAAATGTATCAAAATAGTTTCTTATTGGCTAGCTAATCTTTTCTTCTTAATCTTCTTAACCCTTACGCTAACATTAATATTGATCTTATTCAATTGCAGAAACCTTAAAACAAAAAGAGCACAAGAGGGCTGATATGGGGAGGGGGAAGATTGTGATTCGGAGGATCGATAATTCGACGAGCAGGCAAGTGATTAGGCAACATACAACATATAACATATAACCTTTACATATAATTTTTGTAGTTTATGCTTCAATGTGTTTTACATAGGATTAGGCAACATACAACATATATAACCTTTAAAGTAGTTTCTGTTTGAATGTATGTTAGGTATAATTAACCTTTCAGCTTCTAGGTAGCTATATTAAGTTTTTTTTTTTCATTTCAATCTTGCATGTTCACTTTATTTGTGTTTCCTAAGTTGTATCATGTCAAATTTGATTTTTTTTTAAATCTCCATCTCCCTTAAAATGACACAAATGATAAGTCCGTGAATGACTTACATATTTGTCCCGGGCAACATCATTTATCCACTGACCGTTCTTGTCTTTATGGAGAGCCCCCCAATTGTCAATCACAGATAATGGATTTCCTTTCTGCTCAATAATGTAAAAACATACATTAGAATATGTAAATTCCATAATAAGTAATTTAATTTCATTACCATCTGGGCCTTCCTAGTATGTTGGATAAATGGCCTTGCCCCTCCTTTGTGGTGATACTTTTGTTTTTTCCTATTATCACCATTTTGCTTTGAAAGCTCCTACATTACACATTTGGTACATGACATACAAAAGAAGATTTAGTTAGCTATACATGTGTACAATTTGGAAGGTTCCAAGCTCTCAAACTTGTCATATATAACGTCATGTATTTCAGTTGTACATATTCATTCACCTTAGAGGGCCATCTCATCTCACCTTCTATATTCTCTTGGTCAACAATGTTAGAAACAACACAAGCTAAGGAGAGAAAAACATATTAACACCAAGCTTAAGGAAATTGAATGGAAGATACTCTTTCTTCTACTAAGGGTATTAGGCTAACACAGTTAGTCAGATGAGTATATATGATAACCATTTTCAAACTTTAAATTTTAACTCCACATAAGTATCGTGTCAAGAAATAACAATCAACAAACTTCAAATTTTAACTCAAAATTACCTAAGTGTAAAGAAGTAACAATCAAATTTAACCACAAGGTGAAATTCATTAATGCATGTTAAGATATTTTTATTTCAAATCTGGCTATCGAAACAGACATTATATTACCATTGCCATATTCCCAATTCTAACCTAATTAAATAGGTGTTTGAGCAGATTTGACAATTACAAGTAAAAAAGTGTGTGGTTGTATATCCAAGTAAGCTAAGATACATAAATCCTATCCTAACACAATATAAATGTTCTTGACAAACAATATGAGATCTTAATCACACTCAAAGAAATAAAATTCATTAAAAACTAGGACATAATATCCTTAAAAAGCAGCAATGCAAGCAAATGAAATTAGAAGTGTTATTAAATTATAGTAAATTACGGAACCAATATATTTTACGAAACAATGGATTCAAACAACGGATCTACAAAAAATTAAAACATGAATAACTTAAAGAGAGAATCTGGGAACAGAGCTTCATGGTTAGCAAAATAGGAAAAAAGAAATGTTCTGGACCAAAAAATTTTAAAAGAGAAAAATTAATGAAAAGGAAGAAGCTTTAGCTCTTCTTCTCCAGTAGCTCTTCAAAAACCAGAGTTGCATTTGAAACCAGAGCTTGCAAAGTACAAACTTTGAGCTAAAATACCACAAACCCACATTTTTTGCAAACTCAATAGCAATTATCTACATTCTACAACTAAGTCTATAACTTACCAGATGCTTTAAGCAGTCGTGCGATGAACATAGACCAAACTACCCAATTTGATCTTGTTATGCCAGAGAGATAAGAGAGTTAATCCTCCAACAAATGTATAAATGAAACAATGAAAATATATGGGAACTCAAAACTCAAGTGACCTTTCTTCTTGCATGAGAACTCAAATTCAAAACTCAAAATTCAGTCTCATAAAAAAGTATAAAGCCATCTTATTTTTCACCACATAAACAACAAATCACATATGTAACTGTACACCCTGATAAAAAATTATTCAAATTCAGATAAAATTCGCATGAGTCATCTAGAATCAGAATTATATTAACATTTTTCATCCCTGGTTTACATTCTTGTTTACAACTATATTACACTTCTAAACTATTTTGGTCGTCACTTCAGAACTACCGCCTTTTATTTTTCATGATATACATGCTTATTTGTTACAATTTGGAAAAATAATGTAAATGAATAGCAGTTTTAGTGAAGAGTGACTTTCCTAATTGCTAAAATAATTGAGTAAATCTTGTGGTGCTCAAATGCATTTAATAAGATTCATTAAAATAAAAATTGCAAGCTACCTTTTATCATTGGTCAGCAACCTTCTACAAACTTTATTTTGGTGCCAGCACAAACAGTCACAACCTTTGTAAATAACAATTGACAAAAACCTGTCCAGATTTGAGATAAATCTTCAATGACAGTCATAGATAAAATTTGCCATTCTTCTAGTAGCATTCTTGCAATAAATTTAAAAATAAAATAAAATAAAAGACAACCATCGAGTTGCTTTCCTTCCAGATTCGTTTCATCCACCATACATAAAACTACAGGAAGGAAATCGAGAAAATCCTAAATCAAAAAATTTCCAGTGCATGCACCACAAAGCTCCATATACAGTTATATACCACTCCCAAAATCAACTTATGCAGAAACTATACACTATAAACATTCTCAAAGATACAATGTCCGGCATGTATACAACTCAGAAGACAATCCATCGAAAATTTATCTGCAAGAAGGATAAAGAAAATTTACCCTAACAGCACCATTAAAAAAATGGGAATCCTGGAGATATTTTTGCTCAACCTGAATGGAAAATCAACAGAATTTCAAATTTCAAACAGTGAGCATTTTTTAAACCCAAAATTGAATCATCACAAAACGAATTCAGTGCAACCATTATGCTCAAGGGAAATTTATTGTAACAAAATTCAAACGGATAGCAATCATGTACATGGATACCTATGACTTTTCTTATAACAACTTGACAGGTCCAATCCCAAATTCTGTCATTTTCCTAAAGATGTTCCAATTTTACAAAATCTTAAATCCAACTACATTTCTCAATGACCAAATGGCCACATACGAGAACCAAAACAAAGCCTTGAAGGGAGGAAGAAGAACAGAACAAAAAAAAAAAAACAAAGGAAAGGTACTGTTCGGCTTCTGCAATAATGATTTACCTAACAGAAGTTTCCATTTTGTTGGAGGTTTAGGCACTGGCAGCTGTAGAAAGCAATAGAATATGTCATTGACAGTCAGACGTTATGCTTAAGAATACAATTGCAACTACTAAATCGATTACAAAAACAAAACAAAGCAAAAAAAAAAAAAAAAAAAAAAACCAGCAGCATTAACAGCCTTTTTGTATATACTAACATTTTAGTCAACCAATTTACATGATAAGAATCGTAAATTGGCATCACGACAAAAAGGGATCGACTAAACCAGGTTGAATCAGAGAACTACTTCAAAGTTCAGATAGAAGTAAAAAATCAAATGAGCTACTTAAGGTCATAACCATAGATGAATGAAGGGCTATTAACTTAACATTTAGAAATAATCGTGTCCCTAGCTATTATGCATGCCACTAATGAAAGGAGGGATCACCATTTATTAAGGTACCTGGAATTCACCAATACCAGGATATTTCCAACCATGCCGTTCAGGATAAGAAGGATACCATAGCTCTCCACACGGACCTAATACAACTTCAATTTCTGATAATATTCCTTCCTCAAAAAACTCATCAAATTCAGCTTTAAAGCTCCTCATGTAGTCAAAGTAAACCTGCATTGGTTCCATTATACTATAACAGAACAGAAACTCGCAGCATTAAACAGTAAGAATGTATAGGGTCTGATTCTTAAGAGCATACAAAAGGAAAATTCTTCCATTTTCACCCAAAAAAAAACACTCTCTCTCTGATCAAACGAAAACTCCAAAACCAATTCAATGGTTGATTCAACAGGTTTATACTATAAAGAAAATAACGATACAGTATGGATACCTAATCTTTTTTTGATGGAAAAGAATCTTGTTTTATACCAGTTGGAAAACAATGCTTTTGTTTGATACAATCTGGTGTCGGTTAAAATCTAGTATCGTTTACAGAAAGGGGAAAAAAGTAGTAGTAATATACCCATAATACGCTGCAACATGCTTGCATTTCTTAGCACCAAGTTCCCAAGGAACACCAACCTGTGGTTAATCATGTCAGCATCCAGAATCACAACCCTGGGCCTGATAAATAAAGCCATAAATAAAGCCAACCAGATACTCGAGATCAAAAAAGGTGAAACTACATGCATAGAGAACTATAAATAAGATAAAAGTCAGTTCCTTGCAAAACCAACAATTGCATTTACCAAAAAATGAAATAAAAATAAAACCCAACAACCAAAAAAGAGGAGCATGTGCAGTAGCAGTCATGTAAGAGTTCAGTTCGGAATTTCAGATTAACCCATTACATCATTTCTATAAAAAAATATTCCAATTATGGCATATCATTGAGCAAAATTAAAATGTTGGCAGAAAAACAAATCTTATGAAAATGGTGTGTGGATTTATAGTTAACAAAAGCATTGATTATAAAAACTGTGACATCTAACTGATCAACTGATCAAAAGAATAATCTTTACATTGATAACATACAAATGCAAAGGTGATATCAAGTTTTTCAAATGCTTCCCAAAAAAAAAAACATTTAATACTTGTAAGTGGTCTTTGCTAACTACACCTTAGGTTAAGTCCCAAACTTACGATATTTGGATATATGATAGTGAAACTGTAACATTGTTCTTTGCATCCAACATTAATTCCTTGAAATACATGTGGTAATCCTTGGATCATCTACTTTTATCTCAAGGATTACCACAACTATCTTTCAAGTTTTATCTTATCCATTACTTTCCAGCCAAAAGAAGAAAAAAAATAGGAAACTACACACATTTGATAACATAAATAGAGATCACTTCCAGAACCTGTTGGGATAAAAATGGCATCACACTGCCGGATAAAACACAAATGTTTGTGGCTACCAATACAACATGTGGAAATATATATATACCAGTCCAAGCATCCTTACAGTATTATAAGCACATAACTAATATTTTTCTCTGACTTGACCATATGTTTTTTCAAAAATGATGCTCCAAAGCACTAAGCAAAATAATTTCTCCGGCACAACTTGCACCCACACCAAACACCAAACACCAATCCAATACTTTATCTTCGTACAATTGTCTCACATCACAACATGAACCAATCGATGTTACTGGTACAAAATATAATCACCTACGCCAAATCATCTTATATTAAGACGACATCATACAATAACAATGAATGTTTTACACTCTGCAAGTGAAGCAGCTTTCATTTGCCAATTTCTCAAGTGATAATGCAAGCTCCAATGCAGACAGCAGCAGATAAAATTGAACCCAAAGGGCAAAAGCCTTCTGTAACAAATAGATGCATATAAAGAGTCGTTTGGGATATAGATATGGGTGTACCTGGAAGAATAGAGATGCACTGAGTCGGAGAGAGTAAAGAGAGAGTGAAATTCAGAGGAATACTGGACGATGACGAACTGCGCAGCCATAGCTGTTGGTGGCGGTGATTCCACTGCGAGAGACAGTTTGAAAAAAGTATTCAATAAATCTTACATAACTGTAATAATTAAGTGATGAGCTTTGAATCATTGGCATTTCAATTATAAGGATTCATAATTTCAATTTTAAGATAGTATTAACTGTTTGCAAAATTAGAAGCAGCTGATGGCATAGCATACCGGCTTCAAGTATGCTAAAGTTAGACATAATCTTCGGTATGTAGAGGTGTTTTCTTTTCTGAATCTTTCCTGCAACAGATCACAGCTGGTTTCTACAAATTTTGAAAACCGAAGCTGTTAGTATGGATGTCTGTTAAATTTAATCTCATAACAGTACGACGTATAAGAAAACAAAGTGAAGGTGCATATATGATCCATGTTTCCCTCTTTTTTCATCTACTCAATCAGATAATTGTGAGTGCTAAATGAGTGCATTTAAATTAAAAAGAGTTGACAGAGGCATAATTGGAGAAAGAAAAGGTCTTTATATCAATAAAAAAATGCTTAATAGTTGGACATAGAAAATGAACAAAATGATAGGATGAAACAAAGAAAGGCCCTTAAAATTTTGACAGAGGCATTCTCAGCAAGTTAAAAAAACAAAGGCATTCCCAAACAGAAGATACAATACGCAGTAAAAGGAAAATACTACCCGAGGAGGAAAAATAAAAAGCAAAAAGTACAAAAATTGTAAACCTCAGTAGCAACATAGAATGCATATGAATGAAGCATTTTTTTTTTTCAAATGAAAACTTGTAAGAAAATAAAAAACCAAGTGAATACTTGAATCAAGAAAGTCCCCAACGCAGCACAATCTCTACTGATACTCATCCATGCCTACCGTAACTTTTTTCATGACCTGGTTAAAAGAAAATAGCAATCATGACTAAGAAAAAGGGAGTCAAGTTTTAAAATATTTCTAAAGATGTTAAAAGTAGTGAAATGCAAAGAAAGCAAATCTAATAAAACAATTAACCACGCAAATACAGAAGCAAAAAGGCATGGAGAAACAATCTAGCAATAGAGGGATATTCAAAGGATGTAAAGCAGAACATATCATTGTTGATGCCCCAATTACTGAAGGGATTTAATTACTTTCTCAATTCACAGAACATATCATTTTTGCTTATTTTCATTTATTTATTTTTGCTCTGCAGGTAATTTGGTTTTACCCACTGTACGTATTCAGCATAATCGTGAGCAACATCTGGTACTCACAAAATTACCCCTTTATGCTTCATTGTTTTACATGTACATTATTTACTTGATTCTGTTTTAACCACCATAGGTTAGGTAGACATCTTTATCTTGCAATGCAGAATGTTAAAAGTTCTGGACGTCATTCTGATCCTTTAGTTGTTATATCACGATTGGAGTGACAATAGTTTTTAATATACGGTAATTTGTTTAAAGTTCTGCATGTTTTGATGTGTCTACTTTCCGATGCCTTTTCTTTTTCCATTTCTACTACGTGATTATCCAAATCTACAATTTTATTTTAACTCAAGGTACAATGACATTGTTAAGCACGGATTTTCTGCAATAGGGAGGGAGATTTGCACCAACGACATTGGATCCTACCAGACAAAATGTACTTGTGCTCCATAAACTACAGTATCAACATGTCCCAATGCATGCCATGGTCTATTGAAAAATGTACAGTCGTTGTCATTCAACTATGGAGTCACAAATTAACACTGCTAGAGAGGACTATTAGAATTCTATATATATATATATAAGAACCCAAACTAAAGTTAACATGAATCTTAAAACCCAAAATGTTGGGGAAAATTTGATACGGTGGAATCATTAAAGCTAGTAGTTAGTCTTCATTCAAGTCTTGATTTTTCACTTTCCAGTAAACTTCTTACTTGGCAATGCAAGACACATTTGGTTCAAGGGTAAAAGACAGACTTACATATGATGTGAGATGTTGTAAGCTAAATAACAGTGGAGGGAAAATGTGTTCTTTTCTTGGATAAGACTCTTAGACCAGAAAAGCTCAACTTTAGTGGTTTCATTCTTCCCACATGCAAACACTCTGCTCAAATTTCACAGAAATCAGGAATCCCTAATTTTACTTTTTCACGTTTTGGTTCTATTTAATCGCTCGTTTTCACATGAAGATTTCATTTGATTCTATGATAAGAAATTAAAACTCTACTGAATGAGTTCTAGTTTTACTCAAAGGGCTAAAATTACATGTACACGCATACATAAAAATGAAACAAAAATGTAAGGGTCATAAGATAGAGACCTGAACTATGTACAGCATAACCAAATTTGAAATTTCTTGCAGCAATTTACCAAAAGGAAAAAGAAAATCCAAATTATGATATTACATACGTATTACACGAAGCGTGTCCAACAATTACACCATGAGCTCCTGCCCTTCTTGCTGGATTGACCTAAAATTAAAGGGGAAACAATATGCAATAAAGGTCAATGGGAATCAATATAAAGGTTTTGCATTAGCTAAATCATATTAGAAACAGCAGCAAAGCAAGAATAAACACAGAAATTAGCACATCAACTATATCTCTTTTCAAACCTAAAGGAAACCAATTCAATCAGTCCAAAGCTATGAGCATTCCTCTCACTCCTATTTGTGGCGAGCTTAACATGTACTGATGAATCAGTAACATCTTCCCTCAGTACCTATATTTTCCTTCACTGCCAAACCTATCTCAATATTTTCCAGAAAAATATTCGAACATATAATTGCATATCCAACACAAATTTAGGAATACAATCAAAGAACGTGAACACCAAACTTTACGCGTGGTTTGACTGCACGCCTGCACCTATATCAACACTCAAAGTTCACTCTAAAGCACAATACTAAATCAAACAAAAGTTTTACCGTGCTAAAGCTGCAAACAATGGAGCTTGGAAAGTAAAATTGTTATGGATAGTGAACGAGAATCAAAGGGTGGGAGAATGACTAAGGGAGGGAGACAAAGGAGAAGTGGTAATCGCCGTCACTGGCAACCACCGGTCGTCGAAGTCAAGGTGAACGAGTGAAGACTGGGAAATGAGAAGATATGTTTTGTTATTTGGGGGTTTTGACAATTGCATATATATTTTTTTTATTTAATATTATATGTGAGGAATGTCTAGGTGGCTTTCCCTCTTCTTATGTGACGAATTTAACATTGGGTCACATATTAAAATTTGGTTTGGCGGTAAACTTTCCCGCTCGCTTTTTTGTGGCGAATTGAAAAGTATAAGTGACGCAAAATATTTTGGTGTCTTGCAAAAATCTTAAAGTGACGATTTTTAAAAAAGCGTCACTTGTTTTACCTATATGTGATGAATTTTCACGCGCCACAAAAAAATTGGTCACTTAATCCATGTTTTCTTGTAGTGTATGGATCCGAGATTGGTTGACGTTGTCCATAAGCAAAATCATTTGAAGATTGAGTCTCAGATTCTTTCCACCCATATAGATCTGAGATTGGTTGACGTTGTCCATATATATAGAAATATGACTACAACTAATTAGTTAGGTGAGTGAATGTGGTGAGTAGTTCAAAAGTAGATACTTGAAAAGAAATTGTCAAAGATTTATTGTCATGTGCAAATTTGTTTCTTGGAAAAAGAATTCAAAACAAAACCATATATATAAATATTTTAGCATATTTTCACAAAAACATAAGTGATATGGTGGTCAAGGTGTTAAAGGAGTAAAATGGGAGGGGTTCGAATTCTCTTGGTGTTTTTGTTTAAATATAGAAATTAAAAAAACACAGAAATTTCGATGGAAATATCGATGACATCGGAAATATTGGTAGTCCAAAAACACGGAAATATCAGGATATTATGGATATTTTAGACCTTGATTATGAGCAATCTCAATAATAGCCTTGTTATCACAATGAAGTTTCATAGCACCCTTGGGTTTAAACCCAAGATATCTCAACAATTTTTTCAACCATAACAACTCACATACACCATGAGACATACCACGAAACTCAGCTTCTGCACTTGACCTAGCCACCACTTTTTGCTTCTTACTTCTCCAAGTAACTAAATTACCACCCACAAACGTAAAGTATCCAGATGTAGATCGCCGGTCAGTGATAGAACCTGCCCAATCTGCATCTGTATATCCTTCGACATTTAAATGACCATTCTTGGAGAAAACCAAGCCTCTGCCAGGAGCCATCTTCAAGTACCTAAAAATACGGGTTACTGCATCCATATAAGCTTCACTAGGTGAGTGCATAAACTGACTTACCACACTAACCGTATAAACAATGTCAGGGCGAGTGTGAGGCAAATAAATTAATCTCCTCACAAGCCTCTGATACCGTTCCTTATGAGTAGGAACTTGATTTGGAAATAAGCCAGACGATGATTCTGCTCAATCGGAGTGTCAACAGGTTTGCAATCCAACATACCTGTTTCAGCTAACAAATCAAGAACATACTTTCGTTGAGACAGAAAAATACCATGCTTGGATCGTGTAACCTCAATTCCAAGAAAATACTTCAATTCACCCAATTTTTTCATCTCAAATTCAGTAGCTAGGTACTTTTGAAGGCGTTGTATCTCCTTCTGATCATCACTAGTCACTATCATGTCATCAACATAAATAATCAATGCAGTTAGCTTACCATTTTGTCGCTTTAGAAACAAAGTATGATCTGAATGACTCTGGATATACCCAAACTTCTTCATTGAACTTGTAAACCTCCCAAACCACACTCTAGGAGATTATTTCAAACCATACAAAGCCTTTCGCAACCTGCATACGACACCTTTTTCAGGAGATGTTTCGATACTAGGTGAGAGATCCATATAAACTTCCTCCTTAAGATCACCATGAAGGAAAGCATTCTTAACGTCAAATTGCAACAAAGGCCAATCTTGATTTGCTGCTAAGGACAGAAGAACATGCACAGTATTAAGTTTGGCAACATGAGCAAAAGTCTCCTGATAGTCCACCCCATAGGTTTGAGTATAACCCTTAGCAACTAATCTGGCTTTATACCGGTCAATAGAACCATCTTCTTTGTGCTTAATAGTGAACACCCATCTACATCCAACAGCTTTCTTCCCATTTGGTAAAGGAACCAAATCCTAAGTAGAATTCTTTTCCAAAGCTTCCATCTCAACTCTCATGGCATTAACCCACTTAGGGTCAGACAAAGCGTCTTGCAATTTTGTTGGAATTGATACGTTAGATAGCTGATATATGTAAGATTCATATTCATATGGTTTGGACAAACGATGAGTAGACACATAATTGTTGATAGGATATTTGGCTTTAGCATGCATATCAGGCTTATATTGTACTTTAGGTTTTCCACGATTAACTTGTGGAGGCAACTGAATCTCTACTTTTCGTAGAAGCTTTTCAATTTCATTGTTAAGCATTTTATTTGTTTAACCAAGTATCAAGCGCTTTCTGTTTGATGTGTTATTTGCATGTGTCATAATCTCCCTAAAGGTTAGGTACCTCTTCTCAGCAATGCTCTTAGCATTCTTAAACTCATCAAATAGCTATTCACTTATAACTGTATCCATGCTGATTACGTGTTTTTGGATAGTGGCTTCCAGCTTGATCATTTCCTCAACGAACAGTTGGTGAAATTCTGTTTGGGCTTCATTTATGTTGATATTCTAAAGTTCATCAGTTTGCGGCCCGTTCTTGTTCAGATTTCGTTGAAGCTCTATTGAGTCTTCTTTGTTTTGTTTGTCATGCTTTTCGGAATGATCCTTCACTTTATCAATTTCAGCATTATTTTGTTGCCTATTATTGTTCACATTTTGATCAAGTTTTGTTGTGTCTTCTCTGTTTTGTTCATGTTGCTCTTCAAAATCATCTTCCAATTTATTAGTTTTAGCATTAGTTTTCTTCTTTTTCTTTGGTTTTTTTTTTGCCATTTTCCCTTTTAAGATTGTTCGTGGTTGAGCACACGGAACTTCAGAAGCAATCTGCACATAGTAACATTAGACATTTGTCAATTTGCATAAAAATGTCCAACACTTTTTCTAAAAGTTGACCACACTATTTATGAAACTTAACTAAATTAAGCCACATTGTTTCTGGAACTACAGTAATATAACCCACTCTATTTCTAAAAATGGATCAAAATAATGCACACTTTTTATGAAACTAGATGAAATTGACCAACACTATTTATGAGATTGAACCAAAATTACTTAAACTATTTCTAAAATAGCCACACAATTTATGAAATTAACCAACACTATTTATGAAATAGCCACACTATTTCTAGAACTACAACAAAATTACTTAAACTATTTTTGAAATTGAAACACAATAAGCCACAACATTTTATGAAAGTGAACACAAAACACAATTAATGAACAATTTTTTTTATATAGAATTAGTTAACTGTTTATAGATGTTATTGATCATATGTGATAGTTGTTTGTTTGGAGATTGTTTGGTACCCCTTGTGGTATGTGTTCTTTGTTTGGTTCATCTTCCTTCTTTGATTCATCATCTTCTATATTTGCTATCTTCCTTTTATTGGCTTTTTTTGTCATTGTTTCTTCAAAGGCTCTAGATGCGGCTGATCAAAAGGAATGACATCTTTAATCTGCACAAAGTCATATTAGATACTTGGCATTTCATATGCTAAATGCCATTATTTTTGTGTTGGAAAATAGGTTCTAAGTTTGATAAATATGGACTACTTCTAAAACTGCAATCTGAAACTATTTCTGGATTTCCAGTATGATAATATTTCTAAAACTGTAAAGTCTAATTATTTGTTGAATGTAGAGTGAAACATATTGATTATTGGTGATTACCTTGTTTTTTTTTTCACATGGATATCCTTGATTGCTTTATGTATCATGCTAGTGCCTCGTCTTGTGAGTGCTGGAATCATGTTTTCTCGTCCTTCTTTTATCTTCATCAAATTTGTGTGAAGACATATCCAATACTATATGGATTAAGGAAGTCCTTGCCGAATTTGGTGGATTTTTCATTATTCAGCAAATCAACTCGTTCATTGTTCAATGCGAAAATTTGAACAATATCATTGTTGGAAATCCTCCTTGTTCATGATGTCCAAATTTGAACTTTTGGTTTTTGGGGTTTTAGCATTAAATGATTTTTGACCAAGTCCATGTCGGACTTTTTCTTCATTTCTGACGTAATCAAGGCCTTGTCCATGTACGTCTTCAGTCCAAAATAACCCACAATGTGCCTGGAAGGTAAGAATATAAACTCTATTTGTGGAATTATATCAAACTAACCAACCTATTTTTCTGAAAGTGAACCAAAGTCACTCACACTATTTTTGTAACGACTATGAAAAAACTCACAGTATTTATGAAAGGGAGCAAAATATTTAACCCACACTGTTTATGAAATATCCAACACTATTTATAAGGAAAGGGTGCAAAATAAAACTAAAACAACCCACATTGTTTATGAAAGGGAGCAAAATCAACATTGGTCTGTGAACTACAACAAAATATCCCACATTTTTTATGATCCTGAATTAACATAACGCACACTATTTATCGAGCTAGAACAAAAAACCAATAGTATTTCTAGAATTACAACATAATAACCCGTATTATTTTGTAAAATTGATAATAAAAAAAAACAACATCCTAATATTTATGATAGGTAAAAAAATAAACATTGTTTTTGTATCTAGAACCCACACTGTTTATGAAATATCTCACACTACTTATATGGAAATGGAGTAAAACTAAACCAAAACTACCCACATTGTTTATAAAAGGGAGCAAACTCAAAATTAGTCCATGAACGATAACAAAATATTCCACGCTTTTAATGAACATGAATTAACATAAAGCACACTGTTTCTCGATCTAGAACGAAAAAACCTATATTTATGGAATTACAGCATGATAACCCGTACTATTTTGTGAAAAAATAACACCCAATATTTTTTATAGTTAACAAAATAAACACTGTTTCTAGATCTAGAACAATATAAACCACACTATTTATATGGAAAGGGAGCAAAATCGAATAGTATTTATGGAATAAAGCATAATAACTCGCACTATTTTCTGAAGCTGATAAAAAAAAATAACCCCCAATGTTTATGAGATGTAACAAAATAAACACTGATCGATCTAGAACAATGTAACCAACACTAACTGTGGATTTGGACCAAAAATAAAACACAATATTGCTTGAACTATCCCAAAGTTATACATGAAACTTAAGAAAAGTAGGAAACACAGAATTTCAGTTTCGAAAAAAATTGAGTAGTTATCAAACCGTAGTAAAAAGAAAATTAATTGTTTTGTAGTGTTTTCTAAGGAAGAATTGAAAGGTTTATGGAATCACAAACATGCAAACATACATATTATTGTATTTTTGAAGTGAGAATTTAACAAGGATGTGAGTTTAGTACCTCTTGTTCGTCTAGAATTTGTTATTTTTCTGAGATTTTGATTGCGGATTCTTCTGCCATTGTGCGTAGATTCTTGTTTGAAAATTTGAATCGAAGTTGAAATTGGATTTAGTTAGATAATAGTTTATGATGGTTTTTGGTTAAATGAAAGTTAGTCCAAGCTTTGTTTATTAAAGCTCTCTTAGAAATTTGGAAGACTGACTCTTTGGCAGCAACTAAGAGATCGTTATTGCTAATGCAGGACCAATAAGGTGCGGCGTAAATTTGTGTTTTTGGACATTTTGGTTTTGGGGTAGAGAATAAACCGATAGGTGTTTTTGGGTCCCTTGTTAGGCAGCGGACGTATGAAATGAGCGTAAGTTGGAAAGAAAAATCGCCATCACATTACATAGAAGCACTGCATACATTTTTGTCACACCACCAAATAGATCGACATCATCGCATTACATTTGATACACACCTACTTATTGCATTAATTATAATGCTCATGTATTAATTAACATATTTAACAAACAAACTTATTCCAAATGACCTCTTTGGCTTTCTAAATGAAAAGTGCATTAGAATCCCACATGCGCATTGTAAGGTATAGGTATAACCATCAAAGGGACAGATTTTCTCAGTGTTATTCCCATCCTTTCAGTCATATCAATGTTCTCTGGCTTAAGCCCGCTCGGCAAAACCCAATCAAACGAGTGTAAGAGCGACCCTAGAGCCAAAGGGAGTACCCTAGAGACTAGTGGCACTGCAGGGCATATCCGACGACCAGAACCAAACGGTATGAACTCAAAATTGTGTCCTTTATAATCGACCATGTCGGGCTTCAAGAACCTCTCCGGCTTGTAAAGCAAAGGGTCTTCCCATGTCTTTGGGTCACGTCCAATGGCCCAAGCATTGACTAGAATTTGAGTGTCTTTCGGAATGTGGTGCCCTAGCATTTTGCAGGACTCCATGGCCATGTGTGGGACTAAGAAAGGGAGAGGTGGGTGGAGTCTTAGGGTTTCTTTGATGACTGCTTTGAGGTATGGGAGATTTTCAATGTCTTTCTCTTGGAGCTTGTTGCCTGGAGATATGGTGCGTCTTAGCTCGGCTTGAGCTTTCTTTAGGGCTTTGGGGCTGGTTAGAAGCTCAGCCATTGCCCACTCTAAGGTGCTTGTAGTTGTGTCAGTTCCAGCAGTGAACATCTCCTGAAATAATATCAAATTATTTTCACAGAAATTGAGCCTCAAAATAAGAGATTCTGAATTAGAATCATCCTTCCTCATTAATTAAAACAACTATTGGTAAGGCACATGAGCGCATACCTGTGTAGGAACATATTATAGTGCTGAAATACTGTTACGTAATATACATAACTAATTTATTTCATACACGTAACATGCATGAACAACATGTTTACCCTTAGTACATAATATTAATAATAAATTAATCAACATGTTATAGCATTGATGCATCCGTTAGTACCACATGTTACTCTTATAGTACTCTTATTTTATTTTATTTATTAAAAAAAAAAAAATAACTGGTAGCAAGCCACGGTTATCTACCGCTTTCAAATTGCAATACACACATAGAACGGGACTTACAAAGACAATGACGTTGATGGTTCTTGGAGAAGTGAACCTAGAGGCCTCATCAACTCCATGACCACGGTACTCCAAAAGCACATCCAAAAAGTCCTTTGCTTTCTCTATGCCATCACATCCACCATTCTCCGTGCTCTCCATTCTTTCTTTGATAAACTCACCTGCA
The DNA here is from genome assembly GCA_963580275.1 of Crataegus laevigata. Classification (NCBI taxonomy): domain Eukaryota; kingdom Viridiplantae; phylum Streptophyta; class Magnoliopsida; order Rosales; family Rosaceae; genus Crataegus; species Crataegus laevigata. The sequence continues at coordinate 16,766,199 of OY756953.1, read as the reverse complement.
ATTTCAAAGGCCTTTTCCACGTGGAATTGGGTGTTTCTCCTAATGCCTTGCGGGTCAAGCCACCGCAAAATTGGAAAGAAATCTGCCATATTAGGTTTCCCAGCCAACTCCATAACTTTACCTGCATGGTAAAAAAACATAGCCCCTCTCTCCGACTTTGGGTCCAATAGATCTTTGGAAAAGATGAGGTTCCCGATCAGATTAAAGGCCATCAAGAAAATGAACCTGCCCAAATCAATGCCATCAGTACTGGCACTAATTTCTGACGACGTCCTACTGGCGGCGTCCATTATGAATTGGAGCATTCCATCGATACACTTTCCACGAACACCGCGCATGGCATCGAGACGACTTGTCACGAAAAACTCTGTTGTGCATAAGCGCCTCAACATGCGCCAGTGCGGGCCATACTGGGCCGTGATCAGTGAGCCCTCGTTGCCATAGTCGCCCTTCATTGCCTCGTAAATTTTTCGACCGGCTAGGGCCGCATCGTGGTTCTTGAACATTTCACGGGCCACTTGGCTTGACGAGATCACCACGGTGCTCATGGATCCTAGCCAGAGTGTCATAATAGGGCCGTGGTCGCGAGCCAACACAGCTAATGACTCGTGGGGTGGACCCGGACCCAGTTGAAATATGTTGCCCACCACAGGCCACCGTCTGGGCCCAGGTGGAAGCTGTCCGGCAACATTCTCCGAACGCCACCGTTGGATTTGGCTTACCAATAATAATATTGCCGTTGCAATCCATATCAAAACCACCCATGTGGTTAAACCCACCACCTCGATGTGCTCCATTTTTTTGTTTATCTTTTCCAATTGTGTGTTGGTCAGTGGAAGAATTTCTATTTCAATTTTTTTGTTTTGTTTTCTTTTCCTCGCACGTTATCTCAGTGAGACAGTGTGTCTATTATATAGTTTCTGCTTTGGTTACGTGACAAATCCAAGCAACCTACTAGCATATGAGAAAACTTGTCCTTTTTCATGAGAAGAATCTTAAGTAATTTTCTATGAAACCTAATGTAATTGGATAATATATAATACTGTACATATATTGAAGTATTATCTCCATTTCACTGAACAAGTTATTTAAAATTCATTAAAGCTAAACCGGTTAATCATATAAGCATTTTACTGCGAGCACTAACAAATTTCTTCATTAGAATATTACATTTGTTAGATTTTTGTTGTAACCTAATATCTTTTGGCAGAAACTACACATCTAATTAAGAAGTTAATTAACATCAGAATAATGAACAAGAAAGATGCATGTGCGTTCTTGTACTCAATGGCAAAATCAAGACTTGTTGGGTGGAGGGACATAAGTTTGTGAGCTTTGGAGCTTTACACTTTGATTTTTCGGGCGCGAAATGCCTCTATTGGACTAAGTAGAATCCTACATAGACATTTGAGCTCACTTCATATTTGGTCTCCTTTCTTGCCATAATCTTATAGTACTCGTCACCACAAACGTATGAGTGCAAGCAAAACATATTTTAGAGTTAAAATAAAAAAATTATGAAAAAAAAATGTTAAGGAGATTGACTCACTCAAAAAGCTAGAGAGTCCTAACGACTTACTTGACACTTGTAATCCTTGCTTCTTAATTAACATTGTAGTTTTGAGCCCACAACAACTTTAAAATATATTAACTATTTTTATTCTCTCCCTCCCTCATCCATCCTCTCCACTACCAGAAGTTGAAAGAACCTAGAAGCCAAAGAAAGAAACTTTAAACTATGAGAAATTTTTAGCAATGATCTCTCAACTTTATTCTAATTGGAGCAATAGTCCATCAACTAAAATTTAATGACCAATGGTCCCTTAACTCATCAAAACGTGTAGCTATGGTTCTTTTCATTAACTCTGTCTCCATCAAAATGAGTTATGTTGAAATGACCATTGCTATAGTTGCGTTAAAGTTGAGGAACTATTGCTCCAATTGGATTAAAGTTGAAGTACCATTTCTGCAGTTGGGTTAAAGTTGAGGAACCATTGTTAAAAAATTTCTCATTTAGTTTTTCATATTTGCCCATCGATTCAGCCTCATGTGCGTTATATGTGACTCATTTTGACGAAAGTTTTAAAGAGTTAAGAGACCAATGGTCATGAATTTTTAGTAATGAGACCATTACTCCAATTGGTCCAATTTGGTTAAAGTTGAGCGACTATTGCTACAGTTTCCTCTTAAACTACCATTCATAGCCTCACTTCTTACCTAGATGCTTTATCTTTCTTCACCATCTCATTTTAAATTTTTTTTGTTAGAAATTCTACAATAAAAAGGGATTTTAACTGTTAAACTATAAAATGAGAGTCGCATCTACAAATTATGCAGAAGTTGATCCTCCCATGGCAGCCCATTCCCCATTCGATATCTCTTTAATCAAGGGGGTGGATTCAATTTGTCTAGGTGTGTGTATACTGGGGGACGAGTCTTCCCCTGCTATTTAGTTTTTTTAATTATTCTCTTTGAAATAAAACAATGTCGTTTACCTGTTTCATTTAAATTTTCCTTTTTCCCATCCAAACAATGTCGTTTGGCCTGGGCTTTAATAAATACAAAAAAAGAAAAAAAAAAAGAACACAGTAGCGTCGCTGCAGAAAGCCAACGCAGCACCAGAGCAGCAAGACCAGAGGAGAGGGGCGGAAACCTAAGTTGTAGGAACGATCTCCGTGAGCGGAGGGCAGCCGCCCCTCCTTGCCACTCTGTGGCTTTGCCATTGCATGTACTTCTATAGAATGGTATTGGTTATGCATGTTTATATATACATATGGATTATGCGTATACATTGATTTTCAATTACAAAGGACCATTATGATCTTTTAACAAACGATATTAGGGACGGAATAATCAAACATAAGAACTTGGATATAATGATACATGATTTTTACACTTGAACTTAAAACTCTTTATGCAAATTATTACGAATTTATGATTGTATCACAACACATCAATGTCAATAGAAATTAAAATGATAGATTTCTCTTTTAATACAAGTGATATTATTTTCATAATCTAAACTATATATCAATGAAACTCTCTTTATCAATCAAAAGAAGGTGAAAAAATAAAATTTTGCTGTTTTTTGTTCAACCCTCACCTACATGTGGTTGTAATAAACTTATGTCCCTCTCTCCCCACTCCCACTTCTCTCTCACTCTAATTATTTTTTTTAGGCCACACCCACCTATTATTGTAGATATCGTTTGTTAAAAAAAATGTAAAATATTTCACACATGCTTTGTGTGTGGACATGTACTAGTGTACACTAAGGAAAGGAAAAAAGTTTAAACTTGTAACACAATGGGTAACTTTAACCACGGAAACAATTCACACATAGAAAAAAATTCAACATTAATAAAGATTGTTGTCATTAAATAGTGATTATATGGTAATTGTGTTAAGTAACTAGCATAAGTAATACAGATTGCAAGTGGGGTTTGGGACCACTGGACAATTAATGTACTATGCTATATATAATAGGGAATTATTATTAGCGTTCTAAAATTTTCATTTTACACTTTAAATTTTTTATATTTAAAAAGCAAAATACACTTGTGAGGAGGGCACAATGAGATTTTTGGAGTACCAATAACACTTTTCATATAATAAAGCCTTTTCATTTTGCCAATATTGAAAAAGAGTGCATCGTCTTAGTTTGTACATAAAAATAACTATTTGATTTAAAACATTTTTTTTGTCACATAATATTACGGTCTAGTAATATTTATTTTCATTTGTAAATGAGAGATCTTAAATTTGATTCTTATCGAAGACGAATTTGAATCACATTAATACTAACACATTATGAAGCTAAGTTCACTCTTTCTCTTTAGTGTAGATAATATCATCGTATTCTTTTGTTTAGTGTAAATGAATTGATCTTATCCTTATGTCCCTCTTCTTTTGCTTTGCCAATAATTTTTTTTCCTTTTAGATATGAATTTGACAAAGCCATGAAGGAAACGGCCTTTACAGCTCAGCTGGTCCCCTCCGTTAATTCACCTAATCTTTTCTTTTTTACTAAACTTGATTCACCTAATCTTGGCTTATGTAATGAACCTTATGTTTTTCCATTAATCTTCAACTATATGCTTACTTCATTTCTTATATATCATATTACATAATCCAGCATAAAGAATAGCATTATTGGATTATTGAGTTAAATTATTAGTTGTTAAGAAAACAGGAGAACGAGAAAGGATTAAACTCACACCATGGTGCATTATTTTGCGCTAATTGTTCCCCATAAATCCAGTTCAGTACTTTTTTTTATAAAACTATTTCAGTACTTTGTCCTTAAATATTACGGATGTCTTAATCATACTTAAGTCACGGATGATGATAATATTTTTCCTTTCATAAAAGTCTCCATAACACTGTCACTTAGTAGTATGGTTTAGTCGTATTTCTCTTCACTTATAAATAAGAGGTTTTAAGTTCGTTCTCGCCAAGACGAATTTGAACCACATTATTACTAACTCATTATAACACTAAATTCATCACCTTTTAGTATAACGAATATCATTTATTCAAAGAAAAAAAAAACACTATTAGAAATACTATAATCATCCTTACTTTAATATCCACCGCCTCCCTCGTTTTAGACCCCCATCTGCGTTGGTGTTCGTGTTGGATAAGGACGGTCTTCCATGTCCTCATTGACTAGGGAGGCGGTGGGGGGTGACGCCCACTGCATTTGGTGTGTCTTCATTGTATCCTCCTCCATTGCTCTATTGGTTGTTGTTTTGTTAGCCTCTGCGTAGGCTTCCTGGTGTCTGGCGGGCGCTTGCCTTTGGAATGCTATTCCTCTTCCAAAAAAAAAAAAAAAAAAAAAAATATATATTACTAGGTCATCATCCTTACTTTCACATCCACACGAGACAAGCCTAAGAGGAAAACATGACTTTGACGTTTATGATAAAGTATAGAAAGTATAGAATACGATGTGTATTAATATATATTTATCTTTCCCGACCTGCTCACGCACAAGCATTAATTAGATTTTTTTAAAATAAATGATATTATCTATACTAATATAGTGAGAAACTGGATTAAGCCTCATAATAGACTAGCAATAATGTGGTTCAAATTCGTCTTTGACGAAAATCAAACCTAAGACCTCTCACTTACAAGTGAAGATGAATAACATTAGGTTGTAACAGTAAGTGGCATCATTAATTATATTTCGAATAGGATAGAAAGTGGCTCCATCGTTCAATAATTTCAAGTGTGGATTTTTATTGAATTGTTAGGAATATGACTCCTTAGAGCATCTCCAATGGAAATGTAAAAAAAATGTCAAAAATAAATTTAAAAGCTGATGTGGCAATGTCAGATTTTCTTTTACTTCTACCCATATGTTTTTTCTTATTCAATTAATATTTGTAGACTCTTCAAAACAAATAAATAAAAACTAATTTTAATGATTTATGATTGGTGCATTATTAAGACCCACACAACAAAACACTGAAAAAATAATTGGACATCAGATTTTCTCATATGTTAAAATTGGCAGCACACAATAGATATGTCTATCCACATATGATTGGCATATCAGTTGGAGATGGTCTTAGAGGCTTTATCCAAGGAGGACTAGTTGTGGGGCTTGTTGGACCCAAATTTGTGCACTTTCGTGTGTGGATGAAGTGCTTGAACTCAACTACTATAAAACAGTAAACAATCGTGAGCAAGTCTAGGACCACGGGAGGCAGTGTGTGCCAGCCAAAGGCTCTCCGACGGTCAAGTTAGTGAATTAGACTCAAGCAGTGGATAAGAGAATTCAAGTGTTTAAATTATGTTACCAAAGGTGAACCCTAGACAGGTGTATTTATACAATACAGATATAGACCTTTTTAGGATAGAATCCTCGTTTTAAGCCGATAGAATCCTAAATTGTAGCAATCCCAAGACTTAAAGGATGTGTCCATATCTAGGTCAAATCATGTGTCTTTCGAACAAGCATGGTCATCCAGCGGAGTTGGTAAGACTCCACCTATTACCTCAAAATATAGTGATGGTGGCGCCGGTACTTCGTCTGATCCAGCACCGCCTAGAGCTGGTGAGTCTATGAACAGACTTTTAAGGTAACTATATTCGGATCAGCCTTACTCCGGCCCTAGAAAATCATTGTCCCATAATTACCCCCTAACTATGCATATGAGAGGCAACCCATTCCCCTTGAGGATGGATAGTTATCCAATGACAATTCATTTCAGAGTAAGCTGGAATACGTACGTTTTAGTCTTCTATCTCCGTGTGTTGATCCAACTCTTGGCATTAACATGGGACAATTGAGTCGCTTCGATTTCTATCTTGCAACCTCTAACATCGTGCGAAATTAACAGTAATTGATGATGGATGCCTCCATTTTGTGTGCATGCTTCACAAAAATTAATCGTACATTTCTTCAAGTGGCTTTGATCCTTGTACGCGTCAATATCAAGATAGAAAACTTTTCATATTCAATGGCAAGATCCTCTAGTGATTTGCCTTTAAATAGTTCTACCCACTTTGAGATTTCTATAGCCATTGTCACTTTCACATCATGGAACCTTTGCGTTCTAACAAAAGCTTTCTTTCCACACCCATTTTTGTCTGTGAGCTTTTTTTTCCTCAATAATCTCCGCCAAACAAAGCTAAGTAATTCTCAATTTAGCCATAATTCCATGCTAATATCCCTCGCTTTTTGTGATTTGTTCCATAACAACATTCATCCCCTTACAATACCCTAACGCAGTCCTTGCATATGAGTGGAATCTCATCAGAGTGTTAAGATTATTTAAAGGGTTCTTTGTCATCACTTTCTTCCTCATCCTCTGCTTGTGGACGACGGAAGTGACGAATCTCCATCAAGATATTCACCATTAATGTAGTATCTTGCACCGAACATAGCAAGATGGGTATTTTACACAATCACTCCTATAATAATATCTCTATCAGCACCAAGGATTCTTGCCAAGTAGCTTTCAAATTTTTCCTTTTGTCAGGGGTGATGGCTTGTCTCCCCCAAACTATTGTACCTATTTGACACCTTTTATTGGGACTTTGATAATAAACATGTGCTTGTGTGAACTTATTACTTTTCTTGCGTCTTTTTTCCTAAGTCTGGTTAATCCTTCCAAATTAAACGAACTTGTAGAAATAAAATAAGCAACGGAGCAGGACACGAGTAAGTTTCTTGGCCTGAGACAGAGCTCGAAAGCCTCCTCGGTAACATTGATTCAGAGAAACATTACCTCCCAAACTTAGCATCCATAAGGTATTCTCATCATGATATCTAGTATACCACCTTACTCTGGTACGAGGAATTCAACACTAAACCAATGAAGAATCTTTCGCTCCGTGCTTATCTGTGCATTTATCGGACTTAAGAATTACAAACCATATCTAGAACAACCAGCAAGAAACAAATCAATAACAACTTTTTACCTTGCCCCCCAGTTTAAGATCTAGGATTTCAATACTTGCATTTCTGCTCATCCGAGTCTTCTCGAATTATAGGTACAAATATAGATCCTCTCCATCGATTGGCTTGGATAGCAACGGGGGTTTAGAGATGTATTATTTGTGCTTCACATTAGTTAGTTCACAGCAAGCCTTTACTTTTCTTTATCGCAGTGAAAAATGGTTACACTTGTTAGTGGACCACAAAAGGAACCTTTTGAGGGCCGATGTTCTTCCTGTTAAGCTCTGTATTCTTTCATAGTTCTGGTTGACTTCTTTTCCATGATTGCCTTAATTTAATCGGGATTGGCCTCGATTCCTCGCTTAGTGACAAAGTACCCTAAGAATTTGCCTGATGCTACTCTAAAGGTACATTTTTCCAGATTCAACTTCATGTTATATTTTCAGAGTAAATCAAATGACTCTCGAAAGTGACTATGTGATCCTTCTTTTCTTTGTTCTTGGCAACCATTCATGTACATAGACTTCTATAGTGTCTCCGATCTTTTCTTTCAAGATTCGATTGGCAAGCCTATCTTATGTTGCCCCAGCATTCTTAAGTTAAAAAGGCATGACTTTGTAACAGTACATGCCTCAATCAATGATGAATGACATCGCTTCCATTAGTAGCTCATACATTTTGATATGGTTGTATCCGAAGAATGCATCCATCAACAAGTCAATCTGTGGAAGTGGATACAGATCATTTTGGCAAGCTTTGTTTAAGTCCATGAAATCCACGTACATTCTCCAATTACCATTCTTTTTTTGTTTGTACCAGTACCATGTTCATTAGCCAGTCTGGGTGGTCCACTTCGATGATGAACGTGGAATCCTTGAGTTTATCAATCTCTGCTTTTACGATCTTACTCCGCTTTGTTTCATGATTTCGCTTATACTAAATAACTGGTCTGGCAGTTGAGTCTATGTGGAGCTGGTGGCAAATCACCGATGGGTCAATCCTTGGCATATCTTCAACCGACTAAGCAAATATATCTTTGTTGGCTCACAAGAAGTTTGTAAAAATTAGTTAGCTTTGATCTGATCCTAGTTTTTAGCTCTGGTCTATCGTGGTCGAGACTAATGTATACAACGTCTTCATCCACCTTCGAGTTTGGGGTACTGTCGTCTTGAGGGTTAAGATCTAGGTCGATTTCCTTGTAGCTTATCAGTTGACCCCTTGACTTTGATTAATATGTTGGTTCTCCTATGGGGTTGCTAGAACTTCGCTTCCCTTTTCAGATCATATTTATGCTTTCGACGGCATAACATCATGCTGCCAATTAATCTCCTTTTATTTCTTTTACCCCACTCAAAGTGGGGTAACGGAGTAGCTGATGTAGCTGGACAAGACATCTTTCATCCTATATAACTAATTATGGTCGAGGATGGCGTTGTGAGAAGTTGAGCAATTTATCACATGGAAGGTAACCAAGTGGTTGTAGGGCTCTGCCTTGACTGCCTATTTTACTATTCTTAAGGATTTAATCGATGCCCTGTTGAAGGTATAAAGAGTTGTATTCCCTAATTAATGCTATCAAGAGTCATCATCTTTTCATCAACATCCTTGAAAAGAACGCTAACTGCTCACCAGTTGTCGACCAGGACCCAGCTTACTAAAGAGTTAGAGATTTTCACTTTGACTATAAGGGCATCATCTTGGGGCGAGTGAACATCTTTTAGATCTCGATCGGAGAATATAAAGATGTTGGAATCGATGGTTAGTAGTGTATTGATAGAGGCCACCATTCTTGGTTTCTTGCAAGCCCTATTTCTTTATTTTCAGGTGTTCCCCAAATATTCTTGCTCACCATATATGTAGTTCACTCTTATAGAATGCTTTTTTTTCCTAAGTGTTGGATAGGGTAGAGACTCTGAAGTCTTCTGGACTTCCTATGATGCTCCTCAGGGGTAGGGCACTGAGGTAATTCTTCGGAGGTCAAATCAATTACTTCTATCATTTAGATTGCCAATTCTCCGAAGCGAAAAATGACTTCTTTCATGTTAGCAAGTCTTGCAAGTTCTCTGACTAACTGGCTTCGCCGAACACTTTTTAGAGACAGATTTCCATGACGTCTTCCTATATCTCATCAATGACGGTGGTTCCGTCATATCTTTAGTTTGCATCGTCTTAGAGGGTAACGAAGCTGTCGTTGTTAATCGAGCTTTCAGACATGTCAGTTGGTATAATGGTTTGGCCTAGAGGAATAAGAGTTCACTCTCAATGAAAGTACCAATTGTTGGAACCAAATTCACTCACTGCCATGTATGGTGGAACTGCTCAAACTTGACTACCTTCAAAATAGTAAACAACCGTAAGCAAGCTTAGAACCCCAAAAGGGGGGGGGGGGGTTAAGCCAACTAAAGGCTTTTCAACTGTCAAATTAGTGAATAATTTAGGCTCAAGCGGCGGACAAGAGAATCCAAGTATTTAGATTGCGTCGCCAGATATGAACCCTAGACAAGTGTATTTATACTTTAGGAGAAAGACCTTTTTGGGATAGAATCCTTGTTCTAAGCTGGGAGAATCCTAGAAGGTATCTAAAAGTAGATATTGCATCCCCTAAGGAGTTATGATTACTTGCAGCGCATGCCAATTCCTAGTTTGTAAGAACTCCAAGAGGATCTGATTGTGTTCATATTCTAAATCAGATCATGTGTGTTACATAACAAGCATGGTTATCCAGTGGAGTCATTAGGACTCCACTTATTGCCTCGGGATAGGGTAATGGTGGCACCTGCTACATGATTTGATCTAGATATGAAAATAATCAAATCCTTTAAGTCTCGGTGTTCGGATCAGTCTTATTCTGAGCCGGTGAGTCCATAACCGGATCAGTCTTATTTCGACCCTCAAAAATCATGGTCTCATTAGCCTCATTATACATAGAAATTCAACAATCCGAACCATTTTTTAAAGTCTTCATTCATAGATCATCTTTGCAAAAAAATCAATTCAAAAGAAACCATTTAATCATTTTGTTGTAATAATGAAATTTCAACATTTCTTAGAACATAGTGTTCGTCAATTTCTTTAAACTCAATTAGATACCTCAAACATTTTTTATTTGGCTAATATTTTGCAAGGTTGATCTACGAAGTGCATCTTGAAAAATAAACAGTTTAGATCATTGAAGTTCGATGTAAGGTGGGCCCCACAACTAGTGCCCAAAAAATGGGGATCCCTCTAGATAAAGGGCTTTTCACTCCTTACACTATTGTGTGAAAATATTACAATGTATTTAGGGTTGTACCAATCCATATTTAAGCAGGAATTCTAAATTAATACAATTAAAAAAATTACATTCTTATAATACATGTGATAACTACTGAGATGATTTTGGTTTAATTGCCCTTCCCTCTGGCGCAAATTGGATAACAAATTGGAAAATTTTGGACCAAAGCAACTTATGACGAGGTTAATGAAGAGCTTTGAAGGAGATGAGCATATTGATATGGATATTAGATGTGGCACACCCTGTGATTGGCAAAAGCCACATTTTCTCGAACAGATTTCTAGTCAAAGAGTTATGCATGTTGCCCCCTGCGACATTTAAACGAGAACGACACATTTGGCACCAAAGCTAGGCTGATGCAACAACCAATCATTCACCTTGAATATATTACCAGACGTGTCGGGTGTTACAATGGCGACATTTTCTTGTACCACAACTACCTTTGTGGTAGAAAAGTCGGCTTGCATTATGGGGCCTTATCGAATATGATACTTCAAGTGATGACTTTAAAGTTAATGTTTTTGTTGAACATGTTAATCCTCTTGATAGGCCAAATAAGGATGCCATTATTGACACTACATATTCTGAATAACCTATCAGTTTTCGTATGCGAGTTGAGGTTGCAAGTTCTATTGATTTAATTGCTCCACACCCTTAATTATAATATAAAGTTTGGGTTAATGGCTTCTTTAAGACGATTTAGCTAGTTATAATTTTGAAACCCACCATTGCGACTATTGCAACCAAAGTTCTAAAAGACGCTAGGCGCTAGTCGGGTGGTGAACTGGGTTTAGTGACTAGGCAACTACGTGGATTGCCATACCCCAACCCAAATATCCAAATGACACCTGGATAGCACGTGATGGGCGACACTCTAGAGTGACAAAAGCCATGAATATATGAATTTGCGAGGACATAAGGGGACATGTAATCCAAAAGTCATGCAACAAACAATAATCACAAGTATACAAACACTAAGAGGCAATAATAATAATAATCCAAATTAAACATGAACGAAACAGAATGACCAACTACCACAAATTCAAAATAAAAGATGTACGAATATGTCCAGAGCATACCACTAAACGGAAGTACTAGTGAAAGGTAAGACATTAAGTTACAATTATTCATAAAGAAGCCATACGCAAGATCACCGGTAGGGAAATGCCTCGAAGCTCGAGTCGTAATCCTCATCACTAGGTTCTAAGGAGGCGTAAAAACAAAAGGTGAGTAGACCATAATTTATACTAATACTAATAATAATAAAATCGATTTCTTTCTGAACATACTAACCCCCTGTTTTGAAAACGTATATAATACTACATAATATGTTTTTCTAAAAACTCTACATGCTATAAAAACTTTCATACGATAAAATCATCTGTAAAAGTGATAATGAAAAGCTTGAAGGTAAAACCAACGAGTCTTGAAAATTAACATGACGATGTACTCAACTAGGGCTATCATAGTCACTCGAAGCGTAACCATCACTCGAAGGTGAAGCTGTACAACACTGGGTTACGCCAGTGAAGAAATATGGTAGGCCCCATCACCTGAAAGTGAAGCTATACGACTCTGGGTTACACCAGATAAGCAACACACACACACACACACACACACACACACACACACACACACACACACACACACACACACACACACACACAAAACACACTGAAACTAGTCGTGGCTAGTTAAGTTGTCCGACATTGGTTTCGCCAGTGAAGCCGGGAGTATGTCATAAATATCCATAACTGTGTCCTATTCCCATAGACGTCTACATACTCGTGTTGTGTGTATGTCTTGTATGATTACCCACTAGATAAGCACCGAAAACATAAATCATAATCTTTCCAAATCATCGAAGCTCAAAAGCTCAAAGCATCCATTCATAAACCATAATAAATCATGAAGCGTAAAATCAATAAACCATGCTTTTCATGAGTGCCAGCTTAGCATTTAATAAAAATCATGCAATTTAAGAAGGGACCCACTCATCAATATTCCACTACCAGGGAGTTGCTCGAACTAGGGATGCGGGGTCACTTCCAACCGATGCACCTAAACACAAATAGAGACCATTTAATAAAACTCTATTTAAATGATCAAAATTGGGAAAACAGACAGCAAATTCAGATTCGGCACGTCAAAAAACCTAAGGAGGGAGCATAGGTTCCCCATGCGTCGCTGCACAAACCGAGATAGGTCGTCGGAAAAGTTGACGATGCCACCATGGACGGCGGACGCATGCACTCCATGCACTGGCCCTTGGCAATCCCACGTGTAACCCATGCACCGCTAGTACAAGCGTACTCGCCTTCTTCGAATTTCTGGAGTTTTTCCAGGCTTTTCTCCCAAATTCAAGAGCTCATTCCGAGTTTGATACAAGCCCAAATTGAGTGATTCAAAAGCCAAAATGTAGTTAGGAATGTGAACAAGAGGTTCATACCCTTAGGAGGCCCAACAAAGGTTGAAGTTGGCCAGAAAAATGGCTGGAAGGTGGCCAAATGATCACGAATTTGGAAATTTCTAGAAACGAAAAATGACTTTCCTTATATTTTCCGAGTTCCTACACCACCAAAACCACCCAAAAGCTTACTAATCATAAATCTAGACATAATTTACAATGATATGGACTAATTTCGAGGCTTACCTTGGCCAACTGTGGCGACAATTGGCCGGGAAAAGGGTTGCACAGTGAAGGTTATTGTGCAAAGAGAATAGTGGAGTTGATGGTGGTTTCATCCCCTTTCTAGAGCTCGTCGGAGTGCCAAGGTGCCAGTAATGGTGGTAACAGGAGTGTAGATGTGTGTGTGTGTGTGGTTCAGCCAAGAGAGATAGAACAGTGAGAGAGATAAGGGCGATAATGAGTGATGAAGAGAGAAAGAAAAATAAAGAATAAAAAGAAAGAGAGAATGTTCACTGGACCAAAAAGAACACCCCAAAAAATAGGGTAAAGACTGCCATGTGTCAGCCAAAGGAATGCCCAAAGTGGAGAAATGTCTCTAATTGTGATATTACCAAAATACCCTTGATGATCAAAAATTCGTAGAGACTTAGTTTTAGCTTTGAAATCTACGAAAGTCAATAGAAGTTAAAGTTTTTGTCTTTAGGGGTATTTTTATAATTTTAACTACCTAAAATGTAAATTTTAAGACTGGTCATTACAATCTACCCCCTTAAGAAAATTTCGTCCTCGAAATTCCATGTGTCAATTCTTCAATCTTCCATGTCGCATCCTCGACCGCGTGATTCCTCTATAGTACCTTTCTTAGTGGAATGACCTTATTTCTTAACATTTTTTTCATGTCAATCGGTAATCATCACTGGTTCCTCCATATAACTTATGTCTTGTCACACTTCCAATGGTTGTGGTTGTAGAATATGTGATGGATCTAGTACATACTTCTGAGGCATGGAGATATGAAATACACCATGTATCTGTAACAACTCTAGCAGCAATTCTAATTTGTAAGCAACAACACCAATTGATGTGAAATTAAATCTCACGCAAACTTAAACCCTATCAATGGAGTATGTGTAAGTAGGGATCATTCTAGGCCAAGGATTAAAGGGATTGCTAATCTACTCAATTTAGACTCTAAAACACTAACTAGACTCAAATAACAAAAAAAAAAACAAACTTAAAACAACAAATAGGACTCAATTGGACAGTTTCTGGACTCTAGAGACTCCAAACAAGCTAAATAGACCTAAAAGACACAAAACAAGTTGTCTAGACTCTAAACTAACACCTAAGATTGATTTGGACGAATTTAAGACTCAAATTGACTCAAAAGACTAGAAAACACAAGTTTTGACGAATTTAGAATAAACTAACTCAATTTAAAAACAATGGATTGGTTTTAGATGAAATTAAACTTAACAAGACAGATTTGAAACCTAGAGTTAGTTAGACACAAAATTGGGTGAATTAATGGGTGAATGGCTAGCTAAAGGGTCTTTCTCCACACATGACATACATGCAACACAAATCGATTTCCAGTTGTTCTTTCTATAAACCATGAACCTCAACACCCCAAGTTAACTGTGACAACACTGCTTTAACTCTCAGATTTTCCTAAGTTCATTGAATTGGATGGAATACACACCGACAACCCAAATTATTCCTCAAAAGTTCTCTACAAGAAAAGCATAATAGAAATATGATCAAAGATCATTAAGTTCTGTGAAAATCATAAGCATTGACAAAGCATACGTGACTATGAAAAGCATGACACTCCTGCTAGGAATTTACTTAACGCGATAGTGACTAGCAACCTCCACTACTTGTAAATATAAGTTCGTAACGGTGAGGTGAAACTCCCTTATATTTTAGCATCAAATCCTAGCATGCAAACTAAGTAGGCCTCCTTAATCAACACACAACAATAAGTTATCAATCAAACAGTTAAGCAAATTGCATTCATGATTTATGAAATGATAACTGGATGTAATCAATTCATGTCACATATATAATCATGGCTTTGAATTCTCTCCTAGCTAAAAACAAATTAGTTCCTCATGATTGCAAATAAACAAAGATAGAATACACCTAGAAACACTCCAGCGATTCAACGTCTTGAATGGCATGCACGACTCTCGATGGCTCCTTCTCCTTCCTTCCTTTGCAAAGTTGCGGCACAAGAGGTGTATGTATGGTGTGATGGATGGTGTAGGTGGTATGATGGTCTAGGGGGTGGTGAATTAAATGGTGCGGCTGAATGGTCTATTTATAGGGCAAAATTACATCACAAATCAGCAAGGAAAATGACTTAGTATTTAGGGAGAACAAAGAAATCCAAACCCACAAGGAAAAAGCTTTCTAGAAGGCCAAAATCTGGAGGGATCAAGATATCAAGTGTGGCTGGAACTTAGGCTTCGAGAATGGTAAAAACCACAAGGGAAAAAGAGAGAACATGAGGCACATTTTTAGGTTTCTAGAAGGTTACTTAAGGGAATGGCGCCACATTTGTAGGGACAAGGATAAGGACTCCAGAAACATAGGGAAAAAGACTTCTAGAAAGGATAGGGTGCGGCATCCATGTAGGAGAGGGATAAGGGCTTCTAGAACATGTTTTTATGTCTCTTAAACTGAAAACAAACCCTCATTGTACCAGGAATTAAGTTAGAAAAGGATTAGGAGAAGATAAGGCTAGTTAAGATAGGATAAGGATTGGATAAGGTAAGGTTAAGGTTGTTTTGGATAATGTTTTGGATAATTCTCCTTCTTTTGAGTTGATTCCTTATCTTCAATGACTTGAATTTATTTCTCCAACTTTGAACATATTCCTATCTCCATTTGAACTCCAAATTCGTCCATCTACTTGCCCATTGCTTGTGCTATCCATTCCAAGCCCAGATTTGCTCCAAAATTCTCCAAAATGCATATTTTTGACCACTTTGCTTCTTGAACCTAAAAACACACGAAAATGACTTTAAATACTATAATAAGCAACAAATAACTAAGTAAATGCAAGAAAACACACTAACAAAGTAGCATAAATATGCTCTTATCAAATTCCCCCACACTTAGCTTTTGCTAGTCCTCGAGCAAAACAACGAAACAAAACATAACCTAGACATTCCAACGTTCGTCTCAGGGATTTCCAATGGTACATAACATGTTAAAAATCACTACTCCCATAGATTTTAGTTATCCCTACCCTTGAGCACATACTTAATCGCAGTAGCCACCCATTGGTTCATATTTAACCAATTAAAACAACATTTTGAATGTAGTAACATGCCTTAGAGAATCCCTCAATTCCTTACAAGATATGCACTCTATTTTCACACAGATTTTTTGACTACACTCCCTACACTAGGTAGATGTGAGAAGATTGATGTAAACATGAAAAACTAAGCACTCACATATGTTTATAACAAAGAAGGCACTTTTCTGGAATTATATGTGAATATGATCTCATGAACGGAATGCTACTACTTAGATGCAAGAACCAGGGATACCATATGCTTCAACCAATCCCAAACTCCACGTATTGAAATACACAACACTCAAGATAGAAGTTTAAGGGTTGTAATGGGGCTAAGGGTATTGGCTAACAAAGAAAGGTAAGGATAAACAAAAGTTCTTAAAGAAATAGCAAGCAAAGCAATGAAATCACACTTAGAATTCACTCTTGAATGCAACAAATAACTTTAAACACAAGGGGGGATATTCATACAACTTTTAGGGCCATATTCAAACTCTTTAGACCATTCCTTCAACAAACATCACTTTTGAACTTCAAACAACTTCTTTTCAAATTTTTCTTTCTTTTTCACGTTTTTTTTTTCTACCCGTGCCCATTCTTTTTGTTTGGTGCACAAAACCACTAAAAAGCTTCCCCCACACTTGTTTTTCTGCATAGCGTAGATCAAAGGAATCCCATCTAAGTTATGCTTCACTATCCTTTTAAAAACAAGGGTATAGATAATCTTATACTAGGCTAGGTAAGGATAATGTGGCTAACAAAGAAAATAGGTTAAATAAGGCTCAAAGGGGTTAAACCTACACTTCATATGCAAAGGGTTAGGCTTTTTGGCTTTGGTTTTAACTAAATAACTTCATCTTGTTATGTGTCATGCACTCAATCTTAGTTTTGAATGAAACGGGTATGAGTTCTAGTATTTGGATCTATAGCGATGAAAATGCATTCTAAGTAGCAACCAAGCAAAGAATAATGAGATCATGCAACGACTTTAGAAAACAAGAATGTCAAGATTAATAACTCTCCAAAGACGTATAGGCTCAAGTCTCTCAGGGTTGTAGCGTTAGTTTGAGTTTCTTCCTTCAAGCATGTTACAAAAACTGATTTTTTTTCTTCTTTTGATTACATGTGAATTTGTGAATTACAACTACAACTAAGCATAAACCAAAGAGCATATCAAACTTCCATCCATGTTTGTAACTTTCTTTAACAGTTATGCGATTAAAAACCAAATCCTCATCATTGTGTTGGAAGGTACCCTAAGACACAAAAACGACTCAAAATGACTCTTTTTGGGTTTTTCTCGAAACTATTTTTCAAATTTTCGTATATTTGCTTCAAGACACATAAAAACACTTCAAAACACACTAAAAACACTTAAAATAGTGAAAAACAACCTTAGAAGTGGTGGGTGATAAAATCCTACGAATTTGCAATGAAAACACTTTGTTTACCCCTCCCCCCCTCCCCCCCCCCCCCCACACTTAAACCTAACATTGTCCTCAATGTTTCAAGCATAGACTCACACATAAGCAAGCAAACAACACAACGAACAAGCATGACAAAGATGGCAAAGTAAAAGCAATAAAAGAGTAGGGTTTAGAAACGCAAATCTGGTTGTGGGGCCGGAGCCTAGGTCGTCTTTATTTGAACGCATGGGTTGCCTCCCAAGAAGCGCTTGCTTTAACGTCTTCCAGCCGGACGATACCTCCAATTAAGCTCCATTAGGGGCCACGGAATGGAAGGGTATTTCCTCCATGACATGCTCCTCGAAATACTCATGCATTGGGTCTACGTATGGCAGTGGATAATGATGCTCCCAGATTATGGCCTTGAGCTTCCCAAAGTCAACGTAACCACTCCCACTATCACATATTTGATTTGGTACCTGCATCACAAAAGGCGACAACCTATTAGTCGAAATGGGAATTGAGATTAGAGGAGGAGGCTTACCAATGCATTTCGATGAAGACTCAAAATGAGCAGCAAGGGTAGTGCTCTCGGCCAAATTTGATATTTTAGGAGTATTGGCGTGTTTCTTGTGCTCTACTTCAATCTTTTCTTCGATGGTGGTTCTTGGTATATCCTTCTCCATCGATGCGGATGAATGTTCCTGCCTTGAATTTTTAATCACATCTATGGAAAAACAAGAACAAACATCATTAGGGTTCTTAACAGATTCAGGAACTTTGAATTTAATCGTATCACCACCAAACTCCATTGTTAACGCTCCCTTCACCACATCAATCTTGGTTTGGGCCGTTTTCATGAAAAGACGTCCAAGTAAGAGGAGCATTGGTGGAAATTGGCCCGAGTCCTCCATCTCAAGCACATAGAAATCAGTCGGGAATACTAGGTGATCCACCTGCACCAAAACATCTTCCAAAACTCCTTTTGGATAGGCATTAGAACGATCGGCTAGTTGAATGATAACGCCATCATTTTTAAGATCTCCTAGATTCATAGATGCATAAACAGAATATGGCATGACATTAATGGATGCATCTAAGTCTAGATGCATCTAAGTCTAACATGGCATGTTCAAATCTTGTATTGCCAATAACACAAGGAATCGTAAAGCTACCTGGATCTTTGCATTTAGGGGGTAATTTCCTTTGTAAAACAGCTAAAACATTCTCACTTACCTGGACCACTTCTTTTTCCCGAATTCGCTTCCTTGATGTACAAAGCTTCTTAAAAAATTTTGCATACTTTGGAATTTGCTTTATTGCAGCAATGAGCGGGATATTGACCTGGACTTTCTTGAAGGTCTCTAGAATGTCATTGTCATCTTCCTCCTTTAATTGCAAGAACCTATGAGGGAAAGGCATATTCGAAGGAACAACATGAGAAATAATCGAATTTGGAATCACCTTACCTGTGTTGGATGGCATAGCATGCTTGGGTGGCTGCGGCAAGGGTTGTTCTACCCTTGCTGTGGGTTTTGCTTCATCCTCCTCTTCAATCAGCAACTTTTCGTCTTCTTTTTGAATTGATTTGGGTGGTCGTGGGTCGGTTCCAACTTCCTTGCCACTTCTTAACATGATTGCATTGGCGGTTTCAAATCCTCCCTTTGGATTCACAACGGTGGAACTAGGTAGTTTGCCTTGTTCTTGTAACTGTCTCATCTGTCCCATGCATTCCACAATCTGCCCAATTTGCCTCTTCAATTCGTTCACCACTTTAGCTTGATTTTGGAATTCCTGCGACAAAGTAGTTAATAATTTAAATGTGGCATCATTATTCAATAACATACCTGCATTATTTTGGGCAGATTGTGTTTGAGGTGGATTTGATGTAAATGGCTTTTGATAGAAGCCCGGGGGTTGCTGCCTAAATCCTCCTTGTTGTTGGGGTTATTGGGGCTCTCTCTATTTGAAATTTGGGTGATCTCTCCAGCCCGGATTGTATGTGTTGGAGTACGGATCATTCCGTGGCTGGTTTTGGCCTTGATACCCAATGGCTTGTACGCTTTCCCATCCTCCATTCTCAATCAGTTGGGGGCATTGCTCGAAATGGTGCCCTTGCATAGAGCACACGCCACATACAATTTGCACTTTTGGTCCTTCAACAAACTGTGACAACATAGTAGAAAGATTAGCCATTTGGGATTGTAATTCTGAAATTGCACTTACCTCATTTACTTGTTGTTACCGTGGGGAATCCCTTTGTCCAAGGACTTCATATTGTTGTGCATTCAAGGCTCGGTTTGCAATCAAGGTCTTTGCTTCAATTGGTGTTTTGTCAACCAATGCACCTCCTGCTAAAGCATCTAGCATTTGCCTTTCAATTGGAAGAAGTCCTTCATAGAAGTATTGAAGTAGAAGCTCTTCTTTCATTTGGTGTTGAGGACATGAGGCAACAAGGCCCTTGAAACGTTCATAATATGGAGGAAATAACTCTCCTTGACTTTGTTGAATTCCGCTAATCTTCTTCCTCAAAAGTATAACTCTAGAAGTTAGGAAGAACTTCTCTAAAAACGCTCTTTTCATGCTTTCCCAAGATGTGACAGTTCCGGCCGCCAATTCGAATAACTAAGACTTAGCCTTGTCCATAAAAGAGAATGGAAAGGCTTTCATTTTTAGAATGTTCCCATCAACGTTAATGAGAGTCATGCTTGAACAAACAACTTCAAACTTCTTCAAGTGCTTGTTTGGATGTTCCATGGACGGCCCATAGTATTTTGGAACATGATACAACAAGCTTGACTTCGATTCAAACTCATCGGTCTTGCCTGGACTTGCCGCGAGGTATTGGATACATAAAGGCACGGCATTATCCAACCCCGAGGCTGAAAGTTCTTTAATTGTACGATTGTCCGCTGCCATGACTTGTTCTTCCTCCTCCTCTTCTTCTTCAAATTCAGATTCAAATGTTGAACTAAGTGGAGGTGGCTGCTTCCTTTTGTTCTTTCTCAATGTTCGCTCAAAATTGTCGTTAAACTCAAAGATATGCTCACGAACTGGTTGAGAACTCGAGTCATAAACTAGTACCTAAAAAAATGTAAAAGAAAAAAAACAAAATCAGAAACCAAAAGAAAAACTTAACAAAACCAAGGGATTAGCAAATTTGCTAATCCTCGGCAACGGCGCCAAAAATTTGATGTTAAATTAAATCGCACACAAACTTAAACCCTATCAATGTGGGTGCGTTTGGTACGCAGACGGGACGGGACGAAACAGGACGGGACGGATGTTGTAAATTTTGAAAAAGACAAGGGGCATTTTTGTCCTAAAATGTTAAAAATTTCTGTCCCACAGACGTGGAACAACCCCGTTCCAGGGGGGAGGTGGAACCAAAAATCATCCAAAACTTGTCCCGTGGAACACCTCGTCCCACTCATTTTAGGCGTACCAAACGCGAGACGGAACGCCTCGTCCCGTCCCGTCCTGCGTACCAAATGCACCCTGTAGTATGTGTAAGTATGGATCGTTCTAGGCCGGGGATTAAAGGGATTGCTAATCTACTCAATTTAGACTCTAAAACACTAACTAGACTCAAATAACTCAAAAACAAACTTAAAACAGCAAATAGGACTCAATTGGACAATTTTTGGACTCTAGAGACTCAAAACAAGCTAAATAGACCTAAAAGACACAAAACAAGTTGTCTAGACTCTAAACTAACACCTAAGATTGATTTGGACGAATTTAAGACTCAAATTGACTCAAAAGACTAGAAAACACATGTTTTGACGAATTTAGAATAAACTAACTCAATTTAAAAACAATGGATTGGTTTTAGACGAAATTAAACTTAACAAGACAGATTTGAAACCTAGAGTTAGTTAGACACGAAATTGGGTGAATGAATGGGTGAATGGCTAGCTAAAGGGTCCTTCTCCACACATGACATACATGCAACACAAATCGATTTCCAGTTGTTCTTTCTATAAACCATGAACCTCAACACCCCAAGTTAACTGTGACAGCACTAGTTTAACTCTCAGATTTTCCTAAGTTCATTGAATTGGATGGAATACGCACCGACAACCCAAATTATTCCTCAAAAGTTCTCTAAAAGAAAAGCATAATAGAAATA
This sequence comes from Crataegus laevigata, assembly GCA_963580275.1. Lineage (NCBI taxonomy): Eukaryota > Viridiplantae > Streptophyta > Magnoliopsida > Rosales > Rosaceae > Crataegus > Crataegus laevigata. Next base: position 16,744,259 of record OY756953.1, on the reverse strand, counting down.
CAATCAAAGATCATTAAGTTCTGTGAAAATCATAAGCATTGACAAAGCATTCGTGACTATGAAAAGCATGACACTCCTACTAGGAATTTACTTAATGCGATCGTGACTAGCAACCTCCACTACTTGTAAATATAAGTTCGTAACAATTAGGTGAAACTCCCTTATATTTTAGCATCAAATCCTAGCATGCAAACTAAGTAGGCCTCCTTAATCAACACACAAGAATAAGTTATCAATCAAATAGTTAAGCAAATTGCATTCATGATTTATGAAATGATAATTGGATGTAATCAATTCATGTCACATATATAATCATGGCTTTGAATTCTCCCCTAGCTAAAAACAAATTAGTTCCTCATGATTGCAAATAAACAAAAAAAACTAAATTTAAACACTAAAAACAAAGATAGAATACACCTAGAAACGCTCCAGCGATTCAACGTTTTGAATGGCATGCACGACTCTCGATGGCTCCTTCTCTTTCCTTCCTTTGCAAAGTTGCGGAACAAGGGGTGTATGTATGGTGTGATGGATGGTGTAGGTGGTATGATGGTCTAGGGGGTGGTGAATTAAATGGTGCGGCTAAATGGTCTATTTATAGGGCAAAATTACATGACAAATCAGCAAGGAAAAGGACTTAGTATTTAGGGAGAACAAGGAAATCCAAACCCACAAGGAAAAGGCTTTCTAGAAGGCCAAAATATGGAGGGATAAGGATATAAGGTGTGGCTGGAACTTAGGCTTTTAGAATGGTAAAACCCACAAGGGAAAAAGAGAGAACACGAGGCACATTTTTAGGTTTCTAGAAGGTTACTTAAGGGAATGGGCGCCACATTTGTAGGGACAAGGATAAGGACTCCAGAAACTTAGGGAAAAAGACTACTAGAAGGGATAGGGTGCGGCATCCAGGTAGGAGAGGGATAAGGGCTTCTAGAACATGTATTTATGTCTCTTAAACTGAAAACAAACCCTCATTATACCAGGAATTAAGTTAGAAAATGATTAGGAGAAGATAAGGCTAGTTAAGATAGGATAAGGTAAGGATAAGATAAGGTTGTTTTGGATAATGTTTTGGATAATTCTCCTTCTTTTGAGCTGATTCCTTATCTTCAATGACTTGAATTTATTTCTCCAACTTTGAAACATATTCCTATCTCCATTTGAACTCCAAGTTCGTCCATCTACTTGCCCATTGCTTGTGCTATCCATTCCAAGCCTAGATTTGCTCCAAAATGCTCCAAATGCATCTTTTTGACCACTTTGCTTCTTGAACCTAAAAACACACGAAAATGACTTTAAATACTATAATAAGCAACAAATAACTAAGTAAATGCAAGAAAACACACTAACTATGTAGCATAATTATGCTCCTATCACCAATTCTCTCTTTAATTCTGTAAGGGCCAATATATTAAGGACTTAACTTTGTTCACTTGCCAAAGTGAACTACTCCCTTCCAAGGCGACAACTTTAGGAACACGAAATCACCAACTTCATATTCTCGATTCATAAAATGCTGATCAGCAATACTTTTTTGTTGGTCCTGTGCAGTCTTCAAATTTCTTTTTATCAACAGAATGTTAGCATTCGTAGTATCAACGATTTCTGGTCCCACTAATACTCATTTACCAACCTTGATCTAGCATAGTGGTGTCCTGCATACTTTACCATATAATGACTCGAACGGTGTCATACCCATGCTAGAATGATAATTGTATGCAAACTCAACCTAAGGTAAATACTCATCCCAGCTACCTTTCCTCTAAAGAATGCAAGTTCTCAACATGTCCTCAAGAGTTTGGATCGTCTTCTCGGATGGACCATCTATTTGTGGGTGGTAGGCATTGTTATACAATAATTTAGTATTCAAGGCGTCATGAAATGCTTTCCAAAATCTAGAAGTAAATCTTGGATCCTGATCTAATACGATAGTGACAAGTACTCTGTGATACTTGACGATGTTTTCGATAAATAGATTTGTTAACTTCTCTAATTTTTTATTTTGTTGGACGGGTATAAAATGAGCAGACTTAGTAAGTCTATCCACAATCACTAAGATGCCATCATAATTTGACCGAGTCCTCAGTAACCCATACACAAAATCTATAGAGATATTCTCTCATTTCCAAGCTGGAATCGGAAGGTTTTGTAATAGTCCATCGAGTTTCTTCCTCTACGCCTTTACTTGTTGATAGACTATACATTTCCTCACATAAATGGCGATATCCCACTTCATACCATACCAATAATAATAAGGATGAATGGTGTGATACATTTGCGTACTACTCGGATGCATACCATATGCCGACTCGTGTGCTTAATCGAGAATCTCCATCTTCACTACTTCATTATTTTAGGCACGAATAACCTATTTCCTTGCATTAAGATTCCATTTTCCATATTCTCATATCCTGTCTCAACCCATTTTGCACTTGTTCCTTTAAGTCTGCACATTGTTGATTGTGTTCTTGAGCTTCTTGTACTAAGTCCACCAACATCAATCTAACCTGGCTCTAATACCAAATTGACACGCCCCAACCTAGATATCCAAATGACAACTGGATACCACGTGCTGGCTGACACTCGAGAGTGACAAAAGCTATGACTATATGAATTTGCGAAGACATGGGGGGACATGTAATCCAAAACTCATGCAACAAACAATAACCACAAGGAATATACAAACATTAAGATGCAATAGTAATAATCCAAATTAAACATGAACGAAACAAAATGTCCAATGGCCACAAATCCAAAATAAAATATGTATGAATATGTCCAGAGCATACCACTAAACGAAAGTGCTAGTGAAAGGTAAGACATCAAGTTACAATTATTCATAAAGAAGCCATACGCAAGTGGAAGATTGCAAGATCACTGGTAGGGAAATGCCTCGAAGCTTGAGTTGTAATCCTCATCACTAGGTCCTGAGGGGGTGCAAAAATAAAAGCTAAGTGGACCATAATTTATGCTAATACTAATAATAATAAAACTGATTTCTTTCTGAACATACTAACCCTTCGTTTTGAAAACGTATATAACACTACATAATAGGTTTTTGTAAAAACTCTACATGCTATAAAAACATTCATACAATAAAATCATCTCTAAAAGTGATAATGAAATGCCCAAAGGCAAAGCCAACTGGTCTTGAAAATCAACAGTACGATGTACTCAACTAGGAGTATCATAGTCGCTCGAAGGCATAACCATCAACTGAAGGTGAAGCTGTATGACATTGGGTTACGCCAGTGAAGAAATATGGTAGGCCCCATCACCTGAAAGTGAAGCTATATGACTCTGGGTTACGCCAGATATACTTACTATACACACACACACACACGCACACACACACACACACACACACACATATATATATATATAACACACTGACACTAGCCTTGGCTAGTGAAGCTGTCTGACACTGGTTTCGCCAGTGAAGTTGGCAGTATGTCATAAATATCCTTAACTGTATCCTATGGCCTTAGATGTCTACGTACTCATGTTGTGTGTATGTGTTGTATGATTACCCACTAAATAAGCATCGAAAACATGAATCATAATCTTTCCAAATCATCGGAGCTCAAAAGCTCAAAGCATCTATTCATAAACCATAATAAATCATGAAGCGTAAAATCATGAAACCATTCTTTTCGTGAATGCAAGCCTAGCATTTAATAAAAATCATGCAATTTAAGAAGAGGTTCATTCACAAATATTCAGCTATAGGGGAGTTGCTTGAACTAAGGAAGACAAGGTCACTTCCAACCAACACACCTAGACACAAATATAGACCATTTACTAAAATGATCGAATTTAGGAAAAAGAATAATAGATTCAGATTTAGCACGTCGAAAAACCTAAGAAGAGACCTCAGGTTCCCCCACTCACCACCGCACGCGCGATCAAGCACTGAGATAGGTCGGCAAAAAAGTCGACGACGGCGGAGCACAGTGCTTCAGACGAAGGTGAGTGCACTCCACACGCCGGCCCTTGGCAACTCCATGTACCACAAGTACAAGCGTACTCACCTTCTTCGAATTTCTGGAGTTTTTCTAGATTTTTCCCCCAAATAGAGTGATTCAAAAGCCAATATATAGTTAGGAATGTGGAGAAGAGGTTCATACCCTTATGAAGCCCAGCTGTATTAGAGTTGGCTGGAAAAATGGTTCAAAGGTGGCCAAATGATCATGGATTTAGAAATTTTCAGAAATGAATAATGACTTTCATTGTTTTTTTCTAAGTTCCTGCACCACCCAAAAACTTACTAATTGTGAACCTAGACATGATCTACAATGATAGGGACCTATTTCGAGGCTTACCTTGGCCGAAAATGGAGTGAATTCGCCGGAGAAAAGGGTTGCATAATGAAGGTTATTGTGCAAAGAAAATAGAGGACTTTATGGTGGTTTGATACCCTTTCCAGAGGTCGTCGGAGTGCCAAGGTGCCAGTGATGGTGGTGACAAGAATGTAGATGTGTGTGGTTCGGCCAAGAGAGGGAGAATTGTGAGAGAGATGTGGGGTAAAAACTGCCACGTGTGAGCCAAGGGAATGCCCAAAGTGGAGAAATATATCCAATTGTAAAATTATTGACGATCAAAAATTCGTAGAGACTTAGTTTTAGCTCCAAAATTCAATCTGTTCGTGCCTATGCATTCGTATTGACGAGTGCTACGAGAATAAAATAAAAGAAAATTTCCTAGATGACAAAGAAGTCAACACTTTCGTCATTAGGGGTATTTTTATAATTTTAACTAATTAAAACGTAAATTTTAAGACAGATCGTTACATGGATCAAGTAAATTTATAATATATTGTATAAATAAGTACCCATTTATACTTAAAAACACATAACTATACTGAGATACATAACTTGCTAAACAAAATGACATGTAGATTATAAAGTTTAGAACATATTGAAAACATAGGGAAGAAGCATATAATGAGTGTTCATCCATGTATTTAACGAGTCGCTTATATTTTATTTACAAAATAAAATGCAAAACGAAAGTTATCGATTTTCTGTTTAAGTGAGAGTTAGGTGGGCTAGGTTAACCCCTAAGTGGGTCTAGGTGTACTTTCTTCATTTTCAATGCCTAGAGACTAATTGGATGGTTGCTAACCACTTAACACCTAGGTGGAGATTTTTAGAATTGTGACTGCAACCATGTGATGTTGATCTAGTCATTTTATCTAGGGAAATTTGCCAAAAATGACCCATTTCTTAATCTTAGCACTGAAATAGGACAAACCTACCATGCACAAGTCATGAAAAAGCCATCAACAAGTCATGAACAAGCCATGCACACCATGCACAAAACTAAAATGATGAAAATACCCATATATAAATAGTAAAAACTTATAATGATGACATCATTTTTTCTAGGTTGGAAAAGAATGATGTCGAGAGAGAGGTCTGAACTATGGGTTTTTTTGTTGAGCTCAAATATGTGAGAGGGAAGTGCAAAGAGAGGTTAGAAGAGTGAGCTAGGTTTTGGGTTGAAACCATACCTCTAATTTCGAACACAGGGATGTCGAGAAAAAGGTGAGAAAAGTGAGGTTGGGGTTTTGGGGTTTGAGCTCAGCTCTATGAGCTATGTGTGTTATTCTTCCATAACCAAACACAACAAACTGTCCCATCCTTAAAGATAGGAGGTTTGTACCATATTTTCTGTTTTGGCCGAAAAGTTCTATTTTTTCTCGCGACTGAAGCTTCTGTAGGCATATTACGGCAGGGTGCTTAGTTCCGAGTTTCTACATCAATGATTTATGGAATAAATGGGTTGTTTGTAAGGTGAATCAATACTAAGAAACTAAAACACATTTTGGGGCCTATGGGTTGTGGAATGAACTTTACTTTTCGACATGCAACAAAACTAGGATAGAACACTTTATAGTTCAAGTGTTGAATTGCAGAAATTTGTGAAATTTTTTCCATAATTTGCATGTGGTGAGCATATGGTGTGCATGGTTATTAACGACAACAAGTATTATGTTTTCCACGTGCACAGTTAAGCCGTAGTTGATATACATAACAAGACTTTACAAATTGTCACCGTAACCTTATGTACATAACAGTTATGTTTTAGTTATGTCACTATACAATTAGGTTGCCATTAAAGTTTCTTATTAATGCGAAAAAATAGGTCATTGCTTGATCACCAGTTATGTGCATACCAAGTGCATGAAATGAACATATGATGTGCATTCCAAGTGCATATCATCTATACGGTGCATATTTACATATTTGATACTCTTCACATTAATGTAGTTTAGGACATAATAGGTGATGAAGATAACAAGGATACATAGTTTTAATGTTTATTATCATATAATAGTTAACAAATACATTGCATAAACTACATTACATTGATTAGCATCTAAGCCTTCAAATTAAGTCTACCATAGCTATTAAGCATAAACCTTACTGAGTGATCATTGATACCAAATTTTATTAAATGATTCGACCTCCTTCACTGTCAAAGAATCCCATTGTGGTTCATGGGGTTCGTTTCCTCTCTCTAGCTAATGAAAATCCTTAAACCCCTTGTTGTGTTCCTCCTCCATTTCAGCATTTCTCTCCCGGGAATGCTCGTACGACTCAATATGGCCACGACTCTTTTGCCACAATTCAAAATTTAAGGATGGGATCCTTTCTTTAGACATGTCAGCCTTTTGTTGGCTTTACCATTGAGGTCCACAAGCTCTTTTTCTGCCTTCATTAGCTTGTGGTTCCAATACTAGGGGACGCCTATCTCATAATCGAGTCTTCCATGGACCTGATTTATAATTTTCAATGACTTCTCTGAGTCGACAGAGCTAAACAATGACGTAGGATTTACCTTGGGTGACCCAAAAAATAAGGAGGTTCCATATTGTACCACCAGTGGAACTCGGTGTTAAAACCCTCTATTTCATGTTTGAATGGACATATTGATGTTGTGAATTGTTTTAGCTATCTAAGAATTGTAATGGCTTTTTTGGTATGGAGATAATGGTCATGGAAAATAAGTGTGAGAAGCCTATTTATACAAGTGTATCATTGATTTGGAAGAAAACCCATTGGGTAAAAAAAGGATTGTGTTGAAAGTGTTTGTGTGGTGAGGATTTGTTGCACGTGACCTACAAATGTTGTAGGAATCCTAGCACTTCTTTTTGTCCCTCCTGCTACTTGATTTCCAACATATAGGTTAGTGTTTTGTCAAATCTCACACCCCTACTTCATTTCCAACATATAGGTTAGTGTTTTATCAACTCTTGCTACTTCATTTCCAACATTTAATGTAATAATATAGGTTAGGGAAATTGATCAGTGGCGAAGCCATTTGGATGGGAGGGTTGGTCAGCCCATCCTACAATTTTTGTAATATATATCAATTGTGTGCAAGTATAAACAATATTAAGCATAACGTCAGTTGGTGAGTATACTTTGGTAGTTTCAACAAAATTTCAATTCCTTTTTGGTTCTATACAATTTAGAGGAAGATGTGATGGATCAATACATATAACTATGTTCAAAGAAAATGTCATAGTTATATAGTTTTGAGTCATGACTTTAATTTTTTTAATTCTTATTTAATGCTATAATTTTTTTGTTAAATCTTGTAAACAAGTTTTGAGTCATGACTTTAATCTCATATATACTTTAAAGCTTCATCTCTCCCGTTTCAGTAAAATTGACCATCCTAATGTATCTTAGAAATCCCATAAGCAGTTCCCTAGCCAAAGAGGCTTTTACATATCATGTGCATATAGTGTGCATATTTTTGAAAATGTGCCCTAAAGCCAATCATATGATGATACTTTACAGACATTTCACATGTTAAACTAATCTAGTTTAATATAAAGGGAAAATATTATTGTTTAAAGCCATCTCATATAAATGTTATATGCTTAAACAATAAGTCCAAGGAATATGTAATTGGGAGAATGTGATCTAAAGAAGTTAGATTCATGAGACCATTCTCTTTCATATACATATCCTAAACGTTCCTAATCATAGGATTGTCAATTGGGCATTGACAAACTGTTGAGGTTAGTACATGCTATATCTTCTCTTAGAGAGAGTGACTAGTCTCGAGTCATTGGTGTGACTGACACCAAGACAAGCATGTAGTTGCTCAATAGAGAATGAGTCAACTGAACACGATCAACGAGGAGTTCTTATACTCATGTCACATGAGAACTCATGGTTGGGATAATGCAAAGTAGTCCTTTGACCTGAGGCATCATAGTTGTCTTGTGGTTAGGTCCTTGATCTTTGACTATGTCAAAGTCACTCCGTCAAAGGGTATCCACGACATAGTTAGGGTTAAGCCACTTAGCCATGGAGGCAAGTGAATGCAAAACAAGGGATCTCTAACCTTAAAACTGTTTAAGGGAGAATATTTTATGATATGATTAAGAATCTCTGGCCAGAGTATGAATGAGATTTAGGAAGTCGTTCCAAATCACATTCAAGGAAATCATATAAGTAAAAGAATCACATTGGATAGTAGACATGAATAAACTATCAAACCAAACAATGTGGTCAATAGTATTGTATTAAAGAAAGACTATATTGCATTGTAATCCTAAATTGAATAGGTTCTCCACCTCTTCTGATTAGCTTAGGTAGCCATGACATACTGCTAGGTGTCACTCATGGTTTGTGGAAGCCCTAAAGGTGTATAATCACTAAAGGGAGAATTGAAAATTCACAATCGATTTTAAAGAGTTCTAATCACCCACTGCCTTGCTAAAAGGGACCTAATGGATCGTTCACCAAGTAAGGTAGAAATTGAAGAAACAATGGAGATGAGTAAGGATAATTAAATGGATTAATTAATATGTTAATTAATCAAATGAATAAGTTCGTTATAAACCTCGGGTTAGTTTTGGGCTTCAAGGCCCAATGGGACTTAAATGTCAAGTCTAATAACTTAAGTTGTATGACAACTTGACTACACCAAGGCCTTAAAAGCCCAATAAACCCTTAAGGCCGGCCACATTAGAGAATGAAGGGTTTTTGTTCTTTTGTCACTTATGTAAATGGACTATATAAAGAACTTTATAGCCAAAATTCATTTAGGGTTTTCTAAGGGAAGAGAAAAGAACAAAAAGCTCTCTCTTCTCTGATGAAGGCCGACCACCCTAGAGGTACATAGCTAGCAATCTTCCTTCCACTAGATTACTCATCTCTTCATCAATGCTCTCCTTGGTGTGGAGACTTAGAGGTTCTCTATTTTGGAAACTTGGAAAATCCATTCTATCATCCTCATCCAAGAAATCCATGGAGCTAAGAAGTAGGGAATGAAGGCCCTATCTCTTGGGTGATTAGTCTTTGCTTATGCAAAGAGGAATCAACAAAAGTATAATATTTCTCAACTCACTTTGCTCTTTAGTTGAGTCTTGGTTCACCATAATTACTAGGCCTTGAATTTCATGAGTAAAGTTTTATTTTTGAGTGCATACAAGCATGATTCCACCTTTAATTATTAATTGCATGTTGTAGATGTTGCTCAAATGAACTTGTTTTTCACAAATTTTCCTTCACATATCACGTGCATATAGTTTGCATATAATTTGCATATACTGTGCATATCGTGTCCATATAATTGATGTATTTGTGTTGGAATATGATTATGATAACATGGTCTTGTATGTATAATTAACATGGATTTGCATATATACATAACAATTGGCCATTATTCTAGAATTATTGACCTTATAATTCATGTATTTATGAAAACAAGGTTTTCACAGTATGTGGAATCATGTGTGAAGGTACACCGTAACTTTGCTATATTAGTATACATAATATTGTAGTGAAATAGATTAATTAATCAATAAACAAAAAAAACTTTTTATTTTATAAATTAATTAATTAATTGTAAAGGATATGATTGTTGGGTATTTGATGGGTTAATTCATTAACTTGACCAACGACGTAAATTTTCCTTCTCTTTTTCAACTAGTGCTTCATACTTACGCTTTCGGCTACATATTAGGTGTTTGTGCTTTACTGATTTGCACAATGCCTCGTTCAACTGTTGTTGTAATGCAACCAATGTGGACTCCTTTCCAAAACACTTTTGATGCCACACATTAATAGAGCGTGAGTTGGCAGAAAATTTTGCCATTGATTAAGCAATTTGATCGGTCGAATCATTGGAATCACTGTCACTCCCCGAGAGAGCCATGCCATGTGTGCCTAAACCATGGCTACAAAATTTTTCTTACCTACATTTCATAGATAATCAATTTAGATGTCATTAAATGGCATAGCAAGCCATAAAGGGATGGAAACAGATTATCTGTTTACAACTAGTTTGTCAGCAATACTCTTTCTAATTGCTTACCTTTTTTTGTGTAACTACATTAAGAATGTATTGTGGACTAACCAAGTGTTGTCTAATGACTTGTTCTTGCTTTCCATTTATAGATGATCAATTTAGATGTCATTGAATGTAAGACCAACAAATATTGGATGGAATTGGTTGATTCATGATTACCTATTGTAAGTATATGATGGCTTGTGAGTAGTGGTGTTTAGCTGTCAGGAACTAAGTTTCCAACTTCTTATTCATAAAAAATCCTTCTAAATCCTAAACATTTTACTGTAACGACATTAAGAATGTGTCATAATGGCAACAAAATGTTGAGTTCGTATACTGTCACATTTAATAGGGCAAAAAAATTGACAGTTTTGTATACTTGTGTGTTTATGAGCACTTATGAAGACCATTGTCTACCCTCACGCAGTCTTGTCACTTTAGTCCTTCAAGTAGCAGAAAATAACTTTTCAAACACAGAAGTGAGACAAAAATATAGTACTACATAGAAATATGTGACCACTCCCACATTCAATGTTGAAGAAAGTGTACAAACATTTGTGTTCCAAAAAAACATGTACTCATCCCTCTCCCATTTCCAATATTGAAGACATACTACTAACATTTGTGTTCCAAAAAATGTGTACTCATCCCACTCCCACATCTGATTTGGAAGACATTCTACAAACATTTATGTTCAAAAACCATGTACTCATCCCATTCCTACATCTAATTATGAAGACATTGTACAAACATTTATGTTCCAAAAAACATGTACTCATCATAGCCCCACAAACTTAACTAGGTGTTCGGGAATCCCGAAAGTGCTGAGGTCATACACTCCGAACTAACTAAGTTATTTGGTGAAGTTGTTAAAAAACATTTCTTTGTCAACAATTTTGGCAGGGTTGGTTTGCGTTGGAGTTCACCGATGAGGATGAATTGGAAAACATGGTGGAGGGATGTCCATGCTTTGTGAGAGGCCAGATCTTCCACTTACAAAGGTGGACATAAGACTTTAGGGAATCATACTTTATATCTTACTTGAGGGTGTGGGTTAAAATCCCTTGAATACCAATGCAATATAGAGAGATGAACATCTTAAATACTATCACTAAACTCATCGAGGATCTTGTTAGGCTTAATGACCCTTGTACTAATTCCTTGAATTGAATGGCCGTAAGGGTGTTAATGAAAGTGGTTGTTCGTCTCCCCTTCAAGCTGGTCGTGGTGGTGAATGGGGACAAAGACTTGCCAACTTTCCACAGTTATGAGGGTCTGTTTAAGGTTTGCTCTTACTGTGGAGGAAAATAGTTATCAAATGCAGTTGTGAAGTCAATGTGCTGGATGCCAGTTGGTTTATAGTCAACAAGGTGTTTGGATATGAGCTAAACATGCTGCCTCCAAGAAAAGAAAAAAAAATGAAGGTGACAATGAAGATAAAAGTGAGGGTGAAGGTGAGGGTGAATGTAAGGCTGTAGGTCCAGGTGCATGTGGTGGTGATGGCATGGGTACAAATAATTGATGATGCTGGATGAAGTGATCAAGTGGTCAAGTGGGTTTAAGTAGTTTAGATTTAATTTTACCATATTTTAATTAATGTTTTAGTTTTAGTGTGTTATGTTGAACGTTTTTTTTATGTATTATTCTGTTATGTCAAATGATTAAATTTCATTTTAGCATATTTTAATTTATGTTTATGTTTAAGCAAGTTGGTTTTAAGTTTGTCATGTTTATGTTTAAAAAGGTTAGTTTTAGTGTGTTATGTGGGATGTTTCCATCGCTATGTACTTTACAATTTATTTTGATAGTTTCAGTTTCATTGTCTTCGTATTATTTATGCATGACCATTTCCTACTACTCCACAAAAATTCATAACAGATAAGGATAGTTTCATCCACTATCACCTAGCTTCGTAACACATAAATAGTGGTTTTAAAAATTGTCTTTCAAATTCATTCAACTTGACTCATTCATAACAACAAATAATCTGGAAGGATATAATGAAAGCATCCTCACTGTCTAACTTATTTGTGGAAGACCCTTTCATAGTACTCCAACTTGCTTTAGGTACATATTATGGTTCACAAATATTCGTATCACATAATGAAGGTTTGATAAATTGTCACACACTTTCACAACAAATAAGGGATGGTTTGAAAAAGTGACTTTTAAATTCATTCCACTTAACTGACCCATAACAACAAATAATATGGAATGAGATAATCAAAGCATCCCCCAAACCCATTAAATTCATCCACAAGTAAATAAATGGACAAATAATGTAATATCATCCACAATGAAAGACGTGGACCTCAAATTATATTTATCCCAACTAATGGAACCTATCTTAACAAAATAAAAATATATACACACCACATATTCACAATATAATACTTGTTTTATCGGCTACAAGATTACATCGACAACCATTGAGTCATCCAACACCACCTAGACATTGTGCACCCCATGCAACATGTCGACTGCCTTCCTCAATCAAAATGCAGGGACATTTTGTGGTTTAATAACATCTAGAAAAAGACCAATAGACAAGAACTCTATCACTTTTAAAGTGAAAATCCTGCAGTCCCCCCGTACCAACAACAAGTTTCAAAAATAATTTACACACAATTCAATCATTTAACTTAACTAACAATTCAATAAATTTTTAACTAACTCATTGTTTTGTTGTGGACCTCTTCAACTTACAATGATGGGCCAAGGTCCTCCTTCACCTCTCTCGACATGCTTCGGAGGCCATCGAGCAACACATAAGAGATTGGAGCCAATTTCGTAGTCACATTCTGAGAGTGCATTGTTGATCTCAAGAAGTCGTACATAGTGATTCTCAAAGCTTTCAAGTTCATCTCGATAGCAACCATGGTTATCGATGTTGAAGGGCATGTACACCCTCTCAACATTGACCAACAAAGATGTAGAAAATGGCTCTTTCTCCCCCTTCACTATTTTCAAAATGACAAGTAAGAATGAAGTGCACAATTCGGGTTTTCAGCCTCTGGTTACTTTTTGAGCTGTCCTCGCAGTGTGGTCGAGCTGACAATATGTATGTAAACAGTCAAAGTATAAAGTAAAAGACATATACAACACTTTTACTGCCTAAAATCACACTCAACATCAGAATTGCACATATTTACATAATTAGCATAGATTATCTTGGATAGTTTACCATAAACCAATCGTTTGTGTTGGTGCTCAACATTGTCCCTACCATCCAAGCCCATTCACCATGCTGCCATAAGAGATACAATTGCAAATGATTGTGCTACAATGCACAATTTTTACTTAAACTGTCACACCAACACAATCCCAACAGTATGGAAACACTCCATCAAGAACAGAGTTTATATATTTACATCGATTGACAACCACCATTCTTTGTTAATGAGCAGTCTCCAACCGTCATATTCTTCAATGGGCAACTAGATTAACAATGTAACAAAAAAACATTGATGGTCATCATTCTAGTCGTTTATTGAATATAAATTCCAATGCACCAAAAGCAAAACACAATGATCACTTACTTGTTCCTATCATTCTTCAAAGTATAGAATTGATAGAAATACTAAAGCGCTCAACCACTAGCCTGAGTCGATTGCTTTAAATGTCGCTCCCCTTTGCAAAACATGCTCCATTAGCTCATCGTCTTGGAGTTTTTTGCACTTTGTCACGTCAAATATCAATGCTGTGTAATGCATCACTTTGGTCTTCTTGTTGGCTCTTCCTTTGGTGACCCTAGTCTTAACTGCCACCTAAGTGTAGTGAACTTTCCTCTTCGTTCCAACGTGCTCACCTTCAGGTGTGTAAATAACATCTAGCAGTCCGTAAAAGTACAAGTTATGCGTGCTCGTGTGATATCCTTCTTCCGACCAGTGCAAGCACCATATGGCACACATCTGCGGGACTTTCCAAATGAGCAGTCCCTACAAGTTCCTAGAAACCCACTTCTTCCACACACTTCCTTCCTTTTTGATCCTTGAGCTTCCTCCTATTTGCCTTTTTCACCCCGTTTTGACCACCCTCTAATTCTTCTTTGGTTTCTTGGAGACCATTTCATGTACTACCGTAACTTTTACCAACATCTTCTTCTTCTTCCTTCTAATGTTCTTTACCTACTTATTTCCCCATTTTATCATCATTTTCTACATTTCTTGTTCTTCTTCTTCATCGTTTTCTTCTTCTTTTTCTTCCCTTCTTTTTCGTCTTCTTCCTCCTCCTCCTCCTCCTCCCCCTTAACTTCCCTCCTCAATGCTTTCACCTCCTCTATCAACTCCTCCACCTTTTTCAACATATTATTCTGAAAAATATCATTTCGCGGGCCAAATGCCCAACAACCACCTTTAACTTCTTCTTCCTCCATCAAATCTTTCACCTTCTTCAACATATTCCTCTGAAAAAATATCCTTTCGTGGGCCAAACGACCCATAGCCACCTTCTTCTTCTTCTTCCCCACAAGTTGCCATTTATCACTGATCGGACCATATTTATACATATTTTTATATCAAATTCACTCGTCTTTTCTTAGTTAGTTCGTTATATTTTGAGCTATTTACGTTATTTTTATGTTTTTATAAGATTTATCTAGTTAAGAAAAATATATATATATATTTATTATTTTATATTTATATATATTTATTTTATATATATTTGTTTTTGTTTATTTATATTTTTATATATTTATATAATTATATTAATATAATATGTGTGGATGCTTTCGGTGGAAAGCAGAGAAGAACGTGAGGCCATGAGGGAAGACCAAAGAAAAGAAAAATAAAAGAAGATGCTGCCAACAAGGCAGCGCACCAAGGCATCTGAAAAAGCATAAGGAGGGAGCCTCGGGCCTTTGGGAAAGAGGGGAGAAACAGAAGGCCAAGTCTAGAGGATCTCACACGGGGGAGATTAAGGAGAGTGCTCGACGGAATCTGAGGGGGAGTTTCAAAAGGCTGGGAGACTCGGTGAGGCAAGCAGCCAATAGGCTGCGGCATTAAACCAAGGACACGGGAAGCTCCGAGGAGGTCCTCGCTAGGGGGAGCTGGCGAGAAGTCAAGAAGGGAGCTGACTGGGAGAAATAATAAGGCAGCGAACCAGCTGCCAGTTAGAAAAGACACGTCGAGGAGCTGCCATAGGCAGCTTGAAGTGAAGGGCGGCGCTGAGCTTAAAAATAAGGAGTCGGTGAAGTGAAGAAACAACGGGGCAGTCGGTGGATCAGAGGGCAGCCTCAAGGGGATGCCACGGGGCGCGGAGGAATGGCAGCCAATAGGCTGCTGTGAGCAAGTCAACAAGAAGGACCGAGGGGAGAACAGGAACTTGCACAGTGCACAGAAACCCTTTTTCCATTTGGTTTATTCCTCCGAACTCTGTTCTTAATTTCTGTTTTTAATTTATAAATATGTGTAATTAATTTATATTGGCTAGAGGTTAATTCGAAACCATGATTATATTTGTAATTTGAATTGGTAATTTCAGTTGTGATTTCTGAGTTGTGATTTAATTTGCTTAACTGCTTGATTGATAACTTATTTGTGTATGTTGATTAAGAATGCATACTTAATTTACATGCATGAATTTGATGCTAGAATATAAGTGAATTTCACCTAATCGTTATGAACTTATATTCATGAGTAGTGAAGGTTGTTATCCACAATCGCGTTAAGTAAATTCTTGGCAAGAGTATCATGCTTTTCATAGTTACGAATGCCTCGTCAGTACTTATAGTTTTCACAAAGTTTAATGATCTTTAATTGTATCTCTATTGTGCTTTTCACGTAGGGGACTTTTGAGGAATGTTTTAAATTGTTGTATGCTGTTCATCCAATTTAATAACATAAGGAAAACTTGAAGATTAAAAAAGTGCTGTTCACGGTTAATCTGGAGTATTGAAATTTACAATTTATTGAAAGAACAACTGAAAATCAATTTAGGTTGCTTATGTGTCATGTGTAGAGAAAAACCCTCTAGCCAATCCGTCACCTATCCACTCACTTTTATTTTATGTTTTTGTCAATTTTGTAATTTATTTAAGTTTAATTTACGTTTCATCAAAACCAAACCCCCCCATTATTAAATTATATTATTTAGTTAGTTTTTATTATTTTTAATCTTTTAATTCAATTTCCGTCCATTTTAATTCTTAGTGTTTAATTTAATTTGTTTTCATTATTTTGAGTCATTTTAGTGTGTTTTGAATTATTAGAGTTGTTAGCCTAATTTTGTGTCTTTGAGTCTTGTTTAATATTTTTAAGTTAATTTTAGAGGTTTTAGCAAGCCCTCCTAATCCCCGGCCTAGAACGATACCCTACTTACATCTTTACTACAACTGTCAAAAAGAGGGTTAAATTTGTGCGGTTTAAAATCCCGTCAAATTTTTGGCGCCGTTGCCGGGGATTAGTAACTTTGCTAATCCCTTTATTTTTTTTTTATTTTTTTTTTGTGTTTAATTTTTGTTTGTTTGGTTGTTTGTGTTTTTGTTTGTTTTTGTGTTTGTGTATTTTACTTTTGGTATTTGATTTATTTTTTGTTCTTTAATTTTAGGTAAAAATGGATGAAGATATGGCAAACATTCAAGCTCAATTGGCGCAGCTTACTGCTCAATGGACTTATAATGCCGAACGGACCTCAATGCCAAGTGTTCCTACACTTGATGTGCCCTATGGGCAAGGATATCAAGGCTATGATCAACCAAGCGGCAACTTGTATTTCAACGCTCGCAACTCGGATTGGAGTGATCATTCAAACTCTATGTGGTGGGAAGCTCAACAAGTTCAACATGAAGCATATTGGCAGCCATATGAGGAGTTCTATACAACACCACCACAACCTCCATCACAATCTGCCAAATTAAATTCAGGTACATCTGTGAATAATGATAATATTATTCAATTACTCATCTCTTTGAACCAGGAAGTAGAAAATCAAACCAAGGAGATGGGAGAATTGAATAATCAAATGGGGCAGATTGTGGAAGTCAAGGCACAAATTCAAGAGCAACGTGAACTCTGCAACTCCACATTTGCAAATTCAAAGGGAGAAGTGGAATTCGATGAAGCCACCACTGTGGAATGAGAGATGGATGAATTGCAGCTGCAAGAAGAAGATGAGGAGGACGACTTGGGCAGTTTAGAAGAATTTTTGTCTCAAACCCCTGAAGTCCCTATGTTGTCCAACTCAGGTGAGGAAGTTCCAATTTCAATTCATTCTAACATTTTTCCACCGAATGTCCTTTTTCCTTGCAGAATTTTAATTCCAAATTTTGAAGAGAGTGAAAAAGACGTTGTGGAAGTTCTTCCAGAGATCCAAAGTGATATCCCAATTCTTGGTGCACCAAAACAAGTTCCCGAACCTTGCACACCAAGAAAAGGGATTCAAGAAATCGAAGTGGGTGAAGAATTTGTAAATTGCATCAAAGAGGTTGTGCAGACAATCAAGGCCACTACCATCATAGTAAACCTGGCCAAGTTCAAAATCCCGGAAATATCCAAAAATGTGGTTTTTGTTATTGAGTTTATGTCGGAGAATGAAAGTAAACCATCTTCTCCAATTTTAATTTTTATTTTATTTTATACTAACTTGTCTCTAATTTTGATGATTCAGGCATCCACCCTAGAATTCAGACCATTGCCGAATCATTTCAAATATCACCTCCCATTAAAAGATAAATTCCGTGCTTTGGAGCTGAGGGGAGGTTAAGGAAAGATTCGTCCGGCTAAAGACGTTAAATCAAGCGCTTCTTGGGAGGCAACCCAAGCAACCAGATTTGCATTTCTTAACCCTTCTCTTTATTACCTTTATTTTGAAATCTTTGTTTTGTTTAGTTAGTTGTTTTATTTGGTTGATTTTTGTTTAGTTTGTGTTTAAATAAATTAAGGGCAATATTTATTTTAAGTGCGGGTAAATAAAATCTTTTTACATTAATTTACATATTTTAATTGCTTAAAATAAACCAAAATAATAATAATAATAATAATAATAATAATATTAGTAATATTTATATATATATATATATATATATTTACTTAAACTTAAAAAAAAAAAAATTTACAATAATACGAAAAACTAATAGCATTCATTGGTTTTGGTTAGGTGGCGCCTGAGAGGTCGACGGAGCTCCGGGAAGACGAAGAGCCAGAGTTGGAATCTCTGGAGCCGGAACGCTTGGTGTAACTCCCGAGGACGAAGGCAACATAAACCTCGGGAGTAGCGCCATGAACCTATCATGATCGCTCTGAATCCGACCGTCCGACTCCTGCAGCTGGTCCAGCTTCCTCTTCATGCTGGTCGAGTAACTAGTTGCAAGCATGTGCAACTCCTTGTTCTCGTGCCTGAGTCCTCTGACTTCTTGCCGAAGACTGGCCACCTCCGCCATCAGCGACTCCACCTGACGAGATCTTGCAAGCAGGCGCTGGCCCATATTTGAAACTGAGCCTGCACTTTGGACGCTGAGGGCCAGAGATTCCTGAACGGCCAGCTCGTCCGACCGCCTAGATAGCATCCTATTGTCCCTTGGAGTGAGCAGATTTCTGGCAATCACCGTAGCGGTGATTTCATTCCTCATCATTGTGTCCCCGACTGTAAGTGGACCATTGGGGGATATGAATGATGGATTCCAAATATTGTTCGGAGAAGACGAGTCATCGTCTTCCCCGACATTCAAGTTTAGGCGACGGTCGGAAGGGCAAGACATTTTTAGAGGGGGTTGAGGAAAACAAGAGATCGGAAAGATTAAAAGTGCAAAAGTGCAGGAAGAGAGTAGAGGGAGTAAGATTATGAGTGAGGAGTATGAGTGCAGAAGTGTTTGAGGAAGGGAGTTCAAGTGTGATGTGAAGCAGAGTTAGCGCCTCTATAAAAAGAAGCAAATCAAAGAGAGGCGCTCCTCTGAGGTTGAAGACGCGTCCTCGCGCAAATCGAAGGACGACGCTCCTTTCTCAAATGAGTCGTTTCCTTTCTCAAAAGCTGGGCTTGACTCAGCAATCACGTGGTTCTGTTTTTCCAGTTTGTCGTGACTCATCACGTGCAGCGTGGAGCGTTGCGAAAACCACGAGCCGCACCCGGTTTTGAACCCCGGTTTTCAAAAGATCATCATTCCAATTTGTCGTCACTCGTCGCATGCGCAGTCAGCTTCGCGGAAATTACGGAAGCTTTGTCAGAAAGCGCGTAACGGGCACTGTTCATCCATCCACCGGCTGCCGACAAATAGTGCGGGAATAGTTCCGGTTGAGGAAGAAAAATTTCTATAAGTTCGACCTTCGCCTTCCACATCAAAGGCACACCTTCACACCCTCTCCACCTCTAAACCTCTCAACCTCTCTTCATCTCCAATAATGTCTTCCCAAAGAAAGCTTTCGAGTTATTCAGTGTTCTTCATCCCTTGGATCACCCCAGAAAACAAACCTTCCAGAGCAAAAGTATTTCATATCAAAAAGGTTAAAAGCAAAAGTATCTCATATCACGCTTTCTCCTCACTTTCATCTGAAGAACATGGAGAAAGTGAGATCCTGATTGCTTACCTAGTCTTGCTCTCGAGTACTCATCTCAGACCCCTCCCAGCCCACTTCAAAAATAAACGTGTGCAGAGGTACTTCTTCAAAAACAAAAGTACCTCACAGACGAAGCAGGAGGAGTCTGAGTTGCTACGAGGAGCAGATGAGTCTGGGTTGATCCAAGAGTTCAAGAAGATGCCACACCTGCGTGGAGACCGGACTACTTGAAGCATGTGGAGACAACGTGCTGATTCATCCTCAACTAAGCTGAGGATCACTTGCAAGAAGAAGGCCCATCAAGTTCAAGATGAAAGCTGTGGAAAATCAACAAGCGACCAATGACCACCTATTAGTTCTTTTCGTTGTCTTTTATTTTTATTTTCTATTTTTCGTTTGCAGTTTCTATATTTTCTTGCGTGCTTAACTGATTTATTTCTTTTCTTTGCAGGAACGTTTGGTTATTTTCTCCCTTGAAGTTGATTGCAAAATTTACGCTTGGGGGTCATCCCTTGAGTTTTCTGGAAATTAGAGAAGTTTTCAGTCCCTTTTCTTTATTTTGTTTCGTATTATTTGTTCATTTTATTTTTATTTGCATATTAATATTTTCTGACATTGGGGACAATGTCTAGTTTAAGTGTGGGGGTCTCGAGTATAAAAATGACTAAATTGAAAATTTTTGTACCTTCGACTTGAACTGGTTTCATTTGTTTCCATGTTGTTGTTTTTGTTTTCTTAATTAGTTTTGTTTTATTTAATTTTTTCGAAAAAATTTTAAAAATCCAAAAATATTGTCTTGTTTTCCTTATTGTTTTAAATTAGATTTTTATTAGTTTCCCGACCCAATGATATAATTGGATTAAATTTGAACCATGGTTATCAAGAACTTAGTTAACATGTGTTGTATGAAATTCCTTGTTCTCTTGTTAGTATTGTACATGTTTGATCATCTTTGAAAAACCAAATGCACATAGCCTTGTTGATGTGAAACTAAAGCATGAATTAAAGCTTCATATGTGAATTTAGTGACCATATACATCCCATGTGAGTTTTTGAGCCTATTGAAAGTGTGTGCATTTTTCATACACTCCTATTCTTTCATGTGTGATGAACTTATGTGAGATGCATCTCTAGAACTTGCGTAACGATCTTTTGAAATATTTGTCATTGATTGCATGAACTTGAAAATGATAGAGGCATTAGGTTCACCACCATGGCCCAAATAACCATATTTCCCACAGAAAAAAAATAATATCATTAGATTGCCAATTTGAGCCGTATATGTTGAGCCTTTTATTTCTTATCACCAGATATGTCTATCCTTACACCTCAAACATGTTTCCTTACCCTTTCCAAGCGAGCAATTTGAGATTGTCTTATGAGAAATGTTTGTGAAATACTTGGAATGAGTTTGGCAAAAGAATAAGTGTGGGGGTATTTCATATTTGTGTTTTAAAAAAAAAAATGAGAAAAGAGAAGAAAAAGAAAAAGAAAAAGAAAGATTGTATACGAAGAAAATAAAAAAGTTTAAAGTTTCAGTTTAAGGGTGTGGTTGGAGGTGTTAAAAGAATCGTTGGAAAGTTTGAGTTCTTATAAATCTCAACAAAAGAATCGCTTGCGATGTAGCTTGGAACTTGTGTTTTCCTATTCTTTCGTTTCAATAGCCCTATCCCTAAGCCTCATTACATCCAATAAAAGTTCTCTTGATTTAAGTTTTGCAATTATGATCGTGGAGAAGTGATTTTTATGCAAGCTTATGGTAGATCTTTCACATTTGTTTCTTTGAGCGAAACACATTAAAACTAAACACATGTGTGATTGAGTGCATTCCCGTGAGAAGGTTGCTGGTTTGCATATGATGATTTTAAAAATAAAAACTTGAAATTGCATTAGCATGGCTATCTCACACACTATACTTCAAGGATGATTTAAAGATTACTGCTAATATTTGAATAAGGAAGATGAGCTTGAATTAGCTTGTTTGGTGCTAGCTATGGTTCTTGCTAATTTATGTTCTCGAATGAAATTCTATGAGGGTCAAATAGGGGGAAGTTAATGTTTTTCATGTTATTATTTTTTCTGTTTTCTTTGTTTTGCTCGAGGACTAGCAAAAGCTAAGTGTGGGGGTATTTGATCGGACCATATTTATACATATTTTTATATCAAATTCACTCGTCTTTTCTTAGTTAGTTCGTTATATTTTGAGCTATTTACGTTATTTTTATGTTTTTATAAGATTTATCTAGTTAAGAAAAATATATATATATATTTATTATTTTATATTTATATATATTTATTTTATATATATTTGTTTTTGTTTATTTATATTTTTATATATTTATATAATTATATTAATATAATATGTGTGGATGCTTTCGGTGGAAAGCAGAGAAGAACGTGAGGCCATGAGGGAAGACCAAAGAAAAGAAAAATAAAAGAAGATGCTGCCAACAAGGCAGCGCACCAAGGCATCTGAAAAAGCATAAGGAGGGAGCCTCGGGCCTTTGGGAAAGAGGGGAGAAACAGAAGGCCAAGTCTAGAGGATCTCACACGGGGGAGATTAAGGAGAGTGCTCGACGGAATCTGAGGGGGAGTTTCAAAAGGCTGGGAGACTCGGTGAGGCAAGCAGCCAATAGGCTGCGGCATTAAACCAAGGACACGGGAAGCTCCGAGGAGGTCCTCGCTAGGGGGAGCTGGCGAGAAGTCAAGAAGGGAGCTGACTGGGAGAAATAATAAGGCAGCGAACCAGCTGCCAGTTAGAAAAGACACGTCGAGGAGCTGCCATAGGCAGCTTGAAGTGAAGGGCGGCGCTGAGCTTAAAAATAAGGAGTCGGTGAAGTGAAGAAACAACGGGGCAGTCGGTGGATCAGAGGGCAGCCTCAAGGGGATGCCACGGGGCGCGGAGGAATGGCAGCCAATAGGCTGCTGTGAGCAAGTCAACAAGAAGGACCGAGGGGAGAACAGGAACTTGCACAGTGCACAGAAACCCTTTTTCCATTTGGTTTATTCCTCCGAACTCTGTTCTTAATTTCTGTTTTTAATTTATAAATATGTGTAATTAATTTATATTGGCTAGAGGTTAATTCGAAACCATGATTATATTTGTAATTTGAATTGGTAATTTCAGTTGTGATTTCTGAGTTGTGATTTAATTTGCTTAACTGCTTGATTGATAACTTATTTGTGTATGTTGATTAAGAATGCATACTTAATTTACATGCATGAATTTGATGCTAGAATATAAGTGAATTTCACCTAATCGTTATGAACTTATATTCATGAGTAGTGAAGGTTGTTATCCACAATCGCGTTAAGTAAATTCTTGGCAAGAGTATCATGCTTTTCATAGTTACGAATGCCTCGTCAGTACTTATAGTTTTCACAAAGTTTAATGATCTTTAATTGTATCTCTATTGTGCTTTTCACGTAGGGGACTTTTGAGGAATGTTTTAAATTGTTGTATGCTGTTCATCCAATTTAATAACATAAGGAAAACTTGAAGATTAAAAAAGTGATGTTCACGGTTAATCTGGAGTATTGAAATTTACAATTTATTGAAAGAACAACTGAAAATCAATTTAGGTTGCTTATGTGTCATGTGTAGAGAAAAACCCTCTAGCCAATCCGTCACCTATCCACTCACTTTTATTTTATGTTTTTGTCAATTTTGTAATTTATTTAAGTTTAATTTACGTTTCATCAAAACCAAACCCCCCCATTATTAAATTATATTATTTAGTTAGTTTTTATTATTTTTAATCTTTTAATTCAATTTCCGTCCATTTTAATTCTTAGTGTTTAATTTAATTTGTTTTCATTATTTTGAGTCATTTTAGTGTGTTTTGAATTATTAGAGTTGTTAGCCTAATTTTGTGTCTTTGAGTCTTGTTTAATATTTTTAAGTTAATTTTAGAGGTTTTAGCAAGCCCTCCTAATCCCCGGCCTAGAACGATACCCTACTTACATCTTTACTACAACTGTCAAAAAGAGGGTTAAATTTGTGCGGTTTAAAATCCCGTCAATCACCAATCATCACAATTACATTTCTCAAAACAAGCATTCAAAACATTCTCAGAAATTCACATAGATATTCAAATATTTTCACAATCCTTCATTAAGTTCATAACTTTTGAAATAAGGTCATACCTCTCAACTCTTAAGTATGTACATCTAAACCTGTTCATTGATCAGCTACTTATTATTTGTCAACCACCGAGGAATTCTTGGGATGGTTGTAGGATCAGTCATCTTGCAATAGCGTAGTGGCTTCTCCAGTTGCTCAATTTTTTAATATGCCAACACCTGCATGTACACTGAATTAGTGCTCATCACAATCACAACAACTTGACCATTATTAGTACTCAATCCAACCAACAAATTGTACCTGAAAGGAAAAACTAAACTCTTAGTAGCACCATCTAAATTATGCCTTCTCTTACTTCCCATCGGTTATTCCTCTTCATCCTCCCCATCACCATCCTATCTTCCTCTCATTTTCCTAGCAACAGTAAAACAGAGGTTGTCATGTAGTTATTCGAATGATACCCTACCCCATGAATAAGTGTTGAACCCATCCATGCCCTCTACGAGGTCCAAGTACTATAGGTTCAAACCCTCATTACTCTTCACCCCTATCAACACACCATCGACGAAGTAAACCAGCCTTATCTTCAATCCATCATCCTCATCAACACATTCTTTAAACACCATTTCAAGCTCGACATATGTCACTGAAACCTTTTTGGTAGCTTTCTGAGGGCGGCCTACACTTTACCTTTACCTTTCACACCCTTACCCTTTCCCTTGCTAGTCTCTCCAACAAAACCAAACTTTTGAGGAAAATACTTAGGCAATAGCATAATGTTGGAAGGCTCAACCTCTAAACCATAGGGTTTGTCACAATGGAGCCCTGTAATGAGGCAAAAGTCCTTCTTTGTACACCGGGTAACCTCACAGCCTATTAAATATATGAGTCCCTCTAGGTCTTTCATCCCTTAATTTGCCACTCTACGGATCAACAATTTATGCACCAGCTACCCACTAAAGGTTAATCTATCGGCACTCTCTAAGTGTCCAAAGTATAAAGCTCTAAAATCAGCAAGATGTGCATCATTAAACTTGTTACGCAAGACTCCTAGGACATGACTAGCTTGAGAAAGGTTGTTAACACTTTCCCTATAAGATTCTTCCTCTTTTGTTGCGAGTTCAACCAACTGATTTGCCATCTCCTATACACATAATAATACAAGCATTCATGACAACCAAATTGAACAACAGATACTCTGAGAACAACCAAATATGACAATATTTATCATTGACCCAACCTGTCAACAAGTTCTCATAGCTATACATCTACTATGAACATACTTTCATGAGTTAAGAAATACCAAATCAATTCATAAAATTAACCAAGATTCATCGACAAAAAACATTCACAACTCAACAATATAAATTCAACAAAACAAACTGAAGCACATATATAGTGTACACAACCTGTCAACCATAGTTCATAAACCTACATCTTACCAAATATATACTTCCACATCAACTAATTTCATCAACCCACTTGCATAATTAACCATAAACACTAAAAAAAAGTACATAATTTTACATATATAAAGAAATTATTTTCTAGGGTTCCAAATTTCAAATTTAGTTTCTGAAATCAAGTTTGTCGTCGACTTTCACGAAAACAATGACTCTGAACCCATTGCAATCAAGGAACTATTGAATTGTTTTTTCCGTGTAAGCAACTGCTAACCCTCAAACCAAAGATGCTTGAATGTCAAAGTGCACTAAGCCCAGAGACAACAATCACAACAATACTCTGATTGGGTTTCGAACGACAACGAACTTTTCGAACGCTACCAAGGTTTTGATTGAGAACGATGTCGGGATGAGGAGATTTTTGCGAGGAGAAGAAATTTTTATGGTTTCAACTGTTGCTTCTAGTTTCAATTGTTGTTGTCGTGGGGAGGGAGGGGGAGAGTTTAGTTCCCTATTTTTTGAATTCTTGCAAATACCGTTTTCATTAAGTCGCGGATCTTTTTTAACCTAGTTTTATACTTAGTCCTTTTTGATGGATTCGTTTTCAACTGTTCAAATTTAATCTTGTGGTCCACATTCTATCCGCACGCACCGTGCAAATCTCTGTCCTTACCTTAGAAATCACGTACTTAACAATGTAATGGTGTTCGGCTAGTTTTGTCCAGAAGATTTTACAAATTTCTGGGCCTTTGTACAGGCCCAATCACAAAGTGCGGCCTCAAAACGAAAAACTTCTGGGTCTGGCCCACGAACCAAGTCCGTATGTACTCTGCAATTCTGTTCAGTGAAAGAAAATTACAGGAGAAATGGCGGCAACGAAGAGCAAGGCAGTCTACAATGTTTATAGAGCGCTGACCCATGGTCTATCTCCATTGCTGTACCTTCACCTCCACTGGCGGAAACTCAGAGGCCTCGAGCACCCACTCCGATGGCCTGAGCGTCTGGGCCGACCTTCCCTCCCTCGCCCCGAAGGCCCACTCATCTGGTTCCACGCCGTCTCATTAGGTTTCCTCCTATCCTATCCAATCCAATCCATGTCATTCCTTCAGTTAATTTCATCTTCGTTCCCCCTGTTTGGTTACCGGGAAAGTGGAGGGAAAATAACATAGAGATATTGAGCTTAATCAATCTTTAATTGTGATTAATTATTGTGGCGTAATTAAAAACTGGACCCAGGTGAAGGAATGGCTGCGATTCCTGTAATCAAGCAATGCATTCAGCGGAGGCCTGATTTAACTATTCTGATGACCACTACGACGTCATCTGCGTTGTAAGAACAAAACTCATCTCCCCATTTAACGTGTAATTCTGAATTTATTTATAATTTTTCATTTCACTACATTTGCAGTGGAGTAATAGAGAAACGTCTTCCAACTGGTGTCTTACATCAGGTAGTCTTTTAATAAATATATGTTTGTATTTTGTGTTCGTGACTTTCGCGGCATTAAAAAATTCGATAGATTTTTCTGATCAATTCAATCATTAGATGGAACGCTATATTCGGGGTCATAATGCCTAATTTCTACCTACAATTTTAATAGAATGCAGCTGGAATGGTTAACAAGTTGAATACATGTATATGTTGTATAGAGTATAGAGATAGATATGTTACTAGCTTATATAATAGATGGGAATTTGGAAACAATGCTTGGTTTCATCTATCGGTGTCCTTATGGTAACGATGAATATTACTATTGTTTTCTATGTCTTAACTGTAAGTAACGATAGCATATTTCTGATTGTGACACACTCAACTTTCAATTGATCAAGTTTGCGCCAGTCGATACACCTTCTGCTGTGGACTCATTCCTTGGTTACTGGAAGCCAAATGTGATTGTGCTTATGGAGAGTGAACTATGGCCAAATTTAATTATGGCTGCTTCAGAAAAGGATGTAAGTTATCTTATCTTGTTGTGAATATACTAAATTATGTGAGTGTATTTTTTGAATAATAATGATTGTCATAACACCCAATTAGTACTTAGAAGTGTAGCTCAGTTATTTTTTTTAGGTTTACTCTAAATGAGAAAATATTTTCCATCGTTTAATTTTATTTGCATCCAAATTATTGCGTAGCATGGCTACCTATAACTTGAATACGTAAAGTGCAGTTGGTTTTAGATCATTTATATGATTCATATTTTTTCAGATCATGCTGGCTTTGTTAAATGCTCGAGTATCTACTAAATCCTTTAAACGTTGGTCAGGACCAGTGCTTCTTCCACTTATTTCATTGATGCTATCAAAGTTTTCATTGATTTCGCCATTGGTAAGTGCTGCTACAGATTGCATTGAGTGATCTGTGTCTTCAATTGTCTTCTCACTCTTTTTCTTGCACGCCATAGAGCAATATGGAGGCCATCCACTTTCAGCTGCTGCATGCCCCGCCTTTTGTGATCAACTTTTCTGGTGACTTGAAGTATGGTATGTCTCACAATGAAAACGTGTATATATCCTTTTGGAAGTCAATTGGAAAGTCTAAATGTTGTGTTTTGAATTTGGTATCGTTTCATAACTATAAATTATAGAAACTCTTGAAGAAGGTGATAATCTATCCTAATCCTAGAATTTATTTATTTTTTCTTGTAATGTTCAGTGGTTGGAGAATTTGACATTTCTGAGGGAGAGATCAAAAGCATGGAAGATTTAAAAGTACACTGTGCCCACAGGAAGGTTTGGATGGCTTCTTCCATACACAAGGGGGAAGAAGAAGGTTACTTCTTGCTACTTACTTATCCTTAAGTTCTGGACTGCATATATTGTGTCATATACATGTAGAGTTTTATTGGAGACCTGACCTGAATCATACAATGTCATGCTGCCTCATTACTGGCAGTCGTTGGTTTCTGAAAGTTTCATATAAGTGCTCGATTATTTTATTACATGAATGCTAGTGCTAGACTGGTGTTTCGTCCTAGTTTGGCGCTTCTTTGCAATGTCATTTTCAACTAGAAACTAGTGTTTCTTTTTTCTTTTTGGTTTGCTTCGTTTAAACTAGTGTTTTTTTTAATCTTTTTGTTTTGCTTCGTTCATTTCACCTTCCACTTCTTAACCCATTATTTTTTCTTAAAGTAGCGACATTCATCTAAAGAATTGTCAAAAATGTTTTTGCATTCATTTATCAGAATATTCTTTTGCTAGATTATTTCTGTCCGTTGAAAAGCTCACAAATACTATATGCAGTAATACTTGACATTCACAAAGTGCTGCGACAAGAGTATCCTGACTTGTTAACTATTATTGTGCCTCGACATCCACAGCATGGAAAAGAGATTGCTCAAGTATGCCGTGCATTCAATTTTATTGATGTTTAACAGAAAAAAATGGTATCTATATGATTGATTTTTCTAAAGGCACAAAACTGCATTGAGATTTACTACCTGAAAAAAGAGAATGATTGAACGTTACATTTATTAGTTTCATTTCATGACATTGCCTTAAATAGTGCAGAAATTGTGGAAAGAAGGGCATGGTGTAGCGTTGAGGTCTCAACGTGATGAACTCTTAGGAGATACAAGTATATATGTGGTGGACACATTAGGTTAGCATATTTTGAAATCTTCTCCCTACATGATTCTTAGACAATCTTGCTCAGAAATCAGACTCTCATAGTTTACTCCTTGTACAGTGGCTCCGCAAAAGCATTCTCCCTAACTTCATTATATGTTTTTTTCTCTTTGCTTGATTTATAGGTGAATTGAAACACCTTTATAAGTTATCCCCTGTAGCTGTAATTGGAGGTTCCTTCTTTCCTAGCCTTTCTGGCCATAACATGTCAGAAGCTGCTGCAGCAGGCTGTGCAACTTTGACTGGTGAGTAGATGCTACCAGATCAGAGGTTATTGGTTCTTAACATACCACTGATAGCTGCTTTTTTATTTTCATTTCTCAGGTCCTTACATCGGGCATTTTTCAATCATGGTACTGAAAATGCAACGGTTAAATCCCCTGTCAGTTCTGCAGGTGTGAAGAATCTCTATCCTCTGTCCTTCAAATTATCACTTGTTGAGACTCTTCATACCTCCAAAATTATGTTGGTTTTTCAGAAATTTGACTCAATATGTAGTGATTTATTTAGGGTGGTACTATCCACACACCTGTTCTTACATCTCACACACCCCTCCTCAATTTCCAGCCGTCGGGTCAAATGAACTGAAGAAGATCAATGGACCAAAATTAACAAGATGTGAGAAGTAAAAAGGGGTGTGTGATTCGTGAATAGTATTACCCTTTATTTATCCTTCTCTGGTTTTAATTTTCTTTTACTACAGAAATCTACCTTTTCATTCAGTGGACTTGAATTGAAATATCGGATGTAGATAGGAAATTCATTAAATGTTATGTGTAACCTGTACTCTATGTTCAGCTGTTTGGGCGAAGCTTTTAGGCAGACATGTCGAATAGGTGATCTAGTACTGCATGGGTAGAATGGGCTTCGTTCAGTTTAATCATATGTATGTACACGTGTTAGCTTCATTTGTTGCTTTAGTTGCTACTTTTAGTCTCTGTAAATAAGTCATAACATCTGCACTGAGCCTGCTTTTGGGTGAGAAGACGGCCTTTGCAGGGTAGTACTGGCTGTCTGGATTGTGGATAATTTCTACTTTGGAATAAGTACCTGAACCTGTGATTTCATTAATATTTGTTCTGTCTGCTTATAAGAAAATAAAAAATGAAAATCTGTGTAATTTCTGCTGCTTTTTATTTTAATGATCTTGCAGGTTGGGGGAAAATTAGAACTTGAAGAAGCTCTTAGAAAGCTGTTTAGTGATGTCAAAGTTCTAGAAGCACACTGTGCTGCAGCAAAACAAGTGTATCATACTCTATCAACTGGTGTGGTTCAAAACGTTTGGAATCTATTAGATATTCAGATTCTCCAACGAGCTTTGAGCTAAAAAGTAAAAAATCATCATACAATAACAGAAATCTAGGGTAAAGTTACCACTGCCCTTAGCATCAGAGTATTTTATGCTTATAGTCAATTAGCATGCCCTAGATTAGTAATTTAGTTAACCTGGGTATTGCTGAATCTAAATGTATTCTTCCAAACGACAGCTGATTTTGAGCGTCGTGTTGTTTGTAAGCACTATCATCGGGTATAGTATTTAAAATAACTTTTACCCTTCAAGAAAGGTGAAAAAGCTCTTTGGCAACAATATGTTTTCTTTTATTAAATCCTATGATGTGCCTTGATGTCTAATTTCTGTACAATATACAGATACTTTTGCAAGGATAAATGTTAAACCTCATACTGCTTATTCCCTATACACAAGAGATTGCATTTTCACCTGTAAATAAATGAAAAAACCAGTATAATGTATATATTTTCAGTAACAGTCTTTTAAAATGCTTAATGCACTTCTTTGATTCAGCACCTTTCTGTCTACTGCTAGCTTGGCATAATGGTATTTCTAGGAAAATAGAAATAATAGCAATCGCAGATAACTGTTGCTGCTGCTTCCACCACTGCTGCAATAATCTCTATCCAGCGTGATGAACTTCTCGGAAAGCCATGAAAGGGGCAAGAGAATTGATTGTTGCTCGTTCCAACTCCAAGACATTCTTGATAAGGGTTGTTCAAGGTGTACATGGGTATTTATTCTTGGGGCTCTCCGGTTTTTGCTTCAACAATTTATTCATTTACCGTGCAAAGGCCTAAGGGAAAACACAATAAGGTAAAGTATCTTATAACTGCTAATTGCATGGTATAAAGATAATATCGGGTGAAATGTATTGAGTGATTTGGGTTTTCTGTTGTTAGATTTCTTGCATTACCACCTTTGCTTAGTTTTTTACTGGGATAAAAGTGAAACCCTGATAACTAGATATGATTAACGTTATCAAATCCTAACTTCTTTGTCCGTTACAAATTTTGCTAATATGGCAAGCAGTTGGCGGAATTGTAGTACTTCTTTACCTTTTTTCGTGACTCAATTGTAGAGAACTTGAAATGCAAGGGATCTCTGCATTTGGATGAAATTGAATCCTTAAGATAGGACAGAATTCTGGCTAGCATGTGTCAGTCGGGGAGTCCTTGGGACCATGATCTTATTTTCATGGGCTCTCACAGATTCTCTCCTCTCCTATTCTCATGCACGCATCACATGCATTGGTGGGTGGACATATTCTTCATACATTGTATTGTCAAATTTTTCATGCTTTTGTGTATGTGACATGTCGTCTTTTGGGGTGGCAACCCAGGGGTTTGGGTGCTGGTGTTTTATGGTAGAACGATGTATGACTCGTTGTAAAGAATTTAGAGTTACATATTTTTCTTTCATGAATTCATGCTGTTTGCTCTACGTTATTTAGGCTTTGTTATGGTTATTTAGAAACAAACTAGGAAAGGGGATTTTCTCTAAACCCTATGTTTGGACGAGGAACTTTCAAGGTCTCAAGAAACTTTAAACTCAATTGTTAAAAATGCATCAGGAGAACAATACCAATGAACTATTCAAACCCAATGTTATTACTAAAACACTATAAATACACTACAAAACACTAAACAAGTACTTTCAGATGACACATTGCACTCAAATGTGTTGCAGTTGGTTATTTTCGAGTCCTCTATTTAATTTCTGTGGTGCATTCCGAATAAAGTTGGGCTAAGTTCCATGGATTTTAAAGTCCCTCATTCAAACGCACCATAACGTCTGGTGTTTAGGATTGGATTTAATAGCTCACTAGATTCAAAATATGTTGAAATAAGAAATGAAAGTCAACTTCTACATTATGTCTTGTTAAAGAAGCTAGATGGATTAATCACTGTATCAACATCTTGTAACTAATCCATAGTCTCCCTTCAATTTGGGCAAATTTAGAGTAGGCCTTCGTTTCTTACTTCAACATACTTTGAATTTGGCATGTTATCCAATCAACTCTAGGAACTAAAGGTGGCCTAACTTTGATGCTCTTGAACAATTATATTTTTGCTTCCATGTTACGTGACAGGTTGAGAGATAAGTAATGTTCATTAAAAAATTTGTCCTGCATACAAAATTGTAGTTATAACTAAAAGATTGTCGTATATGATATGTTTTAACTGAACAACGGTTCTCATACTCAACTTACTACTTTGGCAGGAAAGTCTTAACAAATATCTTTTCCTTCCATTAGAGATCCAAATATGTGCAAAGCATAAATAGTTGGAAAGTTAAAAGGTGGATATAATGAGTACTCTTTTTTTTTTTATCAAACGATAGATTTTGTTAGATTAGATATTAGATTAACAACTGATAGGGTTCGACCCATGCCGTCATGTAAGGGCTTAACTCCTTTCCACCACTATGATAAATGGCCACTTGCGATATAATGAGTACTTGATTTTATGGATCAACAACTTGTAGGAAGCTTTTCATCAAGAAGAACCTGAAAGAATTACAGATTAGGCCTTAATTTAGTACCTTTATCTAATCTGCTTTTTTAATAACATATCCAGGTTAGTCTAAATTTAATTTGTTGGTTTGGTCCAAACTCTTAATGCTTCAAAACTCAGGGCAATAAACAAGCAAGCAACAATTAAACTGATAATGTCCCTACCAACCCTGAGACAGTTGACAAAGAACACATTTTGTATTTTGGAAGAGCAATGTGTATGCCACAGGTACATCGCCATGGTGGTGTCTTGTGTCAATGATACAAGAATACGTGAAGAAAAATTAATACATAACATTGTATTATTAGCATGGGTCGCTATTGTGATGGTGTATCCTTGCCATATAAATCCTTGTCCTTATTTGTACCAAATAGAAAGGAACATGGTCATTATGCAAACTTACAGAGAGCAATGTCTTTGCTTTGTTCCCTCTAGTTTTCCATCAATTGGGACATGGAAGCTTGACTTCTCTAGGCCTCTCTCTCTCTCTCTCTCTCTCTCTCTCTCTCTGTGAAAAAATAAGGATATTGTTTTTTCTTTTCAATTTGGAGGGCATATGGCTAAATGTGGTGTCAAAATCACAACCCTCTTTGTTTCGGGTCCAAATGAGGTCAAGAAGAAGGCGAAACTGAACTCTTGATTCAAAATTATAGGTGCTTTACCGTAGAAGTTATCAGTCATCACATACGTATTAATCTAAATTTTCTACAAAAC
The DNA here is from genome assembly GCA_963580275.1 of Crataegus laevigata. NCBI lineage: Eukaryota > Viridiplantae > Streptophyta > Magnoliopsida > Rosales > Rosaceae > Crataegus > Crataegus laevigata. The sequence continues at coordinate 16,710,819 of OY756953.1, read as the reverse complement.
AAAACAGAAGCCCGAACTAAATTTTCTACATAAAAATGATGGGTATGTGGTTAATTTTGTTACAGAAAATAGATATGCAGTGTAAAGAGAATGTTGGAGTATATACGATGATCCATGACCAATGACGTTTATTTCTTTATCCATATTGGTAGACAGATACTTTCATGCAATAGGTAACACTACATAGCAAATATTTATTAAGTGGTTTGAATAATTTTTTAACATGTAACAATTATTTATTAGATAATATATCATTATTGAAACTAGGATTTGGTTGCAATAGAGAATTCATCCTATCGATAAACATGTTTAGCAACCTTTTAGTTGAATTCAAATTTTGATATTCAAATACACACAGAATGTCCTTTTAACTCACTAACAACTTGACTTAAACTAGTTGCCAAAGATTCACTACTCTAATATATATCCGAACACCCTTCCTCTCCCTCGTTGCCCAACCTTCCATCTCTAGCGAACAACACTCACTATTCTAATATCCAAACACCATTCACTATTGGATACTAGAATAGTAAATGTATGACTACTAATTTTAGGGCTAGTTTGATATTGTGGGAACATGATTTTCTAGGCCCGTGCACGTGGAAAGAATGATCGAAATGCCCGAAGCCCATGAATGTAGTCTGGTAGAATAGGCTTAGGTCTACTAAAGGTATTACTTGTCTTCCAAGTAAGAAAACCCTAATTAAAGTCAAATTAGGATATCTTTGAGATTAGACAATGTAATCATAATTCTAGGAAGATTGGGTATCTTATCCTAGATTTCCTCCTAGATAGTCTCCCAATTTGATAAAGATCACTTTTCCTACAAGACCTCTTAAGATCCCTATAAATATACTAGCCTGAGTATTTATTAAGGGGACATTGACATCCATCTCTATCTTTAGGACCAATCAATCTATCTCTTTCCTTTTTTTTGACTCATCTCTAAGTCTATTATTCTCTACAGGACACATATTCTCTTTGTGCCTAACAGAGGCCCTCACACAACCATCAACGCGTAGACACATCTATGGAGAACTCATCTCCCTGACGCCCCATCATAGGCTATTCGTCAAGGATGGTTCATACCATTCTTTCTTCGAACTACACACGTGATTTGATTCTCAAAAGAAGGCACAACCCATAGCTTTCCAAGATTGACCTTTTTTTACGTTTTGGATATTTTGAATATCAAGATGGCATATTTTGAGCGGGACCAACACGAAAGCAAAGGCAGGTTTCGTTCCGTGCGCATCAGGAAGCAAAGGCAGGTTTGGTTTCCTGTTGACCAACACTTCATAAATTCGACTCATAGACTTCTCATCTAAAGTCTACATGCAACTTAATTCGAGTCCATCAGCACTCATACTGGGGCAAGTGTTCATGCAAAAATTTGGAGGCAATGTAATCATGCCTAAAGCCCAATTTGCACGCTTAAATGATTTTCAACGAAAAACTGACTTCCTGGATGAATTTTGATACAAGTCGAGTTGGATATGAATGCTAAGATCGCTGTACCAAAATTTCATAATTTTCTGCAAATCCAATACTTTCATTTTTGTGTACGAAGATAGTCAAAGATTCATTCTCGTCAAAACTACGCAGCTATGGGAAAACGAAGATTTCAAGGCCTTACCAATTTTTCCAAGTGACATGTCATATATTCCTAGAAGTCAAGGCAGCGGAGCTACAATGTTCTTATTTTTTCAATTTTTTCTAGAAGAAAGAATGATCTCAAATCTGGCACACAAAAAGCTGAACAGAAAGCTAGCACAAGCAATGTGACTCAACAGCACAGGCAACTTCCTAGATTATTATGTACCTGCTCGGAGCAAACTAGGTGTCGTGCCATACATCATGGAAAAGATACGAAAGTCAGCTTTTTGAAGAATTTTGGGGAACTAAATCCTATATTATGTGGAAGACACTGTTCCCATTTTACCACTCATAGCACAGGCTAGAATTTTCTGTGAATTTTTAAGTTCTTCCTTTGAACTCATATTAAACGACGTACAACATACCGCAATGACCAACGAGTTTAGGATGCAAACAGTCATGATCAAGTCAACAGTTAACCTAAGGGTTCCAACCAATTCAAGTCCGCTCTGATGAGCAAAAACCGAAGATCATCCGCAAAGCATTGTGTGACAACTCCACACTTATCCTCCTCCCTACTAGCTTGTAATGGAAAAGGATTGGGGGATACCATATGGAATAAGAAGAAAATTTGCATGAATTTGGGTGAGGAAAACAACTTGAAGGACCATCCGACGGGTGAACAATCTTGGTCCAAACCATGGTAGCGTTCCAAGATATAAGTACTTTTGATTATTTGGAAGGAGAAGACAGAGAGTTTAAATCCCAAAAATGCCGAGTACCGTTTTCAATTAGTGATGAGTTATTTATGACTCGGTTTCACCTTAAACTAAATGAATTGATTTTCAGCAGTTCATATTTCATCCAATAACATTCAGTCCGGACGCAAAATCAACAAAATGCAGTCCACATCTTAAAAAAACGCGACATACATATTCTCCTACCAGTTTGGTACTACTTAAATTTTTTAAAAACAGGGATGAAAACAAATTGAGGTCAATATTGTATTTGGTAACTTAGCAACAAAACACTTATTTTCAAAATTGCTGCAAGAATCAGCTGAAAGGTGGACGCAGCTATTTGTTGCTTTCAAAAACCGGCCTTTTATCTTAGAAACACGGGTGAACAGTAATTTAATGAAAGTTCTCTTCCTTGCTCTGCCATCTCACTAGTTTTCTCCCTCCCGTCTCACTCGTTCATTCCCAACTCGTCACCCCAAACCTAATCCATAACCTGAAACTTCATTCACAGCTTAATCTTTGAAATTACTCCAGTTTTTTTTTAATTATTTTTTATTTTTTTATAGTAGTACAACAAATGCAAGAGAGCATTCACACAGTCAAATCCCTGCCTCGCGATTGTCAACTGCTCAAAGCTCACAGCCTCACTTGGCCATGGAGTTAGCAAAAAAGCTATGAGAGATTCTGTTTGGGCCCAAAATAACAGTTTGGGCCGAGGGAAGTATTTCTCGGCTTGAAAGGAGATACTGCGGATAGTCGATTCATGGGCCGACTGAATTGAGTCTGCCAAGTCCTAGCAGGAAAAGGATTTATCTCAAATAGAGATAAGGGAAGCGAAATCCATCCGTGAAGACAGAGTCCCAGTACGATAAGGAGTCTCGGTGGGAGTCCTAACTGAAGAATGAGTGGCCGAGGCAGTCCGATAGGGGGTAAGGAGTCCCAATCTAAGTAGAATTATGATTGGATCAGAAGAGGACTTGGCTCCTATAAATACAGAAGCAGTGGCAGCGTGCAAGGGATCGCCAACTCAACACACAAACCTGCCCTGCGCAATTTCTCGCTCTTCGCGAAACCTCTCAACTCTTTTGAGATTTTTATTTTCTTTTTCGCCTTCACACCTTCAGTTTGGATAAACAGCACTGTGAAGGCAACCGGTAAACACCTTCAGTTTGGATAAACAGCACTGTTGCTGTAGAATCAGTCGTCCGTGAAGCACCTTCAGTTTGGATAAACAGCACTGCGACAGGGTCGACTGGTTATCTATCCAAGTCTCGGCCGACGAGAGTTTTCGGATCCCCGTCGATAGAGGTCATCTCACCAAGCCATCTTGGCAAAGTGAGGTGTTACTGATACTTAGGCTTGGTGCCTCAACGCCGAGTTATTTTATGATCGCATATTCACAAGTGGGTTTCAGAGTTCGGCACTCGAACGACCGAACCATGCTCATTATCAAGACCTTCATCCGTTTTGAGTATTTGTGCCCATATACTCTAGTATCGATTCGGCGTAGTTTTACCTTCACTAATACGGTGACTGTCGCCGAATCAGACGACGACGAGCCGTGAACTTTGTAATTGGTAGCCTTGTCTTCAGGCTTGAGGACCCAGAAGCCGAGACGTGTTCCTTTCTTGGCCACAGTTGCAAGACACATAAGTCAGCCGCGCGCATCCACACAACATCAAGACACTTTTACTCATCGGTCGAGCTCGGCCGACGAGTTGGCACGCCCCGCACATATTTGAAGGACGTAGTTAGTGAAGGAAAATTTTTGACAAAACAAGTTCATTTGAGCAACATCAACAACATGCAATTAACATTTAAAGGTGGAATGATGTTTATATGCACTCAAAAACAAAACTTAACCCATGAAATTCAAAGCCTAGTAGATAGGTGAACCAAGATTCAACTCAAAATAAAGTGAGTTGAGAAATCTTATACCTTTGTTGACTCCTCTTTGCATAAGCAAAGGCTAATCACCCAAGGAGAGGGTCTTCATTCCTTGCTTCTTGGCTCCATGGATTTCTTGGAGGATGATGGTAGAATGGATTCTCCAAGTTCCCAAGAAAGGGAACCTCTAAGTCTCCACACCAAGGAGAGCATTTAGAAGAGATGAGTAACCTTGGAGGAGAATTAGATGCTAGTTAGTCCTCTCCAAAGGGGCCGGCCACTTAGAGAGAAAAGGGAGAGAAGTGAAACCCTAAGGATGAAATGGCTATAAAGTTGCCTTTATACCACTTCACAATGGAGTGGCAAACTTGCAATTAAGCCAAGTTCACTACCCTTCTCTTATATGGCCGGCCATGATTGGGTTTTTTGGGCTTTGAGGCCCTTTGTCATTCAAGTTGTCATACAACTTGAGTTATTGGGCTTGACATTCAAATCCCATTGGACCTTGAGGCCCAAAACTAACCCGAGGTCTATAACGAACTTATTCGTTTGATTAATTAACATATTAATTAATCCTAGCCATAAATAATTAAACCATTTAATTATTCTTACTCATCTCTGTTATTTCTTCAATCTCTACCTTACACGGTGTACAATCCATTAGGTTCCTTTTAGCGAGGCAGTGGGCGATTAGAACTCTTTCAAATCGATTGTGAATTAAAACTTACTTTCAATTCTCCCTTTAGTGATTACTCACTATTAGAGCTTCCACAAACCATGGTGACACCTAGCAGTATGTCATGGCTACCCAAGCTAATCAGAAGAGATGGAGAACCTATTCAGTTTAGGATTACAATGCAATACGGTCTTTCTCTAATACAACACTCTTGACCACATTGTTTGGTTTGATAGTTTATTCATGTCTACTATCCAATGTGATTCATTTACTTATATGATTACTTTGAATGTGATTCGGAACGACTTTCCAAATCTCATTCATACTCTGGCCAGAGATTCTAAATCATATCATAGAGTATTCTCCCTCAAACAATTTAAAGGTTAGAGATCCCTTGTTGCGCATTCACTTGCCTCCATGGCTAAGTGACTTAACCCCCAACTATGCTGTGGACACCCTCTGATAGAGTGACATTGACATAGTCTAAGATCAAGGACCTAACCACAAGACAACTATGATGCCTCAGGTCAAAGGACTACTTTGCATTATCCCAACCATGAGTTCTCATGTGACATGAGTATGAGAACTCCTCGTTGATTGTGTTCAGTGGACTCATTCTCTATTGAGCACCTACATGCTTGTCTTGGTGTCTGTCACACCAATGACTCGAGACCAATCACTATCCCTAAGAGAAGACATAACACATACTGATCTTAACGGACTGTCAATGCCCAATTGGCAATCCTATGATTAGGAACCTTTAGGATATGTATAAGAAAGAGAATGGTCTCATGAATCTAACTTCTTTAGATCACATTCTCCCAATTGCATATTCCTTGGACTTATTGTTCAAGCATATAATATTTATATGAGACAGCTTAAAACAATAATCTTTGCCCTTTATATTAAACCAGATTAGTTTAACATGTGAAATGTCCGTAAAGTATCATCATATGATTGGTTTTAGGGCACATTTCCAACAATCTCCCACTTGCACTAGAGCCAATCAGCTTGGTCATCAGTGATGATACCTCTTCTGTAGTCATTTCAAAAATGGCTGAGTAGTAGGCCTAGGCAATGGATATCTATATGTTATCCATAGAAGCAACCTTGAGAATAACAACGTCACCATTCTCAATCATGTGGTTCAGTCTCTCATTTGAGTTCAGATCTTGATGAGACCTTGATTCCCTAGCTTGAGCTATCGCCCCATTAGTGTCATAGTGTCAACACACTAAAGACACTTTCTGGTTGGAACCGAATGGAGAGTTCACAAATGAACTTTCCCATCCAAACAACAATGTTGTAAGCTTCTATATGGCAATATATTTTGCATACATGATGGAACACATTAAAGTCATTACTTTTAATGTTTCCACCCAAATATCTCTTTAGTCATAATAAAGAGATATTCAATTATCACTTCATTCATAATAAAGAGACATTCAATAATGGATTAGATTCATAATCTAATACAGTTACGATTCCATTATGTTACTATAATTCTTCCTCATTCTTGAGGAATCTATCCTTAGTATTTCTTAAATACCTAAGGATTCACTTGACAGTTGCCATGGTTCTGATCATGGGCTTGCATTGATATCGTCTTGTACTGATCTTAGTACAACTCATATCAACGTTTTTCATACAATATGAAATACGTAAATTATCTTTCCGCATATGCATAAAGGATTCCTTTTATGCATTATTTCTTTGGGAGTCAAAGGGGTACGTTCCCTTTGTGAAGAGCAACTTCCTAGTCTCACTAGGATTGTCCTTCTAATTAAAGTTTATCATCACATGAGAAACTTCCTAGCATCTTTTGTCTATCACCAGGGATTGATATGATCCAATTATATCCTGAAATCTATCATTATAGATTTCCATCCCATGTTTATAGACTATGTCTCCCATATACATTTTATCATTATACAATGTTTAAAGTCATAACTTTAACGATGAAGAATTCCTTTCATTTCCAAAATTAATATATATATCATGTATATATGTTCAAATTTAGGAATATGATTGACTCCCACTAATCTTTTGTAAACCTAGTAAACAAAAGATTCATTTACATCTTTATGAGAAATCAAACGATTTGATCTTTTCTCATAAGATGCTTATAGCTCCCACTAGCTTGCTGAGATTCATGATGGATGGATCTCTACAACTTACATGTCTTGTGATTCCTAGTTTTAGACATATATTATCAAGACTATCTTGATAATAGTTTCGGAAACCCATAATATGTCCAAACATTGAATCACCCTATAGTTGTAGCAAGCAATCTTTGAATTAATAGAAACCAAGACTACATCAAAGATGGTTTCTTCCAAGTCAACCAATCTCGTTGATTGTAGTCACCTAAAGCTACCAATTACCTTTGAAGGTTTCATTATCTCGAATCAAATGGTTTTATACCATTTTCTTGAGTATATGTCGTACATACACTCAATGTAGTCATACGGATATCCATTCTTATTTCTTTCGAATTAAGAGATGTAACTCTATGACATAGCCATAAAGTTCAAACCATTCAACTGAGACGGTTTATGGATCCTTCCCGACTACCTTGGGGCTAGTGGTGTAGGAACTAGGTTGTTATATTTGTTGATTATCATCTTGTCTCTCAAAGAACCCATTCTTTGAGTTCTATCTCTCGTTCATTTGCTCTATCTTAGGCAAATCCTATTGTAGGATTATAATGAACTACCCAACAAACAACCTTTGTTAGTTGGTCCATAGATATGATATCCAAATGTTAGTTTAAGGATATCCCACAAGATTATTCTCAAACAAATATTGCTTATTAGCACAAAACCCAAATCTTAACACAATTAAGATTTGTCTTTCTTTCCAACTACATCCTATAGAGTCATGAAAATTTTGGAAGATATTCTAATTGACAATCATATTGTCTTAGAAGTATATATATATATATATATATATATATATATATATATATATATATATATATATATATATATATATATATATATATATCTTATATATGGGTTATTTGATAACATCCAACGAACTAAATCTTGTTCTTGTTCGTTCTTCTCCCAATGGAGAAGCCTATTATCTTATGATGCTACTTTCCTTGATATTTTTCAAGGAAACTCTTCTAAAGTGTCCTTTTTCCTTGGATCAAATCTAAGGAGGTAAATACTTTAGACGTCTTACTCATCAACTTACATTCTTGAATTCTTTGAAACCTTTTTGCAAAGTATTTGGACTCGTGTTTATTCAAAATAAAAGATGGTCCAACCGAGAGCAATCTTCGGTGAATGTCATACAACATGAGTAGTATTATGTTGTGGACAAGGGCCACTAACATCTAAGTGAATTATCCTCAACAACTTTGTGATTCTTTCTTCTTTCCAAAAGAATAAAGATTCGAACATTTCACCTCTATACAATTTTAACAACAAGGCATTGGATCCGGATCTAACGATCCAAAGCATCCATTTATGACCAACTCGTAATTTATGTTTTAGAGGTGTCACAACTCAGTGGGATTAGTCACTACCTTGCACCCTTTTGGGTTTTAAGCATCGTTATATTCTAAACAGTTAACACTACCACATTATCTCTACTATAGAGACAATCAATTAGATTACAATAATCCAACCATTCATAAAGAACAATGTTTTGTCAAACAAAGCATTCATCCATTTCTAATAGTGATGGAATTAAGTTCCTTACATTAAATTGGAATGTAAAGACAATCTTTGTTTTTCCAATTTCATTGGTAGTTCATATGAGGAAGCAAGTACTATTTGCTTTCGCAAAGATCTATATCTTATTCACGTTCCGAATGTGAAGTACTTTCTCTTCTATCATTTATCTTCTACTTCTTATTAGCCACACTTTTACAACGATTGTAAAACATAGTTGCTAATACAGAATCATGTATTCAAGTAGAAGAACCAACTATTTTGAATTATTCAAGAACAATTTACAACACCTTCGAAAGGTGTGTTCTTGGCACTTGCAAGACATTTCTTGCAAATACCCCTTCCAATGTCCATCCTTTCATAAAGAAAGTTTGTTCCCTTGGAGTTATTTTGCCTTCTTCATTTGACTTCTCCATTGACTACAATAGTAATGGTCCCTAAACTCCTACTATCTCTCTTGAAACTTATTTCAATTGTGTTATACACATCAAACGATTTGGAGAGCGTGCGGTTATTGTTCACTATATAGTTTACAATAAACTTAGTGAACCATTTGGATAGGGACTCAAATGTGAACCTTACTGTTCAATCATCCACCAGCTGCCGACAAGAGTAAGAGAATAGTACCGGTTGTGAAGAAATTCCTATAAGTGTCTACCTTCGCCCTCCATAGCAAAGGTAGACTTACTCAACACTTTTTCATCTCCGAGAATGTATTCCCAAAGAAACCTCTCGAGTTACTCAGTGTTCCTCATCCCCTGGAGAACCTCTGCAAACAAGTCATCAAGAGCAAAAGTATTTCATATCATGAAGGTTAAAAGCAAAAGTATCTCATATCATGTTTTCTCCTCACCTTCATCTGAAGAACAGGGAGAAAGAGAGATCCTGATTGCTTACCTAGTCTTGCTCTCGAGTACTCATCTTCGAGCCCCTCCAGCCCAATTCAAGAACTCGAGAAGATGCCACACCTGCGTGGAGACCTGATTACTTGAAGCATGTGGAGACAACATCTGATTCATCCTCAACTAAGCTGAGGATCACTTGCAAGAAAAAAATCCCATCCAGTTCAAGATGAAAGCTATGGAAAGCCCCATTCAGTTCAAGATGAGAGCTGTGGAAAGTCAACAAGCGTGACCAATGATCACCTATTAGTTCTATTCATTGTCTTTTATTGTCATTTTCAATTTTTCGTTTGCATTTTCTACATTTTCTTGCGTGCTTAACTGATTTATTTATTTTCTTTGCAGAATTTTTTTATTATTTCCACCCTTGAAGTTGATTGCAGAATTTAAGCTTGGGGGTCATCGCTTGATTTTACTGCAAATTAGGGAAGTTTTCAGTCCAAATGCTTTATTTTGTTTCTTTTCATTTAGTCATTTTATTTTTATATTTATTTTGCATTATAATGTTTTATGACATTGGGGACAATGTCCAGTTTAAGTTTGGGGGTAAAGAGTATAAAAATGACCAAATTGAAATTTTTTTGTACCTTCGACTATGAACTGGTTTCATTTGTTTCCGTGTTGTTGCTTTTTGTTTTCTTAATTAGTTTTGTTTTAAAAAAAATTAAATTTAAAATTATCGAAAGATTTAAAAATCCAAAAAATATTGTCTTGTTTTCCATATTGTTTTGAATTAGATTTTTTGTTAGTTTCCCGACCCAATGATATAATTGGATCAAATTTGAACCATGGTGATCAAGAACTTAGTTAACATGTGTTGTGTGAAATTCCTAATTCTCTTGTTAGTATTGTACATGTTTGATCATTCTTGAAAAAAACCAAATGCACATAGCCTTGTTGATGTGAAACTAAAGCATGACTTAAAAGCTTCATATGTGAATTTAGTGACCATATACATCCTATGTGAGTTTTTGAGCCTATTGAAAGTGTGTGCATTTTTCATACGCTCCTATTCTTTCATGTGTGATGAACTTATGTGAGATACATCTCTAGAACTTGCGTAACGATCTTTCGAAATGTTTGTCATTGATTGCATGAACTTGAAAATGATAGAGGCATTAGGTTTACCACCATGGCCCAAATAACCATGTTTCCCAAAGAAAACTGATATCATTAGATTGCCAATTTGAGCCGTATATGTTGAGCCTTTTATTTCTTATCACCAGATATGTCTACCCTTATACCTCAAACATTTTTCCTTACCCTTTCCAAACGAGCTAGTGAGCAATGTGAGATTGTCTTATGAGAAATGTTTGTGAAGTACTTGGAAGGAGTTTGGCAAAAGAATAAGTGTGGGGGGTATTTTATGTTTGTATTTAGTTATGTGCTTAAAAAAAAATTAAAAAAATTAAAAAAATAAAAATAAAGAAAAATAAAGATTGTATACAAAGCAAATAATTTTTTTTTAAAGTTTCAGTTTAAGGGTGTGGTTGGAAGTATTAGAAGAATCGCTGGAGAGCTTGAGTTCTTATAAATATCAACAAAAGAATTGCTTGCAATATAGCTTGGAACTTGTGTTTACCTATTCTTTCATTTCAATAACCCTCTCCCTAAGCCTCATTACATCCAATAAAAGTCCTCTTGATTTAAGTTTTGCAATTATGATTGTGGAGAAGTGATCTTTATGCAAGCTTATGGTAGAACTTTCACATTTGATTCCTTGAGCGAAACACATTAAAACTAAACACATGAGTAATTGAGTGTATGTCCTATGAGAAGGTCACTAGTTTGCATATGATTATTTTAAAAATAAAAATAAATAATAAAAAATAAAAAATAAAAACACACTACACTTCAAGAATGATTAAAAGATTACTGCTAATATTTGAATAAGGAAGATGAACTTAGATTAGCTTGTTTGTGCTAGCTATGGTTCTTGATGATTTGTTTTCTTGAATGAAATCCTATGAGGGTCACTTAGGGGGAAGCTAATGTTTTTCGTGTTACTACTTTTTCATGTTTTCTTTGTTTTGCTGGAGGACTAGCAAAAGCTAAGTGTGGGGGTATTTGATAAGCTCATATTTATATATATTTTACATCAAATTCACTTATCTTTTCTTAGTTAGTTCCTTATATTTTTGAGCTATTTACTTTGTTTTTGTGTTTTATAAAAGCTGTCAAGCAAAGAAAAGAAAAATAGAACAAGCAAGATTTTAAGTAATAAATTCGTCAAAACTGCCTGTGCAGATCAGCTGACTTTGAAAGTAATTTACGAACTGCTCAAAATGAACTAGTGAATGAGCCTTATATTTTTGGAAAGCTACGGATGTCTATTTTCTGGAGCATTTTGCGGATTATTAAGATCATTTTTCTAGAAGAAGTTATGGGCCTTTTAACACTGAAAGGTTCCACAGCGGCTGAGCAGTTTGTAACTGCAATGAGCAAAGCACATGCATGCAGCAAAAGGATGGACATTTTGGTGCATGAAAGGGCTTCAAACACATGCTAAAATCTGATCAAAATGAAGAAGATACCTTGCAAAGACCAAGCATGTGTGTTGCTAGCTGTTTTAATCATGAAAACACAAGTGTGCAAGTTGTTTTTGCAAGGAAACCCCACAACATGGATGGATAATCATGTTTTGCAAGTGTGCTAGCTTATTTAATCATGAAATACAAGTGTGCTAGCTGTTTTGCAAGTGTACTAGCTGATTCATCATGAGAAGACCAAGAGGGACCAAAGGCATGGACCAAGGAGGATGAATGCAAGTTGTTTCATCATGAAATTTCTGTAAAGATGCATGTGTGCTAGCTGTTTTTGATGATTAATTCTTGCTTTGTATTGTTTATTAAAACAACTTGTGTGGTTCTTTACTTTTGAGCACCTATAAATAGGCCTTCTTGCAAGGCTTAAAACTTACCAATTTATACAACAACTTCCTTCTACACATCCATTCATTCTCTCCAAAAACAGCCGCACCTATTCCCTAAAACCCTCCACAAAAATCTGCCCATAAACACCATTACCACACCCCCCCCCCCAACCATCCTAAATACCACCATACATCCTCCTATCCATTCCTCTACACAACCAAACCTTCAACCCACAACCACCCCTTGTGCCGTAGCAAAGGAAGGGAAGGAAAGTGCTTGGACGTGCTTGCCACTCAACGAGGATCGTTGGAGCGTTTAGGTGTTTTCTTTCTTTTATTTTCAATGTATAAATCTATTTACCTTTGTTTTACAATTATGAGGAACTAAACCCCCCCCTTTTGCTAGGGGGATTCAAAGCCATGATTACATTTGCATTATGAATTAATTACTTTTGGTTGTGCTTTAATAATTTGTGATTTCAATTCACTTAACTATTTGATTGATAGCTTATTTGTGTATGTTAATTAAGAGTGCACGCTTAGTTTTCATGCATAAGTTTGATGCTAGAATATAAAGAAATTTCACCTAATCGTTATGAACTTATATTCATGAGTAGTGAAGGTTGCTATCCACAATCGTGTTAAGTGAATTCTTGGCAAGAGTATCATGCTTTTCATAGTTACGAATGCCTCGTCAATACTTATAGTTCTCATGAATCTTAATGATCTTTGATTGTATCTCTATTGTGCTTTTCACGTATGGAACTTTTGAAGAATGTTTTGAATTGTTATATGCGCTTTCCCATTCAATTCATTAACTTAAGGAGAACTTGAAGGTTAAAAAAGTGCTATCACGGTTAACCCGGAGTATTGAGTTTCATAAGTTATCGAAAGAACAACTAAAAATTGGTTTATGTACAAGTGTATCATGTGTGGAGGAGAACCCTCTAGCTAATCCATCATCCATTCAAACAACCATATTTTGTGTCTAAATTTGTCTAGTTTATAATTTGTTTATTTTCAAGTTATTCTCATCAAAACAATCCCCCTTTTACAATTTATGTCCTTTGATTTGAATCTACTTTATTTGATTTCTTTTGAGTTCTTTGAATTAATCTAGTTTAGAGTTGGTTAATTTTTTAATTTGAATCTTTTAAATTCAATTCACGTCTTAAAGCAACCCTAGAATCTGTTTTAGTTTATTTGTTAGTTTTATTTTGAGTTATTCTAGTTTAGTTGGAATCACTTGAATCTAGTTAAGTGTTTTGATTTTTGATTTGTGTTTTTAAAGTTTTATTTAGTGTTTCTAAAGTTTATTTTATATAGATTAGCAATCCCTCCTAATCCCCAGTTTAGAACGATCCCTACTTGTATATATACTACAATTGTCAACAAGAGGGTTTAATTTGTGTGTTTGCTTATTCATCGCATCATGCATGTGTGTTGATTATAGGAAGCCTAATTCAACTACCAGAAAAGATCACTTTCCTCTACCTTTTATTGATCAACTGTTGGAGAGATTGGCTGGACGGGCATTTTACTATTTCTTAGATGGCTATTCTGGGTACAATCAGATTCCAATTGCACCAGAAGATCAAGAAAAAACAACTTTTACTTCTTCTTTTGGAACATTTGCTTACAGACGAATGCCATTTGGGTTATGTAATGCACCAGCAACTTTTCAGCGTTGTATGATGAGTATTTTCTCTAGTTTGGTTGAGTAAATTATGGAAGTGTTTATGGATGATTTTTCAGTTTTTGGGGATTCTGTTGATCAATTCTTGCAGAATTTGTCTTTGGTCCTACAATGGTGTCAAGCGACGAACTTGCTGTTAAATTGGGAAAAGTGCCACTTCATGGTTAAGCAAGGTATTGTTCTAGGTCACTTAGTTTCCAGAAACGGAATTGAAGTTGACAGGGCAAAGATTGATGTCATTGACAAGCTGCCACCTCCTACTACAGTCAATAGTGTGAGATCATTTCTTGGGCATGTGGGTTTTTATCGACGGTTCATCAAGAATTTCTCCAAGATTAGCCAGCCTTTGTGCAACTTATTGGCTAAGGATTCAATTTTTAATTTTGATGCAGATTGTTTGGCAGCATTTAACAAGTTAAAGACACTCCTAACGTCAACCCCAATTATTGCAGCCCCGGATTGGAGCTTACCATTTGAGTTGATGTGTGATGATTATGTTGTTGGGGTAGTTTTGGGACAATGTAAAGATAAGGTTCCCCATGTCATTTATTATGCCAGTCGTACTCTCAATGATGCACAACTTAACTATGCAACAACAAAGAAGGAATTAGTGCCGGTTGTGTTTGCATTAGAGAAATTTTGGTCTTATTTGGTTGGGGCTAAGGTCATTGTTTATACTGATCATGTTGCATTAAAATACTTGTTGTCCAAAAAGGATGCAAAACCTAGGTTGATATGTTGGGTTCTATTACTTCAAGAATTTGACTTAGAGATCAAAGACAAGAAGAGTAGTGAAAATGTGGTGGCTGACCATTTATCCAGATTAATTATTCCAAGAGCTATGGAGGCTAATACTCTACCATTGTGTGAAAATTTTCCAAATGAACAACTGTTTGCTGTCCAAATTGGTACCCCTTGGTTTACAGATATTGTCAATTATTTGGCTAAGAGTGTAGTGCATCCAGATTTTTTGTTCCAATAGAAAAAGAAGTTTTTATTTGATGTAAAGCATTATTTCTGGGATGAACAATACTTATATAAGTATTGTCTAGACCAGATTATTCGTAGGTGCATTCTTGAAGTTGAACAAGAAAGCGTTTTACGTTTTTCTTATCATTATGCATGTGGGGGACATTTTGGGCAAAAATGGACAGCAAAGAAAAATCTGCAAAGTGGGTTATTTTGGCCAACATTATTTAAAGATGTAAATAATTGGTGCAAAGTTTGTGACAGGTGTCAAAGAGTCGGCAACCAATCCAAAAGCAATGAGATGCCCCAGCAAAGTATTTTAATTGTTGAGTTATTTGATGTTTGGGGTATTGATTTCATGGGGTCATTCGCATCATCTCATGGGAATCAGTATATTTTAGTTGCTGTGGAGTATATTTCTAAATGGGTCGAGGCCATTGCAGCACCAACAAATCAAGGATCAGTGGTACTGAAGTTCCTCTAGGGGTTATATTTCCACGTTTTGGAATTCCGCGTGTTATTCTTAGCGATGGAGGGAGCATTTTATTAATAAACCATTTGCTAATTTACTGGAAAAATATGGGATTAATCATCAGGTGGCTACACCTTATCATCCACAGACATCTAGTCAAGTGGAAGTTTCAAACAGAGAAATAAAGCGCATTTTGGAAAAAAAAGTTAACTCTACATGTAAGGATTAAAGTTTAAAATTAAATGATGCTTTGCAAGGAATTTTAAACAGGGCAAAAGGTGTTGTTTTTCAATTCCAGACTCAAGTTGTTTCCAGGCAAACTTAAGTAATGTTGGACAGGTCCATATGTGGTCACTAAAGTTTATTCGCATGGGGCAATGGAGATAAAAAATGAGGTCACAGGTCAACAGTCACAGGCTGAAACCATAATTGGAATCACCCTATGATACAGCATGCGAGTCATTGACTCTGAGGGATCCAGTGACTTAACCACTAGATTTCAGTGACGTCTAGCTACAGACTTAAAATAAAGCACTTATTGGGAGGCAACCCGATTTTTCTAAACCATTTCTTCATTTTTTTTTATTATTTTTTTGCGTTTGATTTTCTAATTTATTATTGTTTGAATTTCTAGATGCATTTAAATACCTGTGTTTTGCAAAACAAATAAACATTTCCAAAAACAATAACAAAAAAAAACCAAAAAAAATGTTAAAAAATCCAAAAATATGTCATTTTCTTTTGTTAACGCATGTTGATTTTAGCTTGGTTTTTAACGGCAATTGGTTCATTGCAGGTTGCGAGCAGAAAAATAAAACGTGTCCTATGCTGGAATCATGCACCCAGCAGCAAGCCTACGTTAGCATCAACCACATCTATCATATGCTGACATTCATTGTAATTAAAATGACCATACATTCAAAGATGCAAGGGATATGAAATTTTACCTCCCAGATACACCGATCTAGGCTCTTGGAAGCCTGCATTGTTCTTGTCCACTAACGATTGTGCACTCATTTTCTTTCCCTCAGATCTATCAGTGATCCTATACTGCACAGAGTGCACTACTATGAGACCATGCAAAGACACAGACATAAAAACAGCATCTTCACAGATCAGGACCTGAATAATTTTACCTTCATTTGGGAGGCAGATATGTGATGTTCGAGCTATTTGGTTTCATAGATCTCCATTTTGGAGTTCCTTCTCTCAGATCTGTCCAGAATCCGATTGTTCTGCACCAGATAAAGCAGTGTTATGCTTATATGCAGGGAGTAATGATGCAACGTTTCCCAAATAGGGGGTCATCAGAGAAAAAAAAATACCTTTACCAGACTTGGATCTGCAGGGTTGTTGTTGGTTCTCATTTTCCTTATCACTGTTAAGTTTACAGATCGATGACCTATACATATAAATGAGATCCACATAAGTATACACATGCAGTAGGGATATATGAGACAGGAAGATAACAACATTGAGATGCTTGCACGAACTAAAATAGATGCACCGATGTTACCTTGTGGTTTTGATCTAAGCTGTTCGAGTGTTGTCCTCTTCTTTTTCCATTATACATTCCTTGGATCCAGAACCTCCTACACATTCAGAACACAAATGCATGTTAGCTGCTTCCTTTTTTCCTTCTCAACATCGACAAAAGGACTTCTATTCAAGAATATCAGGGACAATGTTTACCTCCGTGGATGGCTGGTTTCAGATTTTTGCAAAGACAAAGTGGTGTAGATTTGCTCATATTTGCGAGTTTAGGGGTTGTCCTCACACAGATACACATGCATGCACGAGTTAGATCTTGCTCAAACTAGTCAATCTGAAATGAAAGTTACAATGTTTGAGGAAGAGTCTACCTTTAGCATCTCTGAGTTCCCATTACATCCATCATAGGAGAGTTACCGAGACAAAGATGGGGATATGTTGGTAGATTGTTGTTGCAGGAAAAATGAAGAATGAAGAGCTTAGAGAAGTGAAGGGGCTGTGATAAAGGGCACTAGGCTTGAGGTTGGAGAGATAAGAGCATTTTCATAGATTACAAAGAGAAAAGGCTGAGAACCTCTCTATTATTCTAGAAAGAGGGTGGCTGAAGGTTTGAATGAGTAATAGACATGGGGACTTGTTATATTGGGAATCTTAATTATTAATTTTCTTACTTCACGGGGTGGTTTGCAAGTGAGAGAGGGAAAGCCTTTAGGTTCTGACATGGGAATGGACAGAAGATAGCCGTTTGGCTCTGGGCTCGAGATGAGTGGAAGGGGATCCAATGCGTGTTCAAGAATAGCTAGGGTTTTTCAAATGACAGATGCAGCTGCTGTTGGAAGTATCCCCACAAAGCCACTCATTTGATGTAATAGCTTTTTGGAATACTAATTGTGTTAAACTATTATATGTTTAATAGAGGGCAAAGCTTATTGTTAATCACTATTTATTGTATTATGTGTTTAAGCAATAAGGGAATCCAAGGAATGTATTTAATCTGAGAAAGAAATGATCTAAGTGAATTGGATTAACGAGACCTGTCTCTTATGTTCATTCCTAAAACGTTCCTAGCCATAGGATTGCCAATTGGGCATTGACAATCCACTAAGGTTAGTATGTGTTATGTTAACTCAAGCGTGAGTATGACTAGTCTCAAGTCATTTAGTGTTGGACACTGAGGCAAACACATAGGTGATCAAAAGGTAATTGAGTACACTAAACTACGATCAAAAGAGAGTTCGAACATACATGTCATGTGAGAACTCGTAAGTTGCAATATGCAAAGTAGTCCTTTGACCTGAGGCATCATAGATGTCGAATGGTTAGGTCCTTGATCTTTGATCATGTCAAAGGCATTCCATCGAGAGTGTCCACGACATTGTTGGGGTCAAGCTATCTAGTCATGTAGGCATATGAATGCACAACAAGGGATCTCTAACCTTCCATGGTGGAAGGAGAATACTCTGAGATATGATTCGAGAGTCTTTGGCCAAAGCATACGAATATGACTTAGGAAGTTTGTTCCAAATCATATTCAATTGAATCATATAGAGAAGTATCACATTGGATAGTAGACATGAGACAAACTATCACTTAAACAATGTGATCAAGAGTATTGTATTAGAGAATGACCGTATTGCGTTGTAGTTGTAACTGGATAGGTTCTCCAACCACTTCTACTTAGCTTGGGTAGCCATGACATACTGCTAGGTGTCACTCATGGTTTGTGGAAGCCCTAAAGATTAGGAAACACTAATCTTCATCAAAGGGAGAATTGAAATGTAGTTTCAATTCACAATCGATCGTTAAGAGTAACAATTGCCCACTGCCTCGCTAAATGGAACCTAATGGATCGTACACCGAGTAATGATGAATGTGAAGATATAAAAGAGATGGATAAGCAATTAAATGGTTTAATTGAGAATGTTCAAGATTAATTAATTAGTTAATTAATTATACGAAAGGTTCGTATTGTGCTTTTAAGTTGGTTTTGGGTTTCGGGGCCTAAAAGGGTTTTTGGTCCACAAGGCCCATTGAGTTTAGGTTGTGTGACAATTAAAACTAAATGGAAATTAACCCAAAAACAAAGCCAAAACCGGTCTAGGGTGAGTGGTAGCAAAACTTGGGTTAATTGCAAGTTTGCCACTCACATGTGAGGTGGTATAAATGCAACTTTATAGCCATTCTCTCACTAGAGTTTTCTAGAGGCAAAGAAGAGAAAAAATTTCTCTCTTTTTCTCCATAGAGGCCGGCCACTTAGGGGGTTTTTCACTAGCATCAAAAACTCTCTAAGTCATCCATCTTCTCTTCACACTACATCTTTGGTGTGGAGACTTAGAGGTACCAAACCTTTGGTACTTTTGGAGATCCTTTCCTCACATCCTCAAGGAGAAAAGGAATATCAAAAGGAAGAAAATCACAAGGGAGATCTAAGGAGCTAGGAGGTGACTTGAAGGCCCTCCACTTGGGTCAATCCCTTGTGTAAACAAGGATGAGCTTCAAGGGTAATGAATCTCAAAATCCTTCATTCTCTTTAATGTTGTTAAAGAGTCTTATGGTTCACCATTCTCTAGGCTTTGAAAGTCATGGGTTTTAGAATTGTTTTTTAATGCATGCCTACTTTAAAGTGTTATTAGTTTGCATATGTGTTCAAATGTTCTCACATGTTCTTAGCTAGGACAATTTTTTTCCTTCAGCTGCTACACCACTTTAAATTGTAGCTGTTGCTAGGATTTGACACACATGTGGACTTGTGCGGGTTAGTCAGCGCATCTTCGCCATTTCTAGCTCTCAGGTCTTGCGTTCGAAGCCCCGAGGTGTCATGTAGTGGTTTATTTCTCCACATTTTTGTCAGCTCACCTTGGCAAGCTCATAGTTCTTCTCTTCAAATCTCTGGTGTGTCAACTTCTTTTTCCTTTTCTTTTATTTTCTGTTTTCTGTTTTATTTTATTTTCGTTTATTGTTTTTCTATTTCTCTTTCCTTTTTTTTCTTAGTTTTTTTTTATCTTTGATCGTCCTTCTACATTTCCTAGGATTTCGTAGTTTTGTTATTTTCTTGTTTGTTTTTCTTTATTTTATTTCCCACACCTTGAGGACAATGTGTGATTTAAGTTTGGGGGTGGGAAATAAGAAATTTTAGGTTTTAAATTTTTGTGTCAAGTTAAAAAATTTCATTTTTAAGTTAATATCCATAGTTTATTTTAAGCGTTAGAACAAATGGACAAGGTGAAGGTTAATTCCATATTAGAGTCTTTTCTATTTATCGTCAATTAGACATTAATTCACAAATTATACTTTGAAAATTTGCACATCACACCAACATGGTTTGTGGGGAGTGAGATTGAAATACTTTCTTTTTGTCTAATTGTGTTTTAATTTTTGTTATATAAAATTAAGTTAGTATGTGTTATAAAGTAATAATTGTTCCACCCGAGGTTTTGCCTAGTAACCGGGCCAGTCCTGCCTAATCAGCAGTGATTCTCACGTCAAACGGTAGAGTTTTGGCATGGGGCAGGGTGGTTAGTTGGTTTCGTAGCCTTTCCAGCTCGGGTTAATAAGTCCTTAGGGGTGTTTTACACCTAGTGGCCTAAAGCCTTAGTGGTTTGGGAGTCATTGACCTAAAGCTCGCTACATGGGTTGGATCGAAAGCTTAAGTGAACCGACATTGCACGACCACTATTGTTACTAAAGAAAAAAAAAAGAAAAAAAAAAGAGAAAAGAGAAAAATTTTGAAAAATTCCAAAAAATATATATATGTGAAGTTAGAATAAAAGGGATGAGAGGTAAGGGTTTTGGTCAAGTCTTCTTAACTTTGTTGGTTCACTTTACACCGAAGGAAGTTTGTAAATTCTTTTCTAATTGATTCTAAATGGTTTAGATTCTATAGTGGGATTGGTTGGAACTTTTGAAAAGATGTTCTAATTTTTAACATGTTCTATGGATTGCAACTTGAATGGAAATTTTGTTTTAGCTAAGTTTTGTTAAAGTTTTTAGTTAGTTTTTATTTTTTGTTTTCTAGGTACAAGCAAAAAGCTAAGTTTGGGGGTATTTTGATAAGTAAATTTTATATTATATATTTAACCCTATTCTTAGTATATTTTGGTTAATATTTTGGAAGAATGTTGATACTTCGAATTGTATTTTCAATATAGGACTCTTGACTTCCTCTGGAGCAAAACATGGTCACATGGACAAATTTTGGAATAATTCCAGTTGGAGGGACATTCGTGAGTCACTTAGCTTGATTGCATCAAAATATCATACTTTTCTACCAATTGGTGATTTTCTGGTGACAAAATAAAGGAGCGATGCGCAGTGCTGGAAAAGTGACGTTTTGGGCTTGAATTGCGTTTTTGGAGCCCAAGATGGCCTCGGATAGGTTCGTGACTTTCTGAAGATGTGTTCAGAACGTCCTGATCTTCAAAACAAGCTATCTTGGGCCGGGTTTGGAGGATATCTGAGGCTAAAACGTGGCTGAACAGTTCCCTTGCAGATTTTCCTAGTTTAATTAGGACTTTATTTTCTTAGTTATTTTATTATTTATAGTTTCCTAATTAGAAAAGGAAGAATCTAGGGTTTTGATGTGGGAATTTTCAGAGGGGTTTATAAGGCTTTTGCCGTCCCTAGTTAGAGGGAGGGGAGGCCTATTATTATTCAACTTTGGAGACAGAGAATTTTGCTACGGTTTTTGGAGATTTTCTACCTTAAGGTGTTTTCATTCCTTTTCTTCTTAATAGCATTTTCTATTATTTCAATTATGAATATGCATAACTAATTTCCATTTGCTAGGGCGAAGCCTTAAGCCTTAGCATGAATATGTAATTTTTATTCAATTGCTTATGATTGATTGCATGCATGCTTTGAATTATTGATCACTGTTTTAAACTATCTAACTGTCTTGATGACTGGCCACCATTAGGGTTTTTTGATAAGTAATCGGACGCAATTCGATCAGAATATCACCAGAGGATTGAGTATTGCTTCTTGTGATTAATAATTGTAATTTCATCTAAGGCGAATATCACGCTCTTAGGGGTTGCATGGTTTTTCAAAGGGTTTTCATAGAACTTAATGAGTCTTGCATGTTCATATTTGATCTGAATATCACAGACGGATTGCATGTTAGATATACGTTCTTGCTTGAATATCACGAGGAGAATATATGTTAGGAAAACCTAACCTTCAAAGTGGCATCTGTAGATCATAGGTAATTGGTAGAAATTCATAGGATTGCTAGGTGATGGTGGAACCCCAATGCTTTTATAAATTGGTATATAAACTCTTTTCTTTTGTCATATTAGTTTTAAATTAAAATTCGTTGTTAATTTTACCCACTTTCAAAATCATCTTTCTCAACCTTTAATTTCAAGTAATTGATTAGGAATTATTTTTGCATAAATTATTAAAATAGTCCTTGAGGAGAACGACCTTGCATGTGCATCTATACTACAACATCCTAGTATTCTTGCAAGTATTTCATGTGATTTTGCCCCTATTTGCATAGACGGTAAAAATCCTATCAGCGTATCAATGAACCTGTGAATAGCATCATGGTTTGAACCGGTGACAATGAGATCATCAAGGTATACCAAAACAAAGAGTGAGTATGTAGAGGAATGGTAAATAAACAGGGATGCATCCGACTTGCTATGGGAAAAACTTTAATTACGCAAGAAGAAGGCTAAACGCTGGAACCAAGCACGAGGTGCTTGTTTGAGGCCATAAAGAGCCTTGTGAAGGTGACAAACATACTAGAAGTGTTTTGGGATCAACAAAGCCAGGGGTTTGTTTCATATAAACTTCCTCGTGAAGAATACCATTCAGGAAAGCATTGTGAGCGTCAAGTTGCTGCAATGACCAGTTGTGCGAGACTGCTAAGGGAAGAATGGTACGGATAGTACTTGGTTTAATAACAGGACTAAAGGTCTCGTCGTAGTCAAGCCCAGCTTGTTGATTGAACCCCTTGGCGACAAAACGAGCCTTGTGACGATCAATGGAGCCGTCGGCCTTGCATTTAACACGAAATACCCATATGCATCCCACAATATTCATATGCGGAGTAGAAGGAACAAGAGACCAAGTTTGATTCTAAAAAAGTGCATCATGTTCCTCTTTCATCACGTGCTGCCAATGTAAGAACTTAGACGCTTGAGTATAGCTCGTGGGTTCAATTGACATAGGATCGTCAAGGGCAGTTGTTAAACCGTGAGGAAGGAGATGTCGAGGAGAGTCGTAAGTGAGGGAGTTAATGCTCCTAAACTTGTGGGGTGGAGTATAGTCTGGAAAAGTGACAGGTTGCAAGGATGAGGTAATGGTGACTGCTGACGAAGGTGGAATAGGTGCTGCAATAGCCGTGGAATGAGAGGCAAGCGTGGGCAGATCAAAAACATGGGTTTGGCTGTTGGGTAGGTCAAAAAGTGGTGAAATGATGCTGAGATGGTGCTGTTGCGGGTTGAAGTGGGGCGGTGGTCTGGGAGACGGTGGAAGGAAGAGCGGATGACACTGCATATGTCAGTGGTTCCAAAAATAAAGGTTGATGGGTCGGTGCAGGAGGAGGATAATCTGTCCTGCGGTCTTTATATGGAAATGTGAGTTCATCAAATTGTAAATTGTGAGAAATATACACCTTACCAGAGGCAACATCGAGACAACGGTAGCCCTTGTAGTTGTTGTCGTAACCAATGAAGACACATAGGAGGGACTTGGGCATGAACTTGTGTTTGTTGTAAGGAACCAAGTGGGGAAAGCATGTGCACCCAAAAGTCTTAAGAAATCGATAATCAAGAACTTTGGCAAATAGTTTTTCATAAGGAGAAACATTCCCAAGATTATGAAGAGGCAGCCGATTGATAATAAATGCGGCGGTTGTGAAGGCCTCCACCCAAAAATTGGGCGGGAAATGAGATTGAGCAAGGAGACATAGACCCATTTCGGTAACATGACGATGTTTGCACTCAACTATACCATTTTTTTGTGGCGTATGTGGACAAGAGAGTTGATGTGTTATGCCATGATCACGAAGAAAATGTCGAAATGCAAGGCTAGTGAATTCACCGCCACCATCCGTTTGTAATACTTTAATAATGTAATTCAAATGATTTTCAATCATGCGTTTGAAGGTGACAAAGGTAGTCATGACATTGGATTTACGAGCAAAAAGAAACAACTACACAAATCTGGAATGATCATCAACCATAGATAAATAGTACTTGTAGCCAAAATTAGACATAATAGGAGCGAGACCCCATACATCACGATGTAAAAGGTCTAAATGATGTGGAGCCATGAACGTCCGAGAGGAAAATGGTAGGCGACATGCCTTGCCAATTGGACAAATATGACACTTTTTATTAGATGAAAATGCACCACTAATGGGAATATGGTACTTATTGGCCAAAACTTGAAATATAGCAGTGGAGGGGTGACCCAAGCGAGCATGCCACACATCGCTAGTCGTCCGTTTGCCATAAAACACAAGCTTGGGAGTAACGTGAGGAGCAACTCAAATATAGTAAAGTTCGAAATGGTTATGCCCAATCAGAAGAAGTTAGCCCATTGTCTTGTCATTCACACGAAAAGAGCGATCATCCATCTAAAAAAAACAATGATTGTCATAACAAATTGACGAAGTGATAATAAGTTCTTCTTAATGGCAGGAACATATAACACATCATTTAGCAACATAGGGCCATATAAACCAGAGATGGAGGATTTCCTGACATGAGATATAGGCAAATGATTGTCGTTGCCCACAATAATAGTATCGGTACCTGTGTATAGTTGGATTTGTGTGAGAGAGGAAGGATCATTGGTCTTGTGATTGGTAGCGCCACAATCAACCACCCAAGGTGTTGGTGAAGAAGAGTCCGCAGTTACGAGATAAGCAAAATTGCCTCGGGTGGGACATTGACGGGCTTTATGACCATATTCGTCACAAAGTTGACAATAGCCATCATATTTAGAAGTCAGTGGCTCAGGTGGCAGTGATGGTGTCGGAAGAAAAGGTGGTCGGGTGTCGTGCGATGAACTGGGGTTAGGTTGAGGAAGAGTCCAGATGGGTTGACGAGTTTGTTTAGAAGAACACCAATCACAATTATGACCATTACCTTGGCCAAATGAGCGGTGACCATTGTGGGCAGAATTGGACAAACCACTACGGTGACGAGAAGCAGCAAAAGTAGCGCTACTGGTCAAGGAGATAGTGGACATCTTTTTTATGAGATGCTCTTCTTGAAGGAGCAAGTCGTAGCAGTCATCGTATCAGAGAGAAGAGCGAAGATGAACCGCTATGGTAAACTCTTTATATTTGGGACCAAGGCCGTCCAAGAGGGTTTTAATGAGTTCCTCGTCAGAAATAGCGGAGCCAGCAGCGGTAAAGGAATCCGCAAGGCTTTTGGCATGTAGTAAATAGTTAGACATGGACTTTGCGGGATCCTTTTTTTATAGTACGAAGTTGTTCACGAAGGGTGCGGATATGGGTCTTGGAAAGAAGAGAGACGCTTTTCAAGAAGAGACCAAGCATCACAAGTGCAAGGAAGTAATATAGAGCAGATAGAGGGTGAGCAAGTAGACTTAATCCAACTAAAGACAAGTTTGTCCCGAGAATAATTGGGATTAAGAGATCCATCATCAAGCTTCTTGGGAGGTTTGGTATTGGTGGTTACGACATCTTCCAGGCCAACTGAGATAATTATTTCTATCCATGGGAGTAGTGATGGTATGAGAGATGTTGAAGGTGGTGGGGAGGGAAAAGATGCAGCCATGGGGAAAGAGAAGGAATCAGAAAAGGCAGGGAAGGTTGGGGTGGTGGAGGCATGTAGATGATCGCTCGGGGTGAAGCGTTAGCTTGTGAGAAAGGATGATACCATATAGAGAAATAGAGAAATACCATAAAGAGAATAATGGAAGAAAAATATTTGTATTTAGAATTGAATTCCTTGATACTTTGTTTATCATATCGATACAAGATATATACAAGTCTATAGTTGACTTTATACAAAATAAAGGGTAACTAATAACTCTTGATTATTTACATAAACCAATAGGGAGAGAATGGTGGGATCACATTTTGACAGCAGATGTGATGGAGAGATTTGTGGTGGATTCAATACTCGTCATCATCAACTGCACCAAGCTCAAGCTCCTCTACCTCGCCGGTAACGACCTATCTGGCGAAATTCAGTCAGAGATGTCCTCCTTCCGGCGACTCCTCCGTCTCGACCTCGCTGACAACAACCTCCGGGGACCCTTTCCGGACAATCTCACCCGGCTCCTCACGCTCAGGCTCCAGAACAATGCCATCTCCGGTGAAGTCCCCAACCTCTCCGCCTCCCTTACCGACCTCAAGGAGCTCAATTTCACTAACAACAAATTGTATGGACAGCTTCCAGAGGGTCTGCTGAAGAAGTTCGGAGACAAAAGCTTTTTCGAGAACAAAAGGTTGTGTGGACTGAGCCCCTTGTCGGCTTGTTCTTTCACCAGCACTAGCGATCTGCCTTTTGCGGCTTCATCGAAAATGGTGCCGTCTAATCCCAACCAATTGCCTTAGACAACGAGCCCAAACAAGCCGAACAAAAAGCAACCGAGGAAGGGGCTGAGCGCTGGGGTGATCATCGCGATCGTGATTTGCGTGGCAATGCTGGTGGTTGTGTCGTTCCTTGTGGCCCACTACTACGTGAGAGACCGTTGTGGCTCTACCTCGATGGCGGGGAGCGAGAGCGGGAAGAGAAGGAGCGGGAGCAGCTAAAGAGCCGATCAGAAGAGGGTGTACGCCAACAGTGGGGGCAGCAGGGACAACGACGGAACAAACGCGATCAACAGAAGCAAGCTAGTGTTTTTTTGATCGGAGGAAGCAGTTTGAGCTGGATGATTTGCTGCGGGCGTCGGCGGAGATGTTGGGGAAAGGAAGCCTGGGGATGGTGTACAAGGCGGTGTTGGACGACAGGAGCACCATGGCGGTGAAGCGGCTCAAGGACGCGAACCCTGGCGAGAGAAAAGAGTTTGAGCAGTACATGGATGTGATTGGGAAGGTGAAGCATCCCAATGTGCTGAGGCTAAGTGCTTATTACTATGCCAAGGAGGAAAAGCTTCTTGTCTATGATTATCTCCCTAATGGAAGCTTGCACGCACTCCTGCATGGTAATATTATTATTGCTTTTTTTTTTTTTTTTTCATATTTTCAATACTTTGTTGCATTTTTAGGCTCTGGTACAAAATCCTGAAGAAAAAAAAACTCTTTTGGAAGTTGCTAAAATTTTCATAAATCAAATATTACTTGATAAACTAATCAAGATTAAATATCAACCACGACATAACGATCCTAGATTGATGACATAGTGATCACATATTAACATCATACTTAAAAATTGATAATTTTAATGAGATTTAAAAAAGGGAAACTTTGGTTCTGGTTCCTGGGTGACAAAAATCTTAGACTTAAACTTTATTAATTTGAATACTTTGATTGTACGACAAAATACGAAACTTTATTGATTTGAATACTTTGATCAGATTTTTTTATTATAAATAAAATGTTTTGTTCTTATTTTTAAATATGGATGTATTGTAAATTAAGAAAGAGTACATTTTATTACAAACCGTAGGTATATTATAGAGAATAAAAGTGAATAGATTTTACATTAAAAAAATGGGTACATTTTACACACAAAAAAGGGGTACATTTAACCTATAGCAATGTGGTACATTTGAAAAATGTACATTGTGAATATATGGATGGGTATAAATAAAAGATTAAAAATTATGGATACAAATTAAAGTTAAAAAGGAAATTGGTATAGACTAACAAATATAGTTAAAAATTAAACAAGATGGTTACAAAAGAAAAAATGGGTACAAATTAATTAAATATACTAAATATAACGTTTTAGACACTAAATAGATATAATGAAAAAGGTTAAATAATTTTAATTATATAATTTTAAAATGTTACATGTAAATATTTATCATTAAAATAATAACGTGGAAAACTCAAATGACTTTGATCAAAAATTAAAAAAGAATAAGATTTCAATCATTAACATAAAAAAGTTAGGGAGGAGAACCTAATTTTTTCTTCAAAAAGGTGATCATATTGTCAAATTCCTCAAACTATTTTGAATATAATTTGCAGACAATAAAACCGTTCATAAACTTTCAACTAATAGTAGAACTTGATGCCAACTAAACAGAAAATAAAATGAGTACTAAATCGTGGTGTGTATATATATATAACTTATTGTTTGTTTAATATTCCTTAGTTTAATGTCTTATTAGAAGTTCACAACCAGTTTTATTTGTGCATATTTATCTATTTTATTTAAAAACACTAAAACCTCTCTTTACATTTTTTAATATTGATTCTCGACCACTGCACAAATTTCACTTGAGAATGACTTACATAACACAAATACATCGTCATGATGGCATTCTGTGTCAAATGAAAAGACGTGTGTAAATTTTTATCTACATGTCATTATTTCATACACATGACGTCATAAAAAACGGCATTTGTGTTTGATTGTTGATGATTTTAATTTTTTGGATGTAATTTAGGGAATCGGGGTCCGGGTAGAATTCCATTGGATTGGACTACAAGGATCAGCTTGGTGTTGGGTGCGGCTCGTGGGCTTGCCACGATTCATGAGGTGTTCAGCTCTGCAAAAGTACCGCATGGCAATGTCAAATCTTTCAACGTCCTGGAAAAGAATGGCATTATGGCGTCGCTTGCATTTCCGACTTCGGCCTGTCTCTGCTTCTCAACCCGGTTCACGCCATCGCAAGATTGGGAGGATACCGAGCTCCCGAGCAGGCGGAGGTCAAGAGACCATCTCAGATGGCGGACGTGTACAGCTTTGGAGTCTTGCTGCTGGAGGTTCTAACAGGGAGAGCT
This sequence comes from Crataegus laevigata, assembly GCA_963580275.1. Taxonomy (NCBI): domain Eukaryota; kingdom Viridiplantae; phylum Streptophyta; class Magnoliopsida; order Rosales; family Rosaceae; genus Crataegus; species Crataegus laevigata. The sequence goes on along the minus strand of OY756953.1, from coordinate 16,681,951 downwards.
CCGTCCCAGTACCCTTCTCCTACCCATCCCCGTGTGGAAGAGGAGGCGGTGGACCTTCCGAAATGGGTGAGGTCCGTGGTGAAGGAGGAGTGGACCGGGGAGGTGTTTGATCAAGAACTTCTGAGGTACAAGAACATTGAGGAGGAGCTTGAGGCAATGCTCCACGTGGGATTGGGGGCATCCGAGTTGAGAGATCTTCTCTCGGGGAAGACGACGATGATTCCCACAATTCACCTTCGCCTTCTCTCACCACCACCGAAGACGGGATGGTCTGATTGACAACACCGTTCCCTTGTTTCTGCATCGTCATCATCCTCGATTTTCATGTGCATTCTCTCGCTGCGAATCTCTGCTGCTACTTCGCTTATTCTCAACCCTTATTTTTGTGTAGTTATGGTCTCGGGAATGCTTTCAATCTGTAGACGTGCACCTGTGCCTTGGGACGTGAATGATCGATCACATTAACTAGTATTACTCAATTTTAACTCTACAAGTGAACACATAATCTCACAATTAAGATTTTCATGCATTCAAAAGTTGATAGAAAGTGATTATTTAGCAATATAAAGCAAATGCAGCAAGTTCCGAGATGTATTCAAAAGATTCAATACGACTTTAGCCAGAAATGTAACAACAATTTCAGTCTGTCGTGACTCCAAACCATATTTTTCTATTCACACCTCTATTAATACAAACTAACCAGTAAAAATGTTAATAGTCGTCTGCGTCAACGGCCTTTGTCCAAGTAATGATACCATAAACAAAACATGCATAACTTAGACACGACAGCTATAATCTTTACTCTACCTTCTCATGAATCAGGGTGGCAAATGATATATGCGAGGATATGCAGCCAAGTCTCAGCGATCAGTGCTGTAAAAGCCACCGATTTTTCTAAATGGGGTCTGTTGAAATTACCTTGACAGTTATCTGAGGTAAGTAGACCTAGTAATACAACAGCTCAGAGTTCTATAAATATTAGCTAATCCTTCCAGTTTGATCTATCAGGGTACCAACTTGTTCTCCGCATAGCGCTTTCGATATATTTCCAGGCTCTAACAGATTAAAGACCACAACTGCACACAAAAATGCAAATTGATTACTATTGAAGATCAATCCCATGTACGGAATAAAAGGCACCATCCAATTCATTTGCTGAGACAGATTTCGAGAACAAGTATTATTACACATTGACCAAAATATAATGACTCAATTTCCCGACTATTGTTCACAACCTAACAGAAATGCAAGAACACCAAAATACACTTACCAGGAAACCTGTGTTCTTCGCAGAAGTTCAGGGCCATCGAGTCCATGGAGGTGGCACCTCTTGTGACCAACTCCCTAAAAGAGATGTGCTCAAATGTAAAATTATTGTCCTGAGAGTTGCAGTCATAGACACCATCTACATTGGTACCCTTGAGTACTGCCTCCGCATTAACTGAGAACTTACGAGTGTCACAAAATTTTGTATAAAGTCCAAAAAATGTAGGTGGAGACCATGCATGTATTGTGTGTGCGTGTGAGCAAAAGCAGAACAGTTATGGGTGATTTCACAGAATGTAAAATGTTTAAAGGAAGTGCGAATGATCGCAGAACCATACTCTCCAAAGCTTGTAATGCTGCAGCCGTGTCAGTGGAAAAGATGGGATTTCCTGTGCCAGCACCAATCCCAGCAAAAATTACAACTCTGCCTTTTTCAAGATGCCGGATGGCCCGCTGCCTGTTGTATTGTTCAGCAACCTCATGCATTGAAAATGCAGTTTGAACACGCGTCTGGATTCCTATCTTCTCCAATGCTGACTGGAGCAATACGGAATTCATTACAGTGGCCATCATTCTGGTAAACATCAGAGTCACCTCGTATGAGTATTGTAAATACATTATCGGATTATCCAGCAATTTATAATTAACAAAACTATCAGAACGTGGAGATAGAGCAGAGAGGCCCAAGCTTCTACAATCACAGCGAAAAAAAAAACAGTTGTATCTTGAACTTTTAGTGGAACATGCATGACGTTCACATAATACAGTTGAGATTAATGGGTCTTCTTCACTAAGAGGTCACACATCTTATTCATGATAACAATGAGTGGGGCTCTAAACTAAAACAAAAAAATGGTCATTTGTTATTGCATTTTCAGTTGCTCTTATCTTATGGATCCAAAGATTTATTCTAGTCCTTTATGAACAAAAAAATGAGGAAGCAGATCCCATCAAACAATTTCAGGAAATTTAGTACTGTTTCAAAGGATCACTATTTTGTACATCTAGTTTACAGCCCCGAACAAGGCCGACAAAAAAAAAATCAATTTAGAATATAATAAACATAAGATGAGGGCCAATCTATATTGGACATGCTTCCACCGGAAATGCAATGATCATGTCAGTATTCAAGGCGTATTTACCCAGTTTGTAGTTGTATCTGGTAGTTCTATTTAAGTTGTTGCAGATACCACAAATCGTATGTAAAAGGCGGTATGATTCAGGAATGCAAATATGAGGTTATATAGCAAGATCAGCAATGATATTTACCCAATCTGGTACGCAGTACTTCTATCTAACCCTGTCGCTGTCACCCATGCATCTCCACAAAAGAAGTTGCGACCTCCAACAACAATTGCGACCTTTTACACCCAGCAAAAAACAAAACCAAATGTTGCAGATCATACTAAAACCGACAGCTAAAAACACATTACTACAGTCAACAGACGACCATATAAATATCAATGCATACCTCCACGCCATTGCGACAAGCCAACGCAACCTCCCTCGCAATCAGCATTGCCAGCTGCCCAACCACAAAACACGCAATGAAACTTGCTCGCAAGAAGCAAACACATTCATACAAATACTATTCACAGGCTAAGATGATCAGAAATTGAATGATATAAATCAATGAATTTGCATATATGGCCGAACCTTTGAGTCGACATTGTTTGGAGCAGCACCAGCAAGAGCAGCACCACTGATTTTGAAGACCACTCTCCGCCATTTGATAGTCGGAGCTGATTTCACCTTGTTCATCTGACCTACAGGACTCGACACCACCATTCCATATCTGCCCAAAAACAACACAACACTAGCAATTGAGCAACCAATTGCAGCAATAATCTAACAAAAATGCAGCAAATGAATCCAAACCTCTTCGATTGCCGTGGTGTGTTACCCGAAGAAGAAACACCTTTATCGTCATCGGATGTGGCCTTTGCCGCCACTGAATTGCCGACGATCTGCTCCATCTTCTGGAACCAAGGCCAGTGACTCGCCGAAACGCCGCTGCTGCTCATCCTGTGCCTCTCAAGCTTGTACCTCTTCTTCAAGTTATCGACCTTGTTCTTGCACTGCTCGATGCTCTTCCTCTGCCTCTCACACTTCTCGCTCACGATCGCCGCCACCTCCTCCCAATCTCTGCCTCTCAGATTTCCCCGATTCAGCTGCGTGAGCTTGTCCAGGTAGGCGTCCAGGAGGCACAATATCGCCGTGTCGCTCCACTCCTCTCGGTCCTTCCTGTAATCTCCGCTCGCAGACGCCAAGGCTTTCGATTTCTTGTAACTGTACGGAGCTCCTCCCCCGCCGCCGCCGTCTCTGTGCTCATCGGAGTGGTCCTTTCTCTTCTCGCCCGCGCCTGCGCCGGTGACGATGTCGGTCTGATCGGTGCCTCTATCGAACGGATTCGAGCAGAACGCGGCAGCGGCTGCATTTTCGTAGTCGTCTCCGTCGTCGGTATGGTCTTCTCTGTCGCTGACCTTATCCTTGAGTGCAGGCTGCGATGGTGGCGCGTGGACTGGGGGAGTTCGCGTCGGGAAGCGGTGAGGAGGCTCGTAGGGCTGGTGGATGTGGTGGGAGGTTGGCGCGTGAGGGAGGTGATGGTTAGGGTTAGAGTCATCACCGAGGAGAGAGAAGTCGTCATCACAGGAGGCCATTAGAGGAGCGACGTTAGGGTTAGAGGGGGTTGGCGGAACGACGACGTTAGAGAAGGCGGGGTGGGACGTTGGGGCGGAGTGAGAGAGAAACACGAGGTTGATTAACGGAACGGCTGAGCCGTGATGAGTGTAGGATGGGGCCGTGACGGCTTTGTGACGGTCCCGTTAAATAATAAGGGCTAAATAGTTCGTCGAATCGAGTTGGAACGTGGGTGGGACCCGGACTGATTTGGATGGCTATTTGGCTATTGGTTTGTTTCATCTTTTGCTTTTGCGTTTCGCAAATGGCTCGTCACGGTTTTGGACGGTCACGAACGTAAGCTGGAAGTATTGAGAAGCCGCTACTTTATATGTTATTAGTCTTTTCGCACGTGATCACTCGCGTACAAGAGGCTTGTTTTAATATATATATATATTAAGGTAAATTACATCATACCTTCTCATGTTTCTATTATAATTCCATAAAACATCTTTAAAACATTTTACTTTCATACCTCCAGTATCATTTTATTTCAAAATAACACCTTCGTTAGATTTTCCATCCATTAGTCTGTTAAATGCTGACGTGGATGCCACATTTTTTATACATTAACAATATTATAATATTAACCATATTAAAAAAAACAGAAAAACCCAAAACCCAAAGAAGAAGGAAGAAGGAAGAAGAATAAGAAGAAAGAAAAGAAGCAGAAAAAGAAGAAGCAGAAAAAGAAGAAGAAGCAGAAGAAGAAGACAGAGCCGCAACCCCCCTCCCCTCCGTGTCTTCACCGTTGCTCCCCCACCCCCCCCCCACCCCCCCACCCCCCCACCCCCGGCGGGCGCGACTGCACCTTTACCCCCCAACCCCCGCGCAGCGACTTCACCCTGCACCGCATCCTTCCCTCCGCTTTCCCCGCGCCTGCACCTCACCCTCCCCTCCGTTTTCCCAGCGCCCAAACCGAGATCTGAATTTTTTTTTTGGGTTGCAGGTGGGGGATTGGGGGAAGAAAATGAAGATGGGAGAGAAGAAAGAAGGAGGATGAGGGGGAAGACGAACTGAAGTGGGGGTCACAAATAGGGGGAAGAAGATGAAGATGGGGGAGAAGAGAGGAGGAGGACGAAGGGGAGGTAGGTGCCCTGCGTATTCTAGGGGCTTATTTTTTTAAATAAGGTTAATGTTATAATATTGTTACTGTATAAAAATTAATTTTTTTTTACCACGTGGTAGCCACAATAGCACAAATGTGGCAGCTACATCAACATTTAATAGACTAATGGATGGAAAATCTAATGGATGTGTTATTTTGAAATAAAATGATACTTGATGTATGAAAGTGAAATGTTTTAAAGATGTTGTATGGAATTGTAATAGACCTCAAACTTGAGGGAGTATGGTGTAATTTACCCTATATATTATGTGAGTGTGTGCAAAGAGACTAATTTTTATAATTTTCTTTTAAGTTTTGTAACTGCAAGTCTGCATAACTTCACCCCTTCTCTTTTTTTTTCTTTTTCTTTATTAGTTTATTTTGTTTTCCAACACAATTTTTTGTTAATATTTTTTTACTATTACAGTTATATTTAGAATATGAATGTGATTGTATAAATCCTAGTAGATATGGAAATGTATCTTATATTCCTATTAGGAGTAGATTGCCTATTAAATGTTGTAATCCTAAAAGGGAAAGGTATTTGCCCTTCCTACAACTATAAATAAAGGCACAATGAGGTGAATCAAACAGACCTCACAATTAAATCAACATTTCTTCTCTCTAAAGTGGCTGGCCCCCTCTTGCTCTAAACTCTAGATTGCTCAATCAAATAGGCATACAACACGTTATCAGCACACTCTTGCCAAAAGCTAAGGAATTGACGCATCATAGGAGAACGCTTTCATCCACCAAATTCAAAGGCTTATTCATTTTCAGCTAATCAAGTACGCTTAAAATAAAAGAAGATATTTGAAACGTCCATGAAGCATGAAAACATTCCTCATGATGCATGAACCTCTCTATGTTTATATTTTCCTTACGATATATATACTTTATATGTTTATATATTTGTCTATATATATATATATATATATATATTTGTTTTATGCTAGGCTCTGTGTTGCCCAGGCCCGCAGCCTGCACTGCCAGCCCACTCACAGCTTACATCCAAACCAGCCCAGATTGGCTGGGCTTAGTCCCTGTTGTCCGTGTCCCATGTACGCCAGCCTTGCGACTGGGCTTTCCTGCCCAAACCCAAAGGCCAGCAACCTTGTTGGGCCTTACCCAGTGCACCCCCTCAGTCCAAACTGAAACCCAGCTGCGGCTGGGGTTTCCTTCCCTGACTCGTGGCCTGTAGTCACACACAAGGTCTTTTTAGGCCATACCTTTTACTCAAGGCACCCAACCCGTGCAACACACGACACTAAGCCTTTTTTTAGGCATTTTTTCAACCCTTGCTATTATTTTTAGCATTCTAAGTTATTTAACCTGTATGTTAATATTGTTTTGCTTCTACAATTGACCTCGCATGGCCCGATTTATTGAATTAATTAAAATTGACCTGCAGTTCATTAATTTGATAATGAATCCAAAATTATTGACCTGAAGATCACTTTTGGACATTAACGATTCAATAATTTATTTTTATACTTTGAACCATAACATACTTTCATAGTAACGAAGCTCTCACACTTAAGTTCCCGAAGAACCTCAAATCCATTACATGTAAATTTGTATATTGCATTCTGTGTTTCTTACAGGAACTTCTCATTATGAACTAATTGTTCATAAATACTAAATTGAGCGTGTAGTTTCAAATTTAGTGCCTTTGAAACCCAAAGTTTTCATTCAAAACATACCACAGGAAACCTGTAGTTTTCATGCATAAATTAAACCAATACATGTCTAAAGAACCTGTATGTTCTACGAACTTACCATATCACTACTCACGTTTTTCTCCCTCTGTTTTAGGGACATGTCGAACTTGAACAAGCTCGATTTCTCAGCTCTAGAAGTCTCTAGAAGAAACTATCTGAAGTGGGTTCAAGACGTGAAGCTCCATCTAACTGCAAAAGGCATTAGAGCCACCATCGAGGCACTCGTCACGGGTAAAATTGTTGACGAAGCTCAGAAGACTAATGCAATGATCTTCATTCGAAGACACATCCATGATGCACTGTAGACCAAGTACCTCGCTGAGGAGGACCCACGCACCATCTAGCTTGCTCTAGTCGACCGTTTCAATCACCAGAACGACATCTACTTGCCTAAAGTAAGACACGATTGGCAGCATCTTCGCTTCCAAGACTTTAAGTCCGTGAATGAATACAACCCCGAAGTTTGTAGAATCCGTACATTGTTGAAATTCTGCAAAATGGAACTCACAGAATTAGATCTCCTGAAGATTACTTATTCGACCTTCCATGCCACCAATATTGTCTTGTAGCAACAATGTAGGGCACATAAATTCATCAAGTTTTCATATTTGATCTTTGTTTTACTTCTCGCTGAAAAGCAGAACTAGCTTTTGATGAAGAATCATCAAGCTCGACTGATTGGCTCAAACACCACACTTGAAACGCATGCAACTTATTCTAGAAGCCATAAACGACAAAAGAATCGTCGTGGTCGTGGTAATAGGTAGCAAGCTCCACCACGAGCCCAAGGTTAATAGAGTGCCGCACCTAAGGGAAGAATTATGACCCAACATCATCCACCACTCGCCCTTAAGGCCCCAAACTTCAAAACATGGGCAAAGCTCCCTTTCAACCTGCTTCTATTAAACTGGACATGTGCTATCGTTGTGGATAAAGTGATCATTGGTCAAGCGTATGCTGACCTTCCCATGAGGCTATTGCCAAGTATCATTCACGTCGTAAGTCTAACTTTGTAGCTGTGAATCATCTGGGAGATGCAACTACATCTATGGAGATATCGGATTTTCAGGAGGCGTCAGCTTCTATGGACGAATAAATTAGACATATTTTTAGGGTGTTTACCCCTCGTGGCCGAACCCACTAGGAATGGTCGGCCCTTACTTCCTATTTTCTAGGTTTATAGTTTAATTTTGAACAATTTTTCTAAGTACTTGGAATAATTTGTTTGGTTTTGGTTTGTTTTGAATTATGGATTGTTATTTGAATGGATATTATTTTCTTGAATTGCTTAATTGAATGAATGGACTTATATTTATACATGTGACCAATTCAATCAATTTATTTCTAGGTATGTCTAGTGGGAAAATTAGTTGTCTTGTAGATAGTGCAACCACGCACACCATCTTGCGTGACCGACACTATTTTACTAACTTAATACCCAAGAAAGCTCATTTGACAACTCTCTCAGGCTCATCCAACTTGATTAAAGGATACAGAAAGGCACGTATCATGTTGTCCAATGGTACTATCTTGACCATTAAAGAGGCACTCTATTCTCCACGTTCTGACAGAACGTTGCTAAGTTTTAGAGATATTCGAGATAATCAATATCATATTGAAACCACTAAAGACCATGGTTCTAAATTTCTTTGTATCACTTCGTATGAATATGGCTAGAAGCGTATTCACGAGAAGTTGGAACGTCTACCGAGTGGGTTGTACATCACAACCATTCGCGGCATAGAGGCTCACAGTGCAGCCAGCCCTATGCCTGAGTTCCAGGACACTTTATTGCTTTGGCATGACCATTTAGGACATCTTGGACGTGACATGATGCTCTGTATCATCAAATCATCGCACAGGCATAAGTTACATCCCTATGTTGAACTCCCGCCACGCAAAGCGTGTTCTTTAGGGAAGTTGAATACTCAACCCCCATATACAAAGATTATTCACGACCCCCCTAAATTTCTTTAGATGATTCAATGGGACATTTGTGGACTAATCCAACCAATCTGCGAACCATTTAAATATTTTATGGTGTTAGTTGACGCATCGACACGATGGTCACATGTTTACTTATAGTCCACACACAACACCGCATTTGCTAAACTTTTAGCTCAAATCATTAAGCTAAGGGCTCATGACCCTGATTATCCGATTAAGTCGATTCAACTGGATAACGCTGGAGAGTTTACACCACAGACTTTTGACAATTATTGCATGTCAGTAAAGATTGATGTGGAACATCCTGTGCCCCATGTTCACACCCAAAACGACCTGGTAGAAGCTTTCATAAAGTGCATTCAATTGATTGCTCGAACTTTGGTTATAAGAACCAAAGTGTCGGTATCTGCGTAGGGCTACGCAATATTACACGTAGCTATGTTGCTCCGTCTGAGGCCCACCGCTACTCAACCACATTCATCGTTACAGTTGGTCACTAGATACGAGCTTGACGTCTCACATTTACGGGTGTTCGGGTGCGCCATTTATGTGCCAATAGCGCCACCGCTACGTACCAAAATGGGCCCTCAGAGAAAAATGGGAATCTATGTCGGTTATGATTCGCCATCAATTGTTTGATACTTAGAACCCTCGACAGAAGATCTCTTTACCGTACATTTTGCGAATTGTCACTTTGATGAGATAGTCTTCCCGGCGTTAGGGGGAGATAAGCATGCTAACGTTCTTGTAGAACGGCACGAATTGTCGGGGCATGCTCCCACCATGTCTCATTGATAAGCTCATATTTATATATATTTTACATCAAATTCTCTCGTCTTTTCTTAGTTAGTTCCTTACATTTTTGAGCTATTTACTTTGATTTTGTGTTTTATATGATTTGTCAAGCAAATAAAAGAAAAATAGCACAAGTGAGATTTTATGTAACAAATTCGTCAAAACTGCCTGTGCAGATCAGCCCATTTTGGAAGCAATTTGCGAACGGCCCAAAATGAACTAGAGAATGAGCCTTATATGCTTGGAAAGCTACAGATGTCTATTTTCTGGAGCATTTTTCGGATTGTTAAGATCATTTTTCTAGAAGAAGTTATGAGCATTTTAGTAAGGGAAGGTCAAGAGAGCACATGGGGAAGGAATAGGCGGACAGCTGCAAGGATGACCCATGGCATGGATGAATGATTATGTTTTGCAAGTGTGCTAGCTTGTTTAATCATGAAATACAAGTGTGCTAGCTGTTTTGCAAGTGTTCTAGCTGATTCATCATGAGAAGACCAAGAGGAATCCAAGGCATGGACCAAGGAGGATGAATGCAAGTTGTTTCATCATGAAATTTCTGCAATGAAGCATGTGTGCTAGCTGTTTTTGATGATTAATTCTTGCTTTGTATTTGTTTATTAGAATCACTTGAGTGGCTCCTTACCTTTGTGCACCTATAAATAAAGCCTTCTTGCAAGGCTTAGACTCACCAATTCACACAACAATCCCATTTCACACACCCTAAACTATCCTAACCGCAACCCCCCTTCTTTCCTCCACAAAATCTGCCCATAAACCTATCCTAGCCATCATAAACACCACCATACATCCCCCGATCCACTCCTCCATACAACTAAACCTTCAAACCACATCCACTCCTTGTGCCATAGCAAAGGAAGGGAAGGAAAGTGCTTGGACGTGCATACCACTCAACGAGGACCGTTGGAGCGTTTAGGTGTTTTCTTTCTTTCATTTTCAATGTATAAATCTATTTACCTTTGTTTTATGATTATGAGGAACTAAACCCCCCTTTTGCTAGGGGGGATTCAAAGCCATGATTACATTTGCATTATGAATTAATTACTTTTGGTTGTGATTTAATAATTTGTGATTTCAATTTGCTTAACTATTTGATTGATAACTTATTTATGTATGTTGATTAAGAGTGCACGCTTAGTTTTCGTGCATAAGTTTGATGCTAGAATATAAGGGAATTTCACCTAATCGTTATGAACTTATATTCAAGAGTAGTGAAGGTTGCTATCCACAATCGTGTTAAGTGAATTCTTGGCAAGAGTATCATGCTTTTCATAGTTACGAATGCCTCGTCAATACTTATAGTTCTCATGAATCTTAATGATCTTTGATTGTATCTATATTGTGCTTTTCACGTATGGAACTTTTGAAGAATGTTTTGAATTGTTATATGCGCTTTCCCATTCAATTCATTAAACTAAGGAGAACTTGAAGGTTAAAAAAGTGCCATCACGGTTAACCCGGAGTATTGAGTTTCATAAGTTATCGAAAGAACAACTAAAAATTGGTTTATATACAAGTGTATCATGTGTGGAGGAAACCCCTCTAGCTAATCCATCATCCATTCAAACAACCATATTTTGTGCTTAAATCTATCTAGTTTTCAATTTGTTTATTTTCAAGTTATTCTCATCAAGATCAAATCCCCCTTTTTCAATTTTTGTCTTTTGACTTGAATTTACCTTATTTGATTTCTTTTGAGTTCTTTGAGTAATTTAGTTTAGAGTTGGTTAATTTTCATAGCTTGAATCTTTTAAATTCATTCGTGATTTTGTTTTAGTTTATTTATTAATTTTATTTTAAGTTATTCTAGTTTATTTGGAATCATTTGAATCTAGTTAAATGTTCTGATTTTAGATTTGTGTTTTTAAAAGTTTTATTTAGTGCTTCTAAATTCATTTTATATAGATTAGCAATCTATATCCATGGCTTTGAATTAACCTCTAGTCAACACAAATTAATTACACATTATTTATAATTTAAAAACAGAAATAAAATATGAGTTTGGAGGATTAAACCGAAATAGGGTGTGCAAGGATCTCCTGAGCTAATTGGCTCTGCCTAAATGCAGTTTGCACCGTGTGCAATGCTTCTGTTTTCTGTCTTTCCCTGCTGCCAAATGGCAGCACCGTGCCCTTATTTTCTTTTGCACCGTAGCCTATGCTCTCTTCTTCTGGCGCCTCTGCTTGCTGCCAAGTGGCAGCTTGCAGCTTCTCCTTTCTGACTAGCTCAGCGCCTCCCTCCTCCGTGTGTAGCTCTGCCGCTTGCCCCTTGGTGATTTTTTTATGTTTTTCTTTCCCAATGGCTCGCTGCCCAGAGGCAGCTTTGTTATTCTCCTCTTTCTCTCGGCTTCCTCTCCAAAGGGCTGACTGCCCTCTGCCTTCTTCTTCTGATTTCTCTTCGCCAAGCTGGCAGCACACCTGCTGCCCCCGAGGCAGCTCCCTCAATTCTTTTATTTTTCTGAAACTGTTCTCTCCGAGGAGCTCCCTCCTTGCTTAAGCTACCCCGAGGCACTCTTATAATTGCTGCCCAGATCTCACCGTGCCTTCCTTTTTTTTTCTGTTTTATTTTTTTTTATTTTCTTTCACTCGATGCCCCCCACTGCACATGCTCTCACCGACTAAGGCAATTACTCCCCCTATCCCGTGAGCTGCCTTCATGATTGTGTTTCCCCTTTATCTGACCTTTCTTTTTTTCTTTCAAAATGGGCCCTGCCCTCCATCATTTTGCTGCCTTTTATTTAGTTTTGTGCATGTGCTTTGCCGTGTGCATTCCAGCTCCAAAGGGCAGCTCTCCATATCCGCACGGGCAGCCCTCCTATTTTTATTTTCTGCTTGTTTTTCTGAAGATACAAAAATCAAATAAGTGAGCAAGGTAGTTTTTAACGAATTTATTACTTAAGATCTCACTAGTGTTATTTTTATTTTCTTAGCTAGATAAATTCTATAAAACACAAAAACAAAGTAAATAGCTCAAAATATAACGAACTAACTAAGAAAAGACGAGTGAATTCGATGTAAAAATGTATATAAATATGATCCGATCAATAATGTCTCCTTCTTCTGAGCTGATTCCTTATCTTCCAAGTCTTGAATTAATTTCTCCAGATGTTTAGCACATTCCTAGCTTCTCTTGAACTTCAAAAAGTCCATCCACCTTGCTCCATGCATATGCTATCCATTCCAAGCCCAAAACTGCTCTAAAATGCTCCAAATTGCACTTTCTTGCCAACCTTGTCATTTGGACCCACAAACACACGAAAATGGCTTAAAACACTCTAATAAACAGAAACTAACTAAGTAAATGCAAAGAAACAAGCTAACTAAGTCGCATAAATATGCTCCTATCATAAACGATGATGTAACCATTGTCTAAGCGTAGAAGATGAATCACAACCGTTTATATATTCTTTCACATTTTTCAACTTGTACATTAATTATTATGAATTTTTATTTATTCTGAACTCCCCTAAAACACTATTTGTGAGGGTTAGGGCTGGTTTGGTATTATTGTGCTTTTTAAAAAAGCTGCTTCTGCTGTGCTGTGAAAATAAGCAGTTGTGAAATAAAGCAGCAAAGTGTTTGATAAACATTTTTGTAAAAGTGCTTTTGAAAAAAAAAGCAGAATGATAGTGTTTGGTAAACTTTTATGCAAAACAGTTGTGACAGTATGAAATTTGGGGGATTCCCAATATCGCTTTCTCAATTTCGCGTGAATTTGAGGGATTTCTAATACCGCTCCAATTTTAAGCTTACCTACTAACTTAGACCCAATTAGCAACACCTTCATATCATTGGCCACCGCAATCACCTCTTTTGAGGCATACCCATCCCCTGAATCCATCGAATTAAATGCCGTTATGTCGGCCTTTAAAGCCTCGCAAGAAATCGCCGCCACTCCACAGAAAAAAGTAGACAAAGTGGCAGACTAGTGGTCCAGAAGCGCACATATAGTGCAGACAATAGAGGATAACTTGAGTTCCTCCAACGCAAGAGCGTCCTCTTCGGTCAAATCGAGCGATCCGAGCTCCAAGCCTGGGGAACTTAGGGTTCTGGAGATTCTAATAGGAAGATCACTATGGATGTTGGGGGAACTCGCAAGAGAGAGGAACTTGCTGAGAAGGATGACGATGGAGGCTCTAGATTCTACAACGGTTGGGAGGGATGGGAGGAAAGAGACGAGGTTGTGGGTGTTGAGAGGCGACGAGGAGGAGGCGAACCGATTGAGCACCGACGAGGGTCACTGTTCACCAACGTTTTAGAGGTTTGCGTAGAAGCTGAAAAGCCAGTTTTTCAAAGCTGCCTCTTGCTGCTTCTGTTTTTTGGCTTTTTTCACCCAAAACTGTGAAAAAAAAAGCTGAAGTGGGAAGTTTACCAAACACAAAAATGCCCCCAGCTTTTTTTATACCAGCTTTTTTCAAAATCACCTCACTACCAAACCATACCTTAGCATGGTTTTAAAAAGGGGTGTGATATTCACACACTCCATTTTTCTTTTCACACACCCTTCTAATTTTCGGCCATCTGATCGGATGACTTGAAGAAAATCAACAAATAGAAATTAACAAAGGGTGTGTAAGAAGTAAAATGAGGTGTTGGGATAGCACACCCCTTTTAAAAATTCAAACGACTGTACCCATTATCAACACAGAGGATTCAATCACGAGCGTTTACATATTTTTTCACATTTTTTACACTTATAAATGATTTTTTTAAATACGCTTTGGTATTTTTAAATTGCTTTGTATTTTTTATGTGCTTTGAAAATATTTAATACAATGGCTATCACGAGTGTTTACAAATTTTTTACACTTACAAATGAATTATTATGAATTTTTAAATACGCTTTGGTGTTTTTTAAATTGCTTTGTAGTTTTAATGTGCTTTGGAAATTTTTAATACTATGGCTATTGAAGTAATCAATAAGTGTTTTTAGTAGTTTAGAATGATCAAACTAATTTTTTTTAACGGGTTGAAACAATTTTTTTTGTGTAAATTCTTTAAAAACTTGTTAACGAGTGACTTGATAAATAATTATTGTATTAACTCAAAATTTATTATTTTCGTATATAAAAGTACAAAAAATTGGTAGGTTACTTTTTTTCTTAGAAACAAAATTGGTACGTTACTTTCCTCCAAATGCACGCATGAAGTCAAAAGCTTGATGCAATATAAAAAACTTTTCGCACAACCATAGGGTGCGTCGGCCGTCGACGACCGCACGCAATAGCACATAAGAAGACAGCCCCTTGTTTCAAAAAAATAGAAAACAAAAAGCCAGCCCCTAGAATTTGACCCATCGACCCCATAAAATATTTTTAAAAAGCACAAGCAGATAAAACATGGCGCGGGGCCCATGGTTTTTAAGTTAAGCCGGTTTACTGTTTGCTGTTTTTATTTATTTATTTATTTATAGTTGACATGGAAAAACAAAACAAAAAAAACACTAAGAAGCAACTAATCTAGTAGCAACTCCAAAGTAATCATCTGAAAGAGTTTGAAATAAGTAAGAAGGAGGTTCCACAAGCTCTTGAAACTCTATCTCGCTATTTAAATTCAATTTAGCTAGCCTGTCTGTTGCAAAATTACACTCTCTATAAATATGTTGCACATTACAACACCAATTCTCTATGATCAGACTTCTGCACTCCAAAATCAGACCATAGAGAGAATGATTAATAAGACTAGATGAATCATAAATGAGAGAGACTATCAAAACAGAATCAACCTCCATAATAAGGTGAGAGAAATTTCTAATTTTAGCTATCTTCAAACTATAAAACAAAGCCTAAAGTCTAGCGTGGAGAACCTGTTTGCTGTGTTTCGTGCGGCAGCAGAAGCCGTAAGCTGAAAGCTGTTTCAGTAGGCAGCCACCCGTTGTAAGTCAAGTCTACCAAGCCACATTACCTAGCACGTGCTAAGGATTGGCGTGAGGTGTACGCTCTCCCACCCAACTTATTAGTCCTGATTTAATTTACTAAACATTATAATACTGTTTTTTTTTTTTCAAAAGCACTTTTACAAAAAAGTTTACTAAACACTCAGCTGCTTATTCTCACAGCACAGCAGAAGCAATTTTTTTTCAAAGCACAGCAATACCAAACCAGCCCTTAGTCTAGTGTTTAAATATCGGTAGAAATAGTAATATGCAAATTTATAAAAATATTAATATGTAAATTTATAAAAATATTATGGAATATATCGAATATCAATATTGATATTTATTGCTTTCGATCAAAATGACGAAAATTTAAAATAAAACTTTAGATATTGTCAAACATTAGTTTGAACCAAATATAAGAATTTCTCTGATATTTAACAGATGTGTCAGAAATATCGATTATATATGTCTATTTTAGTTTAAATTTAAGAGTTTTTCCAATATGAAGTGAAGTTTAGACTTCATCCTCTATTTCTGTATCGAAGAAATGTCAAAAAATGGTCCAATCACACCCCAACACGTGTGTTTAAAAGTTTGAACAATGAAAAGGAAATTTTATTTGAACTCATGCAACTTCTTTTTACATTAAACTTACTGTATACACCCATATTATTTGTAATTAAACTATCAAAATCCCTCTAAACCTAAATTTATTACCTAAACTACGCTCACAAACCTAATTTATATGTAACTTTATTTTTGAACCCATTTAAAAAATAAAACTCCAAATAAGAGTTTTTCTGGACAATAATTGTCGCTGAGTGGCATTTTCATGAATATGTCCAATATAATTGCCTGCACAATTCATGTTCCCTCTTACCAAACGGGAGAAGACTCTTTAACTAATTGGTGAGTCCATACATTAAAATATAATAAGATGATTAGTTCACCATCAAGTTAATCTATAGAGGTATTAGAAGAAAACAATGGCAAGCTTTCAAAACAAAAAAAAAGTCACGAACAAGAACAAAAAACTAGTCGAGAGATATGGCATGTTTAATCGACCTTTGTCAGTTCTATTTATAGAGGTGCTTTAGTTCCAGTCATCCTTCTTTGTCGACCACGGGAATTGCTTAGGCAATAGAGGAACAATTCGATGGTCAGCAAACTGCGGTTGGTATGGGTGTTCGCAGTAGACACCATGAGGAATAATCCGATTTAGTACCTCAATCGGAGGAGCTTCATGCCCTCAATTTTTCTTGAAATTCATATTGTACTTGATAGTAATTATACAATAGGATAAAAATGATAAATCACATTTAAAGTGTAATATCTCACATCGACCAACAAAGAGGGGGTGATGTGCCTTATATGTACATGCTCACCTCCATATAGCATGAGGTATTTTGGGAGCTCACTGACTTCGGAGTTCATCAGAACTCCAAAGTTAAGCAAGTTCACGCGAGAGCAATTCCAGGATGGGTGACCCATTGGAAGTTCTCATGTGAGTTCCCAAAAGCAAAACCATGAGGGTGTGGTCGGGCCCCAAAGCGAACAATGTTGTGCTACAGCGCAGCCGATTTGGGATGCGACAGAATAATATCAGAGTTACTCTGCCGTGTGATGCAAATGTGACAATTTGGTATCAGAGCCACTCTGCCGTGTGGTGCATGTGTGCCGACGAGGACGTCAGGCCCCTTCCCTAAGGGGGTGGATTGTAACATCACATATCGACCAACGGAGAGGGGGTGATGTGCTTTATATGTATATGCCCACCTCTATATAGGGTGTGGTCGGGGCTGAAAGCAGACAATATTGTGCTACGACGGAGTCGAACCCGGAAGTGGTCGAGCCCAGGCCAGAATGTGACATAAAAATTAAGTTGAGAGTAAATATAGGTTATATGAGTTCAAATAAATTTTTTAAAATAAAAATATACAGTTTGTATTTGTTTGTATTTAAATAGGGCAACGTGCCAAAGCGAAGTGCGAAAGCAAGGATTCCATACTTCATTGTCGTCGCTGAGAATTAAAAACAAGCACTCAGAAAAAGGCATATTCTTCCAGAGAGTCAAGTTTCGACGCCTCCCGTTTCGTTTCGTTCGTTTCGCTTCTTCTTCTTCGTCTTCTCCACGCAAAAAAGCAGAGAGCAATCAGCAGAAGCAGCACCAAGAAGCAGCGAAGATGCATTCGAATCACCTTCTTCTGGAAGAGCCAATCCGGATGGCTTCGATTCTCGAGCCGTCCAAGGCTGTATGCAAACTCAAATCCCTAATCTCTATTTTTTCTTTTTAGTTCAGATTTGATTTCTGAATAGCTTCTATTTGTTTGTTAATGTAATAGTATGGGTAATTTTTTGCAGACTTTTTTCCCCGCAATGACGAAGATTGTGGGTACGCTCGGCCCCAAATCGCGATCCGTGGAGGTTATCGCTTCCTGCCTCAATGCTGGAATGTCTGGTATGCGATTCTAAACTTTTGAATAGAATTTTTATTTATTTTTGGTTGGGTTTTGTTTGATGGATTTGAATGGGGTTGGGTTGGCAGTGGCCCGATTCGACTTCTCGTGGGGCAACCGGGAATATCACCAGGAGACTCTGGAGAATCTCAAGGCCGCTGTTAAGAGTACTAAGAAGCTTTGCGCTGTATGTTTGTCTAATATTTGAAGGAATTTTGATTTCTTGAATTCTTTTGCTTGTCTGTTTGTATGCTAATTGACATGCATGCATGCCTTTGATTTTCAGTTGTAAACAGTTTAATAAATGAAATCTGAGAATCGAGGCATTCATTTTTTGTCTATATATCTTTGTTTTCCACCGAAACCCGATTTCGGGCAATCTTTTGCTTGTTTAGTTCTTGATTTTTGGACTATTTGAGTGTTCCTCAAGTGTATTTTGGACATCATTTTTTGAAACAAATGGAAAAATTGCGTATGAAATGCTAGCGGGACAAATCTTCGTTGTTTAACGTCTGAGTTTGCCATTAAAATGTTTTTTTTGGACAGCATTTTTTGAAACAAATGGAAAAATTGCATATGAAATGCTAGCGGGACAAATCTTTGTTGTTTAACGTCTGAGATTGCCATCAAAATGTTGACTAACTGAATTTTTAACAACTATGATTTTCTCCTTTTTGTGGGATGAGTAAAAGAAGAATAAGTGACTGCTTGCTAATATTTGGCTATTTTTCAGGTTATGTTGGACACTGTGGGTCCTGAGTTGCAAGTCGCCAACAAAACTGGGAATCCTATTGCACTCCTCGGAGATGGACTCGTTGTTCTGACGCCAGATCGCGGACAAGAACCATCCTCAGAGCTGTTGCCCATCAACTTCGATGGATTGGCAAAGGTTTGCCAGCACCTATCATTTTATCATGGCATGCATGACTTGGTTGAATATATAGACAAATTTGATGGATAGGTTGAAAACCTAGTCAATGTTAGGTTTAGGTCGTTGACTACTTATAATGCTGAAATCCTGTGGAGACATCCATAGCTTTAGACATTGCGTTTCACCAATAATATCAGCTTGTAGTAACAATGACTAAAATTGATGAAATTAAACCTTGATTATGGGCTCAATGATGGCCCTTGGTTTGGAGAACATTTCCCACTACTGTTTTCTCTTTGTTGTATATTCCCAGTATATTTCTATTCAGCTGGTAATGCTTGAAATTATGAATATCCTACGACAATAAGTAATTTGAGTGGCACCATCACAGTTTGAATTACGTGTTCATCATATGTGGAAAACGGAACCACTGACCTACTTGTTCTCATGGTGACAGTAGAGATATGAAGCTGCAACTTGTCCAATTATACTTATGACCTGTTGATGCGTATTATCTCTAAATGTCCTTTAAGATATTAGAAACTTGCTTTTTACATCTTAATGAGTTGAATACTGCAAGTTTCTGTTATTATTTTGTTTTAGCTTATGTTATTTATTCATTTTTTTGTAGTAGTCCAGACAGATAAAATCTCCATAATATCACAAGTCAATCTTTAAATTGTTTTTGCAGGCGGTGAAGACAGGAGATACCATTTTTGTTGGTCAGTACCTCTTCACGGGAAGTGAAACGACTTCTGTATGGTTGGAGGTAAAACAAATATAATTGGAGAACTTCCCTGAAGTTCCTTCACCCCTTAAACTGAAAGTTTCCACTGAAGATAATCTTCACCATGGTCCAATTTTTCTGAGTAAATTAGTATATGGAGAAAGCGAAAAGAACTTTACATAATCATGAAGGGAAGTTCAGAGGTCATGCATGGCTGATAGGTTTTATTTTCAATTGATCAGGTTTCTGAAATAAAAGGAGAAGATGTCGTTTGTTCCGTAAAGAATTCTGCAACATTGGCAGGTTCATTGTTCACTTTGCATGCATCTCAAATTCACATTGACCTGCCTACTCTTTCTGATCAAGATAATGAGGTAAGTTATTTGAACTTGCTGCCCTGACTACTTTTAATAGGTTTATATAGAATGAATCAAGTCTCTATTAGTTCATTTTGGCTTGATGTCTTTACCGATTTATTGAGTGCATGAATTCAATTCTTAATTCAGGTTATAAGTAGTTGGGGACTTCAAAACAAAATCGACTTCCTCTCATTGTCATATACGAGGCATGCAGAAGATGTCCGCCATGTAAGTGTTATTCTAAGTTCCATGTCCTTGTATCAAGTCTCAACATCTGAATACTTTATATTATTTCGTCATTTTTGAAGTTGGTTGTGTGAATAACTTGAGTATTGTTAATGGTGTAATGCAGGCTCGTAAGTTCCTTAATAAGTTGGGCGACCTCGGTCAGACACAAATTTTTGCTAAGATTGAGAATATGGAGGTGAGATTCATCTATTTTCAGTTCAGAATCTCAACTTTCTATGACAGTGCTGAGTAATGAATATTTATGTTTCTTTGTTTGTTTATGTGCATTAGGGTTTAACCCATTTTGATGAGATTCTGCAAGAAGCTGATGGCATCATCCTATCCCGTGGGAACCTGGGCATTGATCTCCCACCAGAGAAGGTCATTTTTCTGAACTTTGAAGTTAGAAAACGTCACATTATTTATTTGTTTTAGAAGAAGTGAATAAACTTTTTTTTTTCTTCTACAGGTCTTTTTATTTCAAAAGGCTGCCCTTTACAAGTGTAATATGGCTGGAAAGCCTGCTGTGGTTACTCGTGTTGTGGATAGTATGACTGACAACTTGAGGCCAACCCGTGCTGAAGCAACGGATGTTGCAAATGCTGTATTGGATGGTGCGTCCCTTTTTGACTCAACGCGTTCTTTAGAGACTACTTGTTAAGGCCCATTGAATGGGTTACCTTATTATCTGGTTGCATCTACTATTTTCTTAGATATTCTCTTGTATTGTTTGTTACTGTTTGCCATTATTTGCAAGGGTTCTGTTGACTGGAAAAATTTGTTCTTTGTTCCCAACTTAATTGTCTTGTGGGTGCAGGAAGTGATGCAATTCTTCTGGGAGCCGAGACTCTTCGTGGTTTGTACCCTGTTGATACGATCTCCACTGTTGGTAGAATTTGTGCTGAGGTAATCTTTCACTTGTAATTTTATTCATTCTTTGTTTAGTAACTTTTTATATCAATGCTTATCATTTTAGTATTGAGGGCGATTATCTGCTGGACATGTCATTAAATTGGCTTATCGCAAATGCTCTCAAAACCACATTTTATGTTTCATTTGCTTTACAAGGATAGTTTTTCCTAATTTTAATCCGTGCAGGCAGAGAAGGTTTTCAACCAAGACTTGTATTTTAAGAGGACTGTCAAATATGTTGGAGAGCCAATGACACACTTGGAATCTATTGCATCCTCTGCGGTATCATGTTAATATGTTGCTATTTTACGTTGCTTCCTATTGTAGTTAGCATTCTGGTTGAAATTATTGCACGATTTTGTTTGGTACTTGAATTGCCAATGTCATCACTGTCCAGGTACGAGCAGCGATTAAGGTGAAGGCATCTGTTATTATTTGCTTCACTTCTTCAGGAAGGGCTGCGAGGTGTGTATTTGGTATCCTTGGAAATGCAAAGTTATCTGTTTGTAATTAATTTATTCTGATGGGCCCATTTGGCATCACTAAAACGATCAATTTATGCTTCTTTATATGGGCGAATGTCCTCAATTTTTACAAGTCAATTCATATTCTGCAGATTGATTGCGAAGTATCGACCCACAATGCCAGTTCTTTCAGTTGTCGTTCCCCGGCTCAAGACAAATCAGCTTAAGTGGAGCTTTACTGGAGCCTTTGAGGTGTGCCCTTGACTCCGAGTTGTTGATTAACTTCTAGCTCAATTACTGTTGTGAAGTTTATAACAAGTCATGCTAATTTCTGGTTCTTTTTCCTAAACTTATTTGGAAGTGCATTTACATATGCATAGTTTGATGGATAGAAGATTGTTATCCGTTCTTGTGAGATTGAAATGTCTTGATGCTATGCAAAAGTTCAAGAAAAATCAGGATGTGTACCAGTTTAATCACGAAGTTGCTAAACTTGAGTCATAAATTTTTTTAGATCTAATACAGAATTTAAACTTCATGTCAAAATCCAGGTCTATACTTTTAGTGATCTCGTTGTGAATTTACTCTATTATGCTTTATGGGAACGCCATTGTTAAGAATTCAATAAATTGTAGCTGTAATATGGCCAATTAGGATCGCGCATGATCAGATTTAGTCCTAATACGGGGTATGCTCAATTTAAAGCTCGTTAAGAAGTCTGCATCTTAAAAGATGCATATTGCTTTTACTTGTTCTTGTATTGTTTGTTCTCTTATCATTTTAATCTGTTAACGAATTTTTCTAACTTCTTTTTATCAACAACGTACCAATTTGCAGGCAAGGCAATCGCTTTTAGTCAGGGGTCTGTACCCTATGCTTGCTGATCCTCGACATCCTGTAAGTATCTTATTCCAGTAAATTGTGGAGGTCAAATGTAAATTTAAGGTGCACGTATGCTTCGATCGATCATCTTTCACTCAATTTGTTGTCCCGTCTATGATTTTGCAGGCCGAGTCTACCAGTGCAACAAACGAGTCAGTTCTGAAGGTTGCCCTTGATCATGGAAAGGCATCCGGAGTCGTAAAGTCACACGATCGAGTAGTCGTTTGCCAGAAAGTTGGTGATACCTCTGTGGTCAAGATTATAGAGCTTGAAGATTAGAATTCTTGTTTACCCTCATTTTGAAGCATAATTTCCTCTCCTTTTCTTTTCTCGTCGGGAAATGGACGAATCCCATATCGCCGGCAAGGTTTATATCCCCGCCGGTTTTGGAGGCTTGGTAGTTGTTTGGACTTTGTACGAAAGGATTATTACACCGAGGCACACTCCATCCCATTTTGTCGAAGTCGATCAAGTCTCCAATAAAGATGGTTTTTTTGTTTGTGATATTTATTTCGTTAATTTCAACTGAGAGATTGCTTAAATTGAATGTTTCAACCGTAACACGACACGGATAAAAAAGTAAGACTGATTATTGGCACGTGATTAAGGTTTTAAAAGACGTTAAAGTTTTAGTCGGACAACAGGTTAAGAGCCTATAGCCAAGGAGGGGCTAATCAAGGCAGTAGTCAGCGCAGACGAAATTTTGCTGCATCCTTTCCTTTGGCTGCTTATCGAAATTGTCCGAGCCGTCGCCTATATATTAAATGTATCATCGCCACACATTCCCTTTGCTACAAGTAAATCGCCCTGTATCCAAAATACACGAGAAACACTTACAAAAACACACGTGGGAATCTCATCTTTCTCATCTCAACCGAAATATAACTTACAGCTTTGAAACGGTTTCGGTTTCAAAACCGAACCGCGGCAAATAAAACGGTTTGGTTTCGGTTTTGGGTTTTCAAAATCGCACCGAAACCAAAACCAAAACCACACCATATAATAAATAAATGTTAATATGTTATATTTTAAACTTTTAATTACTTCAACTAGGTTATAGATTTTGTTTGTGCAGGTTTTTGGTGCAGTTTAGCTGCTGTTTTTTGTACAGTTTTGTGCAGTTTTGGTGCAGTTTAGCCGCTGTTTTTTGCTGCAGTTTCAGTGCAGTTTTTGGTGTTGTTTTGCTGCTGTTTATCTGTGTTTTTTATGCAGTTTTGGCTGCATTTTTTTGGCAGTTTTGCTGCTGTTTTTTGCTGCACCGTTGTTGCTGTTTTTGCTGCATATTCATTAATTAATATACAAAGAAAATAAGACCGTCTTATGCATAAATATGTGTATATTTTAAATTGTACATTTTTTTCTCAAAAACTAAACCGAAACGGTTTGAAACCGCACCGAACCGAACCAAGCGGTTTGGTTTCATTTCGGTTTTGGGCAAAAAGTTTCGGTTTCGGTTGTGCTTCGAACCGCACCGCGCCCACCCCATTACAACTATCCCGTCAGCGAAGATGGATCGCTTCTCTTGTTTGAAGAATTCTGTTGCTGCTGCTGCTGGTGATGAAGCTCCAGCTCCTTGCGGCGCACGAGCAACAGCATCCTCTCGTTCTCCAGCCGCCTTCTCTCGTTCTCCAGCTTGGCTCTCTCCATATCCCTTTCCTTCTTCCCACTGTACTTGATCCACTTTAGCCTCTGCTTCTCCAGCTCGAAGGCTTGGTACTGGTAGCTCACTTGCTGTTCCTCCAATTGTATCAGCCTTGTTTTCACCCACTGCTGCTTCTCCCACGGGGTCTTCGTCACATCTTGCATCACAACCCTCATCTCGCAGCTCAATTGCTGCATTAATTGGCTCGATGAGGAGGACCCCGCGCGGCACCCTTCCTTTCTTGCCATTTTCCGCGGCGCTCTTTCATCGTTGTTGTCATCATCATCTTCGTGATTTCCATGCCCAATTTGACCTCTACAACCACCTCCAACCACCTCGTCTTCCTCTTCATCGTCTTCGTCCTCAGAATCATCATCCTCGTCGTCTTCATCTTCGTCCTCGCCGCCACTTCCTCCGATTACCATTTTGGATCCCTCAGTTTCTGACCTTCCTGAATTGGCAACCGCTTGGGCATTTTCTGATGAATGAAAGCACCTCTGCTGCTGCTGCTGCGCTGGAATCTCAGACGGCTCTGTGGCCGTCTCCGGCGGGGAGTTATGCGCACCATTCGACGCGCCACCAACAGTTCCATGACCACAACTGTTATGATAAGCACACATTTCTCTGAAAAACAGGTGCTTCGAATTCAACAATTTACGAACTTCTTCCTTCATCTTTGGTGCCAAATCCATCTTTTCCAACAAGCCCTGATTCTCCACAACCCGGCAGGCCGTCCCCCTTCCAAGAATATCATTGACCCTCTTATACCTCTTGTTCAAGTCATTGAACTTATCCTCACACTGCTGAGGAGACACATAGAAACCCTTCTCCATCATAGCCCGGGACACCGATTTCCACTTCCCTTTCTTCTGCAGCAATCCACCAGCAGGCTTCTTCTTGCCCGTAGGATCAGGGCCATCGGACGCCTCATCACCAATGTAAAACACAGCCATGATCAGAAGCCTCACCATGGTGTCGGTCCACTTCATTCTCTGCCACGGCGATATCTTCCTCTTGTCATCAGCACCGAAACCGGGTTCGTCATCGTCACTCAGGGCAATCTGCTTGGATTTGGGGGCAAATGGGTAGCTCTGTTTCACAGATTGGTGAGGGTTTTGGTGGGGGTCAGGCTCATGGTGGGGGGCATAGGGAACCATTTGGGGTTGGTGCATAGGGTTGTGAGGATTTTGGGGATTTGGGGGGTTTTGGGGATTTTGGTGCAAAGGCATTTCCAGGCCAAGCATTCCAGAAAACAGCCCATTTGCTTCCATTCCAAAATCTAATAAACTGCTCTTATTCTAACAATTGCACAAAAGATTAAATTTGAGACGAAAACCAAGAGCCCAGTTGAAACAAATGTTCTAATCTAATTTCCCCACTAAATATATCTTTCAATCGATTTTACAAGGAGAAAACTCATGCGCTGAACAAAACCCAGAACAAAAAAAAAAAAAAAAAAAAGAGAAAATTACCCAATAATTGAAACCAAATTTGGACCAAAACCCAGAAAAGAAAACTGCCAAAAAGTACCAGAATCTGAGAGATTGGAACCGACTAGTTACATCAACATGTCGAGGGGCACATCACGGATGGAAAGGATTGAGAGCAATTGGTCAGCTTTTGCAGAAATGTGTGGCAGAAGCAGAAGATAACGTAGAGAGAGAAGTGAGGAGAGAGAGAGGTTTGGTGGCGGTGGTGGTGGAATAGATTGTGTGACATATTCAATGGAGAAGCGGTATGAGCTATATACAGAGAGCGGAGCAGCCGGTTTTAGTTTGGCAGGTTTTGTATGTGCAGAAGACAGCAGAAAACTGCCCATGGTTTTGCCTGCCTCTGCTTTGGAATGGAAAACCCACAGGTTTCGTTTCTTTTATCAATCTATTAAGACTAGAGAGAGAGAGAGGAGAGAGAGAGAGTGAGTGAATTACGTTTGTGCTATATATGGGTTAATTTGATATGGGCATGCCACGTACATTAGGTTGGTATTTTACTTTATTTTGATGTTGCAATAAATTAGTAGCCTAGTTAGTGAATATGCTTGTCTTGTGCAACTTTTAAATGGTGCTAGGCTGTAATAGATGCGGGAGGGGTCTAGCGCTTAAGCGTTTAGACAAAGTCTAAGAGGGATTTAGGCGGTTTTTTAATTTTAATTAAATTTATTATATAACATGTAAATAAAGGTTTATTTATTTTTTAAAAATTTATAATTGTGTTGAGATATATAAATTGTAAAATAAAATGACATATAAATTATAAAGTATTATAACATATTGAAAACATGAGTACCAAACATATAGTGAGTGTTCATTCAAGTATTCAACAAGATTCTTATAGTCTATTGTAAAAATAAAATGATTTTATTTTGTTTAAGTGGGAGTTGCGATCTAGGCGAGTACTTAGGCAGGTTAGCCGGGTCTAGGCGCCCTTCCATAATTTTCAAAT
This sequence comes from Crataegus laevigata, assembly GCA_963580275.1. Classification (NCBI taxonomy): domain Eukaryota; kingdom Viridiplantae; phylum Streptophyta; class Magnoliopsida; order Rosales; family Rosaceae; genus Crataegus; species Crataegus laevigata. The sequence continues at coordinate 16,655,557 of OY756953.1, read as the reverse complement.
GCTTAGGAATTAATCGGGACGGTGGCCAGCCGCCTAACACTATGCGAGGATTTTCAGGATAGTGGTAATGTGGCAGTCTAAATAAATAGTACCAAAACATAATACAACTGCCAAATTTCCAATAATCTTTTAATTTGTCAAATAATATAGTTTAACGATGGTTTATTATAAAGAAGTTTATCTTGTAATTGAATGTATATTCTTTTGACATTTTTTTTCTTACACGTATTTTCGTGTAATAAGAAAGTCACAAAAAATATTCAATCAAAATAGGTAAAAGTCTTTCTTTATAAAGGACCAAATAAATCTTGCTTTGGCCAATACACAACCAACATTGGTTCTCGCTCTATTTGTCACTTTTGATTCAATGTTTGGAGCTCCAAGGGCATGGAAGCTATTGGATAGTGTCCACCAATACAAAGCTATGTCTCTCTTTGAGATGCCAAGAGGATGTCGAGTCGTGGCACAATTATATCGTTTCAGTTTGATAGTATATTTTAGGGTAAATTACATAAAATTACTTCAATTATTGGGTCATTAACAGTTTCATACCTCATCTTTAAATTTTTTTAATGTCATACCTTACCTTCAAATTTTGTTGCAATGTCATACCTTCCGTCAGTTGTTCGTCAATTCCTCTGTTAAATGCTGACGTGACACACTTTATATTAAAAATTAATAAAATACTATTAAAAACTTAAAAAAAATCATTTTTTTTCTTTCATTCCTTCTTCTTCTTCTTCTTCTTCTTCTTCTTCTTCTTGAACTTTTAATTGTAGTTTTTTACCACCTAAACTCTCTTAGTTGTTGGAATCTACTACCTACCTTTACTTTCCATCCATCTTGCCATTAAAGCATGTCACTTGAGTGGGATATTTTCGTCAATTAACTTCATAGGGCTGGTTAGAATAAAATAGCTCATAAATAAAACTGTCCATGTCAATAAGACACCAAAATTGGACGCATAAATACATATAGCAAAGCTACAAAAAGGAACTTAAATAAATTGTAATTACAGATTGCAATCACCTTCATTTTAACCTCTAATAAATTTAACAGAAAAGGAACTCAAATGATAACAAATCACAATGAAATTCATGTCTTCACTTTAACCTCAAATGAAAAAATCACAACAAACCCAACAAATTTGTTAATTTGACAAACCAAGTTACGAAACTAAACCCTAACTATAAATCAAAGAAAGATTTCATATTTACCATAATTTGGGGCTTCTCCAGCACATATGAACTGATTATCCTCCATCCCTCTTTACTTGAAGCCAAAATAGATGCCACCAATCAATTTTTTCTTCAATTCTTCAACAATCCTTGCCAAAATCAAACATAGTTGTTTTCCTTTCTCTCTATGAAACCCTTCGTATCCTGCCACAACAAAGACCCTCCCTCCGGATGCTGGTTTATCAGTTTCTCTCATATAAAGTGATTTGAGGAAATTTAGAAAGTTAATTGATAAAAATGCCCCCACAAGTGATACGTTAATAGCAAAATGGATGGAACGTAACGGTAGTGGTAAATTCTAACTATTGACAAAGTTCAGGTGGTAAAAATACAAAATTGAAAGTTTTGGTGGTATTTTCCCACGTGCTTTCAAGTTCAGGTGGTACTTGTGCAAAATTCCCTTTTCTTTAATAGAGTTCTTTCTTTTATTTTTCATATCTGTGTGCCAGATCTCTTCTAGTTTGATGATGAAATTTCGAGGACAAAATTTTCTTAAGATGGTGGATTGTCACAGCACGTCCCAAAAATTATCCTATTTTAATTCTTAGAGGCATGAAATGACCAAAATGCCCTTAGAAAGGGAAAGTGTTGACTTCGGTTAGCCTTTTGGTTGTGATACGTATGATCTATCGAATTAGTATTTTCTCATAATACTCAATTATATGAATGTGTGGGCTCAAGCGAAACAAATTCGAAGTTCTAACGAAGGTTATGCAAAACTTTGAGGTTCAAAGGTATAATTGTAATTTCACTAGTTTCTAAGCACTTATAGTATTCTATTATTTTCATGTCTTGTTTTGGGGGTCATGGGATCCATTGTCTTTCTCATTGTCACCCACTCACATTCTCTCCTCTTTTTTCCTTGTGCACTGACCTTCTATTTGCTATCATTTTCTCTCATCTTTTCTTCCTAATCTCTCCCCTTTCATTTTTGTTTCCCGAGAATCAAGCACCCATGGCAGCGGCTATTCGGTGAAGTAGGCCACCCAACCGCCATAACCACGATCCATTCCTTGCCATGAACTTGGCGTTGGTCCCCGTTACCTGAAATTCAAACCCCAAACAACGATTCAAAGAGCTTCGATGATGAGCTATCTTCCTGGTGACTTTCCCCCGTTCCTAATGAAGGTAAGTCTTCCAATCATAACCATTAGATTTTAGCCAAACGCCAAAACCAAGGGCCAACAAGGAGATTTCGGCCAAATGCCATTGAATCGAGCCACGAGACCACAACCATTGTGTTTGTGGTAAGATGTGGAGAAAAATGAAGGAAAATATTTGAAAAACTAAGTTCACTCAGCAACACAATGCATGCATTTAATGATTAATGGCAGAAGCATGCTCATATGCACTTTAGAACAAAACTTAAGCCATGAACTTCAAAGCCTAGTAGTGGTGGTGAATAATGCTCTTGATCATATTGTTTAGTTTGATAGTTTATTCATGTGTACTATCCAATGTGATTCTCTTATCTATATGATTAGGAACAACTTCCTAAATCTCATTTATACTCTGGCTAAAGATTCTTAATCATGTCATAAAGTATTCTCTCTTAACAGTTTGAAGGTTAGAGATCCCTTGTTATGCATTCACCTCACCCGCCTCCATGGTTAATGGCTTAACCCCAACTATGTCGTGGACACCCTCTGATGGAGTGCATTTGACATAGTCAATGATCAAGAACTTAACCACAAGACAACTATGATGCTTCAGATCAAATGCTTACTTTGCATGTAACAACCCGTCCCCAGTTTTTGTAATTTTAAAACATGAATTTACGAAAATGCCTTTCGAGGCAAAAATGTTGACTTTTGTTGACCGCCTTGTCGTGTCGCGTAAGATCCATTTTCTTAGCATATCCTTGTAGTACTCGTCGCTACAAGTGTGTGGGCGTAAGCAGAATTGAATTTGGAGTTACGATGAATGTTTTACAAAACTATGAAGTCAATGGGCAAAATAGTCATTCCACTATTCTAGATATTAGGGTTTAGATGTTTTATTATTTAATTTAGTATTGACGAGATTTATGGATTTGCCTTCGGGCAGCGATAGCACCATTATCGAGCATGGTTTTACACATACATGTTTTACAAAAGTTTCCATGGCATGCTAGAGTTCTAAGAAAAACCTATCATGTAGTATTATGTGTTTTCAAAACAGGGGGTTAGTATGTTCATAAAGAAAATGGTTTTCTTATTATTAGTATTATTATTATTATTATTATCAACTCCGGTCCACTCACATTTTCTATTTTGCGCCCCTCAAGATTTAGATTGGAGGCACACAATCCTGGTGTCAGGGCACTCTAGCTTGGGCACCTTCGAGTCTTCTCAAGGTAGGACCCACCCCTTGGTTCGTAACTTTTTATAATAATTCTTGATTAGATGTATGCTCTGAACACGATTTTACTTTGGTTTAATTCGTTCTAATTACGTATTCTTCATTGTATGCATGTTTAAAATGTCTTTGTCACCCTCGGGTGTCGGTCAACACGTGCCTCTCCTGGTATTTAGGGATATCGAGATCGGGGCGTGTCAGTTTGGTATCAGAGCATGCTTGTTCAGAGCATACTTAAGATCTTCTCCTACTCTAGTAGTGTGTCAGCCTTGATATCATTTGGATGCCATGGCTTTTGTTTATTGATGTTCTTTGGCATGGTTGTGCAACCATCATTTTGCCTGAATAGTCACATCCTATTTGAAGTATGAGAAATTTGTGTCGAGATTGTGCCTCAAGTTTGACGTAATAGGTTATGAATGACTCCAACATCAGACCGATACTCTACGACATGTGTTCATCTGGAATTGAGGGCAGAGGAAAACCTGTTGAGAGGTTGCTTAAAACATCTGAAGTTCGTGTTAGAGAAAATTAAGGGAACACCAATTGTATGCAAAGTTTGCAGGTATCCGTGGTGTAAACCAAATCAATTTCTTCAGGCTTACTGTTTCCCTTGAGGGAATTTATATGGACCCTCAAGAAATTTCTCAGTGATTGTAGTACCGATAATACCCTTGTCTACTCCAATCATGAGGTCAGTTTATTAAACATCAATAGCCAACGTTATACCAATTTCCTCAAATGTTAACCTTACTTAGAGTTCATACTTTCCTTGGGAGATGTGAGCGTAGTAGAAGATATCCTTACCAAATCCAAGGTTGTGACAATTGAAAATCGAAATCCTCTCGAGAGTAGTGAATTACAAAATACCATTGGTCATGTCAGTTCTATCGATAGTTATCAACGATTCTGACTATAGTTTTATTTCCATTTCTTTTAGCTAGGAACAAGTTGGTGAAGGAAAATTTATGTCCTAGTTAAGAACATTAAAGAACATTTGAATACATATGCATAATATTAACAAATTAAATTAAACATGCATCCAAAATCAATTCATAAAACCCATGACTTTCAAAGCCTAGTAGATGGTGAACCATGACTCTTTAACAACATTAAAGATATTAAGGATTTAGAGAATATTACCCTTGAAGCTCATCCTTGATTACACAAGGGATTCACCCAAGTGGAGGGCCTTCAAGTCACCTCCTTGCTTCTTTGAGGATTGGTTCTCCAAAACATCAAAAGTTTGATGTCTCCAAGTCTCTACACCAAAGATGAATTAGTGAAGATAAAATGGATGACTTAGGGAAGAAGAGATTGCTAGATGTCTTCCCCTTAAGTGGTCGGCCTCCTATAGAAAAATAGAGAGAAGATGTTTTCCCAAATTTCTATTAGAAAACCCTCAATGAAACAAAGCTATAATGTTATATTTATACTTCATTTCTAGTGAGTGGCAAACTTGTAAATAACACAAGTTTGCCTACCCTCACCCTTATGGCCGGCCTTGTCTTTGTTATTGGGCTAATTGCCCATTTTGTCTTAGTTGTCATACAACTTAAACATAATGGGCCTTGTGGACCAAAACGCTTTTGGGCCCCGAAACCCAAAACTAACTTAGAAGCCCAATACGAACGTTTCGTATAATTAATTAACTAATTAATTAATTTTGACCATTCTTCAATTAACTATTTAATTGCTTATCCATTTCATTTAATTACTTCACTTTCATCTTTACTCGGTGTACGATCCATTAGGTTCCAATTGGCGAGGCAGTGGGCGATGTTACTCTTAACTATCGATTGTGAATTGAAATCACATTTCAATTCTCCCTTAAGATTAGTGTTTGCCAATCTTTAGGGCTACCACAAACCATGAGTGACACCTAGCAGCATGTCATGGTTACCCAAGCTAAGTAGAAGTGGTTGGAGAACCTATCCAGTTACAATTACAATGCAATACGGTCCTTCTCTAATACAATACTCTTAATCACATCGTTTAAGTGATAGTTTGTTTCATGTCTACTATCCAATGTGATACTTCTCTATATGATTCGTTTGAATAAGATTTGGAACAAACTTCCTTAGTCATATTCATATGCTTTGGCCAAAGACTCTCGAATCATATCTTAGAGTATTATCCTTCCATAAGGTTAGAGATCCCTTGTTGTACATTCATATATCTACATGACTAGATAGCTTGACCCCAACCATGCCGTGGACATTCCAAAGGAACGCCATTTGACACAATCAAAGATCAAGGACCTAACCATTAGACATCAATGATGCCTCAGGTCAAAGGACTACTTTGCATATTGTAACCATGAGTTCTTACATGACATGTATGTTTGAACTCTCTCTTGATCGTAGTTCAGTGTACTTGATTACTCTTTCAAGCACCTATGTGTTTGTCTTAGTGTCCAACACTAAATGACTTGAGACTTGTCATATCCACGCTTGAGTCGACATAACACATACTAACCTTAGCGGATTGTCAATGCCCAATTGGCAACCCTATGGCTAGGAACGTTTTAGGAATGAGCATAAGAGAAAGGTCTCGTAAATCTAACTTACTTAGATCACTTATCTCTTAGATCAAATACATTCCTTGGATTCCCTCATTGATTAAACACAAGATACAATAAACAGTGATTAACAATAAGCTTTGCCCTCTATTAAACATTTATAAGTTTAATACAATAAGTATTCCAAAAAAGCTATTACATCAAATGAGTGGCTTTGTGGGCATACTTCCAACAGTTGGTTATGTTCGAAATGTTGTCTCACCCTACCATTGTTCTTACACCCTTCGATGACACCAATAAAATTCAAATCCGACGATGATGTTTACTGAATGATTTACTGTGCGCTGATGCAGCATGATCAAGTAACGCGTATGTCTTTCGACATTGCATGAAGTGAATCGTCCTAACTACGGCCTTTTATCAATGGCTACCACCCTTACTTGGAAACTTAATGACACCCTTATGTGGAAACTTTGGTAATGATTCAATGTCTGTCGACCATCTTACTTTGTGTACTATCAATCAATTCGTGAGGCCTATACCTTGAACCATTTGGATGAATTCCTCATTTTTTGAATCTTTTAGACTCTCTAATATTTTGGTTTGCATCGGCTTTGTTCATAATCTTAGTTTCACCTCCTGCTACTAAAATATATCTTAGTTAATCTCGGGTTACCCTACTACTCTTCGTATTTTTCTAAAGTAGACATATTGTACATGAGGACCACTCAGGCGTCGAAGTTTTTAATTGAAATTGTCAGTTCTTCAATTTCTCAATCAGCATTCTATCGAGCGAATATACACTATTGGTGATTTAATATTCTTGAAGCTACCATTGAAACGAATTGTGTGCATTTTTAAGCCGTGGAAAAAGCTAAATTTTCGTTCGTCAGTTTTCATTAGACTATCGTTCAACCTCGCAAACTTCTTGGTTATATTTTCACTCGAAATGAGCTAAGTTCTCTGGTGATAGTGATTAATAGAGTATGTCAATATCTAAGACTGCACCATCGCATACCGCTCTAATGGTACAAACATCGTTGCTAATTTCCTCATTAGAAAGACATATCGATACCTGAACATTCTTCAAACAGTTCTATTTCCACCTTATGCGGAACTTTCGATTACTTTTGCGACATGACTCTCAATCATCAGGAAATTGAGTTAGCCAAATTTTCAAATTTGATCATTTCAAGTTATTGCTATCCAATCAAGCTAAGTATTTACATGCATTCAAGCAACAGAGTTGCATATTTAATCTATATATTTTGTATTCTAGATTTAATGGACTTGTTTTGACTCTCAAATTCTTGAGTGTTCTTGTAGCCTTCTCGACTTGATTTCTCGCTTAATCTGTAAGGAATTCATGATGGATCGGCTTAGATGAAATGTGAGCTCAATTTCATATAGATTCTAACTGGAACATTAGGAGTATAACCTTTTCACAAGCTTATCAGACTTACCAGGAAGAATTCTAAGTAGTCTTGAGGATTGAGCCGTCTTTTAGTAAAGAATTGGGGAAGGTAGAAATGCAGGTTCCAAGCCTAGTGATCGTATGACCGGTTTCTATGAATGGTTAAAGCGACAACCGTTATTTGAAGGATGTGGTCCAAGTGATATTTCATATAGATTTCAAATTTTGTACCCCTTGATTAGGAGATCGACAATAGTGGTGAGTCACGAAAGAAATGCTTTACGACATGTGTTCGCCTCTACGCATCTTTAGACTAATTCACTCCAGGACTTATATTTCATGTGTACGTGGATGCTGAAGCACTTCTAGCAGCTCTGATTGGTACACTTAGGAGTAGTGCGAGAGCGCGATTGAGGCGTAAATCAAACAATTCACGCACGTTTTCACTAAGGAGCAAAATGGTAATTGTAGCACCTACAGAAACTTCTCATTTGATTACCGAGACAACAATGAGTTATCGGCATTACTGGCTGCAGACTGTATTATCGATGGCTTGGTTGTTGGGTTCGCTAAGCAAGTGGGCAAGTCAACCCGTCTACGACAAAAGTTATTGATGAGCTATCGTTTAGACTTAACTCAAGACACCCAAATTCTCAAGAGTGCGTGGAATGATTGATGTTTGGGCAAGGTCCATTTTCATTTTTAGTTCTAATTTTTAGTGCAAATTTTTTTAAACTACATTATTTATTTATATACATATTTTTGCTATTTCAAAATTTGGATGAGTTATTTGCAGTTTCGATTTTAAACTCAGTACAAGTATATGAATTATGCGTTTTTATATATACCTATTTTTGACATTATCATATTAGATGCATATATTTTTGACCTTATGTTATTACATAACTATATGTATTTTCAACTTTATAGTTATTATTATACAATACTATATTATTGAGGAAGGAAGAAGGTATGAGCTTGGAGGCATGAACGAGAAATCCTTGCAATCCGATCGTGACGGAATGACATTTTCTTTTATGCAGCCGCTCTAACTTGATTTCTTCCTTGTATATATATACATATTTTTCCCTATTTTCGAGTATTTTACTTATAAAAAGTTATTTCAAATTTTAGGGACGAAATTTTCTTAAAGGTGGTAGATTGTAACAACTTGTCCCCAGTTCTTATGGTTTTTATAATTTTAAAACATGAATTTACAAAAATGTCCTTCGAGGCAAAAATGTTGATTTTGTTGATCGCCTTGTTGTGTCACGTAAGATATGTTTTTCTTAGCATAGCCTTGCAATACTCGTCGCTACGAGCGTGTGGGTGCAAGCGAAATTGGATTTGGAGTTACAATGAACGTTTTACAGAACTACGAAGTCTAAGGCTGGTTCGGTATGGGATACCGAACCGAAACTAGTATCCCGAATCCCAAACCGAAATTTTTATGGATGGAAATTCAAAAACCAATCCCAAACCAAATTTTCGGGAATCTCAAAATATTTTCGGGATTTCTGGACAAATCGAAAATCCCAAATTGAAATACGAAATATTTGGTAGATTTTTTACTCATCGGAGACAAAATTATGATGGGAAAACATATACAAAGCTCATCTCAACCGTATGATCACTCACCAGAAAATTAGTTTGAGTGCTCTCAACTACTTTCCTACTAAATTCTTGGTTCTCCAAATTTCACAAGCCAATCTGGAGAGAGAGAGAGAGAGAGAGAGAGAGAGAGAGAGAGAGAGAGAGAGAGTGTGTGTGTGTGTGTGTGTGAACAATCCCAAAGAGTCTAAAGCAGTACACAAGAAAAATGGATATTGAAGAAATTAGGGATGGATTCGGTTCAAATCGGTTCGGTTTTTCACCAAAACCGAAACTGAACTCAAATTTCGGTTCGGTTTCGGTTTTTTTTTTTCCACATCACAGTTGGGTTAAAAAAAACAGAGTATACACATGGTTAATCCTTGATTTGGTTCCTGAGAAATTGGGTTTAAAAAATAATGATATTTTAAATTCTCTTTTTTCTCGGTATTATTTATTTAATTATTTGTTTTGGGTATTATTATTTTTTTCACATCAAGCAAACAAAAAAAATATACACAGGGTTAATCCTTGTTTGGTTCTTGAGAAAATATCAAAGAAAGTCCTAAAAATTTTTAGCAGAATAGATCACTAAAACATTACATGATTATTAATAAGAGACAAACAAAGCAGTAAAACCCAAATCACAAACAACCATCAAATCCAATGGTATATTTAGTTTTCTAAGAGAATGCAGTGAAAGTTCCAGTCTTTTACAAAGTCAAGCAACAAAAAATGAAATTTAAGATGTTTAACTCTCGCTCTCTCTCTCCCCCCCCCTCTCCCTCAATTTTTACCCAGCAGAGATATGAAAGTAAATGGACTGGAGTGCAGAGAGAGAAGTTGTACAAGCAGATTTGATTACTCTGTGATTATTACCCCAAATCACTCATAATTTCAATTCAAACAATAAAAACACAAACAAAGAAGAATATAATTGATCAAAAGACAAATGGAAAGCAATTAGTTTAGTGATGAAACAAACAAACCATAAAAAATTAGAAGTAAAATTGGAGTGTGAGAAAAATGAGAAAATGGTAGTATGTATTTGGCAACAAATTGGGCTTACAAATTGGGTTTAAAAAATAATACCCAAAACAAATAATACCCAATTTGGCAACAAATTGGGCTTTCAATTCGGTTCGAAAAAAAAACACCTTGTTACAAGTGGTACGTAATATGATACTCATAAGTAATGTATATGAGTCAACCATGTACGGTGCATTGCACCATCCAACAAATATACATCTGATGGAGCTAAACCCCTTCATTAGACTTGTGCAGCTGCATGTAATGGTTAGGGCTGGAATCTAGACTTGTGGTAATTTGGACTTGTGAAGTCATCTATTTTGGTTCATTATTGTGTCAGATTTCTTGAGGACCGGGTAAAGACAAAGAATAACAGGAAAACAAGTTTGCCACTAATTAACGTGATCATGCAGACTAAGCCTTGGGGAAAAATGTAGATTACCTTCCACTTGCAGACAAAGGTTTCTTTGAGCTTTCTAACTCCATTTCTGATTTCAAAACGTATCTCCCTGGAGCTTGGTAATTAGCAATCTGATGTCAAAATTGAATGAGAAGATATAATATCACTTAATGTTATTCGAATAATAGCATCAAGGATTTTTGTGACTTACCTTCTTAATAATAGGCTTAATTTTCTTTATAGAGTTGGGATATAAATCTGCTATAGCGTTCTCTAAATCCTATTAAAAAAAGCAAGATTGAGAGAGATAAGTCGCAGGAGAAGAAAACAAGACATTGTATGAATTTATAACACAGTTGGATACTGTAGAATTCCAGCTACTTGTAATGTTTTCCATATTACTCAAGAGCTCTGCTTCTTCTTCTTCCTCCTCTTCCTCTCTCTCTCTCTCTCTCTCTCTCTCTCTGGTATATCAGTTTAAGATTACACTTCTAACATGGGAACGACTCAAGATATGCAACCCCATATCGAAGGTAAGTTAGATTTCCATATGTACACAAAGATTTTCTGCATAAATTCCGAAAATTATTTCGATGGTTTTTTCCCTTTATATTTGTTAATTATCTAGCAGTAGAATTATACCGCATATCTGCAATGGAGGAACGAAAAATCATATGGATGGCAACACTAGTGCAATTCATAGGGTTTCCGATCCTAATTCCTTACCACTGCAACTTATCATCCAAAAAGATCGCCTAACCTAATGGTAAACATAAAAATAGAAATTAAATTAGGGCTGGAATCATGAACATCTAATCCAAAACATGAATAAATTTCACAAACCCTAATCTAGAATTCGAACCCTAAATTAATCCAAAATTTACCTGATTTGGGGGAGAATCGGTGCACAGTGCACTGGATGAAGAAGACTCTTAGAGAGGAAAGGGCTCGGTGGCTGAGGGAGGGAGGGTGCGGTGGTGGGCTGGTAATTGGGACTGGCCGGAGTTGAGCTTCAAATTTGAGACAGAGAGGAGAGGGTTCGATGGCTGAGGGAGGGAGAGAGGGTGCGCGGCTTCAATTGAAATGAATGGAGAGAACTCAGAGAAGGCCCTAACAATGAATAGACCACACAGATCAATTTGAAACAATTCAATGCTTGAAATTAATTCTAATTATAATTAAATATATATAAATTATATATATATTAATAATAATTAATAAAATATATTTTCGGTTCGGTAAGAGATTCCCGAAATATATTTTCAGGATTGTTTCAGGATAGCATTCCAAAAATTTCGAGAATTTTACTTTGGGAAATTTTTGGTTTGGAATCAGGATTTTTTCGATTCGGTTCGGGAATTTTGGGAATTTTTTCCATCCTTAACAAAGTCAAGGCGTAAAATAGTCATTCCGCTATTCTAGATATTAGGGTTTAGATATTTTATTATTTAATTAATTTCTGTCACGTGGGTCCCCACACCCCACTTCTCCTTCTGCCATGTTTCCCATCTCCCTAATCTTTTGGAACTTTCTCCTTCTCATTTCTCTCCCGTGACGCTCCATCCCTCTCACCATTCTCTCATTCTCTTCGAGCACCCCACCACCCACCCTTGCGATGCACCACAAAACTACCAACATTCTTTTTTTTCTGTTCTCCCTCATCCCTCTTAGACTCTCTTTGCAAATGAAGAGGCCGAGACCACCACCACCATTAGAGTTTGTCGACGAATCTGGCGAGTTCTACCACCTTCGATTAGGTAAGCCTAGGAGTCACTCTTCTTTGTCTTAATGTGACGTGTGAGTTCGATTGCTCAGTTGTTGATTCGTTGTTATGAAGGATCGGCTTGAGAAGAATTTCCTAATTTTTGGCGAGCCATCCATAAGCTACAGATGCAGTTCGACTGTGTCTGGCCACTACTTGATCCATTATTGGTATGGCTCGAATCTTTACTTTCTCAGCTTTAAGTTGGTTTTTATTTGGTGAGTTTTAGTGTAGATTTGACCTCAAATAGGAGATGGGGAAGTTTCTTAGCCAAAATCCCTAAATTCCAGTTTTCTCCTTTGATGCGTCAGGTGACCCGCGAGCCCAATTGGGTCGACCTGACCTGTGGCCCAATAAAAAAACCAAGCCTAATCCAAATCAGGCCCAAACCCAGTTTAGTAACCTAGCCCAAAACTATTGGCCCAATAACCCTAACCCGGTTTAACCCAACTGAACCAGGCCCAAGCCCATATCCGAATCGGATCCGACTCGACCTAAGCCTAAAACCCAAAACTTATGATCGGCGCATGGGTCCGCGCATAAGCCCGTGTGGATGGATGTGGACCCATGCATATGGGTTAGCGTGTGGACAGCCCTCCACGCTCTGATAATGGGATATGGGTTTCAGGCTTGGGTTGGGTTAGATTCGATTTGGATCTGAGCTTGGGCTTGGGCTTGGTTCAGTTGGGTTGGACCAGGTTAAGGTTATTGGGCTAATAGTTTTGGGCTAGGTTATTAAACTGGGTTTGGGCCTGATTTGGATTGGGCTTGGTTTTTCAATTGGGCCACAGGTTGAGTCGACCCAATTGGGCTCGCAGGTCATCAAAACCAATGAAGGAGAAAACAAAAATTTAGAGATTTTTACCGGGAAACTTCCCCAGCTCCAATTTGGGGTCAAACCTACGCTAAAACTCGCCAAATAAAAACCAACTTAAAGATGAGAAAGTAAAGATCCGAGCCATACCAATAGTGGATTAAGTAGGGGTCGGAAATGGTTGGAAACGCATCTATAACTCACAGATAGCACACCAGAAATCGAAAAATTCTTCCTGAGCCGATTTCGTGTTAATCCTTCATAACAACGAATCAACCACTAAGCAATCAAACTCGCACACCACATTAAGACAAAGAAGAGTGACTCCTAAGCTTACCTAATCGGAGGTGGTGGAACTTGCTAGATTTGTCAATAAACTGTAATGGTGGCGGTGGTCTCAACCTCTGCATTTGCAAAGGGAGAAGGAGAATGAGAAATGTGAGAAAGTCCAAGAGGCAGTGGCGAAGCTAGGAATTTTCGGCATGAGGGGTGAAATTTAAAAGCGTAAAAGGTTCGGAAAAAATGTAGACAACCGAATCTTTGTACATAATAGACAATATTAATGTCGTTCATACTACTTGGAATACTCGAAGGAGGATTTGGAGTAACCAAAATATTCAAAGAAAGATTATCTAGAAATATTTGAAGAAGAACTATCCGTTGTACCTAGAATATTTGAAGAAAGATTTAAGCATTGTTTATTACAATATTGTTACATACATTACGTAATTGTACAATAGAAAAAAAAATAGATAAAAAAAACATATTACGCTAATTCTATATCAATTAAAGCAAAACACCACTTACTAATTGAAGGTATCATAGTCGTCAAACAATGTGCGAAGTTATTATTTTTAGATAAGTATGATAAATGTTTTATATAAAATAGATAAGTATACCTAGTTCATAAAAGGAAAAATAAATAAATAAAACATCAAACAGAACAAATAAAAAATTAATTAGAGATGCTTGGGTTCAAATGACGTGTGGGCCATAAAGGTCAAAGGATTTGTTCTATTTGAATAAAACGTCATCGTCCACTTTAAGTGCTCAGCCAAACGACATCATTTGCTAAGATTTGTTTTATAATATTACTTCTTCTTCCTCATCCTGACCTGGCCACCGTTGCTGTTTGGGTTTTGCCTTTCCTCACAAAGTGGTTTCAGGCAGTCTGGGTGGGTAAAATGGGCTTCGGTGAAAGGGTTTTTTGGGAGCCAGATGGGCAGCTTCCTACTCTTTCCATAACGTGTGTCAGCCCATGGCAGCTGCAGAAGTTGCAGAACATTCTTACAAGTTTTCCGACTAATGAGAGGGGCAGCTACACCCTCATGGGCTTATTTATCGACGATAGGAAGGGCGGCTACCCCTGCTTGCCCCTATCTAGCTTCGCCCATGCCAATAGGGATAAAGGAGAATAGAGAGAGAAGGTTGGTGGTTTATGGTGCTCGCCGGAGAGGGTGGCAAAGATGGGTGGTAAGGTGCTCGGAGAGAATGGTGAGAGGGAGAGAGTGTCACAAGAAAGAAATGAGAGAAAGAGTTCCAAAAGATTAGGGAGAGGGGACATGTGGCAGAATGAGAAGTGGGGTGTGGGGGCCCACGTGACAGAAATTAATTAAATAATAAAATATTTAGACCCGAATATCTAGAATAGTGGAATAACTATTTTGCCCATCGATTTTGTAGTTCTGTAAAACGTTCATCATAACTCCAAATCCAACGCCAACACCCTCGTAATGACGAGTACTACAAGGATATGTTAAGAAAACAGATCTTTCGTGACACGACAAGACGGTCAACAAAAGTCAACATTTTTGGCTCAAAGGGCATTTTCATATATTCATGTTTTAAAATTATAAAAATCATGATAACTGGGGACGGATCGTTACATTACATTATCCCAACTATGAGTTCTCATGTGACATGAGTATGAGAACTTCTTGTTGGTTGCATTCAGTAGATTTATTCTCTATTGAGCAGCTACATACTTGTCTTGGTGTTAGTCACATCGATGACTTGGGACCAGTCACTTTTCTGGAGAGAAGATAAAGCATATACTGATTTTAACGGACAATCAATGCCCAATTGGCAATCCTATGATCAGGAACGTTTATCATATCTATATGTTATGATCAAGAACCTTGAGATTAATGACGTCACCATTATACAGGATTCTTAATCATGTGGTTAAGTATCCCAAATGTGTTTAGATCTTGATGAGACCTTGATTCCTAGGCTTGAACTATCACCTTATTATTGTCATAGTGGGGTGCACTAGTGACACTTTCTGGTTGGAACCAAATGAAGAGTTCATAAATTAACTTTTCTATTCGAACAACATTGTTGTATGCTTTTATAGGGCGATATATTTTGCATTCATGATAGAACACACGATAGTCATACGATATATTTTGCATTCATGATAGAACACACGATAGTCATTACTTTTAGTGTTTTCATCCAGTTATCTTTTTAGTCTTAATAAAAAGATATCCAATTATGGATGTGATATAAGATTCATAATCTAATACTTTTATGCATCCATTTGTTACTCTAAACTTCCTCATTCTTGAGGAACCTATCCTTTAGTATTTCCCAATACTTAAGGACTTACTTGATAGTTGCCATGGTTTTGATCCTGGAAGAACATTGCTAGCATTTTGTTTTTACATGGTCACTCATCTTCTTCCTCAACCATCCTTGGTGTCGGAACTTAGCGGTCTCCCTTTGAATCTGGTTATTATGACGACCCGACCCGACCATTCCTTCCAATTCCGGCCACCTTGGATGACGGGAATGGTGCCAAAATAACCCTCCTTTCAACACCAATCGAGCTCTTCAACAATTCTATCTCAATTTTGATGGGAAAATGCTTTATTTTAGCTAAACCCACACCGGTGGGTGCGATGGGTTCGTGTTGGTGATCTCCCATTTGTGAAGCTACCGTCTTCGATCACCACCATGGGTAGGCTCCTTGTGAACCCAAGAACATGTCCCAAGCCATTGTTAGGGAGGTGGGGCACCATAGTTGATGAATTGAGGACACTCAAATTTTGGGGATTGTTAGTTAGTTATAAAAATATTGAGATTTAATTGAAATTGAATTGGTGAATTATGAATGGCTTGATCCCCATCTGGGGTATGTAGGCAGTCTAACGAGATGTTAGATGCAGTCATAAAACAAGTAAGGTTAAATTAATCGAGAAAAAATCCTTTGTTGAGAAGTTATTTTGTTAGTAGAAGTTTGGGAATGTACTTGATAATTTATTGTATGCTTTGATATTTAAGAAAATATGGATAACTTGTAAGAAATTGAATTATTAATTTAGAGGAATGTGATTAATGAAAATAAATTAACAATGATTTTAGTTTGGGCCTATCACCAACATTATTTCCCGATATAAATTAAATATTTCGGGCGAGGCGTGACTCTGATAGTCACGGTCCAACATTCTATAATTATGAGAAAACTTACCTCTTGTGTTTTTTTTTTTATTATTATTAAGACCCTATCAATTAGACACCTAATGATCTAAAAGTCACTTCTAAATCAAGAAAAAAAGAGGAGTTGGCCCGATGTTTACCCAACGTTGAAAAATGAAGGACCTCGCCGGAGTTCGCAAAGTAAAGTGTGATGTTGTTGTAGTGCAGTGGTCTATGTCTCTGTGTAGGTATGCATCGACTGTGGTAGGGGGAAAAGATGAGATGGGGAGAGAGATTGAAACATGATGGTGTGGTGGCCTAAGGCCTCGGTGGAGTTGCGATGATCGTATATAGTTAGAGTGTTGGCTCGGTGGTGTTCTTTAGAAGAAGAGAGATAGTTTGAATGAGAGAGGGAGTGAATGAACAGAGGGAGACATGGCAGTCAACTGCGGTTTATG
The DNA here is from genome assembly GCA_963580275.1 of Crataegus laevigata. Classification (NCBI taxonomy): domain Eukaryota; kingdom Viridiplantae; phylum Streptophyta; class Magnoliopsida; order Rosales; family Rosaceae; genus Crataegus; species Crataegus laevigata. The sequence continues at coordinate 16,638,574 of OY756953.1, read as the reverse complement.
CGGAGTTCGTCGGAGTTTGGCCATGGCTTCCCGACATCTTATGCTTTACAGAGGAGACAAAGTGGTGAGAATGAGAGAGCTAAAAGGGAGGGAGGAGAGACAATGATGTGATAGAAAAAGAGAGGTCCCAACAACAATGAAGGGGGATACGGGAGAGAGGTGGAAGAATGGGGACTGGCGGGAAAAAGAGTGGGGAGTCCCATGTGGGTGGATCCCATTAGACAGAAATTCAAGACAAAAAAAAAACAAAAAAAAACACAAAAATATCTTTCGCAAATGTGAAATTTCTAAAACAGCTTTTACGATCACAATAAAATTTTAACCGTAACTCTAAATTCGCTTCCGCTTACGTCTACGTGTTCGTATCGTCATGTATTACATAATTACGCTAAAAGAATATTTTGTACGTCTCACTATACGCTGGTCAACGCCATCGCCTCTAGGGCATTTTCGTCAAATCACTCTTTTAAAATTTATAAAATCGTAAAATTAGGGACCAGTCCTCACAATATATTATTCCCAAAACGGTTGAAAATATTTTTAAGTCTCACGAAATCAAACGGTGCCAGTATAATTTTTTTTATCAATACATTAAGAGAAAATAAGACTAACAACAATATACACGTACCAATAAATAATGTGCATGAAATCAAACGTACCAAAATCAAAAGTAATTAATGTACCAATATCAACAATATGTACCAAATTAAACATACTAAAACTGCAAATAAATGTAACAATCAATGTTTTTTTACAAATTTAAATGTACCTAATGACAATATACACATAATATGTTGTACCTAATAATAGTTTGTCAACAACTATAAGTTAAAAAAAAGCAAAGACAAATAGTTTGACAAAAAAAATGAAAAAATTACACAGTGCTTTTTATGATGGATCACCAACCATTTGGAAAACAAAAATCAATAAAACGAACCATTTGAAAAAAAAGAGATAATATTTAATGTTTGTAAATTGTAGAACAAATAAATTATGTTTATGGAAAAATTATAATTGGAAAAAGAGATAATGGTGTTAATAACTAATAAGTAATATCCCACCAAATAAGGGGGAAAATATGCATAAAAAGCCTAAGAGGATAAATGACACATCCCGACCCAAAAAGTCCACTAGGACACCGAAGTCGAGCTGTACTGGCCGACAACTGGAAGGTGACGAAGCCATAAAGTGTAGTGATGTGGAAAATGTGAATAAATTTAAACCTAAAAGTGCCTAAACACCAGAGTGTGCTTGTGAGTGGGAGCGAACCCATCTCACGCGTGACTTCAAAGCACAAGTATATACAGTAGAGTGGGTAAGAACTATACCCTCAGAAGTAACCACCATCCTGAGATTCGCCAAGAATCCTTGTCGATACAAACCTTAACAGCTAAACCTGGAAGGGCGCAAAACAGAAAATGTGAGTGGGCAAAAACAAAGTTTTTCAAAACCACTTCAATATTAAAAGTACTAACCCTTTTCTGTAAAACAAGTATAGTTTCCCAGAAAATATCGTATATATTCATATACGAAAAAATCATACTGAAAAGCAATAATCTCATATATATATATCAAGCCAGAAACACACCATGTCGAAGTACCCAAATCAAATGGAAATAAGCATCAAGCATGTGAGATATATTACGTCACAATATGCCATTAATAATAACACGTCAGCCAGAGTTACCTAATGTGACATGTGCGGCTGAATCTATAGCTCTTCAATCGAATCCTGCACACGAGTCAGAACCACCTATAATGGTCTGTACGATAGGCTAGGTGTATAATATTACACTCAGTGCTACGATTACGTGAAGGATGTGCGACGAATTGTGGGTCACCTACGAATCGGAACCACTTATAGTGGTTTGTACGACAGGCTGGCACCTACCTTGGATCCAAGGTGAGCGTACGGTGTGGGAGGTGAATGATTACGTGAAGGCTAAGCCTTACTCTGGTGGAGCACAACACCCGAGGTGCAGGAATATAAGTTATATCACAATCTCATCATCATCACTATCACTAACAAGCATACTCACCTAACTTACCTGAGCATCCACAGCGCCGAAGCATGACTAGCACAATCATAATCATAATAATCAAATATAAATGGCATTCGACATGGAATTTCAATCATAAAACCAATTCGATTCTAAACCATTTAAAAATGAAGTTTTTGGGAAAACATTAACTACACACACACACACACAGATATATATATACTGAAAACAAAAGCCCACTCACCTGGAGTCTACGCTACAGCCCCCTAGCATGACTATCGAGATATCCTAAATGATCCCAAATGATAACCGCCTAGCATAAATATCAAATCACGTCTCAAAATCCATACTGAGAGAATAAGCAATTTACATAAAACACATCCCTACGAATTTGATCCGAAAGATCCGTATCACGAATCTTCGATCCGTCAGTTCCAATAATACACATTATACTTCTAGAACAATACCCCAAAGTTCCGTTATGATCTAACAGTTAGATCTCCGCCAATTGCCAAAACCAAGTGGCGGTTAACATTTTTATTTACGAGCTTACAATTCCAATTCGGAAAGATCCGTAAAATGGATTCTTGATCCATAAATTCCTACATTCCTCAAATATTACGTACTACAACATACTAAAGTTTGGTGATGATCCAACAGTCGGATCGTCGATTCATACTTTGACCTATTACCGAATCGTAATGAAGTCCTAATGATCAATCTACATCAATCCATTATCAAAACTAAATTCAAGGCATTGAAGAATGCCTAAAAACATCATTGGTGGCCCTCTGGCCACGTGCCGCCGCTGGTGGCGGTCGGCCGCCCCAGTGCGCCGGAAAATCCAACTTCCACTAAAAATTACCAACATTTGCAGAATTAAAGATCTCAATGAGTAGAACAACTTTCATACCTTCAATCAAGTCCAATTTGGCCTCGAAGACCTCCAATTTCATCAAAACCCGCCGGAACCCTAAGTTTGGGTGTGCTCCAAATTGACCTCCAAATTAACTTCGATGTTCCAACAAAGGATTGGGCTTTGTTTCTAGGTTCCCAAGGAGTGTTTTTTTAGTGTTAATTGGATGAACTGGTTTCAGGATTGGTAAGATTTCGAACAAGTTCCTCATGGCACCCACAGGTGCGTTTTCTCCATTTTGGGGACCAATTCTCACCAAATTTGAGATGAAAATGATGGAAGTGAGGTTATGAAGGGGTTTCTAGATGGTGGTTTGAGGCAATTCACCGGAAAATGGGTGAAAAGCCGTTGGAAAACACCATGGATACCGATGGGTCGGGTTGCCCAGAACCGGGTCTCGATCCGTCGTGTCTCTCCCCTCTCATTTCTCCTCATTTCTCTCTTTTCTGATTGGTTCTTATTCCTCTCTCTCCTCTCCTTATTCCTTCACTCCCCTCCCCTGTTCATCCTTTCCTTTCCATCTACACCATCCATTTCCATTTCTTTTAATCTGGGCCATACATTTGGCCCTCCAAATTTTCTAGAATTTTTCAAACAATTGGGAAAGTATCAATTTTGCCAACGACTTCCAATATTAATAACTTCTTCGTTATAGCTCCAAATTTGAATCTGTTTGCACCCACGTGTCCATAGCGACGAATACTATAAGAATATGCCAAGAAAATGAACCTTACGTGCCACTACAAGGCGGTCAATACCAATCGAAATATGTGCCTCGAAGGGCATTTTCGTAAACTTACTAAAAATTATAAAAATCATAATTTTTAGGAATGGGTTGTCATAGTAAATTTAGAAATTAATAATTAACATTTTATTTTAAGAAAATACAATAATGACATGTAATTTAATTTAATAGAAAATGGTGTCTATTGGTCAAAACACTTTAATCAAATCTTGAAAAGGCACTAATGTTTAGTCTAAAAGATATAAAAAAAGTTGTAGGGAATTCTAATTTCCTCTTATATTTTTGGGTTAATTACCGAAATACCCCTTGAGGTTTATTGGGTTTTCACAAACCCCCTCATATTTGAAACATTACACTAACACCCCATGATGTTATAATTTTCTTTCACACAACCCCTTTTGATCAAAAAGTCATATTAATAGGACAAATCTACCCTCGTAATTAATTACTTAAGTACTAAAAAAGATTTATTCAAAAAAAAAACACTAAAAAAGATATTTTATAAATACATAGAAAAGTCAAATCAAATTAAATATTACATTAAAAGATATTTAACTTTATAAATAAGGGAACTTTAATGAAAAAGGCTTCTCAAAACTTTTAATTAACAAAAAACCATCTACTAACTTTATTAAATAAAAATGGCTTAAACTTTAATAACAAGGATTCAAAGTTTAATGAAAATGACAAAAGTTTTACATAACAATAAAACAGAAAGAAAAAAAAACATATACTGACGCGTGGTCCTGCGCATCACATCACACACACACACACTCTTCCTCACTTAACCGTTCAACCTCTTTCTCTCTCTTCCTTTTTCATATATTCTCATCCATTTTTTTCTCTCATTTCACCTCACCCATCCACATCAACTTTTTTTTTCACCTCTTCCCACTCTTCTCTCTCCTTTCACCTCACTCCATAAACATTTTATTTTTATTTTATTATTTGTTTATTTGACTATTCTTTCAATTGTTTTAGAGCAAACTAAGTAATAATATTACAAAAAAATAATTCATTATTTAGTTTTATGAACATTAATATTGTGACTATTTCTTAAACAGAACATTGACTACTTCTCAAACTGAACACTATTTCTTAAATTGAACATTGACTACTTCTTAAACCGAACAATATTTTTAAAACTAAATATTCACTATTTCTTAAACTAAACACTAACTATATCTTAAACGAAACACTAATACTATCATTACTTCTTGAACTAAACACTGACTATTTCTTAAATTGAACGCTAGTACTATTACTATTTCATAAACTAAACACTGACTATTTCTTAAACCGAACGCCATAGACTATATATTAAACCAAGTAATAGTACTACCACTATTTTGTAAACTAAGCACTGACTATTTTTCAAACCAAACACTAGTATTATCACTGTTTTGTAAACTAGTACTGTCACTATTTCGTAAATTAAACACTGACTATTTCTTAAACAAAAACTAAACACTGACTATTTCTTAAAATCGAACACTAGCACTATCACTATTTTAAAACTATTTCCTTACAAATTACTGTCATGTATTGATGTAAATTTTTTTTTTAATCTCAAATTTCTCTCTCTTTTTAAATTTTTTTGGAGTTTGTTGATGTCAGTTTGAAAGGATTTGGTTGGCTCTACCCTCACAATCTCTTCTTTACACACCCTCTCTCTCTTTCTCTCTCTAAACCTTTTCCTTCCCGATGAAATATTTAAAAAAGTAATTTGGGTGCTGCTTCTGCACTGTTGATTTTCTGTTGAAAATTACTACTTTTCTTTTCTTTCTTTCTGTACGTAAACAAATTTCTCTCTCTCCCTCTCTAAAAGAAAAAAAGCCATTGAAGTTTCACTCTCCCGTTTTCCTTCCCAATGAAATATTTTAAAAATAATTTATTTCATCCATCCATTCCATCTCATCATTTTAAAAATAATTTATTTCATTCATCCATCTCATCATTTTAAAAATAATTTATTTCATTCATCCATTCCATCTCATCATTCATTATACTACTCCCACTACTTATTTTGCACTGCACGTTAGTCTTCTTATCAGTTCTATCTGCTCACAATCACAGCAGATGCTTGATTTGATAATTGGATTGGTTGGCGCGTGCTTACGCGCAATTGGGTTGGATTGTTTTTTTTTTCTTTTTTATTTCTTGTCCTTATCATTAAATAAAGTTTGTATATGGTTTTTGGTTAAAATTCAAAATTTTGAAATCCTTTTAGTTAGTTTTCCTAATAAATAAACTTAAATAAACACAGAATGAAAAATAATAATATTACATAGAAAAGTCAATTCAAATTAAATATTACATTAAAAGATATTTAACTTTATAAATAAACCTAAATAAACATACGGATGAAAAATAATAATAGACATGTATATTCTAGTGTGGATTCGGTTTTTACCGTCCCACTACCTCCTAATATGTAACAAATTAACTCATTAATAGTAACGTTTGTCCAAACCAAGAACATTACCGTGTGCCCCTCATCATCTTCTCCCTGGCTGCATTTTCTTGATCTTCAACTGCACAAACAAATTGCTTCACCTATTCGACTCTTTGAATCCATCTCCGCTGATATTATGATATTTTCTCATGCTTTCTACTTTGATTTGAATAAAAAAATTTGTTGGCGTGAGTTGACTCCTCATTACAGTAGGACTTGTTACCTTTCTTATCTCATTGTAATCAGGATAGGGTTTATTGGTTTTATTATTTTCTTGTATCATTTATGTGGAGTCTAAAATAATCTCAAAATTCTAAAGGCGACACGTGAACTTTTATTCTAGAAGGACAAGATTGCCCTCAATAAATGGGCAGGCTTCTTAGATGCTCTCACGCGCAGCTGAACACAACTGCTCGCAGTTGACCTGCCCTTGACAAGGAATTAAAGATAAAGATTAATTACCCAAATCCTATCTTTAATACATTCCTATTTGAAAAATAACTCCAATCAAGTAAGTAATCCTAATTTATTTAAATTAGGATAATTACACCATTATATATTATTTCCTATTTAGTATATTGGGAATAATTAGAGAATATCTCTCCATTAAACCCTATGGCCAGCCCTAGCCCTATAAATACCGAATATTCTACCAAAATTTGAGATTTTTGCAACCCTAGAAAGGCCCTAAACACTTTACTCTCTCAGAGAAACTAACTTAGGCATCGAAGATCCGTTGACCTAACCACCCCCCTCCCCCCGCCCCACCTCATGGGTGCGTGAGCCTTAGGTCTCTGATCAAAGGTGTTGATTGTTTTGCAGGTGCATTTTCGTCAGGATTGAAGACGGCGGAAATTTACATCGACAAATTGGTGCTTTCATTAAGAGCTGATTCAAAACACTCGAAAAAGCCTTTTGCATTTGTTTCTCGAATTTCCTATTACGTTGAATTTCTTACACATCGCATCAATTAATTTTTCCTAGAAAAGTTTCTGATAGGAGCATATTTATGCTACTTAGTTAGCTTGTTTTCTTGCACTTACGTAGTTAGTTATCGTTTATTATAGTGATTTAAGCTATTTTCGTGTGTTTGTAGGTTCAAATGGCAAGTGAAGCAAGAAAGTGCGTTTTGGTGCGTTTTAGAGCTAAATTGAGCTTAAATGGAGTACATGCATATGGAGCACCATGGATGGACGATTTTGGAGCTAAAATGAGCTAAGGAGTGAATGAAGATGTGAAGAATGAAATTCAAAGCGAAGGACGAATGAAGAGTCAAAAGTGGAAACTGAAGTTTCTAAGTTTGGAAGTTTCTAATTCCAAAGGTTTCCATTCTTGAAGAGTTTCTATTCTTGAAATGGAGATGTCCTAATCTTTTCTAGAAGGCCATCCTTGGGCCTTATCATCTCAGCCACATCTAAGCCCTCCTAGCCCACATTGCCGCACCCTAGCCCATCACTTGTGCCGCACCTATTCCTTCTAGAATCTCCTTTTGCCTTGCCTTGCAAGGCATTTTCCTACCCTAGGCCTTAATTTATGCTAAAGCCCATGCCTAATCTGATTTAACCTAGGGTTTGCCATGCCTATATATATCCTTCTTAAGTGTGCCGCACCATTGATCACCCCCCCCATTCAGAAATTCGCCAAAATTCCTTCACACACCTTTGCCGCAACCTACAACCACCATTCTCCATATTTTTCCATCCTTGCCGCAACCCACCATCCATACCACCATTCATCCACCTTTGCCGCACCTTTCAGCCACCATACCCACCTTGTGCGCCATCTTTGGAGGATAGGAAGAGTGCTCCGTGCAATCCAAAAGGGAGGAGAAGGCTCACGCAAGCAATCTGCCACCATTGGGGAGTTTCCGAGTTCTTTCTTCCTTTGTTTCGTTTCTATGTTTAATTTAAATTGTTTCTCAATTATGTTAAACATGTGGAACTAATTTCTTTTTAGTTAGAGGAGAATTTGAAGCCATGGACATATGTTGGTTATGATTTGATTTACTCCAGTTATGAATTCATGAACTTTGGTGTGGTTTACTTTTCTGTTTTGATTAAGAACTTGTTTATGTATGTTGATTGAGAGTGCACGCTTAATTTGCATGCTTAAACTTGATGCTAGGATATAAGGGAATTTCACCTAATCGTTATGAACTTATATTCATGAGTAGTAAAGATCGCTAGTCACGATTGTGTTTAGTAAACCCTAGGTTGGATTAACATGCGTATTCCATGGTTATGAATGCCTAGTCGATGTTTATGATTTCCATTGAACTTAATGATCTTTGATATGTCTCTCTATCATGCGTATTCCATAGTTAGGGAACTTGATAAGAATAATTTGGTTGTGATGCGTATTCCATTCAATTCAATGAATCTAGGGAAATCTGAAAGTTAATTTAAGCGGACCTAATTAACTTGGAGCATTGTCATTCATTCGTTCGTTGAAATCATAACTGGGAAGCAAATCATATGCATATGTTCATGTGTGGATAAGGAACCCTCTAACTAGTTTCTCACCATTCAATTCACCAAAATCAGTTTTAGAATTTGTTTTATTTCCAAGTTTCTGTTTTAATTTTAAATTCGTCAAAACCAATCCCCCATTTACTTTAAGTTGCTAGATTAGTTAAAAATCCATTTAGATTGTGTTTTTAAGAGTCTTGAGTCAAGATAGAACCTATTTTCGTCCAAAATTGGGTTTGTGCTCAAAACTGCCCAGAAAGTGATTTTGAGGCAGTTTTGAGTGTTTCTGGGCTGTTTTGAGTCTTTAGGTTTGTTTAGGTGTTTTAAACTCTAGTTTTGCATTCTTTGAGTCTAGTTTAGTGTTTTAAACTTTGTTTTTACGTTTTTGAGTCAATTTCACATTGATTAGCATCCCTAGTTAATCCCCGGTTAGAACGATCCCTATTTGCTCTTATACTACAATTGTCATCCATAGGGTTTAATTTGTGTGTCAATCTAATTTTCACATCAAATTTTGGCGCCGTTGCCGGGGATTAGCAAATTTGCTAATCCCTTTATTTTTGTTTGTGTTTATTTTTATATTTGTGTTGATGTTTATATTTGTGTTTGTATATTTTACTTTTGGTATTTGATTTATTTTTCTTTCTTTGATTTTAGGTATAATTGGAGCAAGACATGGATTTTGCTAGTATTCAAGCTCAATTGGCGCAGCTCACTGCTCAATTAACTAATAATGCCGAAAGGACCTCAATGCCAAATGTCCCGACATTTGATGTGCCCTATAGGCAAGGATATCAGACTCATCAGTCTCCTCAATTTTCTGCATATGAAGATGAATGGGGATATCAAGGCCACAGTCAATCAAGGGGCAACATGTTTTCCAACGCTTGCAATTCGGATTGGAGGGATTATTCAAATCAAATGTGGGATGAACCTCAACATTTTCAACAAAGTGGATATTGGCAGCAAGACGAGTTCTATTCCAGACCTATACAGCCACCACAGTATCCCCCACAACAATTCCAATCGAATTCAAGTATGCCTGTGAATTATAATGAAATTCTTGAATGACTAATTTCTTTGACGCAGGGCTCACAAAAAGAAGAATAATTGCCGTCATCGGAAGAGTTCTATCAATGGCCATGTCAACCGTCACAGCCACCACAACAATCAGCCCAATTCGATTCAGGTACATCTCTGGATAATGATGCATTTAATAAGTTACTCTCCTCTTTGAATCAGGGAGTGGAAAATCGAATCCAGGAGATGCAAGACCGGACCAACAAGGTGGATGAATTGGAAAGGCAAGTTGGGGAGATTATGGAGATCATGGCGCAGATTCAAGATCAAAGTGAACTCTCCAACTCACTTATTGAAAATTCAAAAGAAGTGGAAATCGATGAAGCCACCACTTTGGAAGGAGAGATGGAGGATGAGGCTGTTCCAGAACCATCCAAACACAGCCCAAACTTGGACGAATCGCCGCTGCAAGCAGAAGAGGAGGAGGACGACCTGGGCAGTTTAGAAGAATTCTTGTCTCAAACCCCTGAAGTCCCTATGTTGTCCAACTATGGTGAGGTTGTTCCAAGTTCAATTCATTCTAACATTTTTCCACCAAATGTCTCTTTTCCTTGCAGATTTTTTCCAAATAACGAAGAAAGTGAAATAGACATTGTGGAAGCTCTTCCAGAGGTGCAAAGTGATATCTCAATTCTTGGTGCACCAAAACAAGTTCCCGAACCTTGCACACCAAGAAAAGAGATTCAAGATATCGAAGTGGCTGGAGAATGCGTAGCATATCAAGAATACATCAAAGAGGCTGTGCAGGAAACAAAGGCCCAAGAAATTGAGTTTGATGACACGGGACAGGCCACAACCATCATAGTCAATCTGGCCAAGTTCAAAATCCCGGAAATATCCAAAAATATGGCACCCACCCGAGAATTTAAACCACTGCCGAATCATTTCAAGTATCACCTCCCATTGAAAGATAAATTCCATGCTTTGGAGCCGAGGGGAGGGTAAGGAAAGAATCGTCCGGCTAAAGATGTTAAAGCAAGCGCTTCTTGGGAGGCAACCCATGTGTTGAAACAAGAGACGAAGGAACTTTCACTCCAAACCCAGATTTGCGTCCCTAACCCTTCTCTTTCTTGCTTATACTCTGCCATTTGTGTTATGTTTTCTAGTTGTGTTATTTGGTTGTTTTTGTGTTAATCTATGTTTGAAACATTGAGGACAATGTTTGGTTTAAGTGTGGGGGGGGGGGGGGTAAACAAGCTGTTTTTGCATGAAATTCGTAGGATTTTATCACCTATCACTTATAATGTTGTTTTTCACTGTTTTAGGTGTTTTTAATGTGTTTTAATGTGCTTTAGTGTCATATAACAGAAAAACAAAGAAAAAATTCGAAAAAGTTTGAAAAATACCAAAAAAGAGTCGTTTTTGAGTCGTTTTTTGTGTCTTAGGGTACCTTCCAACACAATGATGAGGATTTGGTTTTTAATTGCATAACTGTTAAAGTAAGTTACCAACATGGATAAAAGTTTGATATGCTCTTTGGTTTATGCTTAGTTGTACTTATAGTTCATGAATTCACATGTAATCAAAAGAAAAAATTAGTTTTTGTAACATGCTTGAAGGAAGAAACTCAAACTAACGCTACAATCCTGAGAGACTTGAGCTTTTAACGTTCTTTGGAGAGTTAATAATCTGTTCAATTGTTGTCTTCTAAAGTCGTTGCATGATCTCATTATTCTTTGCTTGGTTACTACTTAGAAGGCGTCTCATCATTTAGTTCCAAATACTAGAACTCATGCCCATTTCATTCAAAGCATAAAATTGATTAGCATAACACGTACACAAGATGAAGTTGTTTAGAAAACCAAGAGCCAAATAGCCATACCCCATATTAATTTGTTTTGTAGGTTTAAACCCCGTTGAGCCTTGTTTAGCCTATGTTCTTTGTTCACCCACGTTACCCTTACCTAGCCTAGAATAGGACCATCCATGCCCTTGTTCTTAAAGCATAGTGAACATGACTCAAAATGAATTCCTTTTGATTGTTCTTGTGCAGAAAAACAAGTGTGGGGGAAGGAATTTATGTGTGTGAAATTGTGTCAAAAACATGAATTGGGCACGAGAGAAGAAAAAGAAAAGAAAAATGTGAAAAGAATGAAAAAGAGTTCAAAATAAGTGAGAAAGAACTCACAAGTGTTGGTTGTTGAAGAAAGGGTCCAAAAAGTTGAATTAGACCCTAAGTATTATGCATTTCACCCCCCTTGTGTGTCTAAGTGATTTTGCTGCACTCAAAAGTGAATTATTTGTCTACTATCGCTTTAAGAACTTTTGTTTATCCTTAACCTTTCTTTGTTAGCCAATACCCCTTAGCCCCATTACAATCCTTAACTTCTATCTTGAGGGTTATGTGTTTCAATACGTGGAGTTTGGGATTGGTTTGAGCATATGGTGTCACTGGTTCTCGCATCTAAGTAGTAGCATTCCGTTCATGAGATCATATCCATACATGCTTAATAATTCCAGAAATGTGCTTCTTTGTTATAACATATGTGAGTGTTCGTTTTCATGTTTACATCAATCTTCTCACATATACCTAGTGTAGGGAGTGTAGTTCGAAAGTCTGTGTGGAAATAAGAGTGTATCTGGTAAGGAATTGAGTGGATTCTCTAAGGCATGTTACTACATTCGAAATATTGTTTTAAGCGATTAAATGGGAGCTAGTGAATGGTAATTATGGTTAAGTATATGCTCAAGAGTAGGGATGACTAAAATCTGTGGGAATAATGATCTTTGGCATGTTATGTACCATTGGAAATCCCTGAGGCAAACGTTGGAAGGTTAGGTTATGTTTTGTTTCTTTGTTTTGCTCGAGGACTAGCAAAAGCTAAGTGTGGGGGAATTTGATAGGAGCATATTTATGCTACTTAGTTAGCTTGTTTTCTTGCACTTACGTAGTTAGTTATCGTTTATTATAGTGATTTAAGCTATTTTCGTGTGTTTGTAGGTTCAAATGGCAAGTGAAGCAAGAAAGTGCGTTTTGGTGCGTTTTAGAGCTAAATTGAGCTTAAATGGAGTACATGCATATGGAGCACCATGGATGGACGATTTTGGAGCTAAAATGAGCTAAGGAGTGAATGAAGATGTGAAGAATGAAATTCAAAGCGAAGGACGAATGAAGAGTCAAAAGTGGAAACTGAAGTTTCTAAGTTTGGAAGTTTCTAATTCCAAAGGTTTCCATTCTTGAAGAGTTTCTATTCTTGAAATGGAGATGTCCTAATCTTTTCTAGAAGGCCATCCTTGGGCCTTATCATATCAGCCACATCTAAGCCCTCCTAGCCCACATTGCCGCACCCTAGCCCATCACTTGTGCCGCACCTATTCCTTCTAGAATCTCCTTTTACCTTGCCTTGCAAGGCATTTTCCTACCCTAGGCCTTAATTTATGCTAAAGCCCATGCCTAATATGATTTAACCTAGGGTTTGCCATGCCTATATATATCCTTCTTAAGTGTGCCGCACCATTGATCACCCCCCCCCCCATTCAGAAATTCGCCAAAATTCCTTCACACACCTTTGCCGCAACCTACAACCACCATTCTCCATGTTTTTCCATCCTTGCCGCAACCCACCATCCATACCACCATTCATCCACCTTTGCCGCACCTTTCAGCCACCATACCCACCTTGTGCGCCATCTTTGGAGGATAGGAAGAGTGCTCCGTGCAATCCAAAAGGGAGGAGAAGGCTCACGCAAGCAATCTGCCACCATTGGGGAGTTTCCGAGTTCTTTCTTCCTTTGTTTCGTTTCTATGTTTAATTTAAATTGTTTCTCAATTATGTTAAACATGTGGAACTAATTTCTTTTTAGTTAGAGGCGAATTTGAAGCCATGGACATATGCTGGTTATGATTTGATTTACTCCAGTTATGAATTCATGAACTTTGGTGTGGTTTACTTTTCTGTTTTGATTAAGAACTTGTTTATGTATGTTGATTGAGAGTGCACGCTTAATTTGCATGCTTAAACTTGATGCTAGGATATAAGGGAATTTCACCTAATCGTTATGAACTTATATTCATGAGTAGTAAAGATCGCTAGTCACGATTGTGTTTAGTAAACCCTAGGTTGGATTAACATGCGTATTCCATGGTTATGAATGCCTAGTCGATGTTTATGATTTCCATTGAACTTAATGATCTTTGATATGTCTCTCTATCATGCGTATTCCATAGTTAGGGAACTTGATAAGAATAATTTGGTTGTGATGCGTATTCCATTCAATTCAATGAATCTAGGGAAATCTGAAAGTTAATTTAAGCGGACCTAATTAACTTGGAGCATTGTCATTCATTCGTTCGTTGAAATCATAACTGGGAAGCAAATCATATGCATATGTTCATGTGTGGATAAGGAACCCTCTAACTAGTTTCTCACCATTCAATTCACCAAAATCAGTTTTAGAATTTGTTTTATTTCCAAGTTTCTGTTTTAATTTTAAATTCGTCAAAACCAATCCCCCATTTACTTTAAGTTGCTAGATTAGTTAAAAATCCATTTAGATTGTGTTTTTAAGAGTCTTGAGTCAAGATAGAACCTATTTTCGTCCAAAATTGGGTTTGTGCTCAAAACTGCCCAGAAAGTGATTTTGAGGCAGTTTTGAGTGTTTCTGGGCTGTTTTGAGTCTTTAGGTTTGTTTAGGTGTTTTAAACTCTAGTTTTGCATTCTTTGAGTCTAGTTTAGTGTTTTAAACTTTGTTTTTACGTTTTTGAGTCAATTTCACATTGATTAGCATCCCTAGTTAATCCCCGGTTAGAACGATCCCTATTTGCTCTTATACTACAATTGTCATCCATAGGGTTTAATTTGTGTGTCAATCTAATTTTCACATCAGTTTCTTGATCAATCCCTGAAGAAAGGATGCAATGGTAGGAAATTCAGAAACTATGACGAACGGAACCCCGTAAGTATAAGGATTTGTACCGGAGAGTGGAAGCAAAGACATAGCCCTACGACGGAGATCCTCAAGGCTCAACGCGGGGGTATGAGGAGCCTTACCGCCATGGAGCAGCACCACCACCATTGCCGTGACCCAGCAGCCGCAGCAAGGCCACCAGGCCACGGCCCAAGCCTCAGCAATGCTGCCCTTGCAACACATTAACTAAAACCCTAGGCATGAGGCCCAAGTTCAGCAGGCACGAGGCAGAGGGCCCAACCCAGTACTACAACAAGCCTCACTGCACATCAGCCCAAACATGAGCCCATAACAAGGCAGCTCAATTAGCCTAAGCCCAAGCCACCTAGCCAGCAGGCCATGATCTGGCAGCCCAACGGCCAGGAGAGCCGACAACCATGCAAGCCTAAAGCAAGTAAGTGCCAAACCAATACGTTTCGCAACCCGCTCCGGCAATTCGTTCCAGATCCCGACCACCGGTCCCGTGATCGACTCAAAATTATTTTCACCTCACTTTTCTGCAAGACTGCCTGATTTAGGCTCAAGCTTTGTACTTGTAGTCCACTATACTTACACCGCAAATAGAGATGTCCATTTTCCAGAATCTTCCAATCCGAATGGCGAGCAACAATTACCCCAGCAGGTCGCCAATTTGACGAGCGCCCTCGCGCAGCAGACCACTTTGGTGAACCAACTTCTCGAGCACATTGAGATGCAGCGCGCCCCAGATGAGGTGTCCCGAAGCAGGACAAGGGTGGAAGAACGTGACTCATTCCAGCGACGTCCTGGCAAAGAACCGCTCAGCCAACCACGAACTATGCGTTCGGGTAGTGTACACTTTGGTTTGGGCCATCGAGGAAACGTCTTCTCCTGTAAAGATACACAAAGAAGCGTTCATTCCCGACTCGGCTCATGAGTCAGTGTGCATTCGACGTTGGGTCTACACTCTAACGAGCATTTAAGACTTTCTAGAAAAAGCGTCTACACAAGGTTAGGCCCATAAGAAGATCCTGTTACGAGGCAATAGAGTAAGAAGCCATATAACGCCTAGAGGAGAGCATAAGAGCAGTCCAGCTCAAGTTCCACTGGAAGCCCCTGCCAAGAGCAATGACGAGCAGCACATGGCGAACCACGTGCACCACGACCGCAGTACAAACGAGTAGGATGTGCTGAGGAGCAACATAGACAAGCAGTTGAACACCGGGGGCAGCTAAAGGCTTCACCGCCCCACCAGGCATAAATCCAGGAAGAAGTACAAAGGCTCGTAGCAGAGCAGTTGCATAAATTCCAGTGCATTGACACTATCGACAATGCCCTTCGAAGAGATGTGGTCAACCTGAGCAGGTTAGCATTTACAAACGAGAGATTGAGTAGACGGAGCCACCGTGGAAGTTCAGCCCACCATATTTCACCTTATTCAAAGGAGATGAAGATCCAGACAGGCACCTGATACACTACCGAAGTGTCATGACCCTCTACGCCAACAATGACGTTCTCATGTGCATGATCTTTGCCACGACGATCCTGTCACCACACTCAATTCGAAACTTTAGCGAACTTTCCTTGGATTTCGCTCAGGAATATTCGTCTTGCTGCTCGACCAAAAACAAGTTTAACTACTTATTCAACATGAAGAATGACCTGAAGGAGTTACCCCGCACTTACATCAAGATATTCAAGGCAGATAAGGCAAAGATTGTCATATGCGAAGACAACATCGTGTGCTCAACTTTCTAAAAAGAACTCCTAGCAGATCACCCACTTTTCAAAAAATTAATCATGGGAAAAAACTTGACCCTGGCTAACTTTTATCCTTTGGTAGAAAAGTACTCCCTCTGGGATGAGGAAAAGCACTCCCAGAAGCTGCCTGAGCAATCGCGCAAAGACGCAGAATCGACTCAGAAGAAGGTGAGTGATAAATCGCTCAATAACAAAAACAAGCTATGAAACAGACGCAGAGACCAATCCCCGACGAAAAGAGGCACGACATCCAAGTCGTAGACCAAGTTCTCAATGAGTCGAAGAAGAAGTCTTTCTCCGCAGCAGTACCAGCTGAAGTGCCAAAAGACGACTTTGCCTCTACCACATAGCAATTACAGCAGGCAGGTCAAGAAGATTGCGTCAAGGTAGACAATGCTCTGGAAGATGAATTAGGATGGAAACCCGAAGAAGACGCCGAGCACATCTCCTTTGACCTTAAGCAGTAATCATGCTATGCAAAATGCACATCCAAAGAAGATCTAAACGATCCTAGATATGAGGACCCTCATCACTCTGAAGGAAATCCAAGGTCTGACCTGATGAGCAGCTATATTCAACCGATTCCTTTCGCGACCTACCAATTAATGCAATATAAGCCAGAAGTAACAGAGGATCTATGTATCTATATAATGGTATCTGAAGCAGCAATAAGCTTTATCCTCATACGAGAAGAGCTGGTGGCTCGACCACCTATATTCCACAGTTCAAAAACTCTCATTCATGCAAAAACCAAATACTTAAAAATCAAAACTCTGTTTTTGGCGCTAGTTGTTGTAACCCGAAAGGTCAAGCCGCACCGTTAGACGTACGCAGTCATCGTTATGATGCAACATTCTGTATAACCCAAACACATGATGTTAAAGGCTAAAAATTGGCGAATGTTCAAATGAACGCAGTAACTCAGCCTAAAAATGCCACAGAGGCAGTAGAGCATATCGTTGTTGTATCCTACATGTAAGAAATTTTCAGCGCTTGCACGTCAACGTATGATCCAACTACCAGGGATTGGGAGTCGACCTAGTTCTTACTACTTGAGACGGTTCGATGCTCGAGTAAGCGACCACTCTAAGCTTCAAGGCATCAAACAATGAAGTAGAGTATGAAACCCTACTAGCAGGTCTCCGATTGGTGAGAGACCTAGCAGTGAAAAAGCTCGCAATTTATTTTGATTCCCAGCTGATCACCAACCAAACTTTAAGGCTATCTAAGGATGGCCCGATACTTTAAGAAGGTATGAGAGCAGCCAACGACATTCTAAGCGTACACACTCACTCAAGTTCCACGTGCAGAAAATGCCCATGAACATGCATTAGCAAGCCTAGGCTCTGCACTAAACCATCAGCTCAGACACTCAATCCCAGTTGAGTACCTGGAAAAGCTAAGCATATATGAGGAACCAGCAGGCGAAGTGGTGCAGATCAGCACAATCTCGAGTTGGCAAGATCCCGTCCTCGACTACATAGTCAATTAAACACTCCCAATAGACAGATTGGAGTCCAGGAAACTTCAAATGAAGGTAGCATGCTACTACATGTGGAACAGCATGCTCGTTCGAAGATCATTCTCAAGACCACATCTCCACCGCCTATCGCATCTCGACGACCTGAAAATTCTTAGCTTAATCCACGAAAGTGTTTGTGGAAACCACTCAGGAGGCCGCTTCCTAGCGCAAAAAGCTCCTAACGCTGGCATGGCCTACCACACATCAAGACTCCAAGGAGTATGTACAAAGGTGCGATACCTGCCAACGCTTCAAGCTTGTGCCCACACTACCTGCCAGTGAATTCCACCCGCAGACGAGCCCACGACCATTCATGCAGTGGGTAATTGACTTGGTAGGACCAATGCCACCTCTTATTGGGGGCAGATGCATGATGTTCGTAGCAACCGACTACTTTACAAAATGGGTCGAAGCCGAACCCATGTCTACAACTACCCAGACAAACATAGAGCACTTCATATGGAAGAACAACATATGTCGCTTTGGCATCCTACACTTTATCGTCACCGACAATGGTCCATAATTCGTCGGCAAAGACTTAGCGAGGTTCATCGAAAAATATGGCACCAAGTAGTACATGTCCACGCCCTGGTATCCACAAGGCAATGGGCAGGCCGATGTGTCCAACAAGACCATTCTCGACTACTTTAAGAAGACCATCTCAAACAAAAAAGGCAAGTGGCCAGACGAGCTCCTCGATGTTTTATGGGCATATCGCACCTCCAAGAGACGAGCAACTGACAAAACTCCATTCTCCCTTGCGTATGGTTCTGAGGTGATTATTTCTCCCAACGTTGCAGTGCCAAGCATCAACACTGTATTGCCAAATTTAGAGCAGAACAAGAAGAAGATGGCCACCAACTTAGACTTGGCAGAGGAAAAGCGCGAGAAGGTTATTACCTGGATTGCGATCTATCAGTAACAGCTCCTCTCCAACTACAATAAGAGGGCAAAAATTCGGCAGTTTTAGCTAGGAGATCTAGTCCTCAGAAAAGCCTTCATCACCGATCGACGGGAAAGCTCCAAAAAGATGGCTCCCATTTGAGAAGGTTCGTACAAAATCAGCTGAGCAGGTGGAAGGGGCAGCTACACCCTCACCACTATGAGCGACAAATAAATTGACAAGCAATGAAATGCCTACAATATGAGAAAGTACTATGTGTGACCCCCCTACCATTCCTTGGACCCTGTTCAAGACGAAAAGTTCGAAGACTCAAGCAACTCGACGGATAAGACCTCATATGCCGATGATTATCAGTTGTTATGACATTATTTCCTATGAGTACAGTTAATAAAAGCCTCTATTTTCAATGAAGATTGAAGGAATTATTCGCAAGCCTGGGCCAAACGCATGAACAAGCTGACCAACTCCTGCGAAAACCAGGAATGACGCCTAAAGTGGTGACGTGGGTTGTCTACTTCTGTAAGTAAAACGCCTGGCCGATGACCCTACGGCTAAAAGCCCAATACAACCCATAAGCTGATATTTGCACCTGCTATGACTACGCGGACTTTGCCTACTTACTTACAAGCAGCATTTTCGGCTGATGGTCTATGGTTTAAGTTTTGTAGGGACAAAGTCGAGTGTCACGACTATAGCAGCTGCACAGACCTCATCTGCTTTCTACGAGAAGCATGAGTTCGAACGACGACTCTATAAGTAAAAAATCTTGCAACGTGCCCTGGGAGGGCCAAAGCTCAAGAAGCCACCAAAGTCGAGTGTCACGACTATAGTAGCTACGCGGACCTCCATTGTTTCCTATGAGAAACATGAGTCTGGCTGATGGCTCTATAAGTAAAAAATCTTGCAACATGCCCTGGGAAGGCCAAAGCTCAAGAAGCCACCAAAGTCTAGTGTCACGACTATAGTAGTTATGTGGACCTCTTATACTTCCTATGAGAAGCATGAGTCCGGCCGACGGCTCTTTAAATTAAAAATCTTGTAACTTGCCTCGGAAGAGCCAAAGTTCAAAAAGCCATTAAAGTTGAGTGTCACAACTATAGCAGTTGCGTGGATCTCTTCTGCTTTCTACAAGAAACATTGGTTTAGCTAACAGCTCTATAAGTTAAAAATATCGCATTTTTCTTCTTGTAGGTAAAACTCTAGAAGCCCCGAATACAAAACTAAAACCTAAGTGGCGACGTGGGATCAGCTGCTTCATTGAGGCAGTTCGCCCAGTCGATCGTCTTAGGATAAAGTTTTGCAAAGAACATGGCGAAACAGAGGGATGAAGCAAAAACAAGGAAAACTATTTATTAAATTTCTAGCAAATTGATAAATCGGCTCGAATTCCAACAAAGTTCAAGTAGAGCAGAACAAAAAGGAAAAGAAGAAAATTCTTAAGTCTAAGCACAAAACTACTCATCGGTAGCTGCACAACCACTGGTTCCTCAATTGCCATGCCTTTAGCAGCCACATCGCTCATAGCAGCTAAAGCTATCATTAGCTCATCCTCAGCTGCCCCTGCTTGGACTGTCTAACCCTCAGCTGCTTCACCAAAGGCAGCCTCAAACAAGAAATCAAGCAGATCAACTGGAGAAATGGAAAAAGTCTCGAAGTCTTTCTTGGAAAACTCATAATCCGACGGCATGCCTTGAAGTTGGTCAACACAGCCAAACTTGTAGAAATCGGTCTGACAAGAAGCAAGTGCTACTTTGTGACCAACTTTCTCATTCTTCGGCTGCGTATTCTCCTCAACAAGCCCAATGTGAGTACCCTGCAGCTCATTCAATTCTTTTTTTTTCAAGTTCTTGCTAGCAGACAACGCACCTTGCACTTCCTTGGACTCAAGCTTACTAGTAATCTCTTTGAGACGAGACAATTTAGCATGCATAAAGATAAGCTCCTCATCCTTGGAAAAACAAGCAGATCATAGCTCCAACTTGACACACTCAAGGTCCTCGACCACTGGAGAAACGCAACTGACTTCCTACTTTGTAGCTTCCAACATCGTCTGAGTAGCACTAAGCCTAACATTCAAATGGGCGACCTCTACACGAGCGATCAAGCCCCTTCAAAGAAGTGGGGGTAGAGACATCAAGCCCCTTCAAAATAACGAGTTCAGATTCGAGCTTCTCAATCTTTTCAGTAGCCGAGCGAAGTTAAGCCACCAAGCCACTTCGGCTTCCTTAGCACACTTGACAACATCCTAGTCAACGTGCATAGACTCAGTTGCCAAAATCAAAGTCTTATACATTGTAGCAATCAGGGAGGACCTCTTCAAGTAGGCAGAACGCTACGCAAAAGAGTCTGAGCAGATGACAACTTTCCCAACGTTGTCAACAAATTTGGTGCATGCATCAACATCCTTAACCATGTCAGCTTTCAGCAGCACACAAACCTTGGGAAACTCTCCAACTTCAGACTCGGTGGATTTCTCACAATTGCCCATGTAAGCAAATTTCCCTTTCTTAGTAGACGAGTCAGTCAAGGCAGAAGAAAGAGAAGGCCCAAGAGCCATTTTAGTAGCATAATCCACCTTCCCGCTCTTCATAGCGGTGAGCCTTTCAAAAGCAGAACCAGAGTTAGCTCCCGACGGACGCTTTGATACAAACCCAGACACCGATATGATTTCCAGTTTATGGATCAGTACCAATATCCAAATAAATAAATAAAATCATGGTAAGAAACCAAATCAGGCCAAAACCGAACCAGAAAAAATTGAAAAAAAATTGAACTGAGCTGAAATTTTGGTTCGGTTTCAGTTTTGGCAAAAAATCGAACTGTTTTGAACCGAACCCAACCTTATCTGTAACTGTGGAAAAGGCTGTGCCTAAATTCTTTTTTGTAATTGTAAATAGAGCAACTTTCTCTCTTCTGCCTCCCATCGCCTTAAGACTCATATCGGTGATCCAAAAAGTCCCCTTAATGATAGTGAACTAAGGTTTTTAAAATACTCGTCCAAAGCGTTAAGTAGGAATGATCGGTGAAATCAGCCTTCCTTGCCTTATCGACTTAAAGTAGTTAATAATATATTTCTACTTGCCTCAATTCTCACTGACTTACTGGCAACGTTACTGAGCTCCTAGGAACGAGCATGGAAGAATGCCGCTGCTAATAGATCCCACCCAGATCAAAAGCGGGATCTTTTAGAAACAAAATTTTAGTGGTCGCTATTGCGGTCCTTGCTATCAAGACTTACAAAGATAGCATTGAGACTTTTCAATGAATACCTTGACTGATCTAGAAAAACAAGTTAATAAGGGTAGATTTGTCCTATTAATATGACCTTTTGAGCAAAAGGAGTTATGTGAAAATAAATTAAAACCTGAGAGTGTATTAGTTTAATGTTTCAAATGTGAAGGAGTTTTGTGAAAACACAATATACTTCAGGGGTGTTACTGTAATTAATCCTTATATTCCCGTAACAATCAATACTTAAAGAGGAAATTGTAGTAATGGTCTTTCAACTTTAACTCACATGGAGTAATGCTCATCAACTAAAAATTCGTGACTATAGGTCTCTAACTAAAAAAAAGGTGCAACTATAATTCTTTTCGTCAACTCTGTCAGAACTTTAGTTCAAATGAGTCACGTGTCACGCACGTGAAGTTGAATCAAGTGGAAAATATGGAAAACCAAATAAAAAAAATTGTAGCAGTGATCTTTTAACTTCAACTCAATTGGAGAAATGGCCATTTAACTTTAATCCAATTTGAGTCATGGTCTCATAGCTTTAACTCAATTGTTGTAATGGTTCTTTTAACATGATTAACAAAGTTGACAAAAAAGACCATAACTGCATATTTTGATAAATTAAAGGACTAATAATGTTCATGAATTTTTAGTTAATAGACTATTATTCTAATTGAGTTAAAACTAAGGGAAATTTTATTGGAACCCATTCAACCTCTTTCTACACCCAAAACAAAAAAATATTATCTTAGAATTCCTAATTCACCCTTTGATTAAAACTGAAATCTCTTTCCACACCCAGTGGTTCTCTTCCACCTCAAACCCCACGGAAGATTCACCGGCGATTCTCCATGGCAACTTCAATTCAAATTCTTTTAGCATCACAATCGCCTTATATGGCACCGGAACGGAGTATGGATCTGGATACGGTTGAAAGCCCGAGTATAAGGCACCGGAACCAGAGTATGGATATGGGTACAGGAGAAAGCCCGAGTACGAGGCACCAGAGTCCGAATATGGATCTGGGTACGGTCGAAAGCCCGAGTTTGAAGCACCGCCAGTTGAATTCGAATATGGGTATGGTCGGAAGCCGAGCTACGGTGAGGAATTTGTTTATGGCGATAAGCCGCCGAGAAAGCCGAGCTATGGTGAGGAAGGCGGTTATGGAGAAGAGCCACCGAGAAGGCCAAGCTATGGGCGGCCCAGTTATGAGAGGCGCGGCGACGATGATTCTGATTCCGAGCGTCCTAAGTACGGTGAAGAAGGCTATGGTCGCAAGAAATATGTGAGAACCTCCGATGCCGACGTTATGATTGAAGAGCGTGAGAAATAAAGGAGGGAGATAATACGAAAGAGGAGGTGGTTTAGAGGTGTTGGCAACAAGAGATTCAATCCGGGGTTAGTGAAGAAGAAGTCGGAAAATGGTGGGTAGATACGTGGGTTTATGTTCTTTTAATTTATTTTTACTTTTTAAATAACGTCAGGACAAAATAGAGAGTTTAATGGCAAAAATATTTAAGTTGGGTTTGAAGATAAGATATTTTGGTGTAAATAAAATTTCCTTAAAACTAATGAATCATTTCATCAATTTTCTCGTATTTTAAACTTGGTTGGAAATTGAAATACCACACTACGTGGTAAGTAACTAACGGTAGGGAGCGAAAGTGCATCCTCCCTCCCACTCCTCAGCTCCTCCGTCCCTCCCAACTTTCCCCGACTTTCCCACCCCTGCAAAATTTTCCGTGAAAATTTGACAGACGAAAATACCCATCACAAACCCAAAAACCCATGCTAGAATTTCCCACTACACTTCACTTTCTCACTAACCAAACACTCCAAATACCCACACAACCCCCACCATCTTCCTCAAAACCCTAAAAAAACCCACCCTTCCATTTCTTCTATTCTGCACCCTACGATTGTATCTGCAGCGAACGCCATGGCCTGATTGAGGCACAACAGTGTCTGTAAATACAGTGAAATCTAGGAGAAGAAGATATGGGGGCTTCGCTCTCGAACCTGACGGAGGGGACGAATGGGTCGGGTCATGGACCGGGTCTTGGCGACATACCCGAGAGCTGTGTGGCCTGCGTGTTCATGTACCTGACTCCTCCTGAGATTTGCAACCTTGCGAGGCTCAACAGGGCGTTTCGCGGTGCGGCGTCGTCTGATCCGGTTTGGGAGTCCAAGTTGCCCCCAAATTACCATGATCTACTCGATTTGGTGCCACCTCAGAGGTACCAAAACCGCTCGAAAAAGGACATCTTTGCTATGCTCTCCCGCCCTGTACCCTTCGACGATGGCAATAAGGTGTGTTTTTAATTGGGAACTAGGGTTTTGGGTGATTTCTTAGGGTAATTTTTCAATTAAGGGTTTTTAGGTTTGGTGGAATATGACTGAATTTGCTCATTTTTTGGATGTGTTTGGTGGGTTTTGCAGGTGGTATGGATAGACACGGTCACGGGAAGGGTTTGTATGTCGGTTTCTGCCAAAGGGATGGCGATAACTGGGATTGAAGATAGGCGATACTGGAACTGGGTTCCTACTGAAGAATCTAGGTTAGCTAATTATGTGTCATCTACTAGTTTGTGCTTTTGATATGCATGGTTTGTTCACTTTTTTTTTATTTTGGAGTACATGTTTTAGGTTTTGAAAATTCAATTAAGCTTACGCTCATTCAGCAAGTTTTCTTTGTTTGTTTATTTATAAAGTTTTTTGGCATTGAGTAGTTATATTGACCAAATGAGGGGAGAAATCACAAATTCTCAAGGAAATGATGTTCGTGCTTGAATGATGATTATATCTTTTGTTTCATTAGGACACTATTTCTTGCAATTTGTGTTCTTTTGCCTTCTCTAATAACTTATTAGAACATTTGGTAATGAGGGATTTGAACTTGAGGCATCTATTTCTAAATGGTTGCCAACTAGATTGTGCCTGTCACAAAATTAATCTCAAAAGAGAACCATCGCATCCATCTTAAAGGATCGTGCATTCACATGGTGTGAGCACCAGATGAGTGCTAAGCAAAAGTTTGGCTCACACAAGTGGTGGTCTTGTAGGTTTTCCTGCTAAGATTGTATTTTATTTTAGTTGAATGCAAATTTGTCTCCCACATGTAATAGAAATGCTATATTTATCAGGGAGGTGAAAGAAAATATTGTGAATATGGGAAGGAAGGATGTGGAAGTATTTCATGGTACCGTGGACGTCTTTCTTAAGTGGGAGCAGATTGCCCACGGGTTAAGATTAAGTTTCTATAGGTGCAGTTCCATTTTATAATTAGTGCATGTGCTAATTTTGTGGATTGGAGTCTGGTGAACTGTGTCATTATTGGGTTTGACATGTATTTGATGCAAATGTTTAGAGGATGCATGAAAGAATAAAAAATTGAATCTTTATAGAAGTCCATAGAAATAGCTGATTTTACAATTTGCAAACCTAAGTTTCTAATTTATAATCATTGTTGGTAGATTCTCTGTTGTTGTAGCAAATTATATCCTTGCTTGGTTGTTTTATATTTGAGAACGCTTCTCCATGTGATCTTTTTTGTGACTGGCTTGATGTTGTCAGTTAATTGGTCATCTGATATAATTACACAGTGCATGGCATGTCAGATGGAAAACTATGGTCCAACTATTCTATATCATTGTATTTCTGTACATTGGGAGGATCAGCTGAGATCACATTATTGTAGTGACCACTGGAGGATTTAAGATGTCTTTCTAGCTTAGAATATTCTAAGTTGGATGCGTTAAGCCTAAAACCCGCACGTTTTTATCCTTTAGGAAAATACATGTATAAAAAGTCAGATAACCCAAAATAGATTCCTATCTTAATTTTCTGTTGGTTTGGGAATCTAATCCAAAACCTGTATGTTATAATCTTTATTTTCCCAAAGTGAAACTGTTTAGCTTTATTAAAATGGCTGGCTATGGTTTCATTCGAGGAGAGAACAAATGCAATTAGTAAGTTGCAGTTAGAATACAAGGTTTGTTGTTAGCTAAATGTACAATATTTCCTATATTATGGAGTTTTTCTTTACTAGAAACACACCCGTGATACCTTAATATTAGATATATTGTGAATGTACAGATATATAGTTCACTGGATAGTGCACAGCCTAGGTGAAACTGGAGGTATAAAAGATCAGAGCCTAAAAGTTTAAAGTACAAAACATCAATCGAATTTTTGTTGCTCTTCTTGACACAGTTGAGTTAAGTCAGGGTCTTCTAGAAATCAAGGTTAATCATGGAAGTAGAAAATGTTCTACTTGCTCGTTCAAATTCCGTCCTATCTTTCGATTCTCTCCGTCCAAGTGTATCCTGTAAAAAAAATTTATAAATTTTTTATTTATTATTTATTTTACAAGGGGTCTGTGTACTCCAACTAGAAACTTTTCAAGGTCAGTGAAGATTCGGGTTGGCCTATGTCTAACTGAAAAGGGTGAAACAGTCATTATGGAAGCCACTAAATAATTAGTGCATTTCTTTCTGCAGGGTTTCTTATGTACTAGTTTCTTGTGCGGAATCAGAAATGCCAATGTAGTTGTCACAAGACCAGAGAGATAGCTTATGCTTTTCTGGGACTGGGGCTGCCACTATTGATGTTTTGCGTTTATAATTCTTTTACATCAATGTATGGTTAATAATATTCTCTTTTGGGTCAGTTATCATAATTAAACCATTAATTGTAAGTTAGCTTGCTGTTAATTCATTATTTCTTCATTTTTGCTCTGTTTTTTTTTATAGATGTTGATGGTCCGCGTGCTCTGTTCTTTATTTGCAGGTTTCAGGTTGTGGCTTATTTACAGCAAATATGGTGGTTTGAAGTAGATGGGGTGGTGAAGTTTCCTTTTCCTGCTGATATCTACACTTTATCTTTCAGGCTTCACATTGGAAGATTTTCAAAAAGATTGGGACGACGTGTCTGCAACTTTGAGCACACCCACGGTTGGGATATAAAGCCCGTGCGATTTGAGTTGTCAACTTCAGATGGACAGCATGCATCATATGAATGCTGCTTGGATGAAATCGAACATGAGGATGCATATGGAAACCATAAGCGCGGATGCTGGGTTGAGTACAAAGTTGGTGAATTTACTGTCACCGATACCGATCCAGTAACAGAACTCAAATTTTCCATGAAACAGATTGATTGCACACATTCAAAAGGTGGGCTATGCGTGGATTCTGTGTCTATCATCCCTAGTGATTTGAAAGAGCGTAAAATAAGAGGGGTCTGGAAGTAAGCCGAGTACTGAACATAGAAGTTGTTCATTCACATCAGCGATCCCGTAAGGTGTTCTGGAGGATGTCATCTTATTTGGTTTTTGCAGTAGGTGTGTGTCCTCTATGGTTTATGTAGGGGTGTGCTATCCACATCACTTTTTACTTCTCACACCCCTTAGTTAATTTCTGTCCGTTGATCTTCTTCATTTCATCTGATCCGACGGCCAAAATTTAGAAAGGTGTGTAAGAAGTATCCTTTATGTAACCTCAGTTCACATGTGATCCAAGTTTTGTTCCGCACTTTGGTATTACCTTGTGTCTGTCAGTTGCTCACTGTAAAGCATTTTGTAACCTAGATATATGTGATGCCTCTTGGCACTCTGTTTCCATTGATTTCATAGATGTTTGATTATTGGAAAATCATGGAAATAATTTCCTATTAATTCGTAATTATATGTCATCTAGAGAGTACAACAACAATTAGGTTTTTTCCTATTAAGTGGAGTCGTTATATAAACGCTAAAACATCACTGTGTTCGGTTTTGCAATATGTCTTCCATTAGCTCCCAATCCTCTATAATTTTTCTTGAAGTTGCTTTTTGAGTCTTTTCAGGTCTTCCTTTATTTTTTTTGCATTGAGCTTTCATCTTATAGTTGCATCTTCTAACATGAGCATCTGTAGGTTTTCGATTTACGTGTCCAAATCACTTTAACCAATTTCCTATCATCTTATCTTTAATTGCACAAAATTAGAAAAGTACAAGGTGTCATTTGTCCCTAGGCCTGACAATTCCTGACACGACCCGATAACCATACACGACACGACACGAAATTAATAGGTGTTCGGGTCGACACAATAACGAATCGGGTCGTTATCGGGTAACCCGATAAGCACCTGTTAAGATAACGGGTTGATTCGGATATACACGTGGGTAACACGATACACGATAAGCAGAATATTTATTTTACAATTTTATAACCCTAAAAAATTACTATAATAATTATATATATTAATTTAACAATTTTATACCCTTAAAAACTATAATATATATATATATATATATATTAACTATAATAATTATAATTATTATATATACTATAATAATTTTACCCCCAAATATTAACTATCTATAATAATTATATATATACATATATTAAATTTTGAATTAAATTTTATAAAAATTATTAATTAATATGCATCCATTGATTTGATTCCATAATTGATAATTCAATTCTATGCCGCCATTTTTGAAGAAAAAGGGAGGGAAAATGAAAATAATAAGAAAAGTTGAAAAGGAAACAAAAAAGAGAGGGAATTAGGGAAAGATGGGTAGACTGCTGGAGGGAAAAGTGAAAATTATAAGAAAAGTTGAAAAGGAAACAAAAAAGAGAGAAAAATGAAAATTAATAGAAGTGGTGAGAATTTTTTTTTAATTTTAAAGTTATTAACTTTTTATCACACATATGACATATCTCACTATTTTTATAATAACACGTGATGTACTGCTCCGTGTACCGGTCAATTATACGTATAAATATATATATATATATATAGACATATACACCATTGAACTTGATGAGATACGAATTCTCTGAAACTAATTTAAAGGATCGCAACCGTCAAATTTGTTTGTAGCTTCGAGATCACATCAGCAAAAAATCGCAAAAAACAAACATTCAGAGATCAAGTAACGGGACAAAGCTTTTCGACGGTTATAAACGAAAAATCACAATTTAACAGTTATTTTAACTCCAATTTTGATGAATTTTTACAGCAACACTCCTTGACCCTATATGAATACAATGAATGAATTCGATCTTCAATTTAAAATATTTACAAGAGTGGATACCACAAAATCTTATGTTATACATAATGAAAGTATAAATAAACCCTAAGTGTTAATCAATATATTGTTTTGAGGGGATACGAATTCTCCGAAATTAATTTCAACGATCCCAATAGTCAAACTTGTTTATATATGCTTCAAGATCGCATCAGCAAAAAATTACAAAAAAAAAACATTCAGAGATCAAGTAACGGGACCAAACTTTTCGACGGTTATAAACGAAAATTCACAATTTAACGGTTATTTTAATTCCGAATTTTATGATTTTTTACAGCTACACTCCTTGACCCTATACGAATACAATGAATGAATTTGATCTTCAATTTAAAATATTTACACAAGTGGATACCACAAAATCTTATGTTATACTTAATGAAAGTATAAATAAACTCTTAAGTGTTAGTCAATCTATCGTTTTGATGGGATACGAATTCTCCGAAACTAATTTCAATGATCACACCCGCCAAACTTGTTTGTATATGTTTCGAGATCACATTAGCAAAAAATCACAAAAAATAAACATTCAGAGATCAAGTAACGGGACCAAACTTTTCGACGGTTATAAACGAAAAATCATGATTTAACGGTTATTTTAACTTCGATTTTGATGATTTTTTACAGCTACACTCCTTGACTTCATATGAATACAATGAATGAATTCGATCTTCAATTTAAAATATTTACAGAAGTGGATACCACATAATATTATGTTATACTTAATGAAAGTATAAACAAATTCTTAAGTGTTAGTCAATCTATTGTTTTGATGGGATACAAATTCTCCGAAACTAATTTCAATGATCACAATCGTCAAACTTGTTTGTATATGCTTCGAGATCACATCAGCAAAAAATACAAAAAAAAACATTCAGAGATCAAGTAACACGACAAAGCTTTTTGGTGGTTATAAACGAAAAATCACGATTTAATGGTTATTTTAACTCTGATTTTGATGATTTTTTATAGCTACACTCCTTAACCCTATATGAATACAATGAATGAATTCGATCTTCAATTTAAAATATTTACACAAGTGGATACCACAAAATCTTATGTTATATTTAATGAAAGTATAAATAAACTCGTAAGTGTTAGTTAATTTATCGTTTTGATGGGATATGAATTCTCTGAAACTAATTTCAACGATCACAACCGTCAAACTTGTTTGTATATGTTTCAGGATCACATCAGCAAAAAATCAGAAAAAAAAAACATTCAGAGGTCAAGTAACACGACAAAGCTTTTCGACGGTTATAAACGAAAAATCACGATTTAACGGTTATTTTAACTCCGATTTGATGATTTTTTTTTACAGCTACACTCCTTGATCCTATATGAATACAATGAATGAATTCGACCTTCAATTTAAAATATTTACAAGAGTGGATACCCCAAAATCTTATGTTATACTTAATAAAAGTATAAATAAACTCTTAAGTGTTAGTCAATCTATCGTTTTGATGGGATACAAATTCTTCGAAACTAATTTCAACGATCACAACCGTCAAACTTGTTTGTATATGTTTCGATATCACATCAGTATAAAATCACAAAAAACAAACATTCAAAGATCAAGTAACGGGACAAAGTTTTTCGACGGTTATAAAAGAAAAATCACGATTTAATGGTTAATTTAACTCCGATTTTGATGATTTTTTACAGCTACACTCCTTGACCTTATATGAATACAATGAATGAATTCGATCTTCAATAACATATTTACACTAGTGGAAATGAATGAATTCGATATTCAATAAAATATTTACACTAGTAAATGTGGATATCACAAAATCTTATGTTATGTACTTAATAAAAGTATTATTTTTGGGTGTAGATATGGTACTTAAACGACAAATGTTTTAATGTTTTGAATTAATATTTATGTGGCAATGTGTGGCATGTGCAATTTTTTTTTAAAAATATATATTTTTCTTAACAGGTCATAACGGGTCATAGCAGGTCGGGTCACTTTACCCGTTGGGTAAAGTGACCTGACCTGTTAAGGACCCGTTAAGATAATAGGTGTGACACGACACGACCCGTTAAGATAACAGGTGTTACACGAAAACGACATGAACACGACAGACACAACCCGTTTGCCAAGCCTATTTGTCCCTAATAAATAACATATTTTTACTGCATAAACTTCATTATCAAACCACGCAATTTTTAAATCCTCGTTCGAAAATCTAAAAAAAAAGAAAAAAGCATTTAAATGCGATATTGTTTAGTAATTCAAATGTATCAAATTAAATAAATAGTTCATCAAGCCGTCGGTATGTTTCATACATTTGAATAATTATACGAACTTTAATTTGAATAATTTTTGTAGTAATGACATTCAAATAATGAAGATTAAAAAAATGAAAATATGAGAATTGGGTTGGTGCTAGTATGTAGGGGTGGGTTCAAAAAATTGAAAACTGGACCGAGCCCGAAAAAAAATCGAACCGAAAAAAAAATCAAATTTGAAATTGTCAAACCGAACCGAATCCGAAATATATTTTAATTATAAAAAAACCCAAAAAAAAAAAAACGAAAATTACACCTAAAGGGGTTCGAATCCATTCCCACTTGGTTGAGTATCTTTCCTTTAAGCCATTTTGACAGCAAATTTTTTCTTGTTAATACCATTATGAGTAGCATATTTAAAACAAGCTGGATCATAATTGTTTAATAGGTTATCAATTCCTATCTTTCATCGAATCCCCATCTTTCATCTTTCTTTAACCTTAGCTGAAAAAAACCATATTTCCCAATTCCCATCTTTCATCATCCTCTTCTCTCTCTCTCTCTCTCTCTCTCTCTCTCTCTCTCTCACACACACACACACACACACACACACACATTCTGTTTAACTTCATCTCTCTCACACTCTCAAAGAGTCCTGCAATGGCACCCATAAGTCTTCCTCCTGAATTCAGATTCCACCCAACGGATGAAGAGCTTGTTGCTTATTATCTAGATCGAAAAATCAATGGTCGCATCATTAAGCTAGAAATTATCCCAAAGATCGACCTCTACAAATGTGAGTCATGGGATTTGCCTGCTAAGTACTTGATTTTGTTTTGTTCAATCTGCAAGATGGAGGTAAATGACACACCTCGACCCGGAATGTCCACTAAGATTCCTAGTCGAGTTGTGCTGGCCGACACTTGGAAAGTGAAGAAGCCATAAAGTCTAGTGATGTGTAAAATGTGAATAAATTTAAACCTGAGAGTGCCTAAATAACAAAGTGCGTTGGTGAGTGGGAATGAACCCATTTCACACGTGTCGTCTGAGCATAAGTACAATAGAGTGGATAAGGATTATACCCTCAGAGGTAACCACCTATCCTGAGATTTGCCAAGAATCCTTGTTGATACGATCGTTCAGCAGCTAAAACCTGGAGGGTGAAAAACAGAAAACGTGAGTAGGCAAAAATAAAGTTTTAAAACACATTTCTCTTTTTGAACATAGTAACCCCTCACCGTAAAACCCGTATAATTTTCCAGAAAATAATAATACATACGTATATAGAAATCCTCCTTAAGAGCAGTGAAAACCAAGATATGCCATGTCAAAGTATCGCAGCCATAAAATGTGTAAGCCAAGTGATATGAATCAATGTAAAGTAATATGTCAACTGGAGTCACCTGAAGTTTACACGGGCCATCTGTAGCGTCATTCAAAATTATGCATAATCATACTAATGCAAATACTAAAATGTAATGCATCCATGACATGGCATTCAAAACGTAAATTCATCTAAAAACAGTTTCTGTGAACTGTAAGGCATACATACATATATATAAAAACCAAAAGCCCACTCACGTGGAGTCCACGCTACAATTCTCTAGCACACACATCGAGGCGTCACAAACGATCAACGCCTAGAGCAATTATCAAACCACGCCTTATAATCCCTATCAATAGTACTCATAACTTACATAAAACACATTCCCAAGGATGTTTTAGAATGATTTGAGACCCATTGACCAAAAGTCAACCGTCAATCAAAGATCGACAGTAGGGTCTATGTTTCTTCGAGACTTGTTTCATAGCATGTCTCCCTATTTCACTTTTTGTTTCCTTCAGCCCTTTCTAAATGGAGTACTTGGTTCTTGTATTGCTTCTTCGAGCCATTTTTATATCCTTTGAAACCTTCCACTCGGTTCCGTTGAGTGATCCGAAATTGGGTATCCGCTGGGGTTCCGTTGAGATGTCCGGTTCCCTGCTCCATCTAGATTTTGTTGAGTTATGTCCGTAATCCTTTTTATTTCGTGATTTCGTTGAGTGATGGTCTGGAATCGTATCCATCTTAGGTTTCATTAACTGGCTGTTATGCATTGAACTCTGCGGTTCTGTTGAAAGGTTCAGAATTGTATCCTGGTTCAGATTTCGTTGAGTGATGGTCTGAATTCCTTTCAATTCCGTGATTCTGTTGAGTGATGGTCCCAAATCATATGCAGATTGGATTTCATTGAATGGTTCGATATGCATTGTACTCCGCGATTCCGTTTAGTGATGGTTCAGAATCGTATCCACTCGGATTCCATTAAGTGATGATCCGGAATCCCTTATACTCCGTGATTCCGTTGAGTGGTTCAGAATCCCTTTGGTGGATAGGTTCCGTTGAGTGGTCTGGAGCTTGATATTGATGGATTTCGTTGAGTGGTCTGAAATTGCATTGTTTGACTTATTGGTTCCTTGGTTTTGATTGCAGCTTCAGAGATGTAGGCTTTGGCCGAACTGTGTCGCTATAGCCTTGCATTTCAGTGTATTGTACGTGTTATTGTTTGGTGAGATTATTGGGTGATGTTGGTTTTGGTTATTGGCATTATGATTAGACTTGTTGATCAATATGGCTAGAGAATATAATTGTGCTTCGTCGTTTGTTCTTTAAAATATTGCATGATATGCATTGTGGTATATTATTGAGACATAATGATTTATGTGATGAATATTCGAGTGTAGTGAAATGATGAACTACAAATGGCTTGATCCTTGTTTAGGGTACGTAGGCAGTCTAACGAGGAGGTTAGATGCAGCCATAAAATATACGAAAAATTATTACGCAGTTGGTTCTTGAATTATGTGTTGCACATAACCCAGAGTCGGGGTATGTTAGAGATACGAGTATTTGGTAACCTCACGTGTCGATCCTGGACGTAGGTCTGGATCGGGGCATGACATTATTTTATTAAATTATACATGTTATTGATTCAATTTAGTTTTTCTGTGTTGAACATGATACAACGCATTGAAGATGTAATTCCAGCTTTCCGAGAAGAATCTTCTACAAATTCAAAGGCTCAATTTTGTTTTCTGCCAATCATGTTCTCCTAAAATCCAAGTTTAATATTTCTAACAACCATTATGCATGAAAACATTCCACATGATGCATGAACCTCTACATTAATATTTACCTTCATATATATATATATATATATATATATATGAAGCCTTTAAGAGGAGGGATCCACTTTTTAAAAAAAAAAAAATAGGGACATGCTCACCACCATTGGATTTAACTTTAATGAAATTTTGTGGTTGAGATTGTGTGACCTATGTTTTAATCTCAACCACACAATTTCATTAAAACCAATCTAAAGGTGGGGAGCATGTCCCCATTTAAAAAAAAAATAGGGATCCCTCCCCTTAAAGTGTTGGAGGTATGCCCTGAAAGTCAATCTTTGGAAGAAACATTTCAGGACATTGTCTGTATGTATAGATAACTCTAAATACAGCAAAAGGCAAAGTCACTCATTAGGACTATCTCGATAAATGATATAGGTCCAAAATAGTGAATCCATGGACAATGGATCGATGGAAGAAGTAATCTAATGATGTTAGACTACAGAGACCTTCTTCTCATAACCATGATGTTCAAAAGGTTCCTGGTCGTAGGATTGTCAGAGGGATACTGACAATACATAGACCAGTACATACTATGTCCCCTTCGAATAGGAAGGATGGGAAGTCTCATACCATTCGTGTAGTGACACTAAGACAAGTATGTAGGTGCTTATTAAGGGAATGAGTTCATTGAACACAATCAAAAGAGAGCACTTGCATGGAGGTCTACTCACATGTCAAGCAAGTAACTCTACTGGTTGGAATGTGTAAGTAATCCTTTGACCTGAGACATCATAGTTGTCTTGAGGATACGTTGCTGATCATTTGATAATGAGACATGACCACATCTCATCTTGGATGTGTTCTATGCATTGTTGGGGTCAGTGATTTATTCTCAGAGGCATGTGAATGATCAACAAGGGATCTCTAATCCTTGTTATGAAAGGAAGAATACTCTAAGATATGATTCGGGAATCTTCGGCCGAAGTATCGAGCGTAATGATGGACGGTGTTCCTATACAACTCAATTGAATCATATAACTAAGTATAATCACATTAGGGGTTTGACATTAAGAATCCATACCCTAGTAATGTGCTTAAGAGTATTGTATTAGAGAAGGATCGAATTACATTGTAATTCCAACTGAATAGGTTCTCCGAAAAAATTCTACATTAGCTTGGGTAGCCATGATCTATGGTTAGATGTCACTCATGGCTTGTGAGTTCTTCTAGATGATTAAATATGTAATCATGAAAGAAGAAGGAGAATTAAAAGTAAGTTTTAATTCATTAAGTGATTGGTTAAATGCTAATCAATTGGATTGATTCCAATCACCTCACTGCCTTGCTAATTGGAACCTAAAATGATTGTACACCGATACACTCTTGTGATGAGATAACTAAAGGATGATGGAGTTAATTAATTGGATTAATTAAATGTTATGATTAATTAGAAAGTCTAAAGAAATCATAGAAGCGATAAAGGATCGTTTCGGGCTTAAAGAAAAGTTCGGGTTCATTCGGGCCCATTGGGCCCAAACCCATTGGGCTTTTATTCAAGCATAAGATGACTTAAAATAATAAAAGCCCAAAGCCCAAACCAAACATAATGAGGCCGGCCAAAGGGAAGAGAGAAGGAGAGAGAAAGGTCAAAATGTTGACTAGCTTCTTTTTCATTTATAAAGGAAGTTTAATGAAAAAGTTCATTAGGGTTTTGTGTTTTTTTTTGAACAAAAGAAAAATACAACTCTCTCTCTCTCTACACACACAAGGCCGGCCACCATAGGAGGAAACACTAACCATCTTTCCTCCTTGTGGTTACTCCATTATCCATCTCACTACACTAGTGGGTGTGGATCTTTAGAGGTCTTCTACCTTGGGGACTAGAGGAGAACCAAGGAGCTCATACTTCAACAAGGTGGAGGAGTCAAGGAGGGAGGCTAGGCTCAAGGAGTTTCAAGAACAAAGGGCTTGGAGGTGGTCCATCCTTGGTCTAAAATGGCTTCGAGAATCCCAATTTTCGGAAATCCCAAAATAGTTTCGATATTTCGGGACAATCGGGAGTCCCAAAATATTTTTGGACTTTTGGGTTATACTATTTGGCTATGCAGTGTGTAGAATAGCCAATCTGCATTGCATATTCAATATGTGCAAAGTAAGAGGAAACAATTATATCACTTATATCATCAGACAACCTTGCAATTTTAGCATTATATGAACTCCACAGGAGGAGAAAACCTATAGTGCTCCACTAAAAAAGAAAGGGCCCAAAAATAAGTTCTAAATAAGGAATTATACTATATCTATATGTGGCTTGTCTAGAAATAGCCTGGAAAAGTATAAAAGAAAATAGGAACTAACATAACATACAAGAGGACCCAATCAAAGAAAATAATTGTTCTGAAATGCAATATGCCACATGAAATGCAACTCTAAAAGGATTGTGAAAGAAGCAAAGCGCCACTTACTAGAGGAATGACAACTTCATTGTATTAGTGTAGTTTTCTTCCATCCTCAACATCCATAGACTTCAAATTTTAAACGTTTGTAGACAAGCAACCACTTATAACTCAAGAGGCTTAAATACATAAAGTTCACAAGGACCAATAAGTATAAACCATACAGTATTTGACAACTCTGCCAACATCTTGTACAACATTCTGAAAGTTCAGGTCACTCTTTTCCAGTCTAGCCCATTGGCATCACAAATGTGGGAGACAAACAATTCTAATCCATATGCCTATGTCAATATTAAAAGAATAGTTGTAAAAAATCTCTTCATTGCTTCCTTATTTAATTCTCTCTTTTTCTCTCTCCAAAATGTTATCAAATTTACCGATCTCCAGATAACTTCACTCAAATTTCTTAAGGTATAATCAGTGAGCCCCAATTCTAAACATAGAATAATCAACCAATTAACATAAACTAGCCATCATTAACCAGTTAAACAAACATAATTTAAAATAGTTTCCTCATATTCTTCCACAAAAGCCAACTAATCATGGGGTTTCGAGCATTTGGTAAATAAAACTCATCTAAGAAATTTACCTATTGGTAAATAAAACTCCAGCACATAAGCAAAGCAAAAAAGCCCAGCTCCTTCGGACCTTCACCAATCTGTAAAAAACCCAAGAACCATTAGATCAATTAAATAGAATTTGTGAAACCAAACAAACCCAAAATTTACATACCCTAATCTAGAATTTGAAAATTAAATTTCAAAAATCCTAAATTAAATTTCAAACCCTAAATTAATTCCCATATTTATTTACTAGTATCTGAATCTGAGAGAGCGAATTGTGTGGGAAAGTCAAAGACTCCTGAGAGAGAGAACCGCAAAAGAGAGTCACAATAGAGTGAGTCGCGAGAGAGAGAGAGAGAGAGAGAGAGAGAGAGAGAGAGAGAGAGAGAGAGAGAGAGAGAGATTGGTGGTGGCTATGGCTCTGTGTCGTGAAAGAAGGTGATAAGCTCATTTTTATATATATTTTACATCAAATTCACTTGTCTTTTCTTAGTTAGTTCCTTATATTTTTTAGTGAATTACTTTGTTTTTGTGTTTTATAGAATTTGTCAAGCAAAGAAAATAAAAATAGAACAAGTGAAATTTGAAGTAATAAATTCGTCAAAACTGCTTGTGCAGATCAGCTGACTTTGGAAGTAATTTTCGAACAGCTTAGAATGAATTAGAGAATGAGCCTTATATTCTTGGAAAGCTACGGATGTCTATTTTCTGGAGCATTTTGTGGATTGTTAAGATCAGTTTTCTAGAAGAAGTTATGCGCATTTTAGCAAGGGAAGGTCGCAGCTGATGCCCTTTGGCTAAAGCAAAGAGGCAGATAATGCAAGGCACACGGACAGAAAAAGAAAGGCAGAAAAATTAGGTGAAGTGGAAGACAAATGAGAAACAATCAGCAAGAATGAAAATGAGTGGGAATGAATAAAGAAAAAAAAGAATGGTGAAGTGGGAAGAGAAACAGTCAGCAAGAATAAAAATAAAAGAAAGTTTCACAAAGGCAGCATGGCTGAAATAAAAGAAAGCTGCCTTTTAAGGCAGCGAGGCAGAGAAGATAAAAGAAAAAGAAGAAGGAAAGTCAGATGGACAGCAAAGCAAAGGAAGTGAGACGGATAGAAAAACAGTGCAAAAGGACAGAGAGCAAAAACACATGCACAGAAAAGCACAGGGTGTAAAGGAAGCAACAATAGACGAAAGGGTGCAGCGAAGCATAAGGGGGATCAGAAAGAAAGAAGAGAAAGCAGCAACATTTTAGAAAAAAAAATAGAGAGAAAGACTGAGCACAGAGGCAGAAAGTTAAGAGAAGGGAAAACCAAAGAGAGGCACGGCACAGAGAAAGAAAGGGTGCAGCTCAAGGGAAGGAAGGGAAGAAGATAGAAATCTTTGCACGCTCCTCTTTCGGTTCTATCTTCTCAAACTCATGTTTAATTTTTGGTTTAATTTGAGAATAATGTGTAACTAATTTTTAGTAGTTAGGGGATGTTTTGAAGCCCCGAATATGATTGTAAATTTGTTCTGATATTTCGTTTGAATGACTTTTATGAAAGGATGAAAATTGTTTCACTACTTATGTCATTGATGAATTCTTTTTGTGTTTCTATGGATGCATACTTAGTAAGCATATTAAGGATTTTAATGCTATGAATATATGTGTGCCTGCCCTTGTTGAATGAGGACCTACATATGTTCTAGAGTAGCACTTGTTTATTGTGGTTAACATGTGAACCGATTTCTAGGATAAGTAAGACAACGCCAGTACTTACGATGCCTTGTGATGACTCAAACTCCTTTCATTCTTAATGATTTCTACTTGTTAAATCTATGAACACACCATTCTAGATTGCATGTTAGGGACTAAGTTAAGTTGAAAACGCCATTCTCTTAACATACTACGTAAGAAAGAGTAATAGGTTGAGTTCTAACATTGAGCCAACTTGAGCATCTTCATCCGAAAATAAAAGGAATTTGAATGAAACATAACATGTTTGCATGATTATTTGGTGGTGGATAGCATTTCCCCTAACTCGTTTTCTTAACTTGTGAATTAAAATCTATTGGTATTTTTTAAACTTGTTTCTGCCCTGTTTTGTCTAATTTAATTTAAATAGAAAATCAACTCCAAAAATCCCAAAAATTTGTGTGAGTGTAGCTCTGTGTGTCTAGTATATCTGTATAAAATTTCGTTGTATTTAGATAAGTATAAGTTAGTCTAATAATTATTTTTCGGTGGCTGGTCAGTAGAGACAGCAGCCCAGTTTGTGTGACATTTGAAGTAGTTAGATAAAACAATCTTCTGCGGGAAAGACGCTTATTTTCATATGCTACAATCGACAAATTCTAGTGTTAATAAGGAAAATCAATAGGATTATTGTGTGCTACTTTGTGGTGTGCAATTTAATACCTATCAGAAGGGTCCACCGTCGGAGAGAGACAGCTGCGGATGATCCGTGTGGTGGTGGGCCGGTGATTGGTTGGCCGAAGTTGGATTTGAGAGTTGAGACAGAGAGGAGGAGAACATGGCTTTCTCGGTGGCTGAGTTGACACAATCCAACGGTTCAAATTAACTCTAACTATAATTAACAAAACAATTTATATATATATATATATGTGTGTGTGTGTGTATATATAAAATATATTTTCAGTTTGGTATGGGAATATCGAAATACTGGGAAGACAATCCTGATTCCCATACCGAAATTTCGGTATTCTTTCGGGATAGCATACCAAAAATTTTGGGAAAATCGGTTTGGGACATTTTTGGTTTGGGATTGGTATTTTTCTGTTTGGTTCGGGATTTTTGGAAATTTTTTCCATCCCTATATATATATATATATATAATATGTGTGTGTGTGTGTGTGTTCGTGCGCGTCCGCATGTAATTTATAAATTTATATGAAATTTGTGTGAGTCAAAGAAAAATAAGAAAATAGAAGTATGAATTAGGGCGTTTGTTGCACTGGACTAGCTTCAGAGACTAAGCTGGACTGACTTGGATTAGACTATGCAAGACTAACTTAGTGAAGCGTTTAGTGTAGTATCGGACTAGAA
This sequence comes from Crataegus laevigata, assembly GCA_963580275.1. NCBI lineage: Eukaryota > Viridiplantae > Streptophyta > Magnoliopsida > Rosales > Rosaceae > Crataegus > Crataegus laevigata. The sequence continues at coordinate 16,598,150 of OY756953.1, read as the reverse complement.
GTAGGATAATAAAAATAATTCTTTTTTTTCTTTTTCTGTTTCTTTTTCTTGCCTCTCCTTTTGTCCGTCCAAAATCCATAGATTCCAATCACAACTTTTCCTTCATTTTAATTGATAAAGCTTTCCGTCCAAATTCCACTGCTTGCAACCACATATTTCTCCTCCATTTGAATCGATAAAGCTCCCAAAACACAAACAATAAAGAATTCAATCGAAATCAAAATCGTAGCTTCGTTCCTTGTATACCTAACAACGACACTCTAATTCGAGCAGAATGATGTGATCTGGGTTGGGACAGACCCTTTCGGTATCGAGGTTGGGTCGTGTAGATCTTCTCCAACGACTTGAGGTTCTAGAGCTTCTCGAATGGCTTGTCCACGACGATGGTGGCGGCAGGAAATATAGGATTGGGGATTTTTTGAGGGTGATGGTTGGTGGTGGGAACTATGAGATGGGGGATTTTTTGTGGTTGATGTTGGTGGTGGAAGAACCCTCGCAGGAGGAGGAAGAAGCCTAAAACTCACAGCAGGGCTGGCAGGGAGGAGGAAGAAGCCAGTCTTAGCAAGTCCCATGGTTTGGGGAGTGCCTCGCTAAGAACCTTTAAGGAGGCCCCTAGTCTACATGAGTCTCCTTTAGTCCCACTTAACTTAGTCCCAGCACTTATCAAACATGGGACTACATTAATAAGTAGTCCAGTCCAGTCCAGTCCCATTTAATGAGGCCAAACAAACGCACCCTAACTATAATAAAAAAAGAAGACAAAACTGAAAAAAAGAGAAAAAAAAGAAAAGGAAAAATCAAGTTGAGCCGCTGAGCTCACTGAGCCACGGCTTATAGCTGTTGAGCTGAGCCACTATGCTGGTTGATCAACAATTAACCTAGATGCCGATCCGAGCCGCCTTTATGCTGAGCCGAGCCGTTGCTCGGGCGTTAGTTTGGAACGACGCTGTTTTGGCCTCTGAACTCCTCTAGCTAGCGTTTGGACTTGCTGCGTGCACCACGGACCAGGTCCATTGCATGGATCTTCTTTTTGTTAAGCTTGGCGCCCACTAGCTCACCTTTAACAGCTTTCTGCGCTACTATGTTTTCCTCTACCTCAGGCCGCAAGCTTACACCTTGCATATATAAGCTAGTTGGGCTGACTTGCAAGGCAGCCAACATTCCAATGCTGGGCTGCGACCCTTTTTTCGACCCGGTGCCACATTTTGGCACCCTTTGCTTCTTAGCTACCCCTAAATATTTTAGGGTGTTCCTGGCTAAAGCCCCTATTAGGCTATATTTTCTTAATTGTTTGGCCCTAAGCCGTCTAAAGTGAATATTACCTGAACGTCATTATTTTGCTTCCAAGAAAGAATCTAAGTGGTCTTGATCTATTAAATTAATTTAAATTGACCAGCAACCATTAATTCAACAAAATCCAAAATTAATGGCCCGAAACCACTCCCCCCCCCCCTTTTTTTTTGAGAAATTAACAATTTAATATTTTATTATTTTTCTTTGATTTGTTTATATCCTTTTATATTCTTGAAGCTACTCACACTTGAGTTTCTGAAGCAACCCAAATTCACTACACTTAAGTTGTATATTGTATACTATGTTCTTACATGTACCTCATTTTATGAACTGGAAGTTTATATTAAACTTGGCCTTGTAGATTCGTATTTAGTGCCTTTGAAACTCAAAGTTTTCATATAAAAAATATACCCATGCAAACCTAAAGTTTTTCATGCAAATGATGTCTTAGAACCCCGAGTGTTCTAACTTTGATACTTAAGGATGTTTTATTTCCCATAACACCAATCAAAATCTTGTCCCCATATTCAATGGATTGACGGACTGTCACCTATTCAATTTTTTGATAGAAACTACTTTATACTGATACAAGATGTGTAACTCCACTTGGCTATCAAGAAGCTGAGAAACCATTGAAGCCAACAATGGCATGGAAGAGCTAAAGAAGCCTCTAGCATGATCTTCATTCAAAGACATATGCCCAAAGCATTACAAATGGAAGTACCTCCCTCACGAATATTCCATGGCCCTTTGGGTCGCTCTATGGACCGGTTAATCATGTAGGATGATATTGCCTAAAGCAAACCATAATTACATCTGATTCGTTGTAAACAACACACAAATTAATCCCTCTTTTTGACAATTGTAGTAAAGATGTAAGTAGGGTATCGTTCTAGACCGGGAATTAGGAGGGATTGCTAATGCACCTAACTGACTTGAAATATTAAACAAGACTTAAAAACACAAAACAAAACTCTAAAACAGAAAGCTAAACTATAATAACTTAAAACACACTAGAATAGTCAAAACAACACAAAACTAGCAAATTGAATAAAAACAGATACTAGAGATGGATTTAAACGAATTTGGGATTACAAAGAGTCAAAATACTCAAAAGACATCAAATTGTACAGATTATAACTAAAGAATACAACTTAACAATGGGGGGGTTTGGTTTTGGATGAATTTAAACAAAAACTAAGTAAACTTTGTAAAACAGATTTTAAGACAGATTTGAGTAAATCAATGGATGAATGGATGGCTAGAGGGTTTTTCTCCACACATGACATATATGCAACATAGAATCGATTTCCAGTTATGTTTACAATGAACTATGAACGACAATGCTCCAAGTTAACCGTGAACTGCACAAATTAACTATCAAATTTCCTTAAGATTATTGAATTGGATGAACTGCATACGACAACTCAAAACATTCTCCAATTGTTCTCTATACGAACTGCATGATAGAGTTACATTCAAAGATTATTAAGTTCTATGGAAATTATAAGCATTGACATGACAATTGTAACTATGAACTGCATGATACTCTTGCCATGGATTTACTTAACGCGATTGTGACTAGCAACCTTCACTACTTATGAATATAAGTTCATAACGATTAGGTGAAATTCACTTATATCCTAGCATCAGATTTATGCATGAAAATCAAGCGTGCACTCTCAACCAACATACACAAATAAGTTCTAAATCAAACAGATAAGTAAACCACATCCACAATTCATGAAACAAAAACTGGAGGAAATCAATTCATATCACATATACGTTCATGGCTTTGAATCAACCTCTAGCCACAACGAAATTAGTTCCACATACTTGCAATTAAACAACAATAATCAAAATTAAACATTGAAAACAAAAGTAGAAAACACCTAGGTCGCTCCAGCGACCCAAACTTTCGATGGTCAGGCACGGCTCCAAGTTGTTCTTCTCCTTTTCGTCCTTTTGCAAGGCTCTCTGTGTTGTTGCTATTCTTTCCCCTCTGTCAGTGTATTGCTGCTCTATCCTCTGTTCCTGAGCCTCTTCTTTTGCTCCGTATGTATATTGCCTCTTTTGTTCTTTTTTTTTGCCACGCTGCCTCTGTGCAAAAGGCAGCTTATTCTAATCACAAACCACCTGGATTCCTTATCTTTTTCTATTTTGTCTTAGCTGCCCCGCCGCCTTAAAAACAAAAGGCAGCTTTCTTTTATTTCAGCCATGCTGCCTTTGTGTAGCTTTCTTTTATTTTTATTCTTGCTGACTGTTTCTCTTTAGCTTTCCTTTGCTGCCCTCACTTGCGCTGATCTCTCCCATGCTTCTTTCTTTTGTCTTGCTGACTGCTTCCACTTCCCACTTCACCATTCTTTTTTTTTCTTTATTCATTCCCACTCATTTTTATTCTTACTGATTATTTCGCATCTATCTTCCACTTCACCAATTTTTCTGCCTTTCTTTTTCTGTCTGTGTACCTTGCATTATCTGCCTCTTTGCATTAGCCAAAGGGCATCAGCTGCAACCTTCCCTTGCTAAAATGCCTATAACATCTTCTAGAAAAATGATCTTAACAATCAGCAAAATGCTCCAGAAAATAGACATCCGTAGCTTTCCAAGCATATAAGGCGCATTCTCTAATTCATTCTGAGATGTTCGCAAATTTCTTCCAAAGTCAGCTGATCTGCACAGGCAGTTTTGACGAATTTATTACTTAAAATTTCACTTGTTCTATTTTTATTTTCTTTGCTTGACAAATCCTATAAAACACAAAAACAAAGTAAAAAGCTCAAAAATATAAGGAACTAACTAAGAAAAGACAAGTAAATTTGATGTAAAATATATATAAATATGAGCTTATCAAATACCCACACACTTAGCTTTTGCTAGTCCTCGAGCAAAACAAAGAAAAGATGAAAAAGTAGTAACATGAAAAACATTAGCTTCCCCCTATGTGACCCTCATAGAATTTCATTCAAGAAAACAAATCATCAAGAACCTTAGCTAGCACCAAACAAGCTAATCCAAGTTCATCTTCCTTATTCAAATATTAGCAGTAACCTTTTAATCACCCTTGAAGTGTAGTGTGTGAGATAGCCATGCTAATGCAATTTAAAGTTTTTTTTTATATTTTTAAAATCACCATATGCAAACTAGCAACCTTCTCACGGGACATACACTCAATCACACATGTGTTTAGATTTAATGTGTTTCGCTCAAAGAATCAAATGTGAAAGTTCTACCATAAGCTTGCATAAAGATCTCATCTCCACAATCATAATTGCAAAACTTAAATCAACAGGACTTTTATTGGATGTAATGAGGCTTAGGGAAAGGGTTATTGAAATGAAAGAATAGGTAAACACAAGTTCCAAGCTACACTGCAAGCAATTCTCTTGTTGAGATTTATAAGAACTCAAGCTCTCCAGCGATTCTACTAATACCACACCCTTAAATTGAAACTTTAAAAACTTTTTATTTTTTTTGTATGCAATTTTTTCTTTATTTTCTTCTTCCTTTTTTTTCTTTTTTTTTTTCTAATATTTTTTTTCAATTTTGCACATAACGAAATACAAACATGAAATACCCCCACACTTATTCTTTTGCCAAACTCCTTCCAAGTACTTCACAAACATTTCTCATAAGACAATCTCACATTGCTCACTAGCTCGCTTGGAAAGGGTAAGGAAAAATGTTTGAGGTATAAGGGTAGACATATCTGGTGATAAGAAATAAAAGGCTCAACATATACGGCTTAAATTGGCAATCTAATGATATCATTTTTCTTTAGGAAACATGCTTATTTGGGCCATGGTGATAAACCTAATGCCTCTATCATTTTCAAGTTCATGCAATCGATGACAAATATTTCGAAAGATCGTTACGCAAGTTCTAGAGATGTATCTCACATAAGTTCATCACACATGAAAGAATAGGAGTGTATGAAAAATGCACACACTTTCAATAGGCTCAAAACCTCTCATAGGATGTATATGGTCACTAAATTCACATATGAAGCTTTAAGTCATGCTTTAGTTTCACATCAACAAGGCTATGTGCAGTTTTTCAAGAATGATCAAACATGTACAATACTAACAAGAGAATTAGGAATTTCACACAACACATGTTAACTAAGTTCTTGATCACCATGGTTCAAATTTGATCCAATTATATCATTGGGTCGGGAAAACTAACAAAAATCTAATTCAAAACAATAAGGAAAACAAGACAATATTTTTGGATTTTTAAATCTTCCGATTTTTTTTTAAATTTAATTTTTTTTAAAAACAAACCTAATTAAGAAAACAAAAACAACAACATGGAAACAAATGAAACCAGTTCGTAGTCGAAGGTACAAAAAAATTTAATTTGGTCATTTTTTATACTCCTTACCCCAAAACTTAAACTGGACATTGTCCCAAATGTCAGAAAACACTATAATGCAAATAAAAATAAAATGAATAAATAATAAAAAACAAAATAAAGCATTTGGACTGAAAACTTCCCTAATTTGCAGTAAAATCAAGCGATGACCCCCAAGCTTAAATTCTGCAATCAACTTCAAGGGTGGAAATAACCAAAAGTTCCTATAAAGAAAAGAAATAATTCAGTTAAGCATGCAAGAAAATATAGAAAATGCAAACGAAAAATTGAAAACAACAATGAATATAAATATTAGGTGATCTTTGGTCGTGCTTGTTGACTTTCCACAACTTTGATCTTGAACTGGATGGCAGCTCCTCGAGCTCTTGGATGCAACTCAGACTCCTCATGCTAAGTTATATGATTGTGCAGACATTTATACAGCAGGCAGGCACGAGGTAGAGGTGATGGTCTGTCTCTTTGTTCAATTTTTCCAAGTGTCGACCGATTGCTTTCTTTCTCCTTTGTTCTGCAGGCAAGAGCAAGGGTAAAGGAAAAACATGCCACAAGATACCTTTGCCTTCGATTCTGATGATATGAGGTACTTTTGCTTTTGAAGAAGTATGTTTCCACAGGTTGATTCTTAAACTGGTTTGGGGAGCTTTTTACTTGCAAGTGATCCTCAGCTTAGTTAAGGATGAATCAGCACATTGTTTCCATATGCTTCAAGTAATCAGGTTTCCATGCAGGTGTGGCATCTTCTCTAGAAGTACATCAACAGTTGAAGATGAGCATTCGAGAGAAAGACTAGGTAAGCAATCAGGATCTATCTTTCTCCTTGTTCTTCACATGAAGGTGAGGAGAAAACCTGATATGAGATACTCTTGCTTTCAATCTTCATGATATGAAATACTTTTGCTCTTTATGACTTGCTTGTAGAGGTACTCCAGGGGATGAGGAACACTGAGTAACTCGAGAGGCGTCGTTGGGAATACATTCTCAGAGATGAAGAAAGGTTGAGTAAGTATGCCTTGCTATGGAGGGCGAAGGTTTATATTTATAGGAATTTAGGAATTTCTTCACAATCAGTAGAGGTACTATTCTTTTACTCTTGTCGGCAACTGTTGGGTGATTGAACAGTAAGGTTCACACGCATCCAACTTTGTCAGAATTCTTTTGACAAAGTTACCCGTAATATCTGCAAAGCCAAGGTTGCGTGTGAACGGTGCTGACACGTTTGGAAAAGTCGGTCTCTTGAAATTCGGGGATCGGCTCGTGGTCTCTGAGTAGGTCTGGCTTTTGAGAAATGAGTGTTTCTTCGATTTGCGAGCGGGCGCCTCTTTGATTTGCGAGCAGGTGTCTCTTTGATTTCTTCTTTTTATAGAGGCACGAATTTTGTTCCACAACACACTTGAATTGCTTCCTGTAGAATCTCCCTTCTTGCACTTCTGAAATCTTAATCTATCTGATCTCTTCTTTTTCTTCAACACCTTCGGAAATGTCTTGCCCATCTGACCGCCGTCTTGACTTGAATATCGGGGAAGATATGAACTTGTCTTTTCCAAACAACATTTGGCATCCGTCCTTCTTATCCCCCAATGGTCCTCTTACAGTTGGGGACTCTATGATGAAGAACGATACAACTACTACAGTGGTTGCTAGAAACTTTCTCACTCTAAGAGACAATAGGTTGCTTTCTAAACGGTCCGACGAGCTCGCTGTTCAGGACTCTCTGGCGCTCAGCGTCCAGTGTGCAGGCGCAGTCTCAAACATAGGCCAACGCCTTCTTGCACGATCTCGTCAGGTTGAGTCTTTGATGGCTGAGGTGGCTAGTCTTCGGCAAGAGATCAAAGGGCTCAGGCATGAGAATAAAGAGTTTCACATGCTCGCAACTAGTTACTCAACAAGTATGAAGAGGAAGCTTGACCAGCTGCAGGAGTCCGAAGTTCGAATTCAGAGTCATCACCAAAGGTTTGTGGCGTTACTCCAGAGGCATCTTCTGCCTTCGTCATCTGAAGTTTCACCAAGTGTTGAGACTCCGGAAAATCAAACTCTAGCGCTTCGTCTTTCTGGAGCTCCGTCGAGTACTGAGGCACCACCTGACCAATGAAGGCTATTAGTTTACGCATTATTGTAAAATATTTTTGTTTTTATTTATTTATTTATTTATTTTTAAGTTTTTTTTAGTACGTGTATTCCTTTCCACGAAAATCAATGTAAAAACTTTGTTTACCCTCCCCCACACTCAAACTAAACATTGTCCTCAATGTTTTAAACATAGCTTCACATTTATGCAAACAAATAACTAATGATCTAAGCATGGCAAGATAAATGCAGTAAAGAAAAGGGTTTAGGAGGGCAAATCTGATTGTGGAGCGATCTTAGGGCTTCCTTATTTGAACATATGGGTTGCCTCCTAAGAAGCACTTACTTTAACGTCTTGCAGCCAGACGAGACTTCCAATTATGCTCCCCTAAGTTCCACGGCATGGAATTTATCTTTCAATGGGAGATGATACTTGAAATGATCCGGCAATGGTCTAAATTCAAGAGTGGGTGCCTGAGTCATCAAAATAAGCATGTTAGTATAAAACAAAATTGAAATTGGAGAAGATGGCGTACTTTCTTTCTCCGACACAAACTCAATGACAAACACCACATCTTCAAAAGTTTCAGGGACTTTGAACTTGGCCAGATTTACTATGATGGTTGTGGCTTGTCCCGTGTCATCAGTCTCAACTTCTTTGGGAATGGTTGTCTCATGCACAGCTTCTTTGATACATTCTACATATTCTCTACCCACTTCATCTTCTTGAATCATTTGTCTTGGCGTACAAAGTTCTTTGAACAATTCAACACCATCTGGAACTTGTTTTGGTGCACCATGAATTAGGGTATCACTTTGCACCTTTGGAAGAGCTTCCACAATGTCTTTTTCACTTTCTTCATTATTTGAAATAAAAAACCTACGAGGAGAAGGGACATTTGGTGGAATGAGGTTAGAATGAACCACCTCACCTAAGTTGGACGACATAGGGACTTGAGTGGCTTGCGGCAAGAGTTGTTCTAAACTGCCCATGTCGTCCTCCTCTTCTTCTTCTTGCAGTAGCAAGTCATCCATGTTTGGGCTATGTTTGGACGGTTCTAGGATAGCTTCATCCGCCATATCACTTCCCAAAGTGATGGCTTCATCGATTTTAACTTCTCCCATTGAATTTACAATGTTGGAATTGGAGAGTTCATGTTGCTCTTGAATCTACGCCATGAATTCCACAATCTGCCCAACTTGCATCTCCAATTCGTCCACTCTTTTGACTCGGTCTTGCATCTCCTTGTTTTGATTTTCTACTCCATGTGTCAAAGAAGTGATTAATTGAATAATATTATCATTATCCACCGACGAACCTGAACTTAGTTGGGAAGATTGTAGTGGAGGCTGTGGTGGTGCAAATGGCCATTGATAGAACTCCTCAGATAGCTGCAATTGTTCTTCTTTTTGTGAGCCCTCCTGCGTCAAAGAAATTAGTCCATCAAGAATTTCATTATAAATTATGGGCATACTTGAATTCGATTGGAATTGTTGTGGGGGAGGTTGTGGTGGCTGCATAGATCTTGAATAGAACTCATCTTCTTGCTGCCAATATCCACCTTGTTGAACTTGTTGAGGTTCCTCCCACATATAATCTGAATAATCTCTCTAATCCGAATTGTAAGCGTTGGAAAACATGTTGTTGCTTGGTTGATCATAGCCTTGATAACCCTAAGCATCTCCATTCGCAGTGAATTGAGAACGTTGATGAAGCTGAAATCCTTGCCCATAGGGCACATCGAATCTAGGGACACTTGGCATTGTGGTCCTTTCGGCATAAAGAGTCAATTGAGAAGTAAGATGCACCAATTAAGCTTGAATGGTGGCAAATGCCATGTCTTGCTCCATTTGTACCTAAAATCAAAGAAAGAAAACTAAATCAAATATCAAAAGTAAAAGACACAAACACAAAAACAAACAGAAACACAAAGGGATTAGCAAACTTGCTAATCCCCGACAATGGCGCCAAAATTTGATTCGTTGTAAACAACACACAAATTAAACCCTCTTTTTGAAAATTGTAGTAAAGATGTAAGTAGGGTATCGTTCTAGACCGGGGATTAGGAGGGATTGCTAATGCACCTAACTGACTTAAAAATATTAAACAAGACTAAAAAACACAAAACAAAACTCTAAAACAAAAGGCTAAACTATAATAACTTAAAACAAACTAGAATAGTCAAAACAACACAAAACTAGCAAATTGAATAAAAACAGATACTAGAGATGGATTTAAACGAATTTGGGATTACAAAGAGTCAAAATACTCAAAAGACATCAAATTGTACAGATTATAACTAAAGAATACAACTTAACAATGGGGGGTTTGGTTTTGGATGAATTTAAACAAAAACTAAGTAAACTTTGTAAAACAGATTTTAAGACAGATTTGAGTAAATCAATGGATGAATGGATGGCTAGAGGGTTTTTCTCCACACATGACATATATGCAACATAGAATCGATTTCCAGTTATGTTTACAATGAACTATGAACGACAATGCTCCAAGTTAACCGTGAACTGCACAAATTAACTATCAAATTTCCTTAAGATTATTGAATTGGATGAACTGCATACGACAACTCAAAACATTCTCCAATTGTTCTCTATACGAACTGCATGATAGAGTTACATTCAAAGATTATTAAGTTCTATGGAAATTATAAGCATTGACATGACAATTGTAACTATGAACTGCATGATACTCTTGCCATGGATTTACTTAACGCGATTGTGACTAGCAACCTTCACTACTTATGAATATAAGTTCATAACGATTAGGTGAAATTCACTTATATCATAGCATCAGATTTATGCATGAAAATCAAGTGTGCACTCTCAACCAACATACACAAATAAGTTCTAAATCAAACAGATAAGTAAACCACATCCACAATTCATGAAACAAAAACTGGAGGAAATCAATTCATATCACATATACGTTCATGGCTTTGAATCAACCTCTAGCCACAACGAAATTAGTTCCACATACTTGCAATTAAACAACAATAATCAAAATTAAACATTGAAAACAAAAGTAGAAAACACCTAGGTCGCTCCAGCGACCCAAACTTTCGATGGACAGGCACGGCTCCAAGTTGTTCTTCTCATTTTCTTCCTTTTGCAAGGCTCTCTGTGTTGCTGCTATTCTTTCCCCTCTGTCAGTGTATTGCTGCTCTATCCTCTGTCCCTGAGCCTCTTCTTTTGCTCCGTATGTATATTGCCTCTGTTGTTCTTTTTTTTTGCCACGCTGCCTCTGTGCAAAAGACAGCTTATTCTAATCACAAACCACCTGGATTCCTTATCTTTTTCTATTTTGTCTTAGCTGCCCCGCTGCCTTAAAAACAAAAGGCAGCTTTCTTTTATTTCAGCCATGCTGCCTTTGTGCAACTTTCTTTTATTTTTATTCTTGCTAATTGTTTCTCATCTGTCTTCCACTTCACCTAATTTTTCTGCCTTTCTTTTTCTGTCTGTGTGCCTTGCATTATCTGCCTCTTTGCTTTAGCCAAAGGGCATCAGCTGGGCATCAGCTGCGACCTTCCCTTGCTAAAATGCCCATAACTTCTTCTAGAAAAATAATCTTAACAATCCGCAAAATGCTCCAGAAAATAGACATCCGTAACTTTCCAAGAATATAAGGCTCATTCTCTAATTCATTTTGAGCTGTTCGCAAATTGTTTTTCAAAGTCAGCTGATCTACACAGGCAGTTTTGACGAATTTATTACTTAAAATTTCACTTGTTCTATTTTTATTTTCTTTACTTGACAAGTCCTATAAAACACAAAAAACAAAGTAAAAAGCTCAAAAATATAAGGAACTAACTAAGAAAAGACAAGTGAATTTGATGTAAAATATATATAAATATGAGCTTATCAACATCCATGAATGAGTCTAATTTTGAAGTTTATAAATTCGATCAAATTTTCATTGGAGAAATACTTTTCTCATCCTTCCATGTTTCTAAATTGATCTATATTCATTATAAACCAATCAAAATCTCCACGTCCAAATGGATTTATAGGTTGTTTTTATAAAAACTATTAGGATGTGGTAGGGAAGAAGGTGATAGAAGTAGTAAAGGATTTCTTTTCATCTGGGAGAATCTTACAAAAGATGAATTGGACACATGTAGGTCTTATTCCAAAAGTGAGAATTAAGGCTGACTTTTGTGCTTCCAAAAAGAAAGTTTCTGAAATATATCTTCGAGTATTCTCATTCTCTTACTGAAATATCTTAGAGCACGTTTACTAATCCGTAATCAAATTGAGAGTAATTGAATTGAGGATGAATTGGATTGAGGAGGAATGGAAATGAGGGGAAATCAGAATCAGATTCTTGTTGAAGTTGTTTACTAAAACTGTATAAAATCGGAATAGAATTCCATAAAGCTGTTTACTAATTTAGCAGAATCGAAATATAAACCAGTTTGATTACTAAAATGCCTTTGTTCCAAATCAAATATTTTATATACTTATTTTAATAAAATTTGATATAGTATAAAAATTAAATTGCTTTTTTATTTCATAGACACACTAAAATGCCCCTATTCTAAGTAATCTATATTATATGCTAATCTTTTTTATCTTTAATAAAAAAAATTATTTTATTTTTAATTTCTGTGAGAAAGGCTTTCTAAGTCCTTTTAAATCCAATCTAATCAGTCTTCTTTGTTCTCTGATCAGCTGACAAAACGCCTCCTCCTCACCCTCTCACTCACGCTCGATGTCGACTACCCTCCCTGATAATCAGACCATTCTTTGCACTCCCTCCCTACCTCACCATCAAGGATTCAAGGTAAGCCTTCTATGTAAATTTTTATTTTTGGTTGAATTGATTATGGTCTGCCCTGACCTTCCCTATGCGACTCTGCGTAATGATTCAAGCTAATATGTTGTTGAATTGTTGATCTTTCAAGTGTTTTAAGGATGCCCAATTGCAATCCTTATGCCTTATAAATTCTAACGAGAGTCTGAATTTGGAGTCTTTGGAATTAGAATCGGCAGCTGAGCCCCAAATTGAAGGAGTTTGACACAGCAAGGCATGGGGTGTAAAGAGGTGGCGGTGGCAGAGGAGCACAGAGTTGCTAGAGAGGATGGCGGAGGACAACAAGAAGATGGAAAGGAGTGCTGAAGGGTGCTTTGGGAAGAAAATTTTGATTCTGGATGAAGCCTTCCCTCAGAATCCAAATACTACCTTCGTGTAAGTAATCCAATTCCGTCAATATCGCGAATTGAACTCCTGATTTTACATGGGTCCCGCAACACTGTGCATTCCAGTGAGTTGGTAAACAAAGGAATAATCATGAATGGGGAATGACTCCCATTCCGCCATTTCCTTTCCCCATATGTAAACACGCCCTTAGAGTATTGTCCTTCTCTTACTGAAAGTTAAAGAGCCATTGTTGTATACTCATATTCCTCTATGAGTATGTAAATGAACCTAATGATACATATAACAAACTCAAGATAAGGCATGATCATGTTGCATTATCAATTAGAGTAATCTCATTCTCTTACTGAACATTAGAGATCTTAGGTAAGAGGATTACTAGAATTATTGCAACTCTTAGAGTTACTTGCTTGACATGTATGTACAACTCCATGCAAGTACTTTCGCTTGATCACGTTCAATGCACTCACTATTTATTAAGCCCTACACACTTGTATTAGTGTCTCTACACGAATGGTTTAAGATTAATCAGCCTCCCAAGTAAGCAGACATAATGTGTACTAGTCTTTTCGCATCATTAGTGTCCATTTGATATTCATATTACTAGGAACAATTTTAGGAAAAGATAGGTGGACGGAAGCAGATCTTTCCAATCCAACTTTGTTTTTTTGTCGGAAAAAAAAAAGGAACAGTCTTAACCAGTGAACTTTCCATGATGATATCAGTTTGCCTAATCTCTTTAGTTATCCTAAAAGATTTCATTTTAAGGTTGACTTTTAAGGGCACACTTCCAATAATCCTCTAGTCCTACTTGGTTGACATACTTATTCTACATATAATGGATTCTTTTATGTTAAACACATTGACATGGTAGAATGTAAAGGTACTCGATTTATTGACTTTGACGGGCTTAAGTCATACTTAAGAGATTAAGAGAGAACAACCTTTTAACATTGGCATGGAAGTTGAACAGTAGTTGGCTATAAGAAAATGAAATATGATTGTTATTGGTGGATTCATAACCATAGGCCTCCATTATTTCTCAAACCTTTTCTTCTCATGTGTTTATATATATATATATATAGCCTTACTTATAGAGACACAAATATATACCATATTTCACACAACTCCACACCTTTTAAAACATTTCAAGAAGGAACAAAAAAACCCCAAACAACACAAAACCAAGCCCAACCCAAAATGAAACGGACTGAGTAAATTACGGCCCATGCCCCTCGCCTATAACTGTTAATAAACGGCCATGTTAACGACTACACGACAAAAAATCTTAAAAACAAACAGTATGCCCTATTCAATATCGTGGACTGACAGTATTTTCTTTCTTTCATCTTCTCCCAAAAAAAATCATTTCAAAAACTCTCTCATGCAAAAACACTTCCCTAGATAAAAGCCTAAAATCTCCATAGATTCCGATACTTTCAAGTCGGAGTTTCAGTAAGTGATAGACAGGTTCAGCCAGATTTCTAGAAGATTAGTGTTTCAAAGGTATGTTCTATTACTCCAAATCATTCTTTTACATGATTATCTTTGGAATTCTGACAAAAACTAATGCATTGTCAAGTGTTTTTGCAAAATACATTTTCGAAAACTATTAAAAATGCATGAATGCATTATCAAGTGTTTTTGCACTTGGTTTTACAAAAATTTTAATGTTCCAATTCGAGAAAAAATAATTTCAGTGTTTTAGATGTTCAGTTTCGCTTTTTTTAGTTTATACTAGTATATGGCCACACCAAAAGTGTGTAATTTTTTTTACTTTGGTTGCTAAAATTGAAGGAGAGAGGAAGAGACTAACAGAGAACATGAGAGTGAGGAGAGAGGCAGAGAGGTTGTTTTTTAATATATATATATATATATATATATATATATATATATATTAAATTAGAGATGTTAAACTTGCATGTAGGTGAGGTTTAATAAAAAAAAAGCAAATTTTGCTTTGTGAAATTACGTTAATGTCCTTAAATTTTTGTTGTGATAGAAGTCAAAAATGTCTTTTCACCCTTTTTTGGTTGACAAAGAAGTTTCATTAATGTAGTTTTAGATGTATACTGATTCTTCAACAACATCTAGAAAAAAAATGATTATGCGTCTAAATTTTGTGAGTAAAAGCATTAACCGTCTAGCTTGATGATCCACTTCGTATGTGAACTGATGCTCTACCTGCTTGTGTTGTCTGTAAATTAATTATGGTACTACTTTTTGTTTGTAAATTGATTTTGCACATAAATATGTTGTGTTAAAAAAAGAAGAAGAAGGAATCTGCATCTACCTTGTGTGTTAAAAACAATTATACATCTACCTTGTGTGTTAACAACCAATTATGCATCTACCATGTTTGCCAAGTGATATTGCATCTAGCTTGTTTGCTAACTAATGCTGCATCTACCTTTTGTGCTAAGTGATGCTGCATCTGCCTTTTGCAACTAGTTTGACTTCGTATTATTGGATTAAAAATTAAACTCATTATCGTTTCCTTTTTTTATGAAGATGCTACCAAAAGAAGGAAATGAAGATGCAACCTGCCTTATAATTCTATTTTTGCTCAACACAAATAGCTTGGGAGCTCAGTAGGCAAACTCCCTTGGAGTTTGGCCAAGAATTGCACCTCCATTGATAACATAAAACAGTACAAGTGGGCCAAAGAAACAACAAGATACTTGATGGAATCAATTGACAGAGCAAAGAAGAGGAAAAGAGACAAATAACTAACCGTCAGTGGCGCTGTTGTACTTCTAATGGTAAGCAAACAAAAACTAATTAAAAAAAATGTTTTTGTGTTATTTTACTAAAGATACAAAATCTCTAATAATAAAATATTTTATTTTGTCTACAGTATTGGATTTGTGATCGCAACCAAATCATCAAACCAATAGAAGGAAAGGAGAAATGCTTGTCAACAGCAGTTAAGTGAGATTTGTCAGCTCTTCATGAAAAATTCCATAAAAAAGAAAATGAAAATTTGGAGATAAAAATGATATTGCATGTAGTTTTGTGTAAAACATTATTATGCATTTTTTTTTGCGGAAAAAACAAAAAGTATCAACAAAAATCATAAAAAGGTAAAAATATAGTTTATATTTGTGTAAAACTGGTTTTGCACGTGTGATTCTCCATGCACCTGTTGTGTGTTGTTTTCAAACAAAGTATAAAAAACTAACTCTTAAAACTTTCATAGATGGACAATGCAAAACCAATTGAGGATTCAATTGAACAAGGATAAAAAAAATGATGATGATGATTTTGTCGATCCTCCACCTGCATCAAAAAAAAAGAAATTGGAAAAACAAGTAGCTAGGAAGGAGCCTAAAGCCAAGAAAGCTAAATGAGCAAAAATATTGGTGCTTGAACATGCTGAACTTGAAGAAGATCAAACCGTAGTGGGGCCTAAGCAAGTAGCAAAGAAAGATAAAGCAGCAAAAAAATTTGGTGTTTGAACATGAAGAACCTGAAGAAGATCAAAATGTAGGGGGACATGCACAACCTCCACAAGATGATCAAGTCACTGAAAAAAAAAGATGATGACAATAATGAAAGAACCATATTAGACGGGATGGCAAACATTGATGCTTAAAATGAAAATGATGATGATGAGTGACGGGATTTTAAAACCGCACAAATTTAACCCTCTTTTTGACAGATGTAGTATAGGTGCAAGTAGGGTATCGTTCTAGGCCGGGGATTAGGAGGGATTGCTAATCTACTCTAAATTAATTTAAAAATATTAAATAAGACTTAAAAACACAAAACTAGGCTAAAAACTCTAATAACTCGAAACACACTTAAAATGACTCAAAATAATAAAAACAATCAAATTAACTCAATCTAGACACTAAGAATTAAAATGGACGAAATTAAAATTAAAAGATTAAAAATAATGAAAAACTAACTAAATAATATAATATAATAATGGGGGGGGGATTGATTTTGGTTTTGACGAAATAAATTAAACTTAAATAAATTACAAATTGACAAAAACATAAAATTAAAAATGAACGGATAGGCGACGGATTGGCTAGAGGGTTTTTCTCCACACATGACACAAATGTAACCTAAATTGACATTCAGTTGTTCTTTCAATAAATTGTAAATCTCAATACTCCAGATTAACCGTGAACAGCACTTTTTTAATCTTCAAGTTTTCCTTAAGTTATTAAATTGGATGAACAGCATACAACAATTTAACACATTCTCTAAAAGTCCCCTACGTGAAAAGCACAATAGAGATACAATCAAAGATCATTAAACTTTGTGAAAACTATAAGCACTGACGAGGCATTCGTAACTATGAAAAGCATGATACTCCTGCCAAGAATTTACTTAACGCGATTGTGGATAACAACCTTCACTACTCATGAATATAAGTTCATAACGATTAGGTGAAATTCACTTATATTCTAGCATCAAATTCATGCATGTAAATTAAGTATGCATTCTTAATCGACAAACACAAATAAGTTATCAATCAAGCAGTTAAGCAAATTAAATCACAACTCAGAAATCACAACTGAAGGTATCAATTCAAATTACAAATATATCCATGGCTTTGAATTATCCTCTAGCCAAAACAAATTAATTACACATTATAAATATATTAAAAACAGAAATTAAAAACATAATTAAAATCTGAGTTTGGAGGATTAAACCAAAAGAGGAGAGTGCTTCTGTGCAATTCTGTGCGCCTGACCCGAGGCTCATGCCTCTGTTTTCTGAATGGACCAGCTCTCCGAGCCCCCTCTTTTCTCGCTGCCTTAGCAGCTTGGCACCGTGACCTTTGCTTCCCGAGGCTCACCGAGTTGACTTTGCTGCCAGAGGGCAGCTCTTCTTTGCAGCCACCAAGCTCGCACCAAAATGGCCCTTAGACTTTCTCTCCCGAGTTCTCGATATTGGCTGCCAAAGGGCAGTTTTTTTTATTATTCCCCAGGACCTCCCTGAGCTCTCTAGCTGCCAAGCAGCTTTTATTTCCTCTCGGATCCTCCTTCTTTCTTCCGTTCAAACTGTCTGACTATATAGGCAGCTTTGCCTTCATTTCAAAACAACATCCCAAAAGCAGCTCATCCTTTCATCATTCTGTCTTTATTCCGTGCGCCCCTCATCATTTCCACAAGCCTTCCCACCGAAAGCACATGTTCCAGCTATCACACACACACAAATTTAAATATATAAATATAAATATATATATATATATATATATAAATATATATATATATAAATAAATATAAATATATATATATATATATTATTTTCTAAATGATAAGTATAATTCAACAGACAAGAAAGTTTAGATGAAAAAAAATACTTAACACTTCACTTATTCTATTTTTATTTTCTTAGCTAGATAAATTCTTATAAAACATAAAAATAACGTAAATAGCTCAAAATATAACGAACTAACTAAGAAAAGACGAGTGAATTTGATATAAAAATATATATAAATATGATCCGATCAATGAGATGGATGGCGTTCAACAACTAGATGATGATGATGAAAGAATAGTTTCAAATGTTTCGAAAAAATGTGATGATCAAATAGATGATGAGGATATACAAATGACACTAGCTGCATGGAAAATAAAAACGCAAAGCCAAGAGAAGCTCCAAAATCAAAATGAAGACCAAACAGACAAAATGGTAAATCCAAAAACAAAAACTAATTCTGCTAAATTTGTGTATGTTTTATTTAAACTGATGAGTTTACATAAAGTATTAAATGTCATCAATTGAATGATTGTGGTGTGACTGATGTTGCATAGTAATTCTGGTATAACTGATGTTGCATGCTAATTCTGATATAAGTGAATAATGCATGATTTTTTTTTTTTTTTTTTTATATAACTGATGCTAGATACTAATTTTTGCATAAGTAATAATGCATGCTAAAAACTTATATAAGTAATCATGCATACTAAAAATTATATAAAAGCAATGATACATGCTAATTCATGTATAACTAAAATGATGAATAATAAAATTTGATTCATATTCTTGATTTCTGCTGTAACTGATGCTGCATGATTATTTTGCTATAAGCTGAAGCTTCGTGATTATATTCCATAATTGATGTTGCATACTAAACCTGATACAATTGCTACTGCATACTAATTCTTTGTATAAGTAATAATCCATACTAATTATAGTACATGTAATAACGCATAATAATTCTGGTATACGTAATAATGGAATCTAATAATACAATAAGTAAATCTACAAACTGATTACTCAAGCTAATTATGCGCATTGATTAATATTAATTATTTTTCATACTATTAGGAAGAAGAAAGGGCCCAAAATGAAAATAAAGATCATTTTGACACACTGGTTGATATTTACAGTATATTTGGTACCCAACTTTCGAATAAGCAAGTCCAAGTTTACCAAGATGTTGCACATGATTCTGCCCATCCAACTATTGAAAGTGAAGAAAGAAATGCAGACATCACAAACATTGACGTAACTGAAATCAATAGGGTGATAAGTAATGTGGTTAATTTCTATATAGAAGAGGCAGCATAAAAAGAGGCTCCAAGTACCTCAATTGAAGAATCAATTTCTCTAATCCAAGAAGAGGCAATTCAAAAAGATTCTCCAAGTACCTCAAACCAAGAATTAGTTCCTCAAGTGCAAGAAGAGGCAGTGCAAAAAAAATGGCACCCAAGCACCTCAATTCAAGAATCTTGTCATCAGATGCTAGTTTAACATGAGGTGCAAGCAAAAAAAATGCAGAATTAGTTCCTCAAATCCCAGTTCACCCTCAGAAACCAGAAACAATACAGAATCAATCTCTCCACTGCCAGTTCAAATTAAGGAGGAACAAGCAAATGTAGCATCGGTTCATCAACTGCCAATTCACTGCAAGGAATTAGCAAGCAAGACAAGGAAGCAACAAACATTCTATGAATGGCTTCTTGCTCCACTTACAGGTGAAAAACAAATGAGAATATGAAAATTTAGAGGAAGAATTAACACAAGAAGTGCTTTCGCAAAGCCAAATAGATCTTGCAAAGTATTGGAAAATGAGGGACTTCAGCAATTTGGATCATCAAAACTTCTACTTGTAGGTCATTCTCTTTGTAAGTTATAAAAACTATTGAATGTCATTGAAATTGATTGATACTGCATACTGATGTTTCATACACACGTCTCACCCTGATGATTCATACTAGTGCTCAATATAATTTTACTATAACTGATGCTGCTTACTAATCTTGATTATCCATATACTGATTATATTCTGGATAAACAGATGAACTTCACTAAGGATGAAAATGACGACGCAAGGATGAAAGCATTAAAGCACAATTTGGGGGAGCAATTAAATGAATAAATGGAAGTTGGAGCATGAAGTTTGAGGCGGAAAAACAAGCAATAAAAGAGAGGACAGCCAAAAATGACCTTGAAGTTTGAGGTGGACTTTTAACATTTAAATTGTTATGAACGTTGATGTTTAAAATTACATTGTTATAATTCACTTTTGCAATATTACATATGCTTTTTGAATGTTATATTTCTTTTTAATCTATTCATTGCAAAATGTTACATATCATTTTCAATCTATTTATTCATTTTCTCCATTATAAAAAATTTGCAAAATTAGGAATAACAAGTTTTTTACTTCCTTTTGCAATAACTCTTTGTTATAAAAACATGAATTCAATGCTAAAATTGATTCTTCATAAATTGGGAAACCAAAATTACAAAATACAAAAAAATGATGTTGCATACAAAACAATAACCTGATTTTGCATAAAAATCAAAAACTGATTCTGCACAAAATAATAAAACTGATCTAATGACAAACTTCAAATAAATAAATAAATAAAAATCCAAAACTAAATTGAAAAAAAAATCAAATTAAAGCTTGACATGTCTGCTTGTTATGGAACCATTACGAAACTAATACCTATTCCGCTTAGTACTTCACAGAAACAATACCTGGAGAAAAGTTTCTACACTTGTTCCTTGGCGCCTTTGCTTTCCAACTTATTAATGATGTTGTGAAGTCTAATGACAACGATTGCATCTTACACCTCTTGTCTCATTTTTAGACATGTAACGATGAATTTGTGGTCTACCACCTCATTTGCTTGTCAGAAAGAGCTTAACAAGAGCATTTATTAGATCAAAAGTTGGCTTAATCAAGTCAAAAATTGGAATGATAGGAAACTGATAGCTTAACTTATAAGAAGAAACTTTATAGTAGTCATCCACAAAATCCTCAATATCATGATGATCATGCAAAATAACTTGCAAAGCATGAGCACAAGGAAATCCTTTATGCTTTCATTGAACATATGAACATTGATATTGATCCAACATAACAATAAAAAAGTTCATATTTCCCCGAACCTCAAATATATCATTAGATGACCTACAAACAATCCAATGACTACCTTCTTAAACAAAACCTTTATGATCATCTTTTTTTTTTTTCTAACAAAGAAAACCACTTTTCTGAAATATGCCTCCTATCGGACATCATGACCATCAACCTTCCCCTAATTGATTCAATCAAATTAAGAATAGGCATTAGAAATCATTGTGTTAAATGATTTTATAGTTGCATTACTCATTTCGCCCCATCGATTTCCTCAAAAATATATAACAGAATAATGATCTTTAGAAAGATCATCTAAAAATGAATAAAAAATATGTCTGCAAACATTTCTCATTTTCTCAATATTCCTATCAAAATCTTCAACACTGCGTGCATATGCACAATTTTTGAAATGCTCACACAACTGATCATTCAAAAACTTGTTACCTGCACATCGCCTCTCTAAAGTTTCCCTCAAATATATAATGCAGAAACCATGAGAAGTAGTAGGGAAGTACTTCCGAATAACATTCAAAAGCCCATGATATCGGTCGGAAATGGGCGTGATCTTCCTTCTTTGGTAATTTAATATGAGTCAAATATTCAACAAACCACGTCCAATTGTCTTCATTTTCTATGTCAACAATACCATAACACACAGAAAAAAAACCTTTGTATAAAAAAAATTATTTCACAAAATAGATTATGCACATAAAAATAACTGACGCTGCACATTAATAAACTCATGCTGCGCTTTAATAACAAATCTACAGAAAAATAATAAACAAAGTCCTTAATAGTTTTTGTAAAATTGATGTTGCACAAATGCTAATAAAAAAAGATGAAATTTGTAAACGTATATGGGGGGAAGAGGTTCTCTCTCCAACCCCACCCCTACCAATAAGTTGATTCATAATCCATTAACTGGTTCTGAATCTATTGCACATTAACAAACTGATGATGCGCTTTAATAAACAAATTCAACATAAAAAGAATAACTTGATTCTCCAAACATAAATAAATATTGAAATAAAAAAAACAGTTTGGTTCGTCTCCGTATAATAAGTATTTCAACAAAAAGCCTCCTAATGGCAATTCTAGGACTTCTAGAAACTTGTATTGAGGTGCCTAAACATGTTCTAGAACCCTTTTGTGGCTAAAACATAAGTGACTTAAGATTAGGAAGGTTCTAAGCCAAGAATAGAAACTTTCAAGAACGGAAACTTCCAACTTTAGAAACTTTGGCTTCCAATTTTGGCTCTTCATTCTTCATTTGTCTTGAATCAAATTCTTCACATCTTCATTCAATCCTAGGTCCACTTGGTCTTCAATTTCGTCCATCCACATAGCTCCAAGCATGTGCCAACCATCCAATGTCCAAAAGTGCTCCAAAAGGCTCCAAATTGCAGCATACTTTGTCATTTGAACCTATAAACACACAAAATCAACTTAAAACACTCAAATAAACATAACTAACTAAGTAAATGCAAGGAAACATGCTAATTAAGTCGCATAATTATGCTCCTAGCAGTGTGTGTAAAAAACATCCTTCAATCTTCAATGGCATGCATTCAAACTCTTTTTAGCATATGCAAACAACTCTATGGTAAGTTGCAAACCATCAAGGGTATTATTGACCGCTTAATCACCTAACTTTTCATGTATTCTGACAAGCAGGAGGTCAAATCCTAAGTCCTTGGCCCTAGGTTTAAAGATTATGTTCCAAACTCAATTGTCTCACTGATAAAGACGAACTTGCTCGACCCTCTCTTCATGGGAGGTAACTGGTCGAAGTGGGGAATCGCCAAACCACAGGTCGCTCAGCTCTCAACCTCCATTGCTTAGGTTTCTTAGATAAACTGAATAGATCCATACTTCAAGTCTTGGAAGAGGTTGGGTATTTTGATGCCATCAAGATCTCCACCATCGAGAGCTCTTGGTGGCGGTCCTAAACATCTAGTGCCAAGCCATTAACATGATCGTGGGACCATGATTTTCTAGAGCTGGAGAAAGACAGATTGAAATATGAATACCTCCAAACTATGGTTATGGACTCAACAACTTCAGCAACAAAGTTGAACAGACGAAGTAGTGATACCACGATCATCATGTTCTAAAGTAGTGGGTGATGTCCGACGCCTTCACTGAGATTGATCATGCTTGTTCCTCAAGATACAAAAACCTGATCTAGTAAGGAATCAACCAAGTTACCTATGTTCTTAGAATCCTTCCAATCTAAGAGTTGGTGTGCGCTGCAAGTAATCATACTCCTAAGAGGATGCAATATCTATTCCTAGGCATCTTGCCTAAATCCCTCGACCACAACTATGCTTATTTGAAAGCAACGTCCTTGCACCTTTATTACCCCATAACGCAACAACGCTTCTGACAGTGAAGACGTCCTCACCATGGATCATTCTTGGAGAATCTGTTGCAGATCTACGCTTCAATCAACAAGCTTTGAAGGGCCTCACGAATGAAGAATCAGGTAAAACTTATGACCTCAAGAGCGTATGAAAGCCCTTGGTGACATTGTCTATAATTTTCAGGACCTCTTGATTGAGGCAGCACCCGTTCTGACCTAGCGATAACTGCTGATCTAAATTCTTATGCGAAGTGTCGTTGCCCCACTCCCCAAAATCACGCAAAAGATCAAGAAGTTCCAAGGACCACAATAGGTTAAGTTATAAACTTAAATAATCGTTGTTACACGGAAACAAAATAATAATTGATAAAACAAAAAAAACAAAAAAAGAGCGAATAAGGTTTCATATCATGTCAAATCCCTTCCAACTGCAAAACCTAGTCTCCTTATCGAATATCTAAACCTAGCAAACCCAGTTGCATAAAACTCGAATAACTTTACACATCCAATTTCATCCAATCTTTATCAATAATATTCAAACCTAGTTAGTTACAAAACACCAAAAAATTTGAGATTGTTTGGTTCAAAAATTGGGAACCCCTTCTTCTTGAATGCTCGAATCCTTTATATATATATATATATTAAAATTTTCCAACGACAGTGAAAAATTTGAAACAGATTCTTCTCCCTTTTTCATACATGAAAAGAACAAAACAAAACAAAAAAAAACTCAAGAGGAAAGAAGGGGAGTGAAATCGAGAGAGAGAGAGAGAGAGAGAGAGAGAGAGAGAGAGAGGAGAGGGATGTGGAAGAGAGAGACGATAGGGGAAGAAGATAGAAGGTTTTCATGCGAGTTATTATATTTCAGTGTAATAAAGATTATTTAAGTTGATAGCTTAATCTACCATAAGATCGACATTGTATAAAAAAAAAAAAAAGGGATCTCACCTGTATACAAAATAAGGACTTTAGGAGAGCAGTTCTAAGGTTTACTAACTCTTAAGTAGGGATTATGAATTTTTAACCTTTATTTTGCAAATGATTGTTTATTTTTTGGAGGCAGATTGTCTGCCCTCCTAGTTGTGGTGCCGTTCCATGCCCTCTTATTTTGTACGGTCATAGTTAAGCCACGTCAACATTTTATTTTAATTTTTTTAATAGGAATAATAAGACAAAAAGCAATAAAATATAAAATATTGACGTGGCTTAACCGTGACCACACAAATAAGAGGGCATGAAAGGGCACCACAATAGGGCACTCTATTCCTTCATATTGTATTTAGCTTCATTATGTCCCTAATAGTGTAAGGAACGTCGTACACTTTATTGTACTGGTTGCCCAATGGGCTAAGACGCCACATTGTCGATGAACTCATTTTATGTATCATCTTCCTATTAAACATGTACCAATTAGACTCCAAAATAATTTTAAGATGAATAAAATTTAAAGCGTTGGTTAACAATTAGGTTGGATTGACAAGATTTTAGGGTAACATAAAAGTGCTACAAGGTTAACAAGGGACACTAGATACTTTTTGCTAACTCCCAAAGGGTGTGTTTGATTGGCTTTGCTAACTTTCATTGGAGTAGACTGGATTACACATTAGAGTATGCACGTGTTTATTACATACATGATTAAGTTTAATGGGATAAAATAGGATTCACCTTGACTAAATCTCTCACTAGGAGGTCTTAGCGAGAACCCCAAAATGCATCGGACTGTTAAACCCGTCTGCTTTGCTTGGCCTTAGACTCGTCTAATCTACATCGCATCGTCTTCTTGGCCGTCTAACAAGTAGAAGACAGACCTGCATCTTCAAGGCCAAGAACCTTGGCAATTTCCCAACCCGATCATTTTCGTTCGTGGAATAGTCGGAAGACCCTCGCTGCAGCGATACAAGCAAAGAGGATGTCGTATTGTCAAAATCACTACGATGAGATCAGAAACAATGCTATGAATAAGAAAATCAAGACGGGAAAATCACATCCAAATTTTAAATATTTTTCTTCTGAAATATTCAAAATTTTCTTGGAATCAACAAGATTGAGGATTTTGGATTATGCATTTTTCAGGAATGATCTAGCTTAAATGGGAGAAAGAGCTAGGGGTGAGAAAAAAAAAGGAAGAAAATAATAGGTGTCTTGAGAGTGTGTGAAGAGTTTTCTAGAAAAAAAAAGGTAGATTAATAATAAGAATAATGTTGAGGAGACCAAATTCTTAATATATTAATTAGATATTATATTAAAGTGTGATTTTGTAAATCACACTTAAATCTGATTACTAGGTATTCTTTCCCTGAGGATTTCCTTGGAAGACAATGATTCTTCTTCTCTTTGATGCAATAAATAAAAACACTCCGTAAGAGAATAACACACCATCGTAACATCTCGTATTTTCTCCACTCTCTGCAGCGCCCCCCTTTCTCCCCTCGTCAAATAAATTGGCTACAACAATATTAGAGTTTTTAAACTATTTTGCTTCCTAGTCCAATACTTAACCAAACACTTCACTACGTCAGTTCAACTTTAGTCAATTTTAAGTAATTTCGGCTCAGTCATTACAGCTAATTGGTACCGAAAAGCTCACTCATCAAACCCCGTGGGCATGGTAGGAGTGAATCCTCGGTCCAAATCTTAATGCACAAAGAAAAAGGCCATTGCAGGTCCAGCAGAAATTTTTAAGTCCACAGCAAACTGAATTAACTATTTGGTACTTGGTACTATCAAAGTGACAGATATAGGATAGACGAAAGAAAATTACGACCAGACCATCAAGCGTGCCCGATCAATCCTTACAAAATCTTCAAATTAAACAAACACGTCCTATCTATTACTCTACTCTGCAACAAGTAGACAACAGAACAGCGGCTTAACGCTTGCCACCACCACCGCCAAGCTTTGGTCCCTTGGGTGCACCTCCCTTGGGAATGTTGCCCTTGCCTTGAGACTTCTGAGATTTCGTTACTTCTGCCTTCTTGGCCTTCTTTTCATCCTTGGTTTTCTTGATTCTTTCCTTAATTTCACTACAGAACACATCCAGACATTAAATCACATGATGGATCACAAAAGGTTGACATAAAAACATTGAAGCCAAACAAGATGAATAATAAAGTGAATCAAGGCTACAAGTATAGACAATAACACAAACCGAAGTGCAGCTTCACGTGCAGCATCACGAACCTCTGGCTTCTCGGTTCTTCTCTTCTGGATAACCTCCAGGGTAGCACCAACAATAGACCTTGAGTAAGGCTTCTTGGTGGCACGTCTCCTCTTCTTCACAGCTTCTTGAGCAATATCCTAATTATGCCAAGATATCATCCGTAATAACACAAGATAAACAGAACAGACTGCAAGGCAGCTAGCTACTTCATACAAAAGATTGGCCACTACCAGACAAGTTTCAAGAGGCTAAATTTTATCTTCAAAGATTGATTAAAAAACAGATGCATGATGAAACGGATTACAAGGCAATATAACTAATGTATGGTGAAAACAGATGATCAAAACTAATCAATTTCCCAGAAATTTATAGGCTTTAAATATCAAATGCAACTAATCAGGACATTATTTGATCCACCTGCATTGTTTGGAATGGAGTACTGGAATCTAAGATTTTATATATCATATGAAAAACACAAGTCTACCTTTTTGTGTTGCTTCCTGTACATGGCTGTCCAGGTAAGCTTCGATGGCTTCAGCTTGTTGTGGAAGTACCTTTTGCATTTGGAGTTGGCAAAAAGGAACACCTGAAAGACCA
This sequence comes from Crataegus laevigata, assembly GCA_963580275.1. Lineage (NCBI taxonomy): Eukaryota > Viridiplantae > Streptophyta > Magnoliopsida > Rosales > Rosaceae > Crataegus > Crataegus laevigata. Next base: position 16,570,789 of record OY756953.1, on the reverse strand, counting down.
CCACAGCTTACAAAAAAAGAGACAAAAACAATATTTTTCGAATGATACTTTAAATAGGGCAATGCTAGGTAGACCAAATTTTCACCAATAGGAAATAAGCATGTTAACAACACTTGAGTGATAATCCAATCATCAACAACCACATCATTTGGTTTAAAAATTTGATCTACCTAGCATTATCCCTTTCAATATATATTCTGATACAAAGTAAAATAACCTCAGGTTTAAGGAATGCTTACCTGAGAATCAGAACGAATAAATCTGATGCCTTTTCCTGGGTATATCTTGTCGCCGCTGAAACGGCATAGTTCCGTCCTGACAAAACAAAACCAATTGATTTTATAAGCCACAATAGGAATATTAATGGCCAGAACTGGTAAATCAACATCCTTAAGCCTAACAAACAGAACCCCAAAAGTAAGGCCAAGAAATGGAGAAGGAAACCACCAAGACTAAAAACCCAAACCATTCACATTCATCTACCTCCCATTAAATTTCCACACAACTACCACATTTGATTATCACCAAACATGCAAAGAAACATCATTGATAGAAAATACAACAAGTACACACCTCCGCTTACAAACGCTGATCAACAACAGGCTTACCCATTCGAACACCTCACAACACATTCCAATAACAAAAAACCCATACATTTCCCCGAGACTGGAAAATATAATTACTACATTCCGCGATCCAGATTTCAAAAATGTAATACCAAAACACCAACAAGTTGAAAACCCACTGAATTTAGTGCTACTTGTAATCTATGTGAACCATGAAATGGCATTCACTTCAACACCATTTCTATAATTTCACACAAGCAGTTAGCTAAAAGCATAAACTTTTACACAGATACAAACAGCCAAACCCCATCACTTATTCGTCGGGTTTCGTCAACTGTTTCTAGCAAATATTGATATTCACATTCAACAAAAACAAAAAGCACTTTTCACCCAGGAAAGCAAAAGCACGCACAAATCGGAGCATGCAAACAGCTTATTGCAAAATTAGAATCCAAAATCGAAATGGGAAAATAAATAATAAGCATCTAAATTCAACATCAACAACAACAAAGAGGATTCTGAATCGGTGATTGTGCGAGGAAAAAATTAAGAACGGCAAATGAAACCATTTCGATATCAGATCTCGACGAGAGAGAGAGAGAGAGGGAAGACACACTTGAGAACCATGGCTGCTGCCTCCTGCTGGTGGTGGTTGTTGAAGGACTGGAAACCCTAGAAGCAAATTTGCTTACAACGCGGCTATGTATACCAGCCTTCTTAATAAATAACCCTACTGTCGCATCGAAAACCACGAAAGTACCACTAACACTGGGCCGGCGTATTTTGTTGTCTTTTTCGGCCCAATACTACACGATTTCTTCGGGGGTTTGTATGGCCCATTGCTCCGCTCTTATTCTCTGTTGCTTACTTTTTTTACTACGGTCTAGTGTTGTTATCACAGGTTTGCCTCACATGGAAGGCAAGAACATATTGTACTTGTGTTATGTTTGATACCCAGTTAGTAATTTGGCCCTTTATGTGGCGTAACCTAATACAACGTCTCTTAGAGTAAAGTATTATTGTATCAAAAGAACGTTTGGTTTTTGACCCAAATTTGTTCTGAAATTCATGTGGTGAGACCCCACTTCAAATCAGCCCATGTGTTAAAAAAATTGTTAATAATAACTATGTCGTGAAGTTTGTTATCAATCATAGTCCAAATCAAAATTTTCATCAAAATCTCGTGCATAAGCCGAGGCAAAAAAGCCATTTCATTACTTTTTTTTAATAACAAAATAGAAAAAACTAAAAAGAAAAGAAATTGTCCCCCACCCTACCTTAATTGCAAATACTGAGACCTCGTTCGGATATGCTTTTGAAATGATTGAAAGCGTTTTTAGTGAAAATATTTTTAGAACCAATCATTAGTAAAGATGCAAGTAAATCCTAGAAAAGCACTTAAAATGTTTACTGGAAGAAGCACATAACTGGTGCTTCTTGAAAAAAGCACTTAAAGTGCTTTGAAACTCAAAAATATTTTCTCTAAAAGCGTTTTTAGTCATTTTAAAAGCACATCCAAACGAACTCTAAGATTTGTCATTGAATCTTAACAAATTACTTTCCATGCCTTTATCATGGATGTACAAGGAAACCAAGCTATTTAACCCATTCTCTCTCCCTCTCCCCCTCCCTCCCTCCTTCCTAAATGAAGGTAGTGTGGGAGTTGAAATGACATTGTGTGTGTTTTTCTCTTTAATTTCTAAAGGATTTTAAAATTTGGAGTTTAACGAAAAGTCTGCGGTACTGTTCACTTTAACGAAAAACCAAAATTTTACACTAAAAAGTCAAACATGTTACTATTCACTTTACTCTTTATTTTGTCGTTATCATTAAAACTCAAAATTTTCAAACCTTTTTTCATTAGTTTTCCATTTAAATTAAACTTATGCGGTGTTTTATGATTGCTTGATGCAATTGATAGAAACGAAATGAGACATATGCCCTTATATTTGATAGAAAATTGAGAAAAAAATTAGTTTAGATTAGGATTGCTAATAGATTTCATCACAAAGTTACGATTAACAACTTTTTTTTACCACAGAGTCAATTTAAAAATAAGATATCACCACAGGGACCACGAAAAAAATTTGACCTAGATTCTATAATGTCCTTTGTAACTCGACTTCAATCTTGCTTTCCCCCTTAAAATTCAAATTTCACCAATTAACCACCTGAGATTCAATTTTCATTTCCCTTTCAATTTCGTCAAAGATGTGTCAAATTTCTTATGTAGCAAAAAAAAATTGCTTATGCAACAACACAAGTAGGACCCATCACTCCAAGAATATAAGAAGTCTATGCTCCATTTATCCTAGAGTTATGGACTAAACTACTTTGATGCCTCTAGACATGGAATCAGGGATTAAACCTTTTTTTTAATACAACGATATACTTAGACTAAGAGGTGGGGGAATAAATTAGTTATCCACAAGACTCGAACTTAAGATCTCTCATTTACAAATAGAGAGAAATACTCCTCGACGTAGTACAAAGTGACAGTGATTAAAATATGTTAAATTATATTAAGAATGAAAAGGATAACATCAATAACATGCAATGTCTGTCATCACATATGATTAAAAAGGTCGAATAAGTTTAAGAAATTTTTGTGTCCATTTGATATTTGACTTGGATTCAATTTTTTTTAACTCAAAAAAAAGTTTTGAGTCGCAAGCTTAAACTTATTGTTCTTTTTGTCCAACAAATTTAAAATTGTTGTTTGGTATTTGATTTGGATTCAATTCTCAAAACAACTCAAAAAATTTGCAAAACAATGCCTATTTATTGAAAACATAAAAAAAGTTTTTTTTTATACTATTTGGATACTCTCCCATCTGTCTTTCTCTTGATCCTTTGTCTTCTCTCTTGCCTCATAAATCCTCACCTCTCAAGTCTCTTCTCAGGATCCTTATAGTCACCACCTCTACAATTCTCTATATGCCCAAGATAAATTGATGGTAACGAATGATCACTAATTTTGGAAGTAGTTGGATCTCAGATTTGAGACTGGGACCTAACTAACCTCTCTCCTTGTCGGCGGGTTTGGAGTGATATAAGTAGATGCAAATTTTTGCCATCTTTAGTCTTGACAAAAATGCACCTCCAAAACAATTAACACCTTTGATCAATGACCTAAGCCTCACACACCCAGGAGGTGGGGGGGGGTTAGGTCAATGGATCTCCGATGCCTAAGTCAGTTTCTCTGGGGAGAATAAAGTGTTTAGGGCTTTCTGGGATTGCAAAAGCTTACCGAAATTTGGTAGAATATGGAGTATTTATAGGGATAAGGTCGGCCATAGTGTTAGGGTTTATGGATAAATATTCTCAAGATATTAAATAAGAAATAATATCTTGAGATAATGGAGTAGTTATCCCTAATTGATATAAATTGGGATTACTTAGTTGATTGGAGATAATCTTCAATTAGGAATGTATTAAAGATAGGATTTAGGTAATTAATCCTTATCTTTAATGCTTTGACTTTTCCTTGCCAAAGGCAGGTGAGCTGTGGCAGTCGTATTCAGCTATTGGGACCTTTAAGGTGTGAGCTGCATGTGGGAGCATTTGAGAAGCTTGCCTATTAATTGAGGGCAATCATGTCTTTCTTAGGCAAAAGTTCACGTGTTGCCTCTAGAATTTTTGAGATTATTTTAGGCTCCACAATATATATATATATATATATATATATATATGTGTGTGTGTGTGTGTGTGTGTAGGAGAACAATTAGTTCATCAATGTTGAGCCTAAGTATTCAACCATTTCTTCGTTTTGGAAGAGCATGGTAGAACCAGATATCAAAACGGATCATGAACCGTCCCATATTCAATATTTTCTGTTATTTTATCAATTTCGATACAAAACCAAATCGACTAAGTATTTAACAATACGGTATCGGTTTTGAGTTTTCAGAACCCAAGAAAATGGTACCAAGCCGAATAAGGCAAATGCATGGAAGACGAGATAAGAAGCAGTATATGTATTGTATATCAGTGGCAACGGAAGACGGTGATAAATTATGTTGGCATGAGTCAACCATTTAGTTTAGGAATATAATCCTATAATTTATTCCTTGTATAATTGAGATTCTTATTTCCTGTTATGTAGGATATTGTACAACTATATATTTACCTCCTAGAGAGAAGAATAAACATATAATTCAAACCCTAAACACTATTATCTTGGCATCAGAATAGGTTTCGGCCTATCTCTTTCTCTAAATCTTATCCCCGTTCACTACCGTTTTCAGTGCTTCTCCTTGTTGGCTGGGTAACAGCCATTGAAACCAAGCTCAAAAGTCTCGAAACAAGAGACCTCTGTTAAAACCCTAAACCCAGGTCTCGAAACAAGAGACCACCAGACCCTTTACAACCCAAAACCCCAAAACATATAAACCTAAACTACCAAACCGTGTGTCTCGAAGCAAGAGACCACCTATTGGAAAAATCAAAAACTAGAAATCTAAAGTAAAGATTGGTTCCATGGCTGACAACCAAAAGTTGGTTCCAATCTCTAATGAAAATGAGCACACGCTGGCTGATTATGAAGCCCACAAGATGATTGGGCAACAAGTATGGAAACCTGGAGCTCAAAATCTAAATGGGCAGTAAGCAATTGAAGATGTCAGTAGCAACTTGGGCATGGACCCGCCTAGCCCACCAGCGAAGACTCATCAAGACTGGAACCCGAACCCAGACAATCTTGACCCACAACTTTCTCTTTTAAACTTGATTACTTCCCAATAGTAATCTAATGATCCAAGTAAAATTGGCACTGCACTCACATCATCCGCTAATCGAGATTCTGGCTAGATAATTGACTTTGGGGCTATATACCATATGATATATAATGAATCCTTATTTTATCACAACAAACGGTGAAATTGCCCCCAGTTATAGGAGCAGGTTCCATCGCCTTTACTCTATCTCTATCTCTGCATAACACTCTTCTTATTCCTTCACTATCAAATCATTTACTTTCTGTTGGTCAAGTTACGGAACAATTAGACTGTGTTATGCTCATGTCCCCATGGATATCCAAGAGGTACGTTCTCATACTCTAGATATTGTTGAAAATTCATATATTTTACCTCCTAGGCAAAACCACGGGAAACCACCTGACAGGTTTTCTCCGGAAGGAAAAGTGAGATATGCAATTGCACAATATGTGTCCACTCATCGACTATCACCCAACTACCAAGCCATGGTGAATCAAATGGTTGAGATTAAAATTCCAAAAAAAGTGGAAGAGGCTTTACGAGATCCCCGTTGGGTAAAAGCCATGGAGTAGAAATGGAAGCCTTACAAAGAAACAAAACGTGGAATGTAGTGTCACTACCATAAGGGAAAAGACTAGTGGGATGTAAATGGGTGTTCACAATCAAGCATAAAGCAGATGGGTCCATTGACAGATACAAGGCAAGATTGGTAGCTAAAGGGTACACACAGACATTTGGAGTTGACTACCAAGAAACGTTTTCTCCAGTCGCAAAAATGAATACTTTTTGAGTTCTTTTATCTTGAGCAACTAACCTGGACTGGACTTTGAAACAGTTTGATGTGAAGAATGCTTTCTTACATGGAGATTTGGAAGAAGAAGTATACATGGTTCTTCCATTAGGATATGAAACACTGAATGAAGCAGGGAAAGTATGCAGACTCTGAAAGGCTCTCTACGGACTCAAACAATCACCGAGAGCATTTTTTGGAAGGTTCATTGAAGCAATGAAAAAGTATTGCTATAAACAAGGAAATGCGGATCACACCTTGTTCATCAAATGCATGGGAGGTAAAGTTGCTTTGTTAATTATCTATGTGAATAATATGGTAGTTACTGGTGATGACACAGAAGAGATAAAAAGGTTGCAGGGGTATCTTTCATCAGAATTTGAGATGAAGGATCTAGGAGGCTTGAAATACTTCTTGGGATTGAAGTTGTTCGTTCTCGTGATGGTATTTACTTGTCTTAGTGGAAGTATGTTCTTGATCTTCTCTCTGAAACTAATAGGTGTAAGCCAGTTGAAACTCCCATTGTGTAGAATCATCATCTGGCGATATACTAGGATCAAGTTCTTACCAATAAAGAAAAATATTAGAGATTGGTAGGACAGTTGATATACCTATCACTTACACGTCTGGATATTGCGTTTGCAGTTAGTGTTGTGAGTCACTTCATGCATGCTCCAAGTGAGGATCACATGGCAGCAGTGATGCGTATACTAAGTTATCTGAAATGTGCACCGGGTAAAGGACTAAGGGTATACTGATGCTGATTGAGCGGGAAACATTACTGATCATCACTCCACATTAGGCTACTTCATATTCGTAGCAGGAAATCTGGTAACTTGGAGAAGCAAGAAGCAAAATGTAGTGGCTAGATCCACGGCCGAGGTAGAATACAGAGGGATGGCACATGGAATTTGTGAATTGTTATGGCTCACGATTCTTCTCACTGAGATTGGGTTCAAACCTCAGGGAGCTATGTTATTATACTGTAACAATCAAGCTACGAAAGAAAATAGCTAATAATCCTGTTCAACATGATCGTACAAAGCATGTGGAGATAGATAGACACTTCATCAAAGAGAAGTTAGATGTCAAATTGATTGATATTCCATACGTGAGGTCTGAAGAACAATTAGCAGATATGTTAACTCATGCGGTTACAGCAAGACTGTTTCAAGACTTACTTGACAAGTTGTGCTTAGGAGATATCTATGCACCAACTTGAGGGGGATTGTTGGCGTGAGTCAACCATTTAGTTTAGGAATGTAATCCTATAATTTATTCCTTGTATAATTGGGATTCTTATTTCCTGTTATGTAGGATATTGTACAACTATATATTTACCTCCTAGAGAGAAGAATAAACATATAATTCAAACCCTAAACACTTTTATCTAATTATACATATAATAAAAGCCAGTGGGATAACCACTGTTCTTCAACAGTGCCCAACCGGTTTTGCCCCTGATCTAATGCATGGTTTTTGGGCTTTTTAACGATGCTACATGAGTTGGCAATTTTTGCCCATGTTGCACGCATTTTTGATGTTTCTCACATGTATTGTCCGCGTATACGTCGTTTATGGTAAGGAAGGTGCTCGAACCTTTTTTCATTTTCTTCCGTCATTTACTTACTCTCTATTTCTCTGCTTTGCTCCCTGTTCAATCTTTCGTGTTTCTTTGCTTATCTTTTCGTGTTTATCGTTTTCCGTCTGAATAGGTTATTTTTACGGCTGATTGTCTGTTTCAAGTGGTTTCTCTACTTTATTCTTTTTGTCTTTTCTTTGATTAGGAAGAAAATTTGCAGATCGATTACTGTAAAATTAAAACCTGTGTTTTGCATCGATTCTTTCCTAACTTTTTTCGTGTTCTGTATCGGTTGCATATTGATTCTGTAAAATTAATCTAATTGCGTTTTTTGTTTTAAGAAACAATGGTCTAATTTTAGGGTTTCTATGTGCAATCTTGGAAACTCTTTTCGATTAAGGTGTGTGCGTTTTTTATTTGGAATGTTTTCTATTTTTTTCCAACATAACAGGTCCCTAATTTGATGATTTCATTAATTTTAAAAGAATGAATTGACGAAAAATACCCTTAGAGGTAAGATTACTGACTTTTGTTGACCATCATTTTGTGACACGTATGAGCTGTCATTTTACCTTATTTTCAAAGTACTCGACAGTACAAACGCATAGGCGCAAGCGAAATCGAAATCGAAGTTACGATTAAAATTTTATGGAAATACTGACGTGAGGGTACTTTAGTAATTTAGTAATTTTGAATTTTGGTCCTTGATTATTTTAATAATTTCTGGTGGGAGAAAGACTTGTAGCAGGAAAAGAGTGGAGAGTTTGGTGTGGGTGTGGGTCCCACCGTTAGAAAAATTATTAAAATTAGAAAATATCCCACAAGGAAATATCAAAATAAACGAGGACCAAAATTCACAAATACAAAATTATTAAAGTACCCTCACGTTTGTATTTCCATAAAATTTTAACCGTTACTCTGATTTCGAATCTGCTTGTACCTACTCGTTCGTACCATCGAGTACTTTAAAAATAAAGTAAAATAATAACTCATACGTGTCATGAAATGGTGGTAAATGAAAGTCAACAATCTCGCCTCTAGGGGCATTTTTGTCAATTCACTCTTTTAAAATTAATGAAATCATAAAATTAGGGACGTGTTGTTGCATGTTCCATCTATTTAGATTTTTCATTTAGGAGAATTTGGTCGTTCAGATTAAGGTTTCATGTACGTTGACTACTTGGTTGGTGTAAAATTGAAGTTCTTTCATTTTACATTGACTACTTGCTTCATTTTTTTGTTGTGTTCGATGCATTGTTTAATCTAATTGGGTTTTTTGTCGCAAGAAATATTGTTGTGAAATTTATGGTTTTTGTCTGCAATGTTGTAAACCCTTTCTAATTAAGGTTTCTCAATTCTTTCTTTCGAATCTTTACTTCTATTTTTCAATGATTTATGTTGTAGAGCAGAAAAAAATAAAATTTTTGTTCATGCTCAGTCTAATGTCTTACCTAAAGATAACCATCAGTGTAAAAGAGTGTAGAATAAGTTGTTTAGAAAATAATGTCAACAACGTCTTATCCAATAGTGATGTGTTGGTTAGTCAAAATTCATCCACTGAATACCAATGTAGTACTAGTATGCCTTCTACCAATCAAAATGTTGTTCAAAATGCTGATCATAGGAATTCTGACGCTTCAGATTGTATAAACTCAGTTTAAAAATTTCTTGCTTGGCTGATTAAAAAGGGAAAAAACATTGTTAATACACTGGATCGATCGACAAATAGTTTTGAAATAACCTTTTATGGCCATAATAGAAATTTTATAAGTAAGGATCAATCGTTTTTTCAAAGAAACAAAGAAGGTAAATTTTTAATTTATATATTGTTGTAGGCCTATTTGACTAAACTGTATTTAGGACAAAAAGGGAGAGAGACCGGCAGCAACATAGAGAGAAGAGAGAGATGTAATTTTGAGGTGTGTGTTGTAGCACCTTATTGTGCCTTTATTTATAGTAGTAAGGAATGTGTAATCCTTACCCTAATAGGATTACAACTCTAATAGGAATTAAACTACTAAAGGGAATATACAAGATACTCCTAGATATACTAGGATTTGCACAATCATATTCCTAATCCAATAGGACTGCAACACTCCCTCTTGAGTGTGTAAATACTCAAACAAAATATTCCATCAGATCTTTAGCATATAAGGTAGAACAGTTGATGAAGTTGTCGGCACAACGGGTGAATGCGAGTCTCAAATTTAAAAGAAAGTATGCATGGGTAGTAAAACTCACTAAACCTTGCTATGGTAAAACCAGAGGCAGGTGAAAACCCATAGACTAAGGAGAAAAGTGAGAACTATGTATAATATCTAAAACAAACGTCAAACAAGACAAAAGTGGTGAACTCAACAAAGTATGATCATCCCAGGATGGGTGCCTCATCAAAACCTCGTTAGGTAGCAAAAAATCAGTTGGAAAAATGCTCATAATCGTAGGAAAAAAGTACATCATGATCAAGTGAGTATGCTTAAGGATACTCCCCCTAAGTTAGACATAAGAGAATTACAAGCAATTCAACTAAGATAATTTACGCATACCGATTCCTTGGACGAACTTCTAAAAAATAGACTTAGGCAATGACTTGGTGAAAAGATCGGCTAGGTTACGCTGGGAACGAATTTGCTTAACTTCAATTTTCTAATGTTGTTGTTGTTGGTGAGAATAAAAGAACTTCGGTGTTATGTGCTTGGTGTTGTTTCCCTTGATGTATCCCTTCTTTAAATGCTTGATACATGCTACATTGTCTTCAAAGATCGTCATGGGAAAGTCAAAAATGAAAGTAAGACCACTAATGCTTCGAATATGTTCCATGACTACTCTCAATCAAAAGCATTCATGTGATGCTTTATGTAGGGTGATAATTTCACCATGGTTTGAAGAAGTTGAAACTAGCATTTGCTTAGTAGACCTCTAAGATATAGCGGTGTCTCTAACAGTAAAGACATAGCCCCTTTGAGAATATGCCCTATGTAGGTCAAACAGATATCCAACATCTGCGTAACCAACAAGGCTGGAATCAACCTGAGGACCAAGGGGGCGGTGGCTCATTTTGAGGATTCATGGGTATAGAACAAGCCTAAATCTGTCGTACCCTTGAGGTAGTGGAAAATGTCTTTAACACAATTCCAATGTATGCGTGTAGACGTATTGCTGTATCTAGCCAAAAGATTAACAGCGAAAGAAATGTCGGGTCCAGTGCAATAAGTCAAGTACAATAAAGCACTAATTGCACCTAGGTATGGAACTTTAGGCTCGAAAATCTCTTCCTCATTCTCTTTAGGATAGAATGGATCTTGTTTAGCATCTAAAGTCCGAACGACCATAGAAATACTCGAAGGCTTCGCTTTATTCTCATTAAAACATCGCAACACCTTTTGGGTGTAGTTCGATTGATGTACTAGGATTCCATCCGAACAATGCTCGATCTCCAAGCTAAGATAATATCGAGTTTTCCCAAGATCTTTCATCTCAAATTCCGATTTCAAGTGAACAGCAATTTCCTCAAGCTCTGTGGGAGTTCCAATGAGGTTCATGTAGTCGACATAAACTGCAACGATCGCAAATCTGGAATGTGACTTCTTGATGAACACGCATAGGTATACTTCGTTGTTCACATAACCCTGACTTGTCAAATATTCACTTGGATGATTATACCACATCTGCTGGATTGTTTCAATCCGTAGAGTGGTCTCCTTAATCTAATCAAGAGAGTGTTCTGTGGTCTAGAACTATTTAAACCAGTTAATGGAAGTCATTCTGGAACTTTCATGTACATTTTTGTATCTAGATCCCCATAGAGATATGTGGTTACCACGTCCATAAGCTGCATATTCAAATTTTCAGAAACTACTAAACTGATAAGTTAGTAGAACGTTATGACATCCATTACGGGGGAATACGTCTCCTCATAATCAATCTCAAGGCATTGAAAGAAGCCTTACGCTACTAGTCGTGCTTTGTATTGCACTATTTCATTCTTCTCATTATGCTTCCTCACAAAAACCCATTTGTAGCCCACGAGCTTCACATGTGGCGGATTAGGAGCTACAGACCCAAACACCTTACGTTTCGCAGACAAATTGAGTTTGACCTGGATTGCTTGTTTCCAATTTAACTAATCCATTCTACGCCGACATTCATCAATGGAACGTGGTTCAATGTCATCACTAAATATGATGTCGGAAGCCACTGTATACACGAATGCATCATCGATAATGATCTCATTTCGATTCCAAACTTCATCCAATACTGAATAGTGGACCGAAATCTCACGATTCTCGGGAGGCCGGTATGTCTCGTCTAAGACATCACTGTAATCTAGAATAACCTCATGCGTTGGAACATATGAGAAAGTAATGGTCAGATTCAGACTAGAGTCACTAATTTGTGTCGTTTTTCTCTTCAGAGGTTGTGAATCCTTTGAACCATGGGGTTTGCCATGCTTCAGGGTATGCGCAAGTGATTGGCTAGCCGTTAGTGTACCCGGCCACATGGGAAGTGCAGCTGCCCCACCTTTGGGGATAGTCTGGCCTTCCAAGGCAGTAATACGGCATACTTTAAGTACCTTCATCCTTGCGGGTATATGTGATCTCATCACTTTTGATAGATCAGTAAAAGTATCCAACATGCTTTGATCGATGCTTTAAAGATCTAGAATACGTCACAATTTAGTTTCAGACTGAGGGGTATGAGGATCTAAATGAGACATAGTGAGAGTGATCACTACAATTCGTGGTGTTCTACAAGAACGTTAGTGATCTTATCTCCCCTAAATGACGGGAAAACTGTCTCATCAAAGTGACAATCCACAAAATGTGCAGTAAAAAGATCTCCTATCAAGAGCTCTAAGTAGCTAATCATAACTGACATAGATTCTTATTTTTCTTTGAGGACCCATTTTGGTATGTAATGGCGGAGTTATTAGCACATAGACTGCGTACCTAAACACACATAAATACGAGACATTAGGCAAAATGGGTCCTCATGCGAACCAATATAGCAGTGTGCAATATTGTATGGCCCCTAGTAGATACCGACAAATTAGTTCGCATAACCAAAGTCCGAGCTATCGTTTAAAGGCGCTTTATGAAAGCTTCTACGGGGCCATTTTGGGTGTTTACATGGGGTACAAGATGTTCAACATCAATCCCAATAGACATGCAATAATCGTCAAAAGTCTATGATGTAAACTCTTCAGTATTATTCAGTCAAATCAACTTGATCAGATAATCAGGGTGGTAAGCCCTAAGCTTAATAATTTGAGCTAGAAGTTTCGCAAATGTAGCATTGCGCATGGATAATAAGCAGACACGTGACCATCATTTCAATGCACCAACCAACACCATGAAGTATCTAAATGGTCGGCATTTTGGTTTGATAGGTCCATAAATATTCCCTTGAATCCTCTGAAGAAATTTAGGGGGGTTGTGAATAATCTTTGTAAGTGAGGGTTAAATGTTCAACTTCCCTAAGGATCATGCTTTGCGAAGTGGATGGCCAGGATAAGATTTCAAGTGATGCACATGTGATACTTTGAGGATACGATGCATCATATCTCATCAGGGTGTCATATTCAATCATGCCAAAGCAGGAGAGTGCTCTGGAACCTAACCATAGGGCTGGCCACGTGATGGGTCTCCACAGATTGAATAGTTGTTATGCACAACCTACTTGGGAAACGTTCTAGCTTTTCGTGAATACGCTTCTAGCCATATTCGTAAGAAGTGATACAAAGAAATTTAGAACCATTATCTTCACTGGTTTCAACATGATATTGATTATCTCGAATATCTCTAAAACTCAACAACGTTCTTCCGAAACTTGGAGAATAAAGGGCCTCTTTGATGGTTAAGTCAATACCATTGTACAACATAATTTGGGCCTTTCTGTATCCTGTTATCAGGTTGGATGGGCCTAAGAGGGTTGTCAGAGGTGCATTTTTAGGTACAAAGTTAGTAAAATAGAGTTTCTCACGCAATATGGTGTGCGTGGTGGCCCTGTCAGCCAAACAACTATCTTCCCCACCATGCATACCTAGAAATTAATTAATTGAATCAGTCACATGCATAAATATAATTCCATTCATTCAATTAATCAATTCGAGAAATAATATCCATAAAATAATTATCCATAATTCAAAACAAACCAAAACCAAACAAATAATTCCAAAGATTTAGAAAAATTGTCCAAAAAATTAAACCATAAACCTAAAATTTAGAGAGGGTTCGGCTACTCCTAGTGGGTTCGGCCAATAAGGGTGTAAAACACCCCTAACGTGTCTTAGCAAAATAAAATTTTATCTTTCCATGGAAGCAGATGGCTCCTGAAAATCTGAAACCTCCAGAGTTGTAGTAATATCTTCAGGATGTTCTACATGGGCAAAGTTAGACTCACGACGTGAATGATACTGGGCAATAGCCTCGGGGGTAGCTCAATATATGCATGACCAATGATCCTTTGATCAACAACGATAACACATGTCAAGTTCAGGGGAAGCCGATTTAACAGTAGTCTTTCCCTTGTTCTTGAAGCTTAGGGCCTTAGGGGCAATGGTTTGGCACTTCTGGGTCAAATTTCCTCCATTGGGTGGGCCTCTATTTTGTTGACCTTGGGCCCTTTGTGGGGCTTGCTACCCATTTCTATAGCCACGACGGGGTTTTCGTTGGTTGTGGTTGCTAGAATTAGTCTCATACGCTTCAGGCACGGCGTTCGAGCCAGTAGGTCAAGCTTGATGGTTCTTCATCAAAAGCTGGTTCTTCTTTTCAACGATAAGTGGCATTGATGGTTCTTCATCAAATCTGAAAACTTGGTGAACTTCTGTGCCCTATATTACTGCTGGAAGACAATATTGGTGGCATTGAAGGTCGAATAGGTATTATCTATGAGATCCTGTTCATGTTGGAAATGTGCCCTAAAACCAATCATATGATGATACTTTACGGACATTTCACAAAGTTAAACTAATGTAGTTTATATATAAAGGGCAAAGGTTATTGTTTGAGCCGTCTCATATAAATGTTATATGCTTAAACGATAAGTCCAAGGAATATGTAATTGGGAGAATGTAATCTAAAGAAGTTAGATTCAAGAGACCATTCTCTTTCGTATACATATCCTAAATGTTCCTGATCATAGGATTGCCAATTGGGCATTGATAGTCCGTTAAGATCAGTACGTGCTATGTCTTCTCTTAGGGAGAGTGACTAGTCTCGAGTCATTGGTGTGTCTGACACCAAGACAAGTACGTAGGTGCTCAATAGAGAATGAGTTCATTGAACACGATCAACGAGGAGTTCTCATACTCATGTCACATGAGAACTCATGGTTGGGATAATGCAAAGTAGTCCTTTGACCTGAGGCATCACAGTTGTCTTGTGGTTAGGTCCTTGATCTTTGATTATGTCAAAGTCACACCATCAGGAGGGTGTCCACGGCATCGTTGGGGTTAAGCCACTTAGCCATAGAGGCAAGTGAATGAGCAACAAGGGATCTCTAACCTTCAAACCGTTTGAGGAAGAATACTCTATGATATGATTTAGAATCTCTGGCCAGAGTATGAATGAGATGAAGGAAGGCGTTCCAAATCACATTCAAGGTAATCATATAAGTACACGTATCACATTGGATAGTAGACATGAATAAACTATCAAACCAAACAATGTGGTCAAGAGTATTGTATTAGAGAAAGACCGTATTGCATTGTAATCCTAAACTGAATAGGTTCTCCACCTCTTCTGATTAGCTTGGGTAACCATGATATGCTGCTAGGTGTCACTCATGGTTTGTGGAAGCCCGAAACGTGTATAAACACTAAAGGGAGAATTGAAAGTAAGTTTCAATTCACAATCGATTTGAAAGAGTTTTAATCGCCCACTGCCTCGCTAAAAGGAACCTAATGGATCGTACACCATGTAAGGTAGAGATTGAAGAATCAACGGAGATGAGTAAGAATAATTAAATGGTTTAATTATTTATGGCAAGGATTAATTAATATGTTAATTAATCAAATGAATAAGTTCGTTAAAGACCTCGGGATAGTTTTGGACCTTAAGGCCCAATGGGCTTCGAACGTCAAGTCCATTAACTTAAGTTGTATGACAACTTAATGAATAATGATTCACAAAGGCCCAAATAGCCCAATAAATCCCAATGGCCGACCATTTAGAGATGGAGTGGGTTTTGGACTTATTTACAAGTTTGCCACTCAAATGAATTAAGGTATAAATATGACTTTATAGCCAAAATTCATTTAGGGTTCTTTTTGGGGAAATTGGAGAAAACACAAACTCTCTTTTCTCTCTAAAGAGGCCAGCCCCCTTGGAGGGATTAGCTAGCAATCCTACTCCTCCAAGGTCACTCATTTCTTCTTAAATCTAACCTTGGTGAAGAAACTTAAAGGTTCTCAATTTTGGGAACTTGGAGAACCTATTCTTCCATCCAAATCCATAGATCTAAGATGCAAGGAATGAAGGCCCTCTCTTTGGGTGATTAGCCTTTGCTTATGCAAAGAGGAATCTACAAAAGTATAAATATCAACTCACTTTGTTTTGAGTTAAGTATTGGTTCACCAATCTACTAGGCTTTGAACATTCATGGGTAATGTTTTGTTTTTAAGTGCATGCTAGCATGATTCCGCCTTTAATTTGTTAATTGCATGCTATTGATGTTGCTTAAATGAACATGTTTTCACAAAATAATCCTTCAGTTCAGTTAAGTCATCTTTACGTAACTTAACTAGTGATTTAATTCTACAAACTTCAAAGTTTTATTCATTCATAGACTTAAAGTCTTAGAAGTGTAAATGCTGCCAGTCGTGTCTTACTTCAGTCAAGTAAATGTCTTTCAAGTGATCGGCTAAAGCAAGCCAGAGGGTACATGCATCCTCATCTGCAAGGTACTCTATTTGCAGTGCATCATAGATGTGTCTACGGATAAAGATCATAGCAGTGGCTTTTTGAGCTTCGTCGATGGGTTCATCATCGATAGGTTTCTTGATAGTAGCTCTAAGACTCTTTGTATTAAGATGAAGCTTCACGTCTTGAACCCACTTTAGGTAGTTTCTTCTAGAGACTTCTAGAGCGGTGAAATCGAGCTTATTCAAGTACAACATGTCCCTAAACAGAGGGTACAACAAAATGTGGTTAGTCATATGGAAAGCCATAGACATATGTCATAGAACATATGGATTCTATAGACATGTATTGGTTTAATTTAAGCACGAAAGTTACGGGTTTCATGTGGTAAGTTTTGAATGAAAACTTCGGGTTTCAAAGGTACTAAATTCAAAACTACAGGTTCGATTTAGTTATGAACTTTCAGTTCATATATAGGGGTACCTGCCAAAGCACATAATACAATATACAATAAAGTGTAGTGAATTTGTGGATTGCTTCAGGAACCCAAGTATGTCAGATTAATGGAATAATTTGTTGAATCGTTAATTACCAAAAAGTCAGCTTCACGTCAATAATTTTGGATTAATTGTCAGATTAATGAACTGCTGGTCACTTTAATTAATTTAATAGATCGTAATCATTCAGGTTTGATCGTAGAAGCAAAAATAATAATAACATTTGAGTTAAAATTATAGAGAATGCCAAAAATAGCATTGGATTCGAAAAAATCATAGCCCAATATCAATGGGCTTTAGAGTCGTGTGTAAGGCTAGTCCCTAAAAAGGCTTAATGAGCCACGGGTTGGCTGCGAAAAAGCCCAATCATGTCTGCAGGCCACAGGTCGGTGTTTTAGGATAGGTCCAACAACGCGAAGGAACACGAGCCCAGCTCGAAAGCTGGCTAGGGGTGCGTGTGAAGTTCAATCATGGGTTGGCTTCGATTTTAGGGTTGGGTGTGAGAAGCCTAGGCAAAAGGCTGACTTTGGATTACAGCCAAGGCTTGAACAAAGCCTAGCTACAAGCAGGCCAGGTCATGCAAAGCCCAACAAGGCTTTTAGGGCCTGCTAATGGACATAGGGCTTCAGGTCTGTATGGATACCAACCCAGGTCGAGGCTTAGTGCTATGCAGTGGCGTCAAAACGACACCGTCCACGTGATGGCTTGGCTGCAAGCCAGCCGTGTTAGCTCGGAGGTGCAGCGTGGAGCCACGGCTCAATCCTAAACAAAACAAAAAAAATTCGAATCTAGGGTTTGAAAGCCCAAATTGCTTCTAAATTCATTTTGATGCTTTGACTCACAATTTCCATATAGCATAATTGTGTGTTGCATGAACAAATATATGTATATATATATATATATATATAATTGAAAGAAAAATATAAATATATGAGGTTCATGCAACATGAGGAATGTTTTCATGCTTCAAGGTTGCTTCAAATATCTTAATTTATTTTAAAATAACCTGATTAGCAGAAGGGCCGGCAGCAACAGAGAGAGAATAGAGATATGTAATTATGAGGTGTGTGTTGTATCACCCCATTGTGCCTTTATTTATAGTAGTAAGGAAGGTGTAATCCTTACCCTAATAGGATTACAACTCTAATAGGAATTAAACTACTAAAAGGAGTATACAAGATACTCCTAGATATAATAGGATTTACACAATCACTTTCCTAATCTAATAGGACTACAACATATATTAATTTATTGTAAATTTTTCTTTGCAATTAGCTTAATAACATTACTGATATCTTTTTTTTTCATTTCTTTTTGTGTGTATTCTCTTATGTAGAGCTTTGTAACGAATATATGGACTTAAAAGGTAAAAATTTCAGATGTGCTCTGACATACCCCGTCCTGAGATAAGGAGTGTTAGCCGTCATTGGAATGTAATGTAACCAATGTGCAAGTGATGTGAAAATGTGGATAAATTAAAACCGAATTAAAACTTAAATTAAACTACTAAACATAGCGTGCGGAAGTGATAAAACCCATAAGTTACAAAGTCAGAGCATAGATAGGAAATAGTGCAGTCGAACTAGCAATTATACTTATTACACAATTGAGAATAGTTCCTACGTTAGAGTGGAGATATGTCAGATATGCCTAGTGATCCTCGAGTGCCACAAATTAAGACCACTATTTATGACCTAGAGGGGCGAAAAACAGAAGGGTGAGTGGGCACAAAAATAAAGATTCATAAAACCATTTCTCTTCTTGAACATACTAACCCATCGCTGTAAAACATGTATAGTTTCTAAAATATCATACTACGTATAGGTATGAAAAACCAATGCATGCCAAATGTAAGTCCAGATGAATATCATAATAGAAAATCCCAACAACAATATAGATATGATCATGCACTAAAATCTATACTAACATGTTGTCAAAGTTACCTAATGTGACCTATATGACTGCATCTATTGCTCATCAGTCATATGCTAACTGATCGGATCATAATTATATATATTTTTATATCAAATTCTCTCGTCTTTTCTCTGTTAGTTCGTTATATTTCAAGCTATTTACTTTGTTTTTGTGTTTTATAGAATTTATCTAGTTAAGAAAATAAAAATAGAATAAGTGAAGTGTTAAGTATTTTATTTTTATCTTAACTATCTTGTCTGTTGAATTATACTTATCATTTAGAAAATAATATATATATATATATATATATATTTATATTTATTTATATATATATATTTATATATATATATATTTATATTTAGATATTTAAATATGTGTGTGTGTGATAGCTGGAACATGTGCTTTCGGTGGGAAGGCTTGTGGAAATGATGAGGGGCGCACGGAATAAAGACAGAATGATGAAAGGATGAGCTGCTTTTGGGATGCTGTTTTGAAATGAAGGCAAAGCTGCCTATATAGTCAGACAGTTTGAACGGAAAGAGGGGGAGCTGCCTAAGGGGCAGCTGGCAAGCAGAGGCAGTTTTGGAGAAGCTGCTCCGAGAGCAGTGAAAACAAAGACAGAAAAAAGCCAAAAAAAAACCACAGAGAGCTAAGGAGCTCTCGGGAAGAAAAGCCTCGGACTGGGGAGCCAATAGAGAGCTGCCACACTTGGCAGCACGTTTCAAAGGCGCCAAAACACGAGAGGAGGGAGTGCGAGGCGAAGCAACGCCTATCAAGTCGGCGCTGAGGGATAACCAGACACGGGGCAGGGCAGTCTGACGCACGGGTATAGAAGATAATCTGCCCACTTGGCAGCTTGAAGAAGTCAGGTGCCACGGGGCTGTTTTGAGGGAAAGACAGCTGCCTCGCTGGCAGCGGCAGAGGAAGCAGAGCTGACGTGGCAGCACAGAAGCTCAAGCTCACGGTGGAAACAATCTTGCACCCTATTTTGGTTTAATCCCTCCAACTTTTGTTATTAATTTCTGTTTTAATTTCTATTTTAATAATGTGTAATTAATTTATATTGGCTAGAGGTAATTCAAAACCATGATTATATTTGTAATTTGAATTGGTAATTTCAGTTGTGATTTAATTTGCTTAACTGCTTGATTGATAACTTATTTGTGTATGTTGATTAAGAATGCATACTTAATTTACATGCATGAATTTGATGCTAGAATATAAGTGAATTTCACCTAATCGTTATGAACTTATATTCATGAGTAGTGAAGGTTGTTATCCACAATCGCGTTAAGTAAATTCTTGGCAGGAGTATCATGCTTTTCATAGTTACGAATGCCTCGTCAGTATTTATAGTTTTCACAAAGTTTAATGATCTTTGATTGTATCTCTATTGTGCTTTTCACGTATGGGACTTTTAGAGAATGTGTTAAATTGTTGTATGCTGTTCATCCAATTTAATAACGTAAGGAAAACTTGAAGATTAAAAAAGTGCTGTTCACGGTTAATCTGGAGTATTGAAATTTACAATTTATTGAAAGAACAACTGAAAATCAATTTAGGTTGCTTATGTGTCATGTGTGGAGAAAAACCCTCTAGCCAATCCGTCGCCCATCCGTTCACCTTAATTTTATGTTTTTGTCAATTCTGTTATTTATTTAAGTTTAATTTACGTTTCTTCAAAACCAAATCAATCCCCCCAGTATTAAAATATTATTATTTAGTTAATTTTTATTATTTTTAATCTTTTAATTCGATTTCCGTCCATTTTAGTTCCTAGTGTTTATTTAATGTGTTTTCTTTGTTTTGAGTCATTTTAAGTGTGTTTCGAGTTATTAGAGTTTTTAGCCTATTTTTGTGTCCTTAAGTCTTGTTTAATATTTTTAAACGGAGTCACCTAATGCGACCTGTACGACATGGTTAGGCGTATAATAATCGCACTAGTGCTACATCACATGAAGGCTTACGCTAAGCGTAGTCACCTATGAGTCGGAGTCACCTAATGTGACTTGTACGACAAGGCTAACACCTACTTAGATCCAAGGTGAGCATGCGGTGCTGGGAGGTGAACTTACACGTGAAGGACTACCCTGGCCTCGGGTTGAGCACTCACCAGGGTGTAGCAATGATGAGTAATCTATATGTAAGTATGTCATAAGATTTAACCATTTATTCCACAACAATATCTTACCTGGACTTACCTGCGCATCCTACGTTTATCTTAGCATTTAAAACCATTCACCACAATTATATGCAGGTAATATGCATACGGATATGACATGATGCAGTATAAAACTCAATCATTTCATAGTATTCGAAAATATATAAGGCATGGCATAAAATGCATAAACCATTTAAAACATTTATGGAAACTATGAGGTATATATGTAATATACGAAAACAAAATGCCCACTCACTGGTAAGTCAAAGGATTGTAGCCTCCTAGCCTTACTTGACCACAAACATCCTCGGGGTAAGTCTCTCCTATATGTGAAATTACTAATTTAATTAATTTTAATAACACATATTACGAAAACTTAAATAAAACCCTCATAGTTTACTCAAACCTAGGATTTAAATATATAAACGTGGTCTGCTTGACGCCATGAACCAACACAAATTTTTAGAATAATTTTTGGACCCCAGACGAGTTGTCACGTGCCGGCAACACGCAGGCACGTGTAGAAAAACTGAGTGATAGAATTGAGGAATATTTTCATCAGAGTTGACTGAATATTCCACTAACGTTAATGGCGTCGAAATATTTCATCAAGTCTAACAGAATATTATGTGTTCTTCTCTGGTAAGACTCTGGTGCCGTCACTGTCGTCCGCCACCGTCTAAACTTGCCGGATTCTGGAGAAAATCGCCGATTTTTGGGTAAAATTTCAAACTTGCATAATTTGTTCATTTCTCAACCATTTTTCATGAAATTTATACTGATTTAAAGCTTATGAAGACTAGAACATGATTGTACCTTTCAAATGTCTAAAAGTGGACGGAAAATGGCCTGAAACCACCCCAAAGCTCTTGGTCAAAAAGTCAACTCCTTAAAACTAGGTAGTTTCACGTCAAAGTTTCCTCAAACCTTGACTAGGGACCTTAGGGAGGTACAAAAGAACTTCCTCGACCTTCCAAACTTTGAAACTCGGTTGAAAACACGATGAACTTGAACTCGCTAAGTTTGGACCTTCCGATTTCAACGTTTAAAGCTCAGTTTCTTGAAGCTCAATGGGTATGGTTGTTTTCATGGTGGTGAGAGAAGTTTAAATATGTGTTTGGTTTGCTCGATCTGGGAGAAGATGATGGTGGTTTTGGTTGTTGCAGAGAAGAAGAAAGTGAGAGGGTTACGGGGAAAGATAGAGAGAGAGAGAGAAGTGTGACTGATGGTGATGGTCTTTGATTGAGCAGAGAGAAAGGAAAAGGAGTGGTTGATTGGCTGCCAGAAAATGAGGAAGGAAAGCAATTGGTTGGTGTGTGAGTGAAGTCACACGGATCCAGTTTTTAACAGGAAAAAGGATATGGTTTCAGACAAACGAAATATAACGCAATCTATCCGAAACGGTGATTCTACACTGTAGAATTTAGCATGCACTCGTAATGACGTGTATAAAATAACTTTAATAGCAAGAAAATAATTTTAAAGCCAAACAGGTACATCCACGTCAAAATATATTTTTCCCCCAAAATGGTAAAATCGTCAAATTACATAATCGGGAAAATTAGGAACGGGTCGTCACATGCTCATGGTCATGCTTACTTTTGGCTAAAAGAGTGTCTCAAAAAAAAGTAAAAAAAAATTAAAAAAAAAATGAGCCCATTTTTAGTCTTTGATGCCAATAGGAAAAAGAAAAAAAAAATCCAAATCCAAAACCAACACCACCTTTTTTGGATTGCTTACTTGATCTAGCCAAAGGTAAAAAATGTTTATCTTTTTGAGAAAATATCAAAGCTTACAACTCCATATTCTCTTTTACTTTAATGGGAGTAAAAGTTGATCACTCAATTAACAATGGATCAAGCCCTTATATTTTCAAAATTATTTGTGAAGTTTGTCATTTAATGGGTTCTCTTTTGCCTTTTGATAATGAGTCTCCAAAATTTGCTCAATTATATGTCTATGAAACATATAATGAGGTAGAAAATCATCTCAAAGCTTTTAGTACTGATGGAAAAAAATGAAGGGCTTGATTTAACAATTGTACAAGGTTTGATCAAAATGTTTGATGAATCAAATGAATTAGTCAAACTCTTTTGAACAGTAAGAGATAAATAATGATGGGCTTTCTTCTTTGAGAATAACATTATTAGGAATACAAGTAAATGATGGTAAAGAATATGAACAACTAACAAGTGATGAAATAGATGGTTTGATAATTGGAGACATAGGATGAAGGAAATTTTTTGTCCTAGCTAAGAACATGTGAGAACATTTAAACACATATGCAAAATAATAACACTTTAAAGTAGGCATGCATTCAAAACAATTCTAAAACCCATGACTTTCAAAGCCTAGAGAATGGTGAACCATAACACTCTTTAAAAACATTAAAGAGAATGAAGGATTTGAGATTCATTACCCTTGAAGCTCATCCTTGTTTACACAAGGGATTCACCTAAATGGAGGGCCTTCAAGTCACTTCCTAGCTCCTTGGATATTCCTTGTGATTTTCTTCTTTGTTGATGCTCCTTTGCACCTTGAGGATGTGAGGAAAGGATCTCCAAGAACACCAAAGGTTTGGTGTCTCCAAGTCTCCACACCAAGGATAAGGTGTGAAGATGAAGTGGATGACTTAGAGAAGAAAAGATTGCTAGCTATTTCTTCCCTAAGTGGCCGGCCTCTTTTAGAGAAAAAGGGAGAAAATATTTCTCTTCTTTTACCTCAAGAAACCCTAGTGAGAGAATGGCTATAAAGTTGCCTTTATACCACCTCACATGTGAGTGGCAAACTTGCAATTAACCCAAGTTTGCTACCACTCACCCTAGGCCGGTTTTGGCTTTGTTTTTTGGTTAATTTCCATTTAGTTTTAGTTGTCACACAACCTAAACTAAATGGGCCTTGTGGACCAAAAACCCTTTTGGGCCCCGAAACCCAAAACCAACTTAAAAGCCCAATACGAACCTTTCGTATAATTAATTAATTAATTAATTAATCTTGACCATTCTCAATTAAACCATTTAATTGCTTATCTATCTCTTTTATATCTTCACATTTATCCTTACTCGGTGTACGATCCATTAGGTTCCATTTAGCGAGGCAGTGGGCGATTGTTACTCTTAACGATCGATTGTGAATTGAAACTACATTTCAATTCTCCCTTTGATGAAGATTAGTGTTTGCTAATCCTTGGGGCTTCCACAAAACATGAGTGACACCTAGCAGTATGTCATGGCTACCTAAGCTAAGTAGAAGTGGTTGGAGAACCTATCCAGTTACAATTACAACGTAATACAGTCATTCTCTAATATAATACTCTTGATCACATTGTTTAAGTGATAGTTTGTTTCATGTCTACTATCTAATTCATTCTCTAAATCAATACCACATATGCCAGATACCCCTGACAACCCTTCTGCAACAATTTCTTAGCTCTCACGGCTGAAATAATGCCGTGCCTAACATTACTACATTTGCCAGTAAATGTGACCACAGGTAACCCCGGCCGATGGAACGTAACTTTCTTTTCGTAGCAATCAATGTTGGCTCGATTATAATGTAGCCAATCAGTGCCCAAGATCACATCAAACTCGACAATATCCAGCGGAATAAAATTAGCGGGCATAATCACATCCTCAACCAACACGGGGCACCCTGGGTACATCCAACTGACCAGGCACGTCTCCCCCTAGGCATCGACACCTCTAGCTCAAATCCGAGCAGCGCAGACTCAGGTTGCGTCAATTGAGCAAATGAGTAAGAAATGACCGAATGAGTAGCGCCACAGTCTATCAACACTCCAGCGAAATGACCAAGTACATTTAACTTACCCATTATCAAATCAGGGTTACTCTGGGCGTCCTGCGCTGTGAGATTATGAATACGGCCCTGAGGCTGCTGTCGACCACCACGACCTCTACTCGTCTGACTAGCTCGCCCAGGCACACCACGACTCAGGCCCGCATGATTAGGCTGTCTAGATGATCCTGCGCTGCTCGAAGTAACCTCTCCCTGCGGTGGCTGAACTCCAGGATACCACTGCGATCTGCCGGCAGGATAAGGAGGATACGGGGTATACCATCCAGGATACTGAGGGTAGCCACTCTGATAACCGCCTGAATAATACGGGTCCGGAGGATATGGATACGGTGCAGCAGAATAAAGGGCAACATCGCCCTGATAGTGGTAGATACCGCCACGACTCGACTAACCATATGCACTAGGAGGTGGAACCTGCTGAATAGGGACCGGGGGTGGTAACGCAGATAGTGGAGGTCTCGGCTGGTTCTGCGGATAGTTCGCTGCTCTATGACCCATCTACAGTGGTCTGTACGACAGGCTAGGTGTATAATATTACGCTCAGTGCTACGATCACGTGAAGGCTGTGCGACGAATCGCCGGTCACCTACGAGTCAAAACCACCTATAATGGTCTGTACGACAGGCTAGGCACCTGCCTTGGATCCAAGGTGAGCGTACGGTGCGTGAGGTGAACGATCACGTGAAGGCTAGGCCCTACTCTGCCGGAGCACAAACACCCAAGGTGCAGGTGATGAGCTAAATCACAATCTATCATCATCTCAATCACTAACTATCATACTTACTTGACTTACCTGGCCGTCCTCGGCGTCGGAGCATAATAAGTGCAATCATAATCATATTTATAAACTATAATTGGCATACGACATGGCAATTCAATTATAAAATCCATTCAATTCGTAAATCAATCAAATTACGTTTCTGGGAAAAAACGTCAATTATATATATATATATATATATATATATATATATATATATATATATATATATATATATATTGAAAACAAAAGGCCACTCAATGGTATGTCGACGGGTCGTATCCCCCGAGCCTAGCGTGGATGCGCTCGTCTTCTGGATACGTCTCACCTATATGTGAAACAACTGTAAAACCGTCATTAACAGCACATAAACGAACTACGTAAATAACTTCTCGTACGAAGGTCAATTTTGGTATATGAATATACCAACGCGACCTACACGACGTCACGAACGTCGTGGTATTTTTAAAATAATTTTTGGCTTTGGCACGCGCCCCCACGCGCCAGGGATTCCACGGACAGATGCGCCCCCCACGCGCGTCATCTTTTTCCTCGCGTCGCCGGACTGGTTTTTCCGGTTTCCGGCGAATTTTCAAACTCCTATATCTCACTCATTTTTCAACCTTTTTCACTCGTTTTTCTTCCTACATGCTCTAAATTCAGAGTAGAATATTTCTATAGCTTCAAATACCTTGAAAAACAACCAGAACTTCGTTGGGGAAATTCTCCAAAATCGACCGAGTTCGAAACCAACGATCCCGACGTCCCACATGTGCAAACGAGGTACTCCGAGCCTCGTGGGAAGATTCTAAGTCTCGCTGTGATCCTAGTTTCACTTAAAACGTCCTGAAATAAAAGTACATGAACAGTACCTCGACGTTAGCCTACGGTTTCGATGTGATTCCGAGGGTTTTCGAACCTAAAACTAGTATATAAATACTCAACACATGTCACAAATCACATTTGGACTTACCTAAGGCTCGATCTGGCATTGATGAAGTGTGGTGTATGTGTCCGTACGTTTATGGTGAGGTGAGGGATAGAGAGTTCGAGAGAGAGGGAAAAGACAGAGTGTGTACGTGTGTGCATGCGTGTGTACGTGTGTGTATGTTATAATATCAGCCCAAACCTTTGGGCTTAGTGTTTAGGACACCCAAAGCCCAAAATCGATCCCTAAACACACCTGTTCACATGTAATCAAGGGTAATATCGTCATTTCACGTCGATAATATATAAAACTCGGAACGGGATGTTACAGGATGCGTCGTCACAAATTGACATTTTATTATATTTATTTTATTGTTATTCACCATCAAAATATATTTTTTACTAACCTTTCTCCTCCGAGGAATTAGCTATTATCAATGTATATACAAACTATCTTCTTTTTGTCTAATTTAAACATATGCCTAATTTCTTGCCTACGTTGAGAACTTGACAAAAACATTTCAAAATAAAAATCTTATCCACCAAAGATGTACCCTCTCCACATGCTCTAATCATAGCAACAAACACTTTGGCAGTAATGGAGCATGTAAGGAGAGTATATCCTTGGTGCAAACATCTCTATTTATACTTTTGACTATTTATCTTTTAAACTCTCAGTGAATTGCAAATATTAATCATCTGTTTGCAATAGTTCAACAGAAAAAAAAAGTTTGTGTATAGACTAGTAATAACTAATTCCTCTAAGGAGATAAAATGGAAATGATGATTATTTCTCCGAGCAACGGAAACTAAAACAATTTGCCAATTACATTTTTATGTTACACAGAGACGTCAATCCACCTTAATCTGATTCATCTTTCTACACCGTTTCATTTTGTTTTTCAAATTAATACACTAAAAGTTTTAACTGCTATTTAACAATTTCACCGTTTAAATTACTTTCGTTTCAGCGTGTTATATTCTAATTCTAATTTGATAACAATTTTTCATCTATGATTAATTCGTTATGATTTACTGCATTCAAGTATATTTTCCAAAAATATTCTTGCCTTTTTTTAACATCTTGCTTTCAAATCACAATATTCACATTGTACTATCCATTTCTTTCTACTCATGTATTCCTGTTGGACTATGTAATGAATGCAATTGCTTCACCATTTAATTATGTTAATATCAGATTCTTGCTTTCATGTTGGATATTTGTAAGACAACAAGCTTGCAATGTAAACAATCCTAACTTTTTGTTGGTTATAATTTGTTGTTTTCAGTTGTTTTTTTAGAAAAAAAAAATGCCTCATACTACCAACACCAATATTTTCTGCCTCGGCTCACCTTGGACAATATTTCGTTAAATGGATTTACTTGGCATTGAATTACCTTTGTGTCTATCAACTATGCTCTAAACTAAGCAAACCATGCGCCATAATTTTTCTTGAAGATTATCAACTATTTTCATATGCTGTTTTGTTAGCGTCCCTCTCTCCATATTTTCTTAGCCATTCCTGTTAAGACCATCAATGGTGGGCTAAAAGCCAAAATTTCCCCCCAAACTCACTCCAATGCAAGGGGAAAATTCGGCTAAATATTAAATGTTAAACCAAGGCCAGATTCCCTCCAAAATTTAGCCCACAAATCGATGTGGGCTCCAGCAAACCGAGTGAAAATATTTATCGGAATTAAAAAAAAATTATTAAAATGTTCATAAAATTAATTTACGATAATCTACATATTTATTTATTTTTTTAATTTAATTTAAGAAAAAAATAGCCTAGGTTTATTCTTTAATAATCCTGAGCTAAAATTTTAGGCTTGAAACGGTTAGAGTAGAAAAACTGTTTCTGGGCTAAAAGCTAAATTTTTCGGGTTAAAATATTTGGCTTTTAGCCCAACCATTGGAGATGGTCTAATAGGCTTAAGAAATTTCTCATTACTTCTTTTAATTAATTTGTTAACTTTGTAAATACTAAATTCCAAATGCTTTTAACATATTCCTTTAAAATTGTACTATTTATACAGTATTCCTGCTTTTTGTCAATCGATGTGCTCCTATTGTGCTACATGGTAAATCCAGTTGCTTCATTGCTGCAATACATTGCTATCAATCTGTTGCTTTGATATTGAGTATTTTAACACCAAAAACTTGCAATATAAATAATACCAATTTTTGCTTAATTATAATATGTTATTTACAGTTATTTTCCACCTTTGCGCACCTTGGACAGTTTTAGCTTTGATGCATTTTCCTAAACTTGAATCAATTATGTCTTTATTCATCTATTAAGTTTTATATGCTTCTACTAATCATTTTCCAATTCAATAACCATTTTTTAAACATTGTTTCCTCAATATACTTCAGCCAAGCACACACTCTGCTATGTTCTTTTACTGTTCATGTTTTCATTTTAATTAAATGCACCACATCTTTTCAAACATTGTTGCCCATTGAAAACAAGATTGTCATCACCAAAACCCGCATATGATAATTTTGAGTTGTAGTTTGAGCGCAATAATATGGTCTTTTTCAAATATTCATATTCACAGAAGATAGATTCAAAGTCACTAATGGAATCCTGCTGTTTTTTTTTTATAGCAATTACACTTTTTGACAAGCAACAACACATAAAGTGTAAGATATTCAGATCTTTTTTCTACCTCCACATATGCTTATGTCGATTCAAAATCACATCTCCACGATATTATCAAAATCTTATGTGCACTCTTCGACGCAAACATCACCATCTAGTATAAACTAAGAGGATGAGGTTATTATGTTATGCAACACGTCGTCGTTTTATGTGCAAACATATAAATGGGCTTTATTGAAAACCAAAGATGGGTTATCTCCATCTTTACATCATCAGCTACTCAGCTTCGGCTTTCATAGTAACAAATCACAACCTTCAGCCGCCACTCGGGGTGGTTCTGAACCGAACAGTTTAGGAAGGAAAAAAGATCGAACCAATTATTTTGGTTTTACCAAAAGGAATGTGATATCTACACACCCTTTTTTACTTCTATCACACATTTTTGGATTTTGGCCGTCAAATCGGATGAATTAAAGAATATCTATCAGACATAAAGTAATAAGAGTGTGTGAAAAGTAAAAGGTATCCGCACACCCCCTACCGAAACTTGGTAGAATCAAAATATTTTTGGTTCTCGGGTCGATTTGGTAAAGACCCATTTTTAATACAGCCCAATTAATTTGGCTGGGCTTTTGAATTTATGTTCTTTTTTTTTTTCAAAGCCCCATCTTAACTTGAGTCAACAATGGTTGCTTCGAATCGGGATAGAGAATAGAACCTGGAATTTCTTCAAGTGGTTTATAATTTTCGATGTCCCATGTTTGGCTGAATCCGTCGGTACTTGCATTTTGCAAAGATTGCATTTCGCTAACCATATTTTCACCCCAATAGCATCGATTACTTCAAGCTTAGTTGCATATTTCCACACTAGACTTGGTCCCTTGCTTCTATTACCCCTAGTCCGTTAACTTCCCACCTCCGCCCACTCCATAGTATGTTCTTCCTATACTTATTCGAATTATACATCACCATCCACATCAAGAGCATCATCATACTCATGTTTATAATAATCATAATGAAGATATTGTTCATTTAATGGGGATTGGGTGTTTGAGGGAGTTTCTATTTGAGAGGGTGTAGATGGGATTTTACTTGTTTGTTTCTGGTTACCGAAGATCGTAAGTGTACTACATTGGCTACTAAACTCGTCCATCCTATTAATGCACAATAGTATATTACAAAGATTAGTTTAACATATCTCAAATGTTTCAACATTTTTTCTTTATAATTGGACGTTAAAATAATCACATCTAAAATGTAACATTCCATATCTACCAACGGAGAGAGAGTGATGTGCCTTATATATACATGCCCACCTCCATATAGCACAAGGCCTTTTGGGAACTCACTGACTTCGAATTCCATCAGAACTCCAAAGTTAAGCGAGTTCGAGCGAGAGCAATTCCAAGATGGGTGACCCACTGAAAAGTTCTCGTGTGAGTTCTAAAAAACAAAACTGTGTGGGCCAGGTCCAAAGCGGACAATATTTAACGAAAAGCTCCCGGTAATATTCATTTTAATGAAAAACCACATTTTTATACTAAAAAGTCAATTCTGATTCTATTCACTTTACCCTTTATTTTGTCATTATCGTTAAAACTCAAAAAATTTAAACCATTTTCATTAGTTTTCATTATATTTTATGCATTGAAAGAATTGTTACATTCTAACTATTATTTAGTTGGTGTTATAGGCATAATTTACTGAATGATTATGGAGGCCAGAGAGAGAGAGAGAGAGAGAGAGAGAGAGAGAGAGAGGTGCGTCATATAGTAGAGAAGAAGAGAAAGATGTGTAATTGTGAGGTGTCTTTTATTCACCCCATTATGCCTTTATTTATAGTAGTATGATAGGTAAAAACACCTTTCCATTTAGGATTACAACATTTAATAGGTAATCTACTCCTAATAGGAATATAAGATACATTCCCATATCTACTAGGATTTACGCAGTCACATTCCTATTCTAATAGGACTGCAATACTCCCCCTTGAGTGTGTAAATACACAAGTAAATGGCGCATTAGGTCTTCAACGATGAAGCAAGTACAGTTGATGAAGTTGTTGACACAATAAGCAAAATGCGAGTCTCAAATCAACGGAAGAATGCATAAAAAGTAAAACTCACAAAACCTCGCTATGGTAAAACCTAAGGTGGGACAAAACACCCATAGTCTAAGGAGAAAAGTGAGAAGTTGCATTAAGTCAGAACTATATGTCTTTTGGATGCAAGAGTTCACAAGGGTATGATCAACCCAGGATGGGTGCCTCGTCAAAACCTAGTTAAGTAGCAAAAATCTAGTGGAAAGAATGCTCCTAATCATAGGGAAAAAGAGTACATTAAGATCATGTGAGTATACTTCTGGATACTCCCCCTGAGTTTGACACAACTTCCAAATGAGAACTACAAGCATTGCATATGAATAGTTAGGCATACCAATTCCTCGAACAAGCTTCTGGAATGTTGACTTCGGCAGTGACGTCATGTAGAGGTTGGCAAGGTTGTCTAGGATCGACTTGCATGACTTCAATCTCCTGATGCTTTGCTGATGTAGATGTAGACACAATATGTTTTGGTGTTGACTTCGTTGATGTATCATGGCTTGGTCGGGTTGATAAATGTGGCATAGTCTTCATGAATCGTCATTGAGGCTCAACGATGGATGAAAACATAGCAAGTACTTTAAATATGCTCAACAAGAACTCATAAGCATGTCTCACATGTAGCGTAGTGAAGTGAGGTGAGTTTTGGAAAGATTCAGAGAGTTCGCAACTAAGGTCATATCATGGACCTCCAAGATATTGCGATATCTCTAACGGTAAAGACGTAACCATTTGGAGATTTTTCCTTGTGCAAGTTTGATAGGTAACATGCGTCAGCATCATTTTAAGGATTAGGGGGTTGGATCCGTTGAGATGTGTTGGGATTTGCCCTCGTAATACCTTCAGGGTATGTCTTTAATACCAATTTAGTGGTTGCGTGTAGGCGCAGTGTTGCATCTTTACCAAGATCAACAGTGAAGGTGATATCCTGTCTAAATACAATGAGCTAAGTACAACAAAGCGCAAAGTTGAACTTATATATGGAATTTCATATTCCATAGCCTCTTCAAAGATCTCATTTGCATATAACGTATGGACGATTTAAGGTATACTCAAAAGTAACACATTCGGGGTGTAGTTCAACTGGTAGACCAAGGTACCGTCAGAACAACGCTTTGAACTTCAGGTCAATGCATAAACAAGTTTTTTCAAGATCTTTCATCTCAAATTTCATCTTCAAGTGCGAGGCAGTTTTCTCAAGCTCTTCCAAAGTCTTAATGAGATTTGTGTCAACGACATAAACTGTAACTCTAGCAATTTGGAATAATACTTCATAGTTTAACATGCAAGGGCATAATTCATCCCTAACTGACCAAATAATCACGTAGACGGGTATAACACATCTATCGGATTATAAGCGAACGCCTCAAAACGAGTTAAGAGGGTGTTCCATGGTTTTGGAACTATTTAAACCAATCTATGTAATTCTTTGAGAACTTACATGTAAATCTCTGTATCTATATCCCCATGGAGAAACACTAACCATATTTCATAATGCTGCTATCAATCATAAGACGTTTGAGAGAAACCTTGCTCTATAAGGCGTGCATCGTATCGCACTATTTCATTCATCTCATAACGCTTCATTTCTCACTTGTAACACAATAGGGTTACCTTGGGCAATGTAGGAACGACAGGTCCAATACACACCTTGGTAAGGAATTTGACCTAGATTGTAATTTTAGTTGTCCAATCAGTTCTACGTTGTCACTTAATCAACGGAACATGGTTCGAAATCGTCGCTTTTCATTTATGTCGGTAGTTACCATATAAGTGAAAACATTATCGATGGTAATCTCATTTCAATTCTGTTTTGCTCATCAAAACTAGTATACTGGATCAAGAACTTCAAGTCTCGGGAGTAATTCAAATTAATCTCATGAGATGGAAATGATTTGAGACAGTGATCGAGCTTAGATTCATTATGGTGCCCTGTCTTCCTCTTCTAAGATAGTGAATCCTACAAACCAAATGATCTGTCATGCTTCAAGCCAAGATAGATTGATTGGCTATTCGCACGGTGTACCGGACCATCCAACAAGGGCGTCCAAACCGTCTAACAGGGGCGGCACACTCTTCAGGGATGTTGAATCGACTTTCGTTAAGTACGTCTATCCTTGCAGGCATGTTTGCAGCTAGTATATGATCTCGTCACTTTAGCTAAATCTGAGAAATGTGTTTGGAGCAACATTCTGAAATTTAGAATTCATCGTACTTGCTTATCACACTTATGCAGTATGAGGATTGAGATGAAACATAGTGGGCAACATCCACGCAACTTCACGTCATTCTACAGGAATGTTGACGTTCTTATCTCTCCCTAATGACGGGAAGATTGTCTCACTAAAGTGACAACCTGCAAATAAGAGGTAACGAAATCGCATGCAAGGGCTTATTAGTGTGAAGGAGAATCATGATCAACAAAAGATACACACATATGTTGGTCCCTTAAATGGTGATGCAATACCATTTATACAACGAGGAGCGTGCCAATGCTCTTAATCAGGTTGGATAGACCTGAAGTCGTTGTTAGAGATGTGATTTAGGTGTAAAGTTAGTGTGCGTTGTACGCATTCATCTAAGCAACTAACTTCCCCACATTCCTACCTAATCACGTGTTTAATTGAATCGGTCACATGTACTAAGAAACATGATTCAATTAACTCATATTCGAGGACAATATTAATAAGATAATCCATAAGTAAAACATACACCAAACTTGAATCCAAGAACATGAAAAAATGTTCACAAAGTAAACCAAAGTTACTAGGGTGGATTCGACAAACAAGGCCATTCAAGTCAAAATTCTGCTATTCCAACGATGTTTGGTGAAGCAAAATCAATCTCACATATTGACTACGAGAATGGTACTCTTCAACGACATTGGTAGGGGCACGAATAGGTGCATAACCAATGATCTATTCCATCAAGATGGAAGTAGATTATGTTGGGTTAAGGTTTGGGAATACTATCCCTTATTCTTGAAGTTTTAGGTCTTAGGTGCCAAGGATCATGCTTCAGACATGATGCCACACCTTAGCAAGCCCTGATTCTACCATATGTTGTAAAAACAAACTCGAAATTAGATTGTGAGAGAGTATGCCATTCGGTGTATCCCTACCGAAGCAATGCATCACTATTCGGTAGGCTTTGACCGAACTGGGTCGGGCCATTCGGTAGACTCCAGCCAAACTGAATCTATACCGTCCTCACACGTTTGTGGTAGTAATTAGATCCAAGAATTTGGTAAACTTCCACTGTCTACACTGCTGTTTAAGGAGTGAGTTAGAAATAAGGAAGGATGAGAAAAAGTATTCTCCAGTCGAAATTCGATCGGATGTATAAACTTTAGAATTTTACTCATTCATGGACGTAATCATGGTGTGCTTTGGGCAATATATTTCATGATTAAATGGTCTGTAGAATCGAGCCAAAAAGCCAAGGAATCCTCGTTCGGGAGGTATTTCCGTTTGTAATGCTTCAGGCATAAGTCTTCAAATGAAGATCATGGCGGAGGCTTATTCAGCGCTTCCATGCCATTGTTGGCTTCAATGGTTTCTCAGCTACTAGATAGTCAAGTGGAGATTCACGTCTTGTACCCCATATAAAGTGGTTTCTAATAGAAAAACATCCAAATAAGGAAAATCAAACTTGTGATGGTTCGACAATCCACTGAATTGGAGGGAACAAGATTGTTATTAATGCTATATGAATGAATCATCCATAACCATCAAAGTTAGAACATTCGAGTTCTAAGACATGATTTTCATGAAAAACGTCGGGTTTTCATAAGTGTATTATTTTATGAAAACTTCGGGTTTCAAAGGCAATAAATTCGAAACTATAGGTTTGATTTAGTTTATGAACATTTAGTTCATAAAGGAGAGGTTCTTGCAAGAACACAGAATGCAATATACAACTAAGTGTAGTGGATTTGAAGTTCTTCAGAAACTCAAGTGTGAGTGCTTCGAGACTACGAAAGTAAGTCAACGATTCAAAGAATAGAAATAAATGATTGAATCATTAATGTCCAAAAGTATCTTCTGGTCAATAATTTTGGTTTCATTACCAGATTAATAGACTGCAGGTCATTTTTATTTAATTCAATAAATCAGGCCATTGGGGATCGATTGTAGAAGCAAAATAATATTAACATATGTGTTAAAATTATTTAGAGTGCTAAATAATAGCATTGGGTGGAAAAAAAACATAGCCCAAAAAAAAATATTGGGTTCGGGTTGGCTGCATGAGAGCAGCCCACAGTGGCTGCAAGCCACGAATCGAGAGGGACAAAGGGCCCAGCAACAAACTAATTGGTTAAATGGGCTGAGGGAGGGGCACGGGTGTAGGCCTAGCAAAAAAAACTGGCCTGGGTTGGGTTTGAGAAGCCTAGCTGCAACTAGGTTTCAATGTTTTGGGTCCAAGAAAACCTAAGCCCAGTAGCCAAAACTGCTGGCAAGCGGGTCGAGATTGGGGCGAAACCCAGTGAGTTCACGGGCCAAGGGACGCGAGACAATGGGCTAAAATCTCCTAGTTTTGGGCTTAGGGACTGCAGGTCCTATAAACAAAGGTAGGCCGAAAGGCCTAGTGGTCTGGGTTAGCGCAACAAAGCCTTAGGGCTGTTGCCGTGAAGGTTCCAAGGTGTCCATGGTAGTGGTGCCGCAAGTGTGACATCCCACATCGCCCAGGGGAGTGATCCTTAAATGTATATTCCCATCCCTACCTAGCACGAGGCCTTTTGGGAGCTCACTGGCTTCGGGTTCCGTAGGAACTCCGAAGTTAAGCGAGAAGGGGGCTAGAGCACTCCCAGGATGGGTGACCTCCTGGGAAGTTGCTCGTGAGTTCCCAGAAACAAAACCGTGAGGGCGTGGTCGGGGCCCAAAGCGGACAATATCGTGCTACGGTGGTGGAGTGGGCCCGGGAAGTGGTCCGCCCCGGGCCGGGATGTGACAATTGGTATCAGAGCCTAACCCTGGCCGCGTGTGTGCCGACGAGGACGTCGGACCCCTAAGGGGGGTGGATTGTGACATCCCACATCGCCCAGGGGAGTGATCCTTAAATGTATATTCCCATCCCTACCTAGCACGAGGCCTTTTGGGAGCTCACTGGCTTCGGGTTCCGTAGGAACTCCGAAGTTAAGCGAGAAGGGGGCTAGAGCACTCCCAGGATGGGTGACCTCCTGGGAAGTTGCTCGTGAGTTCCCAGAAACAAAACCGTGAGGGC
The DNA here is from genome assembly GCA_963580275.1 of Crataegus laevigata. Lineage (NCBI taxonomy): Eukaryota > Viridiplantae > Streptophyta > Magnoliopsida > Rosales > Rosaceae > Crataegus > Crataegus laevigata. The sequence continues at coordinate 16,534,273 of OY756953.1, read as the reverse complement.
GTGGTCGGGGCCCAAAGCGGACAATATCGTGCTACGGTGGTGGAGTGGGCCCGGGAAGTGGTCCGCCCCGGGCCGGGATGTGACAGCAAGTGCCCATATATTTTTTCAACATAATTAGGGTTTGAAAAACCCTAAATTGCTTCTAATTTATTTCGATTCTTTGACTCATAAATTCCACATAGCATAATTGAGTATTGCATGAAACAAATATATATATATATATTGACAAATATATGAACATATACAATATATATATTTGGAAGGAACATGCATCATGGGGAATGTTTTCATACTTCATGTTCTTTTCAAATATCTTACTTTATTTTAAGTGTACCTGATTGGCAGAAAACAGCAAAAACCTTTGAATTTGTAGAACATCATTCTCGAAAAGTCGGAATTGCATCTCCAATGCGGTGTATCACGTTCAACACACACAAAAAAATTAAATTGAATGAATAGCATGTAGATCAATTCAATAAAATAATTAAATTAATCATAAAAAGGATGATTAAAACGTAATACTCCCCTGATTGAAGAATAAACTCTCTTGTTAGCGCAACGTCAAGAGCGTGTTGATAACGTGTTGTAGGCATAATTTACTGAATGATTATGGAGGCCATAGAGAGAGAGAAAGGTGCAGCATATAGTAGAGAAGAAGAGAGAGATGTGTAATTGTGAGGTGTGTTTTATTCATCCCATTATGCCTTTATTTATAGTAGTAGGGTAGGTAAAAACCTTTCCCTTTAGGATTACAACATTTAATAGGTAATCTATAATAGGAATATAAGATACATTCTCATATCAACTAGGATTTACACAATCGCATTCCTATTCTAATAGGACTGCAACAGTTGGTACTTTTTGTTGTGAATTAATTTGTGTACTAATTTTATTTGGCCGCCTATTCAATAAACTTTATGTAGTAAACTCAAGCATTTATTATGTAAAATTTTGCTATAAGATGTGTTGTGTTTTAGTTATAAATAACTTTAATATTAATTTTCCCCACCATGTCTTGGTTATAAAATTTATTCCTATAGCTAAGATATGACTCACATCTTAACTTGTGAAAAGTCTATTAGTGGGTCGGGATGTGACAACAAACTAGTCTCTCACTCTTTGATAGGATCTCATATTTCTTTCTCTTCCAATAAATGTAGCCACTGTGCACTTGCTAAGTCAACACGTCTTTCTTTTTTCATCTCATGATCATCGTATAACTATTTCGTTTGAATTAATACATTCTGATATTTGGATGTCTCATGTTGCATTTGTCTCTAGTTTTAAATATTATGTTCTCTTTATTGATGAGTATACATGTTATACAGGGATCTTTCTGATGAAACAAAAAATCTAAAGTGTTCTCTCATTTCTCTACATTTGTTGCCTATATGGAAACTTAATTTTCCATGCCACTTAAACAGTTTCAGATTGCGAGGCCAAAGAATTCGATAATTTGAAGTTCAAACATTTTTGTGACGCCAAAGGCATTCTCCATCACCATTCTTGCTCACGTAGACCTTAATAAAATGGCCTTATTGAACGCAAACATCGGCACATTGCTGATATGGGTCGTACCTTCCTTTTAACAACTCAAGTCTCTTTCAGTGGGTAGGATGAGGCCCTTTGTACCATTGTCAATTTAACCAATTGTCATCCAATTGTTGTCCCCCAATGGAATTCTCCATTTCTCCATTTATATGGCAAACACCCTGATTGTTCCCTTCTCCGCACATTTAGCTGTGCATGTTTCCCGCTCCTTAGTGATTAAGTAACTAAAAAAATTATAACCACGTTCTTTAGCTTGTATTTTTGTAGGTTACAGTGACCATTACCGTGGATATCGATGTCTTCATCTTCCTACTGGCCGACTTTATACATCCCGTCATGTTGTCATTCATGAGGATACGTTTCCGTGTGTTATGACTAAAGTCTATCTGCCTCCAACATCAGACCTCGCATTTGTGCCTATTGGGCCATCACCGCATGTCTCTATACCTGCAAGTGGGTCTTCTCCAACATTATTACCCACTAGCCCAGCAACCGTAGTCATAACCTATCCACCTGCATTTTTTTCTCGTTTGCCTCTTGCGTTATTTACACTTCCAAAACACATGAAATGCCTAGCTGCTTCAGAAAACGTGCCTCCTCTCGCCAAACAATTTCTAATATTGCACCTATGTCAGAGTCTCTGTCCCCCACAACCAAGACTTTAACTACCACTACGGACTGCTCTCCACAGTTGAACTCATACCTACCACTGATTTTGTTGCTACCAATCGTGCCTTTGCCTCACAGACTTCTGGGCACACACATCCTGTCTATTATCCATTTAAGGCCACGTCTGCATCAACCATGGTTCATACCAGTCTTGTTCAAACCTAATCCCAAGTTCCAATTGCACTACTCAGTTTGTTACCCAATTCCAGAAGCTTTATGGCCATTGTCAAATCCGAAATCGAACCCATGTGTTATACCCAAGCCTCAAAATCTCCCTACTGGTGCCAGGCAATGATTGGTGAATTTAATGCGCTGCTTAAATAAGGAACTCAGTCTCTAGTCCCTTCCTCTTCTCACTATAACACCGTGGGATGTAGTTTTCTAGGTGAAAAGACGATCTGGCGCTTCGTTGAATGTTATAAAGCAGGTTTGGTTGCTAGGGGATTTCATCAACAGTCCGGGGTTGATTATGTTGATACGTTCAATCCTGTGGTTAAGCCGACCACTATTGGAATGGTTCTAAGCATTGCTATTTCATATGGGTGGACAATTCGACAACTTGACGTCAAAAACGCGTTTTTACGTGGTTATTTGTTTGAAGCAGTTTATATGCTCTAGCTTTCTGGCTTCATTGTTCCACTTTGGCCTGGCTATGCCTGTCAGCTTCATAAAGCCATTTACAGACTTAAGCAAGCTCATTCCTGTGTGGTTTCACAACTTTAGTGCTTTTCTTCTTTAAGTTGGTTTTTTTGCAAAGCCACTCTGATTCATCCATGTTCATGTATCGTGATGATTCTCATATCATGATTCTGCTTCTCTACGTTGATGACATTGTGCTTACGGGTAGTAGTTCATGTCATCTTTCTGCTTATATTCATTTGCTTGGTGTTGAATTTGAAGTTAAAGATTTGGGAACCCTTAGTTATTTCCTTGGCATTGAAGTGTCTCACTTGTCCAATTATGTCAGCCTCATTTAGAATAAATATACCATTAATCTTCTTCATTAATAAAAGTAATCTTTTGGAATGCAAGCCTATTTCAACTCCAATGGCCACATAGACTTCAGCTTCTCACACTGATGGTGCGACTCTTCCCGATCATATGCCGTATCATCAACTTGTGCAACATGTTTCTCAATTTATGAGTTCTCCTAGTGATACACATTTTGAGGCTATGAAACGTATACAATGTTACCTGAAAGGTACTCTTGGTCATAGATTATTACTCTAACGCTCCCCCAATTCTTCCATCCTTATTGCTTACTCGAATGCAGATTGGGCAAGGTGCCCTGATACCCGTTGATCCACTGATGGGTACTATAATTTTTTGGGTCCTAATCTCATATGTTGGAGTACTAAGAAACATCGTATTCTCTTAATCTAGTGCGGAAGGCGAATATCATGCTCTTGCATATGCTTGTGCTGATATAATTTGGATTCAACGCATTTTACATGAACTTCAATATCCTCTTTCCAGACCAGTTATGCTAAATTGGAATAAACTGTCTGCCACTTACATGGCCGCCAATCCGGTTTTTCATTCTCGAACCAAATATATTGGAATTGACTATTTGTTCGTGAACGAGTTGCCACTGAAAGTCATCAAGTGCAATTTATTCTCTCTACACAACAACTTGCAGATGCTTTTACTTAGGACCTTCCATCAGATTGATTCACCGTCTTATTTCCAAACTTGTCTACTCACCGCCGTCAAGTTTGCGAGGGAGTGTTAGGGAGTTACACACTTAATACCAATCCATTGTGGTTTGTAACCACTTTTCGTTATGCCTTTCATTTGTAATTTACTCCATTAGTATAGGATTGTTACTATTTTTCGAACAAACGATATTATTTATACTAAGGATAAGGGGATAGGCTTAGTCTCACAATTGGCTAGCAAAAATGTGGTTCAAATTCACCTTTTGCGAGAATCGAACCTAAGACTTCTAATTAGAAGTGAAGAGGAATATCACTAGACCGTAGTACTAAGTGACAATTGTTACTATTATAATCCTTGTATAAATATTGTACAACTACTCACTTGTTAATTGAGGAAAATCAATTTCTACATTGTACTATTACTCATTTGTTAATTAAGGAAAGTCATTTTCTACACAAAATTATGATTTCAGATACCATTCTGGGATGAAAAAAAAATTTAATGAAATAAATGTTGAAAATCAAGAAACTTCAAATTAGTAAATTGAGATTAACACTTAAAATTTCTATTCAAATGGAGGTGGGGTAAAGAAAGAGTGGTGGAAAGGTGTTAAGCCCTTGCATGACAGTGTGCTAATCTAACAAAATCTATCGTTTGAAAAAAAAAAAGTAAAGAGGGAGTGTCATAAACTTCTTATTTAAGTGTGATTGTGTAAATCCTAGATTAAATTTTATACTAGTTATTCTTCTCTATTATTGTATTCCTTGGAGGAGAATGCTTATTCACTCCCTTATTACTATAAATAAAGACATTGCGTAGGGGGAATAACACATTCTCTACACAACCCTACAAACATATCTATCTATGTGCATTGGTCCTCTCCCCTATCAGATTAAAATAAGCCACAACACGTTATTAGCACGCTCTTGTCGATGTGCGTAGGAATCTGATGTGGGAGTTTTCTGCATCAAACCAATTCATCAATATCATCACACAATCAGGTTCTTTCAAAGCAACAATTTTATCTCAATACTTTTGCAATCCTGATAGCATGAACATTCATCATAATGCATGACCCAACTTTATGTTTTTCAAATTTTAGATTCTACATAAATTATGTATGCCTTATATCCATAATTGTTGAATTATGTGAATTTGATATTTGCCATGAATTGCATCAAATATATGTTCATGCATTAAATTATATTTTGAATATGCATGCAATTGAATTAATTTATAATCTGGAAATTAAAAAAAAAAAAAAAGGTGTTTGGCTTCCAAGCCGCACCGCGTCGAGCCACCAGCATCAGATTGATCCACCATCACAGGTGAGCCTGCAGCCTAACCTTGACATTGGGTCACCGTCCAGATGGCCTGAGGCTTATCCACCGACGTTGATTGACCGAGATTCCTTCGAATCTCATCAAATTTTTTTTAAAAATTTTGATTTGAATTTCTATGGTTTTTTTTTAAAACGTTGAGATTTTTTTTCTATCTCCGATCATATTTGTGATCCCCGTTAAAATGAACTCGCCCCGAGATTTTTTTCCAAAACACGGCCGCCTGAAACGGCGGCATCGACTTTCGTCCCCAATGACCACACCCAACGCAGCTGAGGTGTTTTTTAGTTTAAACCTGAGCCCAATTGGGCCTTGATTTTCTCGGACTAAGATTTTTTTTTTTTGGCTCGCCTACCGTGACCCAAGCCATTGGCTTGGCTAGGGCTGGGTTCAGTTCTCAACGGTTTGATTTTTTGTCAAAATCAAAACCAAACCAAAATTTCTGTTCAGTTTGGTTCAGTTTAATTTTTTTTTAGTTTGGGTTTTTTTTTTTTTTTTGAGTTCGGTTTCATTTTTTTTCCTCCAAAAAATGAAATGTTTTGAAATATGAAATTTTATCATCTCCAACACAATCATTACATAAGAATTCCAACTAAATCAAAGACGATGAAAATAATCATTTAAAGTTGAACTAGAATAATCAATCAAGTCTTCCAAAATCCAAACTTAAAATAAACATCAAAGTTTAAGTCTTCAAAAAGTCCAAATTTAAAATAAACATCACACAAGTCAAATAAACCTTCAAGGTTTCATCACTTCATATCTTGCACAAATAAAATCTTCCAAGTCCTCAAGCTCAAGCTCAACGCTTAGGTAGCCTAGGAGGCAACATAGCACCTTTCTTTGAGCTATTTGAGACATAAGAACTATAGAGAAAGTATAGAGATGACAACTTACTTGCGATGGAGTAGAAGTAGATGAGTTTATTTTTTTCACGGGAGCTATTTGATGATCTCATTGGGTTTGAGCTTTAGCTTGAGGCCTTTGATGCACTTGACTTCATCTAAATAAGATACAAAACATATAATAAGCAAAGGTAGGATGCACATGCAAAAACTACGGATGCACATAATAAACCAAACCAAAAAAATCATCTTTACAATATTGAGTAACTTTGAATAAGATATCAGCATCAAAATATAAGGATTACAGATAACAGATCAAAGACTACGGATCCCCACCGTCAAAAAAAATGGGGACACGCTCCCCACCGTCAGATTGACTTTAATGAAATTCTGTGGTTGAGATTAAAACACAGGCAACACAATCTCAACCACACAATTTCATTAAAGTTAAATCCAACGGTGGGGAGCGTGTCCCCATTTTTTCAAAAAAATGGGGATCCCTCCCCTTAAGCAATTCCTACATATATATATATATAGGAATCCTTTCCCAAGAGGGATCCCCATTTTTCAAAAAATATGGGGATCCCCTTTTGATTGTTAGATTTGACTTTAATGAAATTCCGTGGTTGAGATTCTGTGGCCTGTGATTTAATTTCAACCACAAAATTTCATTAAAGTCAAATCTAACGGTGAAGAGGGTATTCCCATTTTTTTTTTAAATGGGGATTAGCTACCATAATGACTTCATATGGTCCTCACTCACAATATTATAAGAACATATTTATAATTAAGTTTTCTGATGCCATGAACATGAATTATAAAACAATCTGTGGCCATGTGCCTTTCCATAATTACCTGAATTCGCATAAAGCGCTCATCCCCTTTCTTTATAATGTTGTCTGCAAATAATTTAAGCTCATCTCTGCTTTAACCCAGGTTTTCATTTGGTTGCTTCTGGACTACAAATCACGTAAATTAACTAATTAAGTGGCTACTTTGGATCGTATGAAATCCACTCAAACCCTAGTACTTTTTCTTTGTACATTGTCATTAGTTTGATTTTTGTGTTTTCTTTTCCCGGTCTTTCCCTAAGAATAGTTCTCTTAGTTTTACAAGTACTATGCGCTGCTTTCTCTGGTGTGTGGAAGTGATTTTTGATCAAATAATGAGTTGATCCGTTTTTATCCCTTTTAATATTCTCCCATGTATGAGAATAATTCAATGATGCAACACTTTCCCCGACAGCCCGAATTTCCCTAATAGCCCTAATTTCCCCACATCGACAGACACTCCCCAACAACCCTAATTTCCTCACATCGACAGACACTCCCCAACATACCCAAAAAAAATTGCAATGCAGAACCAAAATTTCTCACAAATTAATCAAATCTCAACTAATAGTCTAATAGTGTTTAGAAATGAAATTACCCAACCAAATCCAGCATACCCAAAACAAATTGCAAAATCCATGAAATTGAAAAGCTACTGATCAGAACCAATGAAATTGGAAAAAAAAAAATCTGCAAAACGCATCACGGGCGTGACTGGGTGAGAGACTAACCTTGCAAAGGAGGGAATTTGTGGATCGAGACTCGAAATGGCGAGAGGAAGTCGTGGGTCGTGCGCGGGTCACGGGGGTGAGAGACTGAGTGTGAGACGGGGTCGGCGACATGTGAGACAGGTTGCAAGTCGTTGGGAAGAAAGAAGACGAATCGGAAGAGCGGCGGAGCTGGAAAGGAGATGGTCCAGAGTGAGAGTATAGAGGATAGGAATAACACTATGTTTGGATGAAAAAATTTAAGATTATTAAGAAGTTTCAAAATGACGGGATTTTATTTTCTAGAATTTGTGAATTTCTTGTTTGGTTAACCTAAAAGAATAATGGAATTGAATACAGAATTTGTTATTTTGAAACTTTCAATAATAAAAATTGAGAAATGACACCTATTTACGTGGAATTTAAACTTGGGAATTGGAGGTCCCAAATTCCAAGTTTTTTTCCATGCGGAAATTCCAAATTTCTGTGGTTATGAATCCAAATAAGAGAATTGGTGCATGTCAATTTATAAATTATGTCTTTTACCTAAATTCCAAGTTTAATTCCCTTATCCAAACATAGTGTAAGGGAAAGGGAAGGGAATGGATCGATCGATCTGTTTAGGGTTTTAGACTGAAGAAAAGTCAGTTAGTGATTGAACGATGCCGTTCAAGGAAAACAAATTATTAATTTATAATTAAATATAAAACGACGTTGTTTTGCCTATACTTCGGTTCGGTTCGGTTTGGTCCGGTTTTACACTTTCGGTTCCATTTTTTTTGGGTTTGATTTTTTTCAGACTTGGTTCGGTTTTCGGTTTGTTTTTTTTTTCAATTTTTGTTTTTTCGAACCCACCCCTAGGCTCGGCCCAAACATGACACCAGCCTGTAAGGCTATGTTGTTCCTGTGCATAAACCCGCACTAGATCCCAGCCCAAAGCTGGTTAGTTGGTGGGCCTGTACCGAGACACTCCTAATCACAGCTCCCTGATGGTTATGATGTTCCCCCTCTGTTGCAAAGCATAGGATTGCATCCCCCAGGTACACAGACGTTACAAAGCAGCGGAGCACACCTCCGTATAAGACTTGCAGTCCTAGCTTGTTCCTCACTGCACTAGATCAGAGCTCTTTTTGGGGCATTTGTTCTTGGGCCTATTACCCATATACCCAGCCCACATTTTTAGACCTGGATCGCACAATCTTAATCTGGTTAGCCCACCTATGGGCTTTGGTCCCTTTTTTGGGCCTCAAGTTTAATTGTTTATTTTTTTAGACAATTTGGGTTTTATAATTTTCACCTGCACTTTAATTTTGGCTCGAAGTCTAAATAATTAATTCAATCATAATTCTAGACCTAAAAATCTATTTGCATATTGTCTTGTTGCATATTTGTGTTTGTCTGCAGGATCATATGAACCTGAAGTTCATAATTCTTTCAAAACCTGAAGTTTCTAAAACACATGCCTTGTTTGAAAACCTGAAGTTTTCCTTAAAAACATCACCTATGAAAACCCGAAGTTTTTTTTTATGTAAATTTAAATGAATAAATGTCTATTGTAATCTGAATGTTCTATTCCTATGTGAATGAATTGGTTTTTTTTTCTTTCTTCATTACACTAACCACATTCTTGTCCATTATTTTATGGTAGGGACATGTCGAATTTGAACAAACACGACTTCACCACTTTAAAGGTATCTGGAAGAAACTATCTCAAGTAGGTCCAAGATGTGAAGCTTCACCACACTGCAAAGAATTTGTGCCCCGCCATTGAAGATGAGACGAACAACCCAGTTGGTGAAGCTGAGAAAGCAACTGCCATGATCTTCATCCGAAGACACATTCATGATGCATTGTAAATCGAGTATCTTGTTGAGAAAGATCCACGAGCACTTTAGGTCATTTTGGCTGATCGTTTTGATCACCAAAATGACATCTTCTTGCTTAAAGCAAGACATGACTAGTAGCATCTGCGCTTCCAAGACTAGTAGCATCTGTGCAGTCTATGTGTCAATTTTGCCACCCTTACATACAAAAATGGGGCCTCATCGAAGGATATGAATCTATGTCGGATATGCTTCTCTTTCAATTATTTGTTATTTAGAACCTTTGACAGGCAATCAGGTTACCGCTCGTTTCGCAGATTGTCACTTCTACGAGACAGTCTTCCCGTTGTTAAGGGGAGATAAGAACGTCAACGTTCCTAAAGAACGATGTGAATTATCGTGGACGACTCCCACTTTGTCTCATTTAGATCCCTACATTGCTCAGTTTGAAACTGAAGTGCAATGCATATTAAATTTTCAAAGCGTAGCTCAGAGTATGCCAGATGTTTTCACAGATCTAGTGCGAGTGACAAGATCACATATTCTAGCTGCGAAAGTGCCTGCAAAGATGGATGTACCAAATGTACGGCGGACCTCCCTCTTAGAGGTCCGAGACACCATTTTTACTGACCCATGTACATTAGTCCCTAGCCAATCCTCTGCCTCTATACAAAAGCGTGGCAAACCACTTAGTTAAAATGATTCACACCCTTGAGGAAACCCATGGGACAAACTACTCGCTTACTCATTATATCCAACTTATGAGGAAATTCTAAATTACGGAAGTGTTCTTGAAGATACGAAATCCACCTCCCGAGAATCGTGAGATTTCGGTCCATTATGCTAGCTTGGATGATTTTTGGTGTAGAAATGAGATGATCATTGATGATGCATTAACATATGCAGTAGCTATTAAGATCATGTTGAGTGATGACCTTGAACCATGTTCCATTGATGAATGTTCATGTAGAACCCGATTAGTCGAACTCGATTCGTTTGTGAAACGTAAGGTGTTTGGACCTGTAGCTCATACTCCTCCGCATGTGAAGCCCATTGGTCATACTCCTCCGCATGTGAAGCCCATTAGTTACAATTGGGTTTTTGTTTGAAATCGTAATGAGAAGAATGAAATGTGCATTACAAAGTTCGTCTTGTTGCACAAGGCTCCTCACAACACCCCGAGATTGACTATGACGAAACTTATTCACTCGTTATGGATGTGATTACTTTTTGCTATCTTATCAGTTTGGTAGTTTCTGAAAAATTGAGTATACAGCTGATGGACGTAGTAACTGCGTATCTCTGTGGGGATCTTGATACCGAAAATTTATATGAAAGTTCTTAAAGGACTTACATTGATTGGATCAAATATTTCCAAATCCCAAAACACGCTCTTAATTCGTCTGAGGCGTTCACTCTACGGTTTAAAACAATCCGGAATAATGTGGTATAACTGTCTAAGTGAATATCTGACTAGTCAGGAATATATGAATAATGAACTATGCCCTTACGTGTCCATTAAGAAGTCACATTTTGATTTTGCGATTGTTCCAATTTATGTCAACGACATGAACCTAATCGGAACTCCTAAAGAGCTCACGAGAACTACCGCACACCTGAAGCCGGAATTTGAGATAAAAGATCTAGGAAATAATTGATACTATCTCAGTTTCGAGATAGAGCATTGTTTGGATGGAATCTTAGTACATCAATCGAACTACACCCAAAGGTGTTGTGTTGCTTTAACGGGGATAAAGTGAAGCCTTCAAGTACTCCTATGGTCGTTCGATCATTAAATGCAAAATGAGATCCCTTCCGTCCGAAGGGGGATAATGAAGAGATTTTGGAGCCTAAAGTTCCTTATCTAATTAGATAGGCACTTTATTGTACTTAGCTCAATGCACTAAACCCAACATCTCCTTTGTAGTTAATCTTTTGGCAAGATACAGTAATACACCGACATACAGACACTGGATTGGTGTTAAATACATCTTCTGTTACCTTAAGGGTACCACGAACCTAGGCTTGTTTCATCCATACAGATCCTTGAGTGATGTCGCACCCTTCTTATCTCGAGTCGATTCTCACCTTGTTGGTTATGCCGACATAGGATACTTATTTGGTCCGCACGTAGTGTGCTCTCAAACGGGTTATGTCTTTACCGTTGGTGGCACCATAATCTCTTAGAGGTTAACTAAATAGACCTTAGTTGCCACTTCGTCTAACCATGCTGAAATTTTCGCCTTAGATGAAGCAACTCGAGAATGCTTCTGGCTGAGAGCAGTTGTGAGCCATATTCGAAGCTCTTGCGATTTTTACCCCATCGTTGACGTCCCAACAACGATCTATGAAGACAACACATCATGCATCGAACAGCTCAAGAAGGGTTACATCAAAGGAGATAACACCAAGCACGTTGCGCCAAAGTTCTTCTTGTCACATCAACAGCAAGATCATCAAAAGATTGAAGTCAAGCAAATCTGTTCACAAGATAATCTAGCCGACCTCTTCACTACCGAAGATGATGTTTCAAAAACTTGTTCAAGAAATTGGTATGCGTAAACTTTATGAGTTGTAACATTGCTCTTTGGAATTGTGTCAAACTCAGGGGGAGTATCCTAAAGTATACTTGCTTGATTTTAATGTACTCTTTTTCCTTACGATTAGGAGCATTTCTCCCATTGGGTTTTTGCTATCTAATGAGGTTTTGACGAGGCACCACTGTGGGTTGATCATATCCCTGATGACATCTTATAGGCGTTTCATTTGACTTTGCATTTCTTACGTATTTTTCTTTAGACTATGAATTTTGTCCTTACTTGGGTTTTTACTGTAGCTATAGGTTTTTTGTGAGGCTTAGTTCCTTATGAAAGTTTCTACCTTATTTGAGACTAGCGTGTTCTCGGAATCAGTGCCGACGAGTCGACTTTCTCAACTCTACATGATGTTGAATCTACTAGAGTATTTACACACTCAAGAGAGAGTGTTATAAACTTCTTATTTAAGTGTGAATGTATAAATTCTAGATTAAATTTGATACTAGTTATTCTTCCCTATGAGGATTTATATTCCTTGGAGGAGAAGAATTCTTCCCTCCCTTATTACTATAAATAAAAACACTGCATAGAGAAAATAAGACATCTTTTACACAATCCTACAAACAGAAATGCTCTCCTAAGGTCCTCATTTTGAGGACCTGTGAGGTCCTATTTCATTTCAACCCTTAAAATTAATCTGATTGTGAAATAATGTAAAATATGATATTATCCCTATTACAACATAACAAAATAATAATGTTGTAACAAGGATAATAACAAAATATGATATTATCCCTGTTACAACATAACAGATATATGACATTCACGCCTGAAACTCTTTTTTTTTTCTTTTTTTTTTATCAAAATTATTATTTTGTTATGTTGTAATAAGAATAATATTATATTTTGGATTATTTCACAATCAGATTAATTTTAGGGGTTGAAATGAAAAAAGACCTCATAGGTCCTCAAAATAAGAACATTAAGAGAGCATCCTACAAATACATCTCATTTTCTATTCTTTCTTTGTGTCGCCGACCGCTCTTCCATGATTAAAATAAGCCACAATACGAGGAGGTTATCATAGCTGTTTATTTATCAACAAATTGAAATAATTCAATATTGATTTGACTTTTAAACCAAAGGTACACATTTTCTAATTTATTTTTTGTTTGTTCAATTAGTTTTCTGGATACTAAAAAACAAAACTAATAATCAAAAAAATAAAAATGTATATTTATGAAAAAATAAAAAAGGAAAAAGAAGGTGGCAAAGGTGAGATGGATGATGATTATCACTGAAAAATGACGAGGACGACGATGACATCTCACTGAACGTCAAGTAGATCCGGACGACGATGGCAGAGGTGATCCAAAACCCAATTTTCACTTTTTTTGTTCTTTTTCAAAACTTTTTTTTCTTTTAATTTCTCATATTTTTTTGCTTGTATATTTTCAATTTTTTTTCTTATAAAGTTGTAAACCCTCCACCACTTGAAGACAAAATCTGTGAAGACTATCAAACTCTCTTGGCTCAGTAATCTAGACAACCCTTTTTATTTATACATGTAAGTAAATATATTTAAAATATCACCATTACCCAAATCGCAATTTCCAATTGGGAACCCAAAAACCCTAGAAAGATCGGATTTTGTAGTGGATCGGGCGAGGTGGAAGAGGAACAACATGGGGGATAACCAGGACGACGATCGGAGTCAGAGCAGCGACTACACCTCGGAGGACGAAGGCACCGAAGACTACCGGCGCGGCGGCTACCACGCAGTTCGAATCGGCGACGCTTTCAAGAGCGGACGGTATGTCGTTCAGACCAAGCTCGGTTGGGGCCATTTCTCCACCGTCTGGCTCGCCTGGGACACCCAACACTCTGTACTACTCTCTCCCTCTCCTCGCTTTTTTATGACACTGCGTTTTATTGCTTTTTGATCTGAGGTTATAGCTATTAGGATTTTGAAAATGTAGGCGAAAATAATTGAAATTTTCTTCTTGTTCTTGGTTTCTTTAATCTTTGAGATGCTCAGTTTGAAGTAAATTAATGGAGGATTAATGATGGGTTTTTTGTTGTTGTTGGGTGGGTGTTGAATTGCACAAAAATGACAGAGGTTTGTTGCTCTGAAAGTGCAAAAGAGTGCTGACCACTATACCGAGGCGGCCATGGATGAGATAACCATCTTGAAACAAATTGCAGAGGGAGACCCGGAGGATAAAAAATGCGTGGTGAAGCTTCTGGACCATTTTAAGCATTCGGGACCAAATGGGCAACATGTTTGTATGGTTTTTGAGTACTTGGGTGATAATCTGTTGACGCTTATTAAGTACAGTGATTACCGGGGAGTGCCATTACGTATGGTTAAGGAGATTTGTTATCATGTTTTGGTTGGATTGGATTATTTGCACAGACAGCTCTCCATTATACACACTGATTTGAAGCCGGAGAATATCTTGTTGATGTCAATGATAGACCCACTCAAGGATCCGACAAATTCAAGAGCACCTCTTATTCTTCCAAGTGGTAAAGACAAGGATGCATCGGAGTCAGGGTATGCAAAAGCATTAAATGGGGATATGTCTCGGAACCAGAAGAAAAAGATTAGAAGAAAGGCAAAGCGTGCAGCTCAAGAGTGCGCGGATAGAGATGAAGCTGATGCTGATGTAGAAACATCCGCTGAGGTAGAGGCATCTCTTAACACAAGATTGACTGTGCATTCTGTCGAAGAGCAGACTACTAGTTCTGTCAAAGCAGATAGATCATCAGATGCTGATGGACCAAATGGATCTCGTCCAGGAAGTCAGGGTAGTAAGAGAGGCAATCGCACCACAAGGCGGAAGTTGTTGGCATCAATTGACCTGAAGTGCAAATTGGTTGATTTTGGAAATGCATGTTGGACGTACAAACAGTTCACAAACGATATCCAAACAAGACAGTATAGGTGCCCAGAGGTGATCCTCGGCTCAAAATATTCTACCTCTGCAGATCTTTGGTCTTTTGCATGCATTTGTTTTGAGCTTGCAACTGGTGATGTGCTCTTTGATCCCCACAGTGGTGACAACTTTGATAGGGATGAGGTATGGATGTATCCATAGACTATAATTTTCAGTTGTTGCTTGACTCTGTTTATGAGCACTCTCGCTATCACACTCACACAAGGAACAGTTCGTATCAGGATTACATTAAAACGTACAATATTCATCTTTAGAAATTGACAAGTCAATTTTACTTTTATTCCCCTGCCCGCCTGCTCCCATATGTTTGAATAAATACATCTAATATACTGTAAACAGATGGTAATGCGTATTTGCAGTTAATAAGATATTAATGATACAGTTGGCAAGAATAAGGTACACGAATGAACATGTTTTGTGACTCAGATAATATTTTGGAAGCAGAGGTTTTGAAGAACACGGGTAGGAAAAGGATTCATTCGAAAAGAATGTGACTGACTGAGTGCTCATCATGATTTTGTTTTAATGGACAGAGAGTTGTACCATTGATAATATTTTAATACTCCTTTCCAATACAATCATCAACCTACTATATGTATTCAGACATCTTCAGTAGGGCTATTAATATAGAACTCTTCATCTATATGTATGTTTTCCGTTCACATAATCATGCACCCATAGTTTTGATTGCTACATTAAAAACTTCCTATTGGCATCGGTAGAAATAACCATAGGAAGTGCATTGTTAGCGGTTGTTGAGAATCTCTACATATGAATATATTAGAGTATGAGCTCCAATAAAACTTGGCTGACCATATACATATAGTGACCCAGCAGTATCCGCTTACTGTTGACGATAGATTACAATAGCTTTAGGTTGTTTATTTTAGTATTTTTCTCTACATACCTTGGTTGACTGTTGATCCTTAAACATTTAACTGAATATTTTCAGTGTTTTTGATTAAATAGAGTACTCTTTTGTATTTGCTCATCGATTTTTCTGTGAGTCCTTTTATTGACTGCATTTGAACCTCCGCTGATGCTTTCTACTTTGTCTATATTTTATTACCTAGTAATCTTATCTCGATTTTTTCAGGATCACTTAGCATTGATGATGGAGCTTCTTGGAATGATGCCACGAAAGGTGAGAAATTTGTAAACCCCACTATTGAAATTAAACTGAACTTCATCTAACATAAATTTGTAAACTGCAGATTGCCTTAGGTGGTCGATATTCCAGAGATTACTTTAATAGATACGGTGATTTGAGGCACATTCGCCGCTTGCGCTTTTGGCCCCTGAATAAGGTTCTGGTAGAAAAGTACGAATTCAGCGAGAAAGATGCAAGTGAATTGGCTGACTTCCTCGTTCCCATCCTCGACTTTGTCCCTGAGAAACGGCCTACTGCTGCACAGTGCCTTCTTCATCCATGGATCAATGCAGGTCCTCGACTATTGGAACCTTCTATAGCTTCTGATAAAAAGCAAGGAGTGGACAGTGACACGACTGAAGAAAACCAGAGGGAAAAAAACGAAAGGGAGGCAATGGAAGTTGGATTGGGAAATATTGCCATTAATTCCGATTCCAAACCGGACAAAGATGTCCCATCTAGTAGCGTACCCTCGAGGGCAGCCATAAGTAGTTCATCCAGGTAGAGCTGTAGTGTAATTTTTGTCTACGGAATATGACTTTTGATCAGATTTCTTGTTCGGCTGTGGAATTTCTGGCAAGATGTGATTGCTTCAGGCTCGACTTACAAACGTATTATTTGTGAATGGGAGGAGAGGTGGATGGAATAGGCACCTAATTCTTGTGCTGGCAAAACACTTGTCTCTGAAATATTCATTTTAATGTGATTCATGCTGAATGCCAATCTTTATATTGGGATTATTGAAATATAAATCCCACAATGTTTTACTTTTCAGCCTTTTTATAATCGTTGAATATCTTAATATTCATTTCGATATTATGCGCATAAATGATTATTTGACTCGGAGGTTGTTTATGCATTTATATATGGAACAAATTGACTATCGGAGTACTAAGCAACATATTCATTTAGATTACCAAACAATCTATTTTGCTAATACATGCGTGTGAGCAATCTCCAATTCGATTTTTTTTTTTTTTGGGAGTGATCTTGAAATGAAGATTAAGAAGTTGAATATTTCAAAAGAGTAGAGATACGGTGTTTGAAATGGAGGAGACGCATGTATTATCAAATAATTATGATATTATCATGAGGCTAAGTTGAATAAATTAATAATTCTAATAATTTGGTATGCGTCACACGTCAATCTTAGTCACATTGCTAATTTGGATGCAAATCAAACTTTTTATCCAAGACTTCAATTTCGTTTTGATGCGAGTCAAGGGTAAAATATATAGCTTTTGTCAAGCTATTCAAGTTGTTGGTTTTTTTTTTAATTACACTAAGGGGTGGAGAGTGAGTCCTCACAATGGCCTAGCAATAATATGGTTTAAATTCGCTTTTGATGAAAATCAAATCTAAGATCTCTTAAGTTATTCAAGCTATTTAATTAAGCCATATTTACACACGCACTTGTCCAAATTGGAGGGAATTTGAAAGAAAATTTCGATCAAAACTGAGTTCGATAACTAGATTAACAAGAGTATGATATATTTTTTCCCTAAACTACGTAAGGAACATTGACGTATGAAGAATATCATATTGATAATTATGTGCAATTTTATCCTTTGAACAAACTTTGTTTTAAGAATACAAATTAGATTTGAGGACAAGTTTCATTTGAGAACTTCTAAGCTAAATCAAAAGAGACATGATAACAAAATGTTGGGCCTCCCGTGTGGGCAGAGAGTGCTTTTGCCGTGAAAACAACATTCTACTTTTTGCCTACCGCTGATTACAAAAATGTTGATATCCATGTGAAAGAGATTTTTTCATATATTTGGTACACAAACTGATATACCACATGTTAAAATATAAGTAAAAAAAAAAAAATTGTCTTTCTTTATTTCGATTATTACATGTGGTGCATCATTTTATGTTTCAGACATACTAAAAAATCTCTACAACATGTGAGTGTCTTGCTATGCAAAACATTCTACCATGTGAATGAATAGAGTTCAAATCTTCTGCACCCATTGTAGACATCGAAATTTCGGTGAAATAAATGTTGACAAACGCATAAAAATTTCAACATGCTGAGGCATACATGTCACATGCCACGTGAAGTACAAATTGAACACATGACATGTGACTCAACAAAATAGGAAGAAATACCCTTGGAGGATTAAACAAGTTTTTCTTCTCATTTTGGGCAATGACAAGGCAAGCACATTTCAATCCATTATGGATCAAAACAAGTTTTTCTTCTCATTTTGGGCAATGACAAGGCAAGCACACATCAATCCATTACAGATCAAAGCAAGTTTTTCTCATTTGGGCAATGACAACATGCACATTTCAAGTTTAAAATGATATTAAGTGGGAAATTAGGCCATAAGTTAGACCACTTCAATTTCAATACTGCATTAAGTGGGAAAATTAGGTAATGGTGCTTGGAAAAGAAAAAAATATTTTGTGGCGGCGATTCATTCTCAAAGCCTATAAATAGGCTTCTCCATCAAGGTATGAGACATCCAAAATCATCCAAAAATCATACATTCAAAGTAAAGCCAAAATCCCAAAAATGTGACAACCAAACGCTCCTTGCCTGCACGAGTTGAAACTGCAACACGGCACCAACATGCTCCTTGTTCGCACGAGCTTAAAAGGACACATACCATGCTCATTGCCAGCACGAGCCTAAACGTCAAGGCACCAAGCTCTTTGTTTGCATGAGCTTAAAAGGCAGCACACCATGCTCCTCGTCTGCACGAGCTTAAAAGATGACACCCTATGCTCCTTGTTCGTACGAGCCTAAAAGGCGACAACCAAACGCTTCTTGCCTGCACGAGTTGAAATTGCAACACTGCACCAACATGCTCATTTTTCGCACAAGCTTAAAAGGTGACACACCATGCTCCTCGCCCGTACGAGCCTAAACTGCAAGACACCATGCTCTTTGTTTGCACAAGCTTAAAAGGCGACACACCATGCTCCTCGTTCACACGAGTCTAAAGGGCGACACCAACATGCTCCTAGCCTGAAAGAGCATAAACTGCGTACGGCACAAAAAAAAAGACCACGAAAGAAAATGTATTTAAACTACGTTATGACTTGATCTCTTCTTTGGAAGGGTACGTAGGTAGTTTGAGCATTCAATTTCGAGTTCAGTCATATCAAAATAAAAAAAAATAAGGGTTTTACAACGAAAAAAAAGGGAAAGAAAGAAAAAAAATACATTAAGTGAAATAAGCCCATTTGATTTATTTCTTTGAAAAAAAAAATTACATAAATAAAAAAAAATTACAAAAATGTGCAAACAAACATAAGGAAGCCTTCATTGCTCACGTGAAGCCTCAATACTTGGCGGAGCTATAGAAAGATGAAGCATCAGAGGTTGATTGTTCGGAGCCTTAACACTTGGTGAAACTCCAAATGGCGAAGGCAAAAGATGCTTCTGGAACAAAGCCACAAACCTCTGATGGTCACTCTGAATTCGACTTTCAAACTCCTGCAACTGGTCAAGCTTTCTCATCGTGCTCGTTGAGTAACTATTGGTAAACAGGTGCAACTCTCTATTTTCATGCCGAAGCCTTCTGATCTCTTGCCTAAGGCTCACCACCTCAGTCATCCAGGATTCGACCTGGCGAGTTCGAGCAAGAAGACGTTGGCCCATGTTCAATACAGAGCCTGCACACTGAACGTTGAAGGCCAAAGAGTTCTAAACAGCCAGCTCATTGGACTGCTTGGAAAGCATCCTGCTATCTCTGGGGGTGAGAAGATTTCTAGCCACCACTGTAGCGGTTATATCATTCTTTATCATAGTATCCTCAATCGTAAGAGGACCGTTAGGGGATAAGAAGGATGAGTGCCATATGTTGTCTGGAGAAGACATGTCAGCATCTTTTCCAACATTCAAATCAAAACGGCGGTTAGATGGGCAAGCTATTTCTAGAGATGTTGTAGGAAAAGAAAAGGTCGGATAAATCAAAGATCTCAAAGTGCAAGAGGGGAACTTCTGCATGCAGCAACTCTCGAGCGTGCTTTTGGAACAAAATTGATGTCTCCATAAAAAAAAAAAAAAAAAAAAGAGGCAACAGGGCTGTTCATTCAGAAATCAAAGAGCCGCTTGTTCAGAAATCGAATAGGCGCTCGTTCAGAAATCCAAGATGCACTACCTTTTCAATAGGCGAATTTTCTGGATCAAAGTTTGCCAACACCTTTCACATGTGATCTCAGCTTTATCGAAGTCACGGATAAAATCAAATGGGCTTGTCGTCTCTTTCCAAACCTCAAAAGTTAGGCTGCCTCAAAGATCGAAAAGGCGCCGCTCTCTGAAACTCAAAAGCTAGATTTTCTGAATCAAAGTTTGTAGGCACCTATCACGTGCAGTCTCAGGTTTGCGGAAGGCACAGATAACTTCGTCAAAGATTTTTGACAAAGTAGAAAAACATGTGAACTTTACTGTTCTAATTACCCTACTGTCGCTGACAAGAGTAAAGGAATAGTACCACTACTGGCTATTATATGCCAACCTTCATCCTCTATGGCAAGGTAGACTTGCAAAAATGTCAAGCTTTTCCTTACCTCTGAGAGTGCATTCCCAACGAAGCCTCTCGAAATAGTCAGTGTTCCTCATCCCCTATAATACCTCTGCAAATAAATCACATCAAAGCAAGAGTATCTCATATCATTAGGGTCGTAAGCAAGAGTATCTCATATCATACTTTCTCTCTGTCCTTTTCTTTGTCCTTGTTCTCACCTACAGAACAAAGAGAAAGAGAGCAATTAACCGACACTTGGAATCAACTTTCTGATTTGGAATCGACTGCCTGAAACCTCTTCCCTAATTGCTCACCTTGCATTGCTCTCGAGTAGTCATCTTCAACGGTTTATATGCTTTTAGAGAAGATGCCGCTTCTGCCCGAAGAACATATAAGGCAAGTGAAAATGATACATTGAAGCATGTAGAGACAAGCACAACAAAACACGTGCGGGTTCATTCGCCACTTCTTCAAAAGTAAAAGTATCTCATATCATCAGGATTGAAAGTACTCTGGATTTGATGGACTTGTTTTGACCCTTAAATTTTTGAGTCAGCTTGCTAAGGTGTGGTGAACTGCACGTGCCAATTCATCCCCGACGGAGTCGAATATCACTTGCCACGTGGAGCTACTCGTGGTCCTATTCCATTAAAGAACAAGCCTCGATGACCCTTGAAGTAATCACAAGTCCGATTCAAGATTAAGTGTCCACCACTCTTGAATCAAATTTAGCTCCAGATAAAATGAGTAAATTTAGACATTTGAAGGAAGTCTGGCAGGAAAAAAAAAAACCTCTAGCCTAGTTAAAATAAACCTATGGAAAGCTACTTCTTCAAAAGAAAAAGTATCTCATATCATTAGGGTCGAAGGCAAAGATATCTCATGGCATGCTTTTTCCCTATCTTTTCCTTTACCCTTGCTATTGCCTGCAAGACAAGGAGAAAGAAAGCAATCAGTCGGAACCTAAAATCAAACTTCCAATCTAGAATTAATTGCTCGGAACCTTTGCCTAGTTGCTTACCTAGCATTACTCTCGAGTGCTCGTCTTCAACTGTTAATAAGTCTCGAGTTTCCTCAGCAAATACTTCAGAATAGTTGATATGATGTTGACTTTTTACACTGAAGCTACCAAATATGGATGATGTTGGACGTATGCCCTGAAAGTCAATCTTTGGAAGAAACATTTCAGGACATTGTCTGTATGTATAGATAACTCTAAATACAGCAAAAGGCAAAGTCACTCATTAGGACTATCTCAATAAATGATATAGGTCCAAAATAGTGAATCCATGGACAATGGATCGATGGAAGAAGTAATCTAATGATGTTAGACTACAGAGACCTTCTTCACATAACCATGATGTTCAAAAGGTTCCTGGTTGTAGGATTGTCAGAGGGATACTGACAATACATAGACCAGTACATACTATGTCCCCTTCAAATAGGAAGGATGGGAAATCTTATGCCATTCGTGTAGTGACACTAAGACAAGTATGTAGGTGCTCATTAAGGGAATGAGTTCACTGAACACAATCAAAAGAGAGCACTTGCATGGAGGTCTACTCACATGTCAAGCAAGTAACTCTACTGGTTGGAATGTGTAAGTAATCCTTTGACCTGAGACATCATAGTTGTCTTGAGGATACGTTGCTGATCATTTGATAATGAGACATGACCACATCTCATTTTGGATGTGTTCTATGCATTGTTGGGGTCAGTGATATATTCTCAGAGGCATGTGAATGATCAACATGGGATCTCTAATCCTTGTTACGAAAGGAAGAATACTCTAAGATATGATTCGGGAATCTTCGGCCGAAGTATCGAGCGTAATGATGGAAGGCGCTCCTATACGACTCAATTGAATCATATAACTAAGTATAATCACATTAGGGGTTTGACATTAAGTATCCATACCCTAGTAATGTGTTTGTGAGTATTGTATTAGAGAAGGATCGAATTACATTGTAATTCCAACTGAATAGGTTCTCCGACAAAATTCTACATTAGCTTGGGTAGCCATGATATATGGTTAGATGTCACTCATGGCTTGTGGGTTCCTCTAGATGATTAAACATCTAGTCATCAAAGAAGGAGTTGAATTAAAAGTAAGTTTTAATTCACTAAGTGATTGGTTAAATGCTAATCAATTGGATTGATTCCAATCACCTCACTGCCTTGCTAATTGGAACCTAAAACGATTGTACACCGATACACTCTTGTGATGAGATAACTAAAGGATGATGGAGTTAATTAATTGGATTAATTAAGTGTTATCATTAATTAGAAAGTCTAAAGAAATCATAGAAGTGATAAAGGATCGTTTCGGGCTTAAAGAAAAGTTCGGGTTCATTCGGGCCCATTGGGCTTTTATTCAAGTATAAGATGACTTAGAATAATAAAAGCCCAAAGCCCAAAGCCCAAACCACACATAGTGAGGCCGGCCAAGAGGAAGAGAGAAAGAGAGAGAAAGGTCAAAATGTTAACTAGTTTCTTTTCATTTAAAAGGGAAGTTTAATGAAAAGTTTCATTAGGGTTTTTTGTGTGTTCACTTTAACAAAAGAAAAAGAAAAGTCTCTCTCTCTCTAACACACAAAGGCCGGCCACCATAGGAGGAAACATTAACCATCTTTCCTCCTTTTGGTTACTCCATAATCCATCTCACTACACTAGTGGGTGTGGATCTTTAGAGGTCTTCTACCTTGGGGACTAGAGGAGAACCAAAGAGCTCACACTTCAACAAGCTGGAGGAATCAAGGAGGGAGGCTAGGCTCAAGGAGTTCCAAGAACAAAGAGCTTGGAGGTGGTCCATCCTTGGTCTAAAGTCTAGATCAAGAGGTATAAAACTTCACCTACACTTTGTTCTTCAATATTTTATAAGATGCATCAACTATGAACCTATGCTTCTTGAAGGGGATTTGCATGACTATTGCTTTGATAATATATGATAATATGCTTCCGTTGCTTATGTATATAAATTTTGAATTGTATATGCATGCTAGTCACTAGAAATCCCTCATAAATCTCATAATTTCACTTCAGATGAGTCGCTGAGAAGTGATGCTCTAAAGGAACATTCAAAGGCAAAAGGTTGCACACCACTTCTTCCATGCAAAAGAAATAAGCAGAGAAGAATGCAGCATGGTGAGTTGTAACATATCACTATAACATGACACCCTTCCTTATAAAACCGCAGAATCCAAACAGAGGAGTATAAGTCAAATCCAAGCTTGACATTGTTGCTCTAATCAAAGAGCTCGAGAAGCTTCACCAACCTTTTGTTGGCATCGTCCTCGAAAAGCAAAGCCTCGCCTTACAACGCCTTAAATTGCCACCATGTGAACCGCTCGTGGTCCCATTTCCTTAATGGTAGGGGTTTTTTTTTTTGACGAAATTTGAAATTGAAACTAAGTAACTTGCAGATTTAAGTAAAGTCACGAAATTAGGGTGAATCAAGGGATAAAAGGCTAGCTAGAGGGTTCTTCTCCACACATGACACATATGCAACACAAATCGACTTCCAATTATTAATTCGATAAACCATGAATGACAATGCCCCAAGTTAACCATGAACTGCACAAATTAACCATCAGATTTTCCTAAATTCATTGGATTGGACTCTGCGACGCAACCAAATTATTCTTATCAAGTTCCCTACATGAATTGCATAATAGAGATGCATATCAAAGATCATTAAGTTCTATGAAAATCATAAGCATTAACATGACATTCGTAACCATGAACTGCATGATACTCCTGCCAGGAATTTACTTAACGCAATTGTGACTAGCAACCTCCACTACTTGTGAATATAAGTTCATAACGATTAGGTGAAACTCCCTTATTCTAGCATCAAATTCATGCATGCAAACTAAGTAGGCCTCCTTAATCAACACACAAGAATAAGTTTTCAATCAAACAGTTAAGTAAATTGCATTCACGATTTATGAAACAATAACTGGAGGAAATCAATTCATATCACATATATGTTCATGTCTTTGAATCCACCTCTAGCTAAAACGAATTTAGTTCCACATGTTTGCAATTAAACAACAATTGAATTTAAACATTGTAAACAAAAGTAGAAGACACCTAGAACACTCCAGCAATCCAAAGCTTGAATGACAGGGCGCGGCTCAAGGGTTGCCTTTCTTTTCTCCTTGCAAATCTGCAGCACAAGGGTGTGTGGTGAATGGTGGTGTGTAGAATGGTTCGAGAAAACTGAATGGTGCGGATGGAATGTCTATATATGCTAGGGAACACGGCAAGGTTTTAGAAAAGGATTTAAAAATTAGCTATTTAGTCCCATAATGAAAAAGGGTAAGTAAAGATTAGAAATAGGAAAGGGAGGTGCGGCACAAGGAATAGGATAGGCTACTTGGCAGATTTTGTGGAGAAAAGGTAAGTAGTGTGCGGCAAGGAATAGGAAAGAGTAAATAAATGTCAGAATCCAAGAGGAAAAGGGAAACAAAGGTGCGGCAGATCCTAGAGGAAAGGGAAATGTCTTGTATGGCAAGGGAAAGGGTTTTATAGAAGAAATGGGTGCGGCTTCCTTTAGGAATGGGATTAGGCCTTCTAGAATCATTTATTTAAGTGTCCTAATTAGAAAATAATCCCTCTTGTAGCTAGAATTAAGGTAGGAAAGGATTAGGATATGGTAAGATTGGGTAAGATTTGGTCAAGATTTGACCAAGATTTGGTCAATATTTCCTTCTCTTTAGCTGATTCCATATTTTCCAAACCTTCAATTAATTTCTCCAGATCTCTTTAGCATATTCCTAGCCTCTTTAACTTCAAAAACGTCCATCCACCTTGCTTCAAGCATGTGCTATCCATTGCAAGCCCAAAACTGCTCTAAAATGCTCCACATTGCACTTTCTTGCCAACTTTGCCATTTGGACCTAGAAACACACTAAAATAGCTTAAAACACTCTAATAAATAGAAACTAAATAAATAAATACAAGGAAACAAGCTAACTAAGTCGCATAAATATGCTCCTATCACAAATCCTTCAAGATCAAGCCACCAATGCCCCTTGAAGAAATCACAAGCCCGATTCAAGATCAAGCCACCAATGGCCCTTGAAAAAATCACAAGTCTGATTCAAGATCAAGTGTCCACCACCCATGAATCAAATCCTTCAAGATCAAGCCCCAATGGCCCTTGAAGAAATCACAAGCCCGATTCAAGATCAAGTGTTCACCACCCTTTAATCAAATCTAGTTTAAGATTAAGCTTGTGGAAAGTAAACAATCACAACAAATACACGTGCCGATTTGTCCCCAGCAAAGCTGAAGAAACTTTCAGCTTTATTCAAGATCAAGCCTCGATGGCCCTTGAAGAAATTTCTAGCCCAATTCAAGATCAAGCCTTGACGGTCCTTGGATCGACGTCTACATTAAGGTACTTCAAAACACATCTTCTACATGTGATAAGCACATGTATATGATGCCCCTTGAAGTTGGGACATTTGTAGACATCAAAATTTTGGTGAAATAAATGTTGACAAACGCATTAAAATTTCAACATGCCAAGGCATACATGTCACGTGCCACATGTCGTACAAATTGAACACATGGCGTGTGACTCAACAAAGTAGGAATAAATACCCTTAGAGGATTAAACAAGTTTTTCTTCTCATTTTGGACAATGAAAAGGCAAGCACATTTCAATCCATTATGGATCAAAACAAGTTTTTCTTCTCATTTTGGGCAATGACAAGGCAAGCACACTTCAATCCATTACGGATCAAAGCAAATTTTTCTCATTTGGGCAATGACAAAGCATGCACATTTCAAGTTTAAAATGATATTAAGTGGGAAATTAGGCCATAAGTTAGACCACTTCAATTTATATTGCATTAAGTGGGAAAATTGGTGCTTGGAAAAGAAAAAAATATTTTGTGGTAGTTATTCATTCTCAAAACCTATAAATAGGCTTCTCCATCAAGGTATGAGACATCGAAAATCATCCAAAAATCATACATTCAAAGCAAAACCAAAATCCCAAAATGGAAGAGAATACTCCCCACATATCCAAAATCCTTGAAGCTCTAAAGCTCTCAAGCATCCAACCTCCAAATTCTCAACAATCCCGAAGGATCGAGAAATCTATCTTTGTTCTTCATCAAATTCTTGAGGCAACCATTCATCAACAAACAACTGTTCTTGAAGATCAAGCCTCAAAGGCCCTAGAAGATCCATTCATCCTCGTTCATCTAAAATCAAGCCCCAATGGCCCTAAGATCAACAACAACTGTTCTTTAAGATCAAGGCCCGAAGGCCTTTGAAGATCCGTTCAACAACTGTTCATCAAAATCAAGCCCAAAGGCCCTTGAAGATCCGTTCATCCTCATTCATCCAAGATCAAGCTCCGACGGCCCTTGGATCAAAAAACAACTGTTCATCAAGATCAAGCCCAACCTTCAAGATTTGTTCATCAACCTTCAAGATCAAGCCCCAAAGGCCTTTGAAGAAACTTCCATCAACCTTTAGGATCAGGCCCTGAAGGCCTTTGAAGAAACTTCTAACCATTCATCCAAAGTCATCCCAAAATCATACATTCAAAGCAAAGCAACAAGAAAAAACCGAAGCATTTTTGGCTTCTCTAGTTTCTTCCTTCACCACAAGCCAAATCCTTGAGGTAACCCCCATTCAAGATCAAGCCCAATGGCTTTTGAAGAAGGTCTCAACCGCTTATTCAAGATCAAGCCCAACAACCCTTGAAGAAGTTCCCAACCGCTCATTTAAGATCAAGCCCAACGGTCCTTGAAGAAATAATCCACCTATTCAAGATTAAGCCCTGAAAGCCTTTGAAGAAGCTTCCAACCTCCTCATTCAAGATCATGCCCCAACAGCCCTTGAAGAAACTCCCAACTGTTCATCAAGATAAAGCCCCAAAGGCCTTTGAAGATCCGTTCATCCTCTTTATCAAGGCTAAGCTCAACGCCCCTTGAACAAATCCACACAACTGTTCATCCTAAGATCAAGCCCCAACGACCCTTTGGATCAACAACATCAACAAATTGGCACAACCGTTCATCCAAGATCAAGCCTCGACGACCCTTGGATCAACAAATCTAGAATCAATAACATCCACAAATCTACACCTTACAGAGATCGAATCAGAGGATAAAATTAAAAGAGATCGTAACCTACAGGGTCATTACTACATATTATTTTGTGCACGCATTCTTGTCTCGTTTGTTTTGGGAATTTTTGTGTTTACACTCATTTTTGTGTGTAGGCCTCTATGTGGCTTCTATTATTGATTGACACGTCTATTGTTAGGGATCTTTTGATAGAGTTGGATATGGGTCTAGGAGGAAAACAATCATCTTCCCTGGTTCGTTTCCATTACCAAGTCCTGAAATACTTTGAAACAATTAGTGTGCCTTAGGAAGCATTTCAGTTGAATAAATGACTCCATTTTGACAATGATTGAATGATTGTAATAAATTGTAAGTTGACTGAGTGAAGCGTGGCGTGGAAGTTAAAAGTTCACTAATTTAGTTAGAGAAAGACAGAGAGAGCATGTGCTTGCTTGCATAATTAAGGATGACTAATCTAGGGTTTCTAATGTTTTGGCAGTTTTACAGGAACTAAGGAAGCTTGTAGGGAAACTTAGGATGAATGGAAAGCTTATCCTTTAAGAACTAGGGTTTCCTACACTTAGAGAAAGCTTGCTCTACTTGGTGTGTTCTCTTCTATCATTCTTCTTATTTTTAACGTACTGACCTATTTAATTTATAGATGTAGGGATTCATAAAAGCTCCAGCCAGGGAATCCTTTGGTATCCTCTCTTCTCCCTTTTCGCTCAATCTTCTCCTTTTCTTTCCATGGTCAGAGTCATAAAGCTCTATTTTGGTATAGCGTTGCAGAAAGCTGATAACATTGCAAACGTAGGCTGAACACTCTGCATAAAGTTCATTCTTCCTGCACCGTTCCGCAAATTCCATCTTTGACAACAATCTTCTCTATTTTCTCTCTCGTTTTCCTACATAAGCTTGGAAGGGAAAAATTCTTTCTCTGCTGAAATAATGAGGCGGGCGACTCTAGGTCAAAATTTGATCTCGTTTTGGATTTGGATGGCTCAACTTTGGATTTTGGTTGTTTCCTAAGTATCCTATTTGATTTATAAGGAAACGGATGATGGGGCTTTGCTCTCTCAAACTTTCCCACAAGGAATTAGAACCATGGACTTTGATTTTTGGTGCTTCCAAGCAACCCAAAAATCTTCCATAACCCTAAATCTACATAGGCCCAATGAACTTCCTTAACCATTGACATCACAATCCACTTGGCAAGCTCCGTTATGTGGCTTGGGCCCATTTAAACATGTAGGCTTGTTGTTGTAGTTTATTATAACATTAATATTAAAATATGACTTGACACAATAACTACATACATGATTTGCATGGGCTTGGCACGTTTATACAAATGTCCAATTTGTATTATTATTTTATTTGTGTGGCATGATTGTACATACGCATACCTTTGGTTTCGCAACTTTGCATGAATTTAGGCTTGACTTATCACGTATTTGTGATAATTGGACTTTAAGATGCAATTGGACTTGCATGCAAGATTTTTAGGCCCTAACATCCATAGCTTGACCCTCTTTAATTGTGTTTCCATAAATGATGCAACACAAAGCTAGTAAGGATTTCAAGCGTAAATCCTTGAAGAATAAAATTCTGGAGTCTACTAGTTTAATAGAAATCCAAAAAGATAATTTGGTTAATTAATTGAAAGACGATTACAATTGAAACATTCACAACTTAAATAAAGTTGTTTCAAACACCTTGAGACAACCCAAAAGCCTTAGGAAATTAAAGGACACTAAAGCGACATTGATCAAATAGAAATAAGTCCACAATGTTTAACAGACTTTAAAACCTTTCCTTTTATTTTTTTATTTTTTATTTTTTTAACTTTTCCTCGTAGACGTTCATCCAATCTTGTCATACATCAGTCAATTTTAGTTGTAAATAACTCGAACTCGAGTTCATCTTGAAAAAGAGTTGCTATGAATCTTGATGAGTAAGTAAATTCTTCTCCGAGGAACCCAATATTCTTGGTAATTGGTTGGAATCACAAATAAACTAATACCATATAAAAGATTAGAATATGCGACTTGATATTCTAACCTATTCTTGGTTGAATATTATTAAGCTCCAAATTCACTTGTTTCCCCAATCTTACAATTTAATTCCACAAACCCGTTGGGGCCTTTACCATATCAACTTTATCATCTACAAAC
Source organism: Crataegus laevigata (assembly GCA_963580275.1). Classification (NCBI taxonomy): domain Eukaryota; kingdom Viridiplantae; phylum Streptophyta; class Magnoliopsida; order Rosales; family Rosaceae; genus Crataegus; species Crataegus laevigata. The sequence continues at coordinate 16,504,456 of OY756953.1, read as the reverse complement.
ATGTCAATCATAATATTTTCATATTGAACAATACCTTGATTTTCATAGATGTATTCTTGTGGGATTTTAACTTTATTTCATGTATCTTCTTCAACCTTCATAGGATCAACTTCTTTTTCTTCATCCAAATTGTCCTACATCAATCTCCTCCAGTTGAAAGGAACTCCTTGAAGAATAAATTTCCTCTTTTAATTTTTGAAAGATTGGGGTGAATTTTTACGAGGCAAAGTAAAGAAAAAGAATCATTTTAAAGTCTGTGATAAATTGTGGACTTTAAAAGAATCATTTTTAAGTATGTAATAAATTGTGGACTTTTCAATTTCCGTTTGATTAATGTTGTTTTAGTGTCCTTTAATATCCTAAAACTTTTTAGTTATCCCAAGGTGTTTGTTGGATGTTTCAACTTTATTCAACATCTTTCAATCAATTAATTAAATTATTCTTTGGGATTTTTATCAAACTAGTGAACTTCAGAATTTATTCTTCAAGGATTTACTTTGTAATCCTTACTAGCTTTGTGCTGTGTCAATCAATCTTGTCCAACATCAATAAACATAGCACATGTAAATTAATGTTAGAATCCATAGAGAAGCCACACATAAAACGAGTACAGAAGATTTAAACTCGAATGAATATGTGGTGTGAGGCACACAAAAGAAGCTCAAAATCATTCATAACCAAACAAGCCGTCAAATCTTTGCCACATGTGTATCATGAATCATGATTCTACTCTCAACAAAAACTCTTCCACAAATTAAAGAAGAAGAGATATCCAATTTTATTGACCAAGGAGAAGCACTTTTGTGGTCGCAGTTGCTTATTTTTCTTGGCGCGCTTTGTCAACAATATTGGCATGTTGGAAATTAAGTTTTTATCACAATTGGAAATCCCCTCTAGATATTATTTGAAAAGTAACCTTCCTTCTTGAAGTTTTTAGTCTTAACACTAGAGATTTACAGACATAGGGTGTAGCTTAAGCAGATTAAAGCAGTGTGTTTTTTCATTTCCACCCAAAGCTCGATCTAAGGATCTTAAACGGTTAGACCCAAACAATGCAAATAGGAAATACTCTTTGAAGGCAATCAAGAACATGGTTTGAAGTGAGTTAAGAACCAAGCAACTATATATGTTTGGCTCTATGTCAATGAGTTGGATATCCTCTGCAAGGCCACTGGTTGCTTAACAAAGACAACAATTAGAATGCTGATCCAACAATTAATGGTTGACAGTCATTCACACACTATCTAGAATGGATATTTTATTAAGATTTAAGACTAAATTATAAAACTTGATAAAATGAATACAAGAGGTCTTTTGAGATGATGTTAGCCAGTAGCTAACATGCAGCCTAACCTCTACAGAAAGCACAATTATTTTTCATGTGTAGTTAGCCAAAAGCTAACAAGCAAACTTAATCTATATAAACCAGAAACAAATCGCACACTACTTGATTGGTTCATGTGTTAGCCAGTAGCTAACAAGCAACCAAAACCTATACCAGAGACAACCACACACTTCCTTTTTATTGCTTCTGAACAATGTTGATTCGGATTGGTCAACTGGGTGTTGGCCAACAATTCCTATGATGAATTTCTTATGATACAACTTTACTTTTGCAACATTCCCATTACACTTTCCTGATTTCTTTCGACTTTCAACTATCATTCTATATCTTAGCCAACGATCACTGATTGCTGCAGAATTCCAAGAATCCCACAAACTCGTGATTTCTTATCATTTGGATGCTCGTCTTGATGCCAATTACACCTGAAAAACAACTCACAAACAAGAATTAACACATGCACGGATGATGAAACTTGGTTTCCAAGTAACAGGAACATGCGAATTTTGGTTTGAAAAAGAATAATTGTTTTTACCCATTGTGATGGTGTTAGCAAAGATTGACACTAGAGAGAATGAATACGATGATTGATGCTCTCTTTAGAATTGCAACTACTCTTCATACAAGGATCTGTCCCCATAAGCCAGCCAAGATTGACACGCTTGTGAGGTATTGTTGAAATTTTATGTTGGTTTGAATATGTTTTTCATAGATTGAATGAATGTACAAGAGAGTATATATAAAATGAGGGAGAAGGTTACAAGCAACCTTCCCTTGACAAACTCTACTAACTAGGTAAACCCTAAAGCTGTCACTTCTTAAATTAAAGGAGTGCATCAAACAACTAGCACACAACTATCAGCAAGTCAACTAGCTGTCAATCTTCCTCAAATTAAGGGATTAGGATTACTAATGAATCCCATGGAAAGAGGAAAGCTGAAAAACTGACAACATGGGTACTTGTCACCCCATATCTCAGTCCATATTCTCCAATACTCCCCCTCAAGTTGGATCAAGGAGATTGATCGAGCCAAGCTTGTCAATGAGACGCTGAAAATGAGCTGAAGGCAATGCTTTTGTGAACACATCCGCCAGTTGATCATGACTGTGAGTATAGATGGTTTGAATAACTTGGGATTGAACTTGTGCCCTAATGTAATGACAGTCCACCTCAATGTGTTTAGTCTTTTCATGGAACATTGGGTTAGTAGTGATACGCATGGCTACTTGATTGTCACACATGAGTGACATTGGAGTTGAACTAGATAATCCCAAGTCTGAAAGTAACCTTTTGAGCCAAATTAACTCACATGTTCTCGATGCCATTGCACGATACTCAGCCTTCGCACTAGAACGTGAAATAACTTCCTGTTTTTTACTTTTCCATGTGACGAGGTTTCCTCCAACAAATGTACAACAGCCCGTGGTAGACTTCCTATCAATTGCATTCCCAGCCTAATTTGCATCGGTGTAACCACTGATTTTAGTGGAATGGTTGTTCTTCATAAGAATACCTCTACCAATAGAGCCTTTTAGGTAGCGTAGAATTCTTTTTTCAATGAGAAGATGTTTCACAGATGGTGCATGCATGAATTGACTAACCATGCTCACAACATAGGTGATATCAGGTCTGGTTATGGTAAGGTATATAAGTTTTCCAACTAACCTTTGGTAGTGACTCACATTGGTGAGAGTTCTCCATCCATATCAAGCTTTAGCTTGCTATAGAAGGGAGTGATAGTAGGCTTGCAATCCAGCAATTTAGCCTCAGTGAGAAGATCCACAACATACTTGCAGTGATTAAAAAACAAACCTTTTTGACATGTTGCCATTTCAATGACAAGGAAATATTTCAGTCTCCCCAGGTTCTTAATGGCAAAGGTGTGATTAAGAGATTTCTTGGGAGCTTCAATTTCAACTTCATTTTCACCTGTGATGATGAGATCGTCCACATAGATAAGAACCACCAACATACTAGTTGATCCTTTACCAGTGAACAAGGATGAGTCTGCATTACTTTGAACAAAACCAGCAGCTTCCAACACTAAACTCAGTTTGGCATACCATGCACGTGGAGGTTGTTTCAAACCATAGATTGCTTTGTGCAATCAAGACACCATACCATTTTTGCCTTAAGAAGACCTTGGTGGAAAAGTTGCATATATACTTCTTATTGTAAATCCCTATGAAAAAACACATTTTTTACATCCATTTGATATAATGGCCAGCCACAATTCATAGCCACTGAAATAAGAACCCTAACCGAGTTCAGTTTGGCTACTAGAGCAAATGTCTCCTTGTAGTTTACCCCAAACGTTTGAGTAAAACCACGTGCAACCAATATGGCCTTATGACGTTCAATTGATCCATCAGCCTTAAACTTTATCTTATAGATCCATCTACTCCCAACAACATTCTTCCCCAGTGGTAACTTCACAATGCTCCATGTTTGATTGTTTTCCAAGGCATGAAGTTCATCCTTCATCACGTTTCTCTACTCAGGAATTAGTTGAGCCTCTTGAAATGTTCGTGGTTCAATGTGATGTGAGATTTCAGTCAGGAATGTGGAATGGTTGGGGCAGACACGACTATACTCCAGCACCTCAGTGATGGGGTGTTTGGAAGCAAAGGTGACATAGTCTTGGAACCTTGCTGGAGGTTGTCGAGCACGGACAAGATTACACCTTGTACAAGGCAAAGTGGGAGCCTTTTCGTGACTTTCACCTTGAGAAGACTCAGTACCATCCTCCAAGTTTCTATGTTGAGAAGACACATGAGTAATGTCACTCACAATCTCTTATTGACCATGATTGCTAGTGGCTTCAAGATCCAAGTGCACTGAGTGATCAATGCACGCATGCAACGGAAATAAATCACACATTAGCTTCCTCTCTCGGGAGTGAGCAGCCTCCTTGGAGAAATAGGGAACAGTTTCTTCAAACTTTACATCCCTAGACATAAACATCTTGTTAGTAATAAGATGAAAACATTTGTAACCTTTTTGGGTGGAAGAATATCCCATGAAGACACACTTTGCAGCCCTGGCATCTAGTTTGTCACGGTGCAGTGCTTGAACATGAACAAAGCAAGTGTGGCCAAAGATTCTCAAATGTGATAAAGTTATAGGCATTCCTTTAAGAGTTTCAAAAGGAAACTTAAACTCTAAAACACAACTAGGCAATCGGTTAATTAAATAGGTTGTAGTGAGAATGGCTTGTGACCAAAATTTCTTTGGTATGTTCATATGTAGCATTAATGCACGGGTCTTCTCAAGTAAATCTCTATTCTTCCTTTTAGAGATCCAATTTTGTTGTCGGATTCCCACATAACTTGTATAGTGGATAATAACATGAGAACTTAAGTATGGATTCATATTGTTGGATAAGAACTCAGTGCCATTATCGGTTCTTAAATTCTTAATGGTTGACTGAAATTGAGTTATGACAAGTTAATGAAAATCTTTGAACACAGTGAAGGCCTATTTTTTTGATTTCAAGAGATATAGCCATGTTGTTCTAGTAAAGTCATCCACAAAGATAACAAAATATTTATATCCATCAAAAGATTCAATAGTTCGACCCCAAACATCTGAGTGTACAAGTTCAAAAGGTTTTCTAACCCTAGACATTAAGGAACTAAAAAGGAGTCTAGTAAACTTTGAGAACTGACATGTATCATACATTGTAGATGATTGATACATTGTGGGAAATTTTAAGCAAAACAGCCTCGGATGGATGGGCTAATCTTTGATGCCAGATTTATTGGTCCTTGTGAGTGATTAAATCAACTTGGAAGGCTTTGACTAGATGAGGTTCCTTGCATAGATAGTAAAGACCATTTAGAAGGAACATTTCGCCAATTGTCTTCTTGGTGAGAGAATCCTGAAACACAACACTGTTTGGTGAGAAGGTGACAAGACAATTTAGAGTTCTACTGATCTTTCCTATTGACAGAAGTTGAAAAGGAAAGGTAAGAACAAATTATGCAGTAGACTCAAGATTGTTAAAAAGCAATTTTACTTTTCCCACATCTAAAACCATGGCATTTTTTCCATTTGCAACTGACACATGAGAGGGTTTTGACAAGGTTTGAAAACTGTGTAAGTATGAGGATTTGTTTGTCATGGTATCAGTGGCTCCTAAGTTGATAATCCAACAATCATGTTCAATACTAGTGTGTAAAGTAGTTGCAAAAGCACTAAAAATACCTGGTGCTTTGCTTCTTGGTATAATCTCACTTTTAGCAAGGAAACATGTGACCTGTCCCAATAATGCAGTGGGATTTTCAGTTGTAGCCCTTAAGCTTTCTGCAGCTTCTCTATGTCCCTTGGTTTGCATGTATATTGCAAAGTCATTTATGAGTGAGACATGATTTGAAGTGAAGTCCTGAATACCCTCAGGGAATGAGGTAGAACTATGATTTGCTACATGTTGAGGTTTGTACGAGCCAGAGTTGGGCTGCCTTGAAGGGATCACTGTGATCCTTGTTGAACTTAAGTTTCAGTTTGGGATGCAGAATCTAGCACCTTTCCTCCATGTGATATACAAAGACATAGTAACTGTTATTCAAGTGTGAATTTTTACCTTTGTAAGGTTTGTTGTCTGAGGGTTTATGTTTGGCAGTATAGGCTCTAGACTAAAAAATCTTGGAATTATTCTCTAAGTTCATTACCCTTCTATGATCTTCCTCACGTTGAACAGTAGCACATACTGTTTTGAAGGAATGAAGTTTGATATTTATCAGGATGGGCCTTCTGAGATCCTCATAGTCTGAGTTCAAACTAGCAAACAACTGATACATCTTGTCTTCTTCAGCCCTTTTTAGAAGAACAATAGCATCAATGGTATAAAGTAGATAAACATCTAACTCATTCCACATAGTCTTGAAACTTCCCAAGTGCTGCACAAAGGTTTTTCCATCTTGTTGAAGACTAGCAATATCCTTCTTTAGCTGAAACACTCGTGCATAATTGTTTTGATTCCCATACACGTCCTTCACAGATTTCCACAAATCATGTGATGACTCAGAATAGTTGAAGATTTCAACGATATGTCTCTCCATTGAATTGAGAAGCATCAACATAACTTGTTGGTCCTTACATAGCCAAGCCTCATATGTTGGAGACTCGATTTCTGGTGCCTCGTTGCTTCCATTGATGAACCCTATTTTGCCTTTGCCTCCCAATGCAAGAAAGACACCCTGGACCAGGGTAAATAGTTGAACTTGTTCACTAATACTAAACAAAGACGCAGATTTTTGTTGACATCTACATCAGATAAATTTGATGGGAAAACATGTGAACTATTCCCTTCCAAATGCATCGAGCTTTCTTCAGCCATGGATAAAGATTGGAGATGAACAATAGTGGAAAAAATTGGCAGAGGCAGGTCAAGGATGACACAGTTTTGATACCATGTTGAAATTTTAAGTTGGTTTGAATATGTTTTTCATAAATTGAATGAATGTACAAAAAAAGTATATATAAGATGAGGGATAAGGTTACAAGCAACCTTTCCTTGACAAACTTTACTAACTGGATAAACCCTAACCCTAAGGTTGTCACTCCTTAAATTAAGGGAGTGCAACAAACAACTAGCACACAACTATCAACAAGTCAATTGGTTGTCAATCTTCCTCAAATTAAGGGATTAGGAATACTAATTAATCCCATGGAAAGAGGAAAGCTGAAAAGATGACAGCATGAGTATCAGTCACCCCATATCTCAGCCCATATCGTTTAATAGGTATATAACTACAAACAAAATTTACATCAGAAAAGAAATTACCATTGCTTGATAACCAAGTAAGCAATGAGAAAAAAAAATGAAAGCCATACCATATGGAATTGGAAACCTCTTGAGCAAGTAGAACTCCACGACCGATAAAGACAATGAGAATGTCATCACAAAAGTGGCAGTTTTACTGGCAACCTGTTCATGGAAACAGTAACAATCAATGAAAATTTACATGCATTGTAGTTACATGGGAAAATTGCACTCAATGGGATTTAACCATGGTAAAATAATGTTTGAGACTAGAGGGATGACACCAATCTCAAAGAGGAGAGGTCCAAGAATGAAACCTCCACCAGATCCAAGCAAGCCCTCGATAGTGCCTCATAAGATTCCACAAAGTGCACAAAATGCAATGTGAACCAAAGTCCAAGCGATCGAAGCCTCGCAGATGGATTCTGTGTGCCCTTTGCTCATTCTCTTCCTGTGCTCTTTTCACAGCTTGAAAAAATATATTATAGAAGGGGTAAAAAATGTAGAAAAAAAAAGAACAAAAGAGATAAAATAACTATTAAAAAAGCAAGGGGTAAATGCTACCCTCGTATCAGAATAGAGTTAAGAAACCAATTATGGCAATTATCAAGTAGGACATGTTCTACTACCTCTAAGCAGAAGATGACCCAATACCATGTACCGCAAACATTTACATCATTCTGCACTCAATTCAAAAATATGCAATTATTGCCATTTGGCAATCATGCAATCAGAGGAGACGAGTACACAACCACCAAGGTGTCTTATGCCGATCATATGATTCATGCATAAGGTTCTCTACACATGACATCAGTTTTTTCTCCGAGTGTTTATAGTACAAACACCAAAATATTTAATATGATATAACTACAAAATTCAGTTTTTGCAATTGCTTTGGCACCCAGATATGTTATTTTCTCTGCTCCTAGTAAACAGTGAGAGAACCAACCAAGGATATATAAATACGAGCGAGAGAGAGAGAGAGAGAGAGAGAGAGAGAGAGAGAGAGAGAGAATTGTCGTTTAAGGAAAGGGATCCTCGTCGGATCCCTTCCACCTAATTTTCTTCATCAAATAATTTGGACTCTTGAAATTTGATTCAACGGCTAAAGTTATTATAACTTTTAGAGGGAGTCCCTGTTTGTAGCTGTTGGATCAAATTTTAAGAATCCAGATTGTTTGATGAGGATGATTAGGTGAAAGAGATCCAGAAATGATTCATTTCCGTCGTTTAATATGAGCCACATGAGTGACACATCTAGTCACATTAATTATTTTTCGTGAATTAAGGTTGTTACCAATTTGAGATATGATAGGAGATATTATCTTAATCTCTTCCTTGTCTTTCCACGTTAAGTTAATAGTTATTTATTTAAGAGTAAATTGTAGCAACGGTCTTTTAACTTTAACTCAAATAGAGCAATGATCATTCAACTACAAATCTATCACCATTAGTCCCTTAACTTATTAAAACGTGCAGCTATGATTTCTCAACTAAAAATTCATTACCACTGGTTTCTTCAACTTTAATCCAACTAGAGAAATGGTCTCTCACTTTAACCCAATTTGAGCAATAATTCATCAACTTTAACCTAATTGTAGCAATGGTCCTTCCAACATAACTCATTTTGACAAATGTCTGACAAAGTTGACGAAAATGACCATACTTACACGTTATGATGAGTTAAGGTACACCAATTATAGTAATTGTCCTTCCAACATAACTCATTTTGACAAAATTGACAAAAATGACCATAACTATACATTTTGGTGAGTTTAGGGACTAATGGTAATAGATTTTTAATTGAGATGCTGTTGTTCCAATTTGATTAAAATTAAGGAACCATTGTTACAATTTATTTTTTATTTAAATAAGGAAAGAAATGAACTTTTGTTTTACTCCATTGTGTACTGCATGGAAATTAACATGTATACGTCAAAACGACTATTTTACAATTTTATTTTATATAAAAAAAAACGAGAACATATTGTAATTATAACAAAAAAAAATTAATAGAATAATAAACTTAAACATTTGTAAATAATCATTCCTAATTGCAAATGAGCATCATGACATTAAATATAACAGTAATCTTAGAAATACTACATTAATGTACCGTTTTATATAGCAAATGATACACAATCGCCATTCAGTAAAATAAACTTAATAATTGACGTGATATGTTGACAATACTTGTCACATTGTAGTTATAATATGATTAAAAATTGTGGTAACATTTTCCAGAGTTTGCTTAATGAAATTTACTTTGACAATATATCTTTGCAATTAACAATTGTCAAAGCAAGATTTCAAAATTGTCAAAATTGATTCCTTAATGATTCTGATGGTGTGATTTCACATGTTGGACAGTACAAAGGTTGTACTTTTTTTAACAGCGTACTTTCCGGCAGTTCAACTCAGCAGTCAGATTCCAGTTCTCTGTCTATTGTAATTTTCCTGAGGTAGCTGACCGATCCACATTAGCATGCCTTACAAGTGGCAGATTCCATCGTGGAAGTGGTGGAACATATTTTGATATAAACATGTTAGATAGATGGCATTTGGTAGTGAGAGGATCATCACTTGATCCTCTTTGTGCAAATTTTTAAAATTTTTAAATTACATTTATTCATCGTATATCATATGATTAAAAATTATTGTAAATTTTTTTATTTAAAATTAAATATAAACAGTATCTAACGAAAATTGGTCACACAATGCATGATAAATGGATGTGAAAAAGATCCGACGAGGATCCTCTCTCGCATTTGGTAGACTGCATGTAGATCATGTGGTGTGATCTATGTTTATTTATGGGTCTTACTATTATTAGAGAAATAGTTTATATGTTGCGTAAAAAATGTAGTTTGTGAGCCATCAACACTACCGACCTCAGGACCCATCATCATCTTTGCATTCACTATTTAGTTTCTCTACGTCCGGTTTTGCAACATCAACATAATTTCCCATTGACTCATTTGTGGGAGCAAAGTTTCACCTCAGATTAAATTGATGTAAACCTACACAAGCAAAGAAAAGAGATAAATGGAGTTAGACTAACACCGTTGTAGTGTTAGCAAAAGAGTCTTCGATGCCTAAGTCAGAAAGACTATAGAAAGTAGTAAAAGTGTGGTGATAGTTCTTAATTACTGGAATAAAGTGGTTGGCCTTGGCTATTTATTGCAAACTGAAGAGTTGGCTCTAGCATTCAGGCTCCTTGAATCTGTTAGCATAATGTTACCTAGTCTGCACATCGATGGAGGAATATTTCTCTGAGACCCTAAAATATACTTCGGAGAATCATCCCCTGCTAAGAGACTGATATGCAAGGTTATTACATTTTGGAACCAAATTCATGCACCTTTGTGAGTGGTGGTTGAACACAAATCCGATCGACTTGCAAAACAATGAAACAACCGTGAGTAAGCCAAGGGCCAAGGGGGTGTGTACCGGCCAAAGGCACTTCGACGGTCACGTTAGTGAATGATTTTAGACTCAAGCAGTGGGCAAGAGAATTCAAATATTTAGGTTGTGTTACCATAGATGAACCATGGATGGGTGTATTTATACCGCGGGGAGAAATACCTTTTTAGGAATCCTCGTTCTAACCTGGGATAATCATAAAGGATATCTAGAAGTAGATATTGCACTTTCTTAGGAGTTATGATTACTTGCAGCGCAACCCAATTCCTAGATTATAGGACCTCCAAGACTTATAAGATTTGATTGTGTCCATATCCGGATCAAATCGCATGTCCTGCAAAGCAAGCATGGTCATTTAGCAGAGTCGCTAAGACTCTGCCTAGTGCCGCGAAGTAGAGTGATGGTGGCACTGCTACTTTGTCTGATACAGCTCCGCCCAGAGCTGGCAAGTCCATGACCAGACTTCTGATGTAACTGTTTCAAATTAACCTTACTCCAGCTTTGGAAAATTATGGTCCCAGAATTGCCCCTAACTATTTGTATAAGAGGCAACATGTTTCCCTTGAGGATAGATGGTTATCCAAAGACCATGCCTTTCGAAGTAAGCTATAATATGTATCGCTTGTTCTTCAAATTCTTAAAATTTGGTTTTCTCATTAAAGGAAGGCAGTTGGGTTGTTCTTGATTTATGTAATTCTTAAAATTAACCGTCATAATGCACGCCTCCGTTTTGCGCGCACGCTCTTCGAAAAAGAAATAACGTATCTCATTGATTAGTCTTGATTCTTGTCCACGCTAATCTAGGATGACAACTCTTTATCTTCAACTATGAGATCTTTTCCTAGTTTACTTTTAAACAGTCTTCTCAAATCACATTTTTCTTCATTCCTTCCTTATTTATGCCATGACTTATGTTTTTCCCCTAAATTATCTCTTCAACCTTAATCGTCTTATTGGTTCTTTGTTAGAGAAAACTTATATCCCATAAAATCATGCTACGTATAACTATACGTTCTCATAAATGTATCTTTGCTTCCTGCAACTCACTCTATAATATTCATCACTTCTTGCAACTCGTTCTATAACATTCATTCATTCGTAAGGCTCTCCATAAGGGCTTCGTAGAAGGGTAGGATCTGCATGAAGTGTGAAGATTTTTGAAGGGTCTTTCGTCACCACCTTCTTCCTCATCTAATGCTGCTAATGGTGACGATGACACCCCTTCGTTCAAACACTCACCTATGCGCACTCATGTGGCTTCAATGTTTGAAATTGTACTAAAGTGCCCTATCATCAACTTTCTCCTTTGCTGACACCTTGTGCAAAATTTGTACCAATGTCTGATTCCTTCCAGATGATGGGATGTTCTGTTGATTCTCTGCCTCAATCTCTTTTCATTTCTTCTACTTATGAACGCCAACAGTGGCCGATCTCCATATGAATACTTTCCCTCAATGCAATGTCGTGTTCGGAATGCAGAAAGGTGCGCATAGCATGCTGCTGGTTTTACGGCGATATTCTATCTAAGATCAACAATTCCAGTCCAACACGTCGTCTGGCCTCCAAATTTTTTCTTTTGCTAGGACTAAGGGTTGAGTTGTCTCCCATAGATTGATGTATTAGTTTGATCTTCTTTAATTTATTTGTATGAGAATCTTCCTTTCTCGTGTATCTTTTGGCATAAAGAATTCCGAATCCACTAAGGGGGTGTTTGTTTCCCCTCACTAAAGTTCACTGTAATGGACTAGACTAAATATTAGTCCAGTCCCGTGTTTGTTTCCTGACTGGACTAGTTTAATGGGATTAGTCAGGATTCGCTTTCACTAACGACCTCACTAGCCGTTCTTAGCGTGTCCCCCCAAAAACCATCGGACTAGCTAAGAACTTCTTCATCCTGCTCGAATCACCTCCCCGACCTCGATTTCAACGGCACTAGCTTTGGGTGTGACTTAATCTCCGACGACAAACTCCTCGATTTCTTCATCTTTGATGATGACCTCGTCGTTTAGGTCATCTCCGCCATATTCTTCTCCTTCGCTGCTTCGCTATTGCCATGGTTGTGGCTTTGAAGCTACTGATTTTGGATTTGCCTTCGGCTTGCCTCCTCATCGACTGGGTCATCTCCGCCAGGACTGTTTTGCAATCTCAGTAAATTGATTTTTGTTCTGGGTTTTTGGTTTTTTTTTCTTCTGGTTTATGGGTTTTTTTTCTTCTGGGATTTGCAAGTTTAATTGGTTACTGGAAGGCTTGCCTTTCTTTTTGGAATCTCTGAAGGCTTGGCGAATAGTTAACCAACAAATTCTCTTAATTAAACAAGAAAAGTAAGAGATTGATACATAATTTGATAAAGAGAAAATGATGGAAAACAGAAATGAGGAAGTGTAAAGGAAGGAAAGGGAAAGAAAATTTGCTTGGGTTTATTCATTTCCAGACTTCACTACTCTTTAATTATTAATTTTTGTTTAATTTTTAAGCCAAAAGTGAATTAAAAATGGAAAAAAAAATATAGTCTGTGACTTAGTTCGACACTGCACTAAATGGTTCACTAAGCTAGTCCAACTTAGTCTAGTCTAAGCTAATCCAGCTTAATCTCGGAAGCTAGTCCAGTCCGAGATAATCCGGTGCAACAAACGCACCCTAAATGTTTCCAAAGTAAACAAACTTCGAGAAATAAAATAAGCAACCGAGCAAAATGCGAATAAGTTTGTGGGCCCGAGATATAGTTTTAGAAAATCCCCTGGTAATGTTGGCTCGAAAACACATTACCTCATAAACTATGCATCTATGAAGGATTCTCATCACGATATCCAAAGTACCACCCAACTCCAATACCAAGAATTAAACATTAAACTCGCTCTGTGCTCATTTTCTACATTTATCGGATCTGAGATGACTATGCTTACATCAAAAATATCCTACAAGAGATAAGTTAGCAAAATGTTTTATACATCTCCTATGTTGTTGGGCTAAGGGTGTCGAAATTGCAACGTATTAATGGGTTTTCCTTCTCGACTGGATTGCATGTCCATTTCTAGTGAATCTTAAATAACAATTCTTTGGAAATATAGTCATCGACATATAGGCCAGAAACACTTTTTGAATCCTTTTGTCAGAACCTTGCGTTAAACTTGAGCATTTCCGATCGGACTATTTGGATTTACTAACCCAAAGCATTTCCGCATAACAGAGCTTTGCAGGAATAAATTTCCTCTTGGGGATTGCCTAGTTTGGATGCCCTATTTGAATTCAACATACTGGCTGCCAAGATAAGTATGTTGGAAGTCCCTCGAGTCATCTACGCCCTGTTGTCGCTCATTGCTTGGGTTTTTAACTGGGTTGGAAGAAGTCTCATGTCGATCAACATCTTGGTGAGAAGATCATTCCAGGTTATAACCATCCATGTCAATGATATGTAACCCTTCATGTTGATGGGTACCCAACTGATGATCAACAATCGTGAGGGCGATAGGCTTATGAGATTGAGTCTGTTTAGCCTCGTGGAGAATCTCGAATAGCTTCTCATACTATTCTTGGAGAATCTCATCCATGATCGCTATTTTGTTGTTCTGAACTTCGAACTCTTCGACTTTAGCTTGAACGCCAGATCTATTTTTTTTCCCTCATTCGTTTCCTCACGCTAGGCACGAAATGGGTGTCTTACGTGTTGTGACTCCCCTCACTCCTCATGTTAGAGATATATGCCTAATCGAAAGAGAGTGTACGAAAGATGGAAATAAGTTTGACAAAGCTGGTGAGAGTAGGAGTCAAACAGCGCCAAATATTGATGCACAAAACGAGTTGACTCTGGAACAATGTAAAGTGTCAAGGTATAACCTTCGCAAGGTTACACTGGTCATCAAATATGGGTAGTATGTAAAAAGATAAAAATAGGGAAGCAAACACAAGATATATGTGGTTCACCTTAAGTTGAACTACGCTTACGAGGGTAAATGAGTTCTCATTAATAATGTAGAGTTTACATGATACAAAGGGTCGAATTAGGATTTGATAGGATTTTAATTGACTTTAAAATGTGGGTGTAGTCAATTATAATTCTGAAAGAGGATTTTAAAAGATTATGAAATCATGGTGTAGTCAAGTTAGGATTTGAGAGGATTTTAAAGAATACATCCAAATCCAACGGTAGTTGATTAGGATTTTAAAAAGTCCACACATTCTAGGTGTAGTGAGAATACGAAATATTTACTAGGATTTAAATGGGTGAGGGATTTTAATGCATTTGAGGGTAGGTGGTATAAATACCAAATGCTTTCAACAATCAAACATTCACCCCTAGGATTTCTTTTCAAGACCAAAGAATCCTCGTAGCAGAAGATGGACAGTCTTTCGTCATGTGAAACCTTGTCCCAATTTAAGTGTATTTTCATATTGTCGAACTTATGAAATTACCATTGTTGCCCTTGAGTTGACTATGTTTGACCTTCCTCGTCGAAATGCAAAGTTTTAATTTAAATAAGTCATTCTTATCATACTTATCGCGACAAATGCATAGACGCGAACAGATTCGAATTTGGAGTTATAACGAAGATTCTACGTTCGAACGTCAAACGTTTTCAGATATTTTTTATTTCGTCTTATATGTTCTTGAATTGTGAGCCACTCACTTTGAAAAGCTTGTCCCCTTAGTTTTTCCCTTGGACCCTTGCATCCCCCTTCTCTTTTTTCTTTTTCTAATTTTTTGTAACACTCACTTTCTCTCCCTCAATTTTCACTTTATCTCTATCTTTTCCCTCTCAGTCCCGTGCACTCTCTCTCTACAACTCTCTCTCTATTCTGAAAACACACACACAGAGCAACCATCACCACCATCACATGGGCTTGAGACCTTAAGAATCCTAGGCCAGACGTGGCACCTTAACCGTGACAATCACAATGTACACCTCCCCCGATGAACTCCGACGTGTTTCGTAAAATTTCTGACGTAGGTAAGCTTCTAGAAACTCTTGGGAGGTTTTTAAGTATAGACTGAAGCTTGTTTTAAGTTGTACATATGTGTTAATCGTAGAAAATACCTCGGCGTAGCTTTTCCAAAAAAATTTACGAGCACCATTACTTTCGAGGCATCATGCAAGGTACTACTCTCTTTCTCTCGTTGAGTACTACAACTTTGCTTTTTGAATCCCTCGATTTGGTTGAGTATCGGAGAAGTTATGAGTGTTTGAAAGTGTGCAAAACCTGGCCAAATCCTTTGGCCTGAAACTAGACCCCCAACCTAGATTCATTTGGGCTAGGTAGCCCAACCCAAAGCCTAAACCCATGGAACCCAGCCCAATTACCCCAACCCCCAAACCCAAAACCCTTAACCCTTAAACCAAACCTACTTAGGCCCAATTCAAAACCAAGCCCAAGCCCAACCCGTTTGACCCCAGACTCGTTGACCCAACCCATTGACCATTGACTTCCGGTTAACGCTAACCGTTGACCGGTCAACGTTGACTTTTTGTTGATTTTTTTTTCGGGTTTCGGTCAAGACCCCTCTTAGACTAATTTCGACATTCTGGATCCATTTTTTACGTTCATTTTCCCAAATTTAATTGTTTAGTAGAGTCTTATTAATTGGACCCTTTATGTGCTTAGGTGCGTTTATTAGCGACGATTCTACTCTTCATATTTCGCACGACTTTTCAACAACAGAGTATCTGTGAGTGTTCCCTTCTAAAATGATAAATGCATACATGAAAAGCATGATTTAATAGTTACATTTTATGAGTAAATTAGATTTACACTTTATGATTATCATGTTTTACTGAGAATATTTTGGAATACCATACTTTATCGAATTTATGTTCTTGGTAGTATATATGATGGATGACTATATACTATGAAGATATTTTGAGATTTATGTACTCATGTTGGAAAGATTATATTCAATGTTTTTGTGCGTATCTAGTGGTCACTATTCTGCCTACCAGCGATGATACTTAAATTGGCTTCGGCCGGGCTTTTGTAGATGGCTTCGGCCGAGAGATACTTATATTGGCTTTGGTCGGTTGTTGGTAGATGGCTTGAGCCGGAAGATACTTATATATGATACCATTAGTTAGCACACTATATGATATGTTTTATGAAAGATTTTATGGCATGCTAGGATTTTCAGAAAACCTATTACATATTATGCTATGGAGTTTTCATAAAACTTTGGGGGTTAGTACGTTGATGAATAACTATTTTAGTATTATATATATTAACTTGGTCTACTCATATTTGTTTTACACCCCCCTCAAGATTTAGAATCGAGGCATACAATCTCGGGGTCAAGGCACTTCCGCATCAGCATCTTCGAGTCCTTTCGATGTAGGACCCATTCCTTTGCTCATTCAATTTTATACTATTTCTTTTTAGTGTTTTAGTTAATTGTATGATCTGAACAAGTTCCTAAGTTGCACATTCATTGTGTTTTAATTCATAATTTTTATTTATATTCATTGTTCTCATGCACGTTAGTATGGCTTCGTCACCTTAAAGTGTTGGCCAGCACGTGTACCCCGGGTATTTGAAGGATATCAGGGTCGGGCATGTCACATCACCCCTCATCCCCAACAACACACCCACTGACATTCTATCATGTACAATTGTAAAATCTAATTGCATTTCTGTCATATACAATTTCAATCAACGTATTATTTATTTAGATGAGACAATATTCAGAATATGAAGAGCAACAGCCCACATAGAATGGATAGGACAAAACCCAGAATATAGACAACGTATTCTTTGACTTGCCTTGTGTGTGTGTTGGTGTGTGTGTGTTGTATTAGATTTTAAAATTCAATTATGGTGCTTTCGGTTTATACAAAAGGTTTGAATGGCTTCAATTCCTTATTTTAATTTTGTGAGTTGAAATTATTATTTTCAAGTTTAATTTTATTATTGATTAGGTTTGAAGTGGCTAATTGTGGGTGGTTGTGAGTCATGATCTTTGTTTTGGTTAGTTTATTTTTTTAAAATTATATTTCAAATGAGAAAGGGAAAGACATATTTGATTGGTTTGTATTTCCAGATCAACATATGTATGTTTATGTTATGTTTAATTTTTTTTTGTCAAATTGTGCATTGATAAAGAAATTCATTTGATGTTGTAGAAATCAACTAAAAAATCCTAAGATATCCATGAAAGAAATCCATACAAATCCACGCAAATCTACAATGAAAATCCATCTAAATCTATCAAACTCCATATAGAATTGTAGAGTCAATTAAAATCCTTTGAAATTAGTCACTTAAAAATAATTTATTTTGAAATTCTCTAAAATCCAAATTGACTACACACCCTAAGTATAATATCATGAGTGAGTTCCAATAATTGATTAAGTAGAATAATAGCATTAGAGATTAATTGTGGGATAACGATCTCCTTTTATAGCTGAGGAGAGTCTCATGTTTTCGTCCGCAGTCGATGTGGACTCTAGGAGCTTTATTATGGTGTCGACACATGTCATGTTGTGATTATTGGTCTCTTGATTGAAGAGGAACTCATGTGTTTTAGCATATATAGGTACCTCACCTTGAACTCTTTAGTAAGTCTTCAAAAGTATAAAATTAATAAGAGCTTAGTAGTTTCGAGGTTAGTTAGTACAAACAATATTGTTTTCTTATTCAAGTGAATTTCTAATTCTATTACAAAGGAGAGAGATTTTTATAAGTGTCAGTTATTCAAGCAATACTTCAAGTGTTAATGCAAGGAAAAGGAAAAATAACGAAAACAAAAACTAGCAAACACAATATGCACAATTTTTTTTTTGGTCGAATCACAATGTGCACACTTGAGTTTAGTTAAGTTGGTTGAAAGAATGTGCATCGCTCTTTGCATCAAAGTTCAAATTCTCCCAGTAATTTTGATGAATATCGTTTAGTACACAATTGGATTGATTTATTTTTTTTCCTTTTTTATATACAAGTGATTAAACTAGTCTAAACTAGGGTAATAAACCATTCTACTTTGGTTGCACATGAAGAGTAAATCTGTTTTAGCCAATGGAACTATGCGGCATGTCTCTTCTGTGTTGAATTAATTAAGGAAAATTAATGAAAAGGGCTTGAAAACTTTGAGTTTTAACGATAAGGACAAAATAAAGGATAAAGTGAATAGTATCAGGATTGACTTTTTAGTGTAAAAATGTGGTTTTTCGTTAAAGTGAACAGTATAATGCAACTCTTCTCAAAATTCATATAACTATTCAGAACGATTGGCAACATTATCTTCAAATAATAATTAACAAAGATTTGAGCAATTTTAGGTGAATAATGTTGCTCTGATGATAGTGTTGCAGGCCATCAAAATAACATGACACTAATGCGGCAGATTTAACTTCAACTTCATTTGGATGATGCCCACTACGCAAGATACTTGGGCAAATCGTTGTTAATTCGCCCAAGAAATCACATGGCTATATAAAATGTGGACTACGTAAACATTTTAAACACGGTCAATGTCTAACCAATCACTCTCAAAATCACATTATCAACTTGACTTCTATCGTCATGGGCAATTAATTCCTCTCTCTTTCATTACGAATTTACAAGATGCTTGATGGATTCGTTGAATATTGTCAGAGGAGGCTAATGAGATGTCATCTGCCAATAAGGACTCGAAAATCCTTCTCGACCGAGACTTGGATAGATAATCAGTCGGCCTTGACGTAGTGCTGTTTATCCAAACTAAAGGTGCTCTGAGGTCGGCTGATTCTACGGCGTTGTTTATCCATACTGAAGATGTCACCGGTTGACTTCATAGTGCTATTTATCCAAATTGAAGATGTGTTGGCGAGAAATGGGAGAAGGAAAGATTTCCCAAGGTTGTTGAAAGGTTTTGCGCAGGGTAATTTGTATGTTGAATTAGAGGGGGCCGAAATGTTGCACGGTGTCTTGTATTTATAAAGATGAATACGCACTGGTTGATAAGCTAATAAAGACTACCATGCTATTAAAACTCTTCCACTAACTTAAGCCTCGAATAAGTCTTACTACTCCCAAGACTTTGAACTTAGTCAAAAATGCAACCAAATTCGATCCTTGTGTTTAGCCTTATCATATCGAATCTCAAGATAACTTGCATGCTTGGACTTTGAACAAATAATGTTTATGCCACCAATTATATATATATATATATATATATATATATATATATATATATATATAGGGTAAACTACCAATTTAGTCATTGAATTATCACCTCAGTGAAAATTAGGTCTCTAAACTACTTTTTCAAAAAACATTAGTCTCTAAATTATAAAAATTTGTCAATTACATCCCTAATACTATATTCGAAGCTACTATATTCAACTTTCCGTCACTTTAAGTCATGTTACTTACATTACATGTAATACATATTAGAAGGTAGATTGGTAGTTTTCCCATAAAGAAATAGTTTATAAAGTTAACTTTGGAAAAGAAATTGGTAGTTATTCATAAAGAAATAGTGTAAATTAACTTTTAAGGGTAAATTAGACATTAAATTCGCAACCTATACAAAATGTTAAGGGCTTATAGACAAGAAAATTATAGTATTATACTCTAAAGTATGTCCAGTAACTTAAGTTGATGAAAAATTGAATAAAATAACTTTGAATTTAATAGTAAAAATAAAATTGGCAATTTCTAATGAATCTAAGAATTTCTTTTACCCAAAAATTAATTCAATGACCTAATTTTCACTGAGATAATAGTTCATGGACTAAATCAGCACTTCACCCATATATATATATATATATATATATATATATATAATTAGTAGTCTTTCACACGACATGCCAAGTCTGTCATCAATTCATCTGACAATATCCATCACTACTCAAATAACCTTGCCTACTTAGGGCTAGTTTGGTATTGCTGTGCTTTGAAAAAAAACTGCTGTGAGAATAAGCGGCTGTGCTGTGAGAATAAGCGGCTGTGCTGTGAGAATAAGCGGCTGTGAAATAAATCAGCTGAGTGTTTGGTAAACATTTTTGTAAAAGTGCTTTTAGAAAGAAAAAAAACAGTCTGATAATGGGTCTTTTCATTAAAGGAGCACTGTAGCTTCGTGTGCTTTGAAAAAAGGCCAGTTTTCCAAAGCTACAAATAGGTGCTTCAGCTTTTTCCTTTGATTTCAGCTTATTCTCACAGCAGCTTCCAAAATAAGCCCTTTTTTTTAGTTTACCAAACATCTAAAACTCTTACAGTTTTTTTTCATAGGTACTTTTTTTTTTAAGTACCTCACTCCCGAACTAGGGCTTAGATTTCCTATCTCACTATTATCCAAGCCTTGGAAATCCCATCCAAAGCCGTCACTTGTCAAAGCCCAAAAGAGATCATGTCCATTTCAAACTATACTTTCCTTCAGACGGCATCATGATTATCACTTTTTGATGATAATCATCACCGACTCTTTGCTTGGTAAAGTTTCAACTTCAACCATTCTCATCCATGCAGAACATGATAATTTAATATATTATTAAGAGATATTATCAAGACTAAAAAATCACAATATTATTCCTTAAAAATTATCTAGATAAAACTTTACTCACCCAACAACTTCGATCGCTCGAGCAGATTGTTTAATTTTGAGTCCAAACAACATGATACAGAGGACAAAGCCAATTTATGTAACCAAACAACATACCCAAAATACGGCACAAAAAAGTAAAGTACGTATCATTACAAAGGAGTCCGGTCCCCGCTACGCACGCTGGACGCGATCACATTTTGCCATGGCGCTCCACGCGCACTTTGCCCTTGTCGTCGATGCGGACTTCCACTCGCGCTTTCCCCTCCTCGTCCAAACGACTCACGTCACCAGTCCTCGTCTCCGCAACGTCAACCTCCACCCTCTCCACAACGGGAATTGTCCTCCTCCCCGTAGTCCCTTGCTCACGTGCCTCACGTGCCCTGTTAGCATCTTCATCCTTGTTCAACTCCTCCATCTTTCTCCTCGCTTTCTCCTCAGTCTCACTCAATTTCTCCTAGAAAACACAAATTAGATCATTACTAAAACGATAAATCCAATGTCGTTTCTTTATATAAGCGTACCTGTGTTAATCAAGATTACTATTTCTTAATTAGTAATTTTGAGTAGTAATTATACCTTGGTTTTCTCTGCAGTCTCATAAGTCATGTCTTTTGTTTTGCCGGCAGTCTCGACAGCCTTCTGCTTGGTCTCCTCTTTCTTGCCGGACAAGTACTCCACGGCCTTCTGAGCGGCGCCAGCAGCGGTGTCCTTTAGCTGACACAACTTACTCACAGTAGTATCCTTCCCTTCTTTCGCCTTCTCAGCCGTATAGTCCTTGGTTTCCTTAGCCGTCTCGATCGTCGCATCCTTAGCCTCTTTGGCTTTCTCAGCCGCATAGATGGTATATTCACTAGCTTTGTTGATTGTAGTGTCCTTGGCCTCCTTGGCCTTCTCAGCAGCATAGTTGGTATATTCACCAGCTTTGTTCACCGTTGTATCCTTGGCCTTCTCGGTGGCATAGTTGGTATACGCGCCGGCTTTGTTCATCGTTATGTCTTTCACCTTGTTCAATGTTGTGTCCTTGGCCTCCCTTGCCTTCTCGGCGGCGTAGTTGGTGTACTTGCCAGCTTTGTTCACAGTTGTGTCCTTTGCCTCCTCTGCTTTCTCGGCTGCATAGTTAGTGTACTCGCTCGCTTTCCCTACTGTTGTGTCTTTAGCACCCTTTGCCTTCTGAGTGGCATAGTTTGTATACTCACAGGCTGTACCCATTGTTGTATCATTTGCCTCCTTCGCCTTCTGAGCCACGGTGTCCTTGGTCTCTCTTGCCTTCTTAGCAGCATAGTTTGTATACTCGCCTGCTTTCCCCATTGGTGTATCCTTCGCCTCCTTCGCCTTCTGAGCTGCGGTGTCCTTGGTTTCTCTTGCCTTCTCAGCAGCATAGTTTGTATACTCGCCCGCTTTCCCCATTGTTGTATCCTTCGCCTCCTTTGCCTTCTGAGCGGCCGTGTCTTTGGTCTCCTTTGCTTTTTGAGCCGCCTCGTTCGCCTTCTGAGCAACAGTGTCCTTAGTTTCCTCCACCTTTTGAGCTGTGTGATCCACATACTCACCCACCTTCCCCTTAGCCGCTTCCTTCTTCTCCTTTGCCTTATCCGCCGTTTGTTTTGCCATATCTGCCGCTGTTCCAGTATACTCGTTTATCTTCCCCCCGGCTACATCAGTGGTCCCTTTCCCCTTCTGGGTGGTATACTCCCTGCCCTTCTCTTGAACCTGACTTTCTTCGTGGGGTTTCCCCACCACAGCTTCCTTGGCATGCTCCAAAGTCCCTGTCACCGCCTTCATCATCGACCCGAGCACACCGGGCTTCTCCTCGCGCTGCGCAAACTCTATTGGCCTCCCCAGGTCATCAGTCACATAAGTAGTCTCCACCCTGACCGTCTCTTCCTTAACTCCACCTCTGTTCACGTCTGTCGGTTCATGGGCAGCGAGCCTCGCTGCTGCTTTGGCAGCTGTCTCCTCCTCCATTTGCTTCGACGACGCCATTGAAAACCCACAAAATGCACTTCGAAATTAGACACGACAATTTTTATTTTTTTTTCAAGCAAACACTTGGAATGGTTTTCGAGTTTTTTATTTCTCTCCTCTTTTCTGTATTTTATTTTGGTACTCCGGAAGGTAAGAGGTGGTCGTATGTATAATCGGTGAAGTTCTGGGAGTGTGACACGTGGAGGTCGGGTGCAGTGGTAGCTGCTACGTGCATGGCATTGTGGGACGAGAGTTTGACAGGTCGATTTGCATGCAGAGTGATGAATGGCATTGTCGATGGATTTAGATGGCCAATTCAGATTCATTCCATATTAAGTATAAACTATACAAGTTGACAAAGTATTTGCTCTAGTGGGAGAATGTAAGGTCTATATGAGAGCAAACACTTGGTGATTTGATTAAGGACATTTGGAATGATAAAGTAGATTAGGATTGACCCTTGTGGTAGACTTATCAGGAGTTATTACTTAAAGTTTCAAGTCAGATACATTCTCGATAAAACTAGAACTCTTCTAGCTGGTATAATGCATAAGTGTTTCACGGTGATAAGGCTACTATTTGATAAGGATCACTTAATGGGAGGGATCCTTATTGAATTCCATCGTATGAAGTATAAAAACTGAGGTCCCTGCTCTCTCACGGATTACGCACAAAAGATATCAAGCCCCATTAATTGTAGCAGTGTGTTACGATCCCACATTGACTACACTTATGGGGGTGTAGGGGTTCTTAAGTCCTTGGGGTCCTCCCACCTATTGGACTAGTCTTTTGGGTTGGGCTCTTCCCTTGGGCTTGAGTACCTAACATTGGTATCAGAGCCTAGGTTCCTGACACTGCGGGACTTGGCGAGTGGTGCCGCCTCATGGTGCCACCTTGGGAGTATGGGCTCCTAAGGGACTTGGCGACAGGGGACTTGGTGACTGGTGCCGCCGTGGACGTCGGCTTCCGAAGGGTGGTGTAATGTTACGATCCCACATTGACTACACTTATGAGGGTGTAGGGGTTCTTAAGTCCTTGGGGTCCTCCCACCTATTGGACTAGTCTTTTGGGTTGGGCTCTTCCCTTGGGCTTGAGTACCTAACACAGTGCATACGGTCTGTGCAGAGAGTAGAAGAACCCTTAGTTCATTGCAGCAACGGCGTCACAAGGTTAGTGGTTAATATGGTATTGTGATTACTTATTCCGCTATTATAATTAAACTTACATTAGGGGGTCCTTACTCGTTACTGTTTTGTTCTGGTTGCATTCCAAGTTTTCTAGCAGGTGGCAAATTGGGGTTGATTTTGGCTCTTGGTCGGTTGCTTCGAGTCGATAACATTTTGGCTAAGAAAAATGCAATTGGACTCCATTTTGGTTTTAAGAATCTGAAAAAATAATTGCACTAGTAGTCGGCTTTAATAAACGTTAATTAAAGCCTGCATGTTTGTGTCCTATATATGCAGGGAACTGTGATTCGGAGCTATTGTAATAAACGTTAATAGAACACGGTAAGCAGAGCTCAGATCCGTTGGTCAAAAGTGTGGCAGAGGTCACAAGGTTCTCAAATTGGAGAATGAGAAGGTATATTTATCCGTCGCCGCACTGATTTTAAACCTCGTTTGCTTTGTCTGTGATATGCTTGGATGACTTAAAAGAATCGAATGAAGTGTACCAAAATACCGAAACTTTTTTTGGAACACCTAAATTTTGGTTCGTTTTCGATTTTCAAAATAGAAAACTTCATTTTAATCCTTAAAAAAGATGAGTTTTAGACTATAACCTTATGTAAGATTAAAATTTAATTTTAGTCCCTAGTACATTTAATCATATCATTTATTAGTTATATTTTGATGTTTTATTTATATTTATATTTATATTTTAATGTATTAATTACATTTAAATTTAATTTTTATTTCATTCATCATAATATATTTTAGTGTCTACATTTAGGCAATTAATTTTTTATAATATATATTCCGATAATAATTTTGTATGTTCTTCATTTAGATACATTAATACATTTGAATATTTCGGTATATCCATCGGTACAAACATATAGATACATTGATTCAATATAATGCATTTTGTTAAGTACATTTTGGTACACATATTTGAGTATTGACTTTCAGGTACATTAATTCAATATATTATATTTCGGTACATACATTTAGGTACGTACATTTTGGTACATACATTTCGATATTGACGTTTAGGTACATATATTTTGGTATTGACATTTAGGTACGTACATTTCGGTATTGACATTTAGGTACATTAATTCAATATAATACATTTCGGTACATAAATTTAGGTTTATTATAATATATTTCAATATAATCATGTAAGTACAAATATTTCGGTACAAAAACGTCAATTTTGATATTTCGACACAGTCATTTATCTACACTTATGTATTTATATATTTTTGTATCATAAATTTCTTTTAATATTTTCTCATTTACGTTCATTTATAATTAAAAAAATAAATATGTGCATATTAATAAAATTAAAATTTAATGTGAAGAGATTAAATAAAAATACACATTAAATAACAAAAATTGAATGTAAATTTTAATAAAAGTATATTCAAGAGATTAAATTAAATATTTAATCTAGTACCAGATTTTTTTTAAAATTTTAATATTTTGCAAGAACTAATATTAAAAAATCCCTTTTCAAAATCTTGTCTTGAAACTCGGAAGTGATCTGTTCGTGATTCGTTTTATGCTTTTGGGTTCGAGATCCGATCCGAACAACCCCTACTAAAATTATATGCAGATATTACATTGGAGTGGGATGCGTAAACTGTGGGTGAGCAAATTCGGGCTCAAAATTGTGTTAAGCATCAGCCCAACTTGATAAATGATTGAGTTGACGTCTGGTTGAATTGGGGCATATATTTTACTTGATTTTAACCCACTCCGTCAGTTTTATAATCAAGTTAGGCACTGGCTGCTTTGAGTTTACCCAACCCAACTAAAACATGAATTAGTTTCATTACACGTCAAAGCATATAAATTGTGAGAGATTTTTTCTTCTTTGATGGATTCCATGTTATGTTCCAGAGTTTAAAATGCTGATTAGTTACCTTCTTACTTTTACTGTGGCACTCAAATATCTCCATAGACCGCAAGTCAGTTTCATTAATGCTTAGTTGAACGAATGCTATGAGTACGCAAGCACAAAACCAATATATGACGAGCATATTTGGCAAACATCACCCATTGACTAACTGTCTAGAACCCATACCTCCATACCGAAGGTGGAACTTCATTATGTCATCTCCAAATAGAAAAACTACCACTTGCCACCGTCACGTGTACGGATGGTAAAATATCCACGGGTATAGATAACTGTAGTTACCCCACTTATTTAAAATTTACGGTTACTGTTATGAATAACTGTAGAACCCATACCTCCTTGGATACTGCTAATTGTTTATAAACAGTTATGAGTATAGGTATACCCCGTTTATGCAATTAGCCAATGGATAAATGATTGGTTTAAATAGTTATGGAAAAATGACCGCAGTTGCCCATTCACTGTAACTGCTGCGCATACCTAGTCACGTGCACCTATATAATTAGAAAGAGTAGTTCTCATTTTAACCTTGTCACTTTTACTCATGTCACGTGTATTCTACTTGGTCGGCTTGCCGACCATTGTTGCCTTCTTAACCATCACAACATTTGCTAGGGTAATTCACATTTCTGATAAATTTGATGATGAGTAGTTTATCCAATTCCACTTTCATGGCTTCATAACACTTAGCATCATAGGACAGCGCGACTTCGGCCTAAGGGGCCTGCAGTGGGGTCAAGGCTGAATTTATGCTAGATGACGTTCAGATCTATTCTCGGCAGGTCTGCGTAAGACTAATCAAATACACTAGGGTGGGTGTTAAAAAATTCTATCAATCCGCTCGGAACTCTGCTATCAGTTTAGTACCAATTTGAACGGTTCTGGTCGGGCATTCTTCCGGCTGTATAATAGTCTCTAATCCTTCCATTTGCTCATGTTGTTCTCGACCTTCATCATCATTCGGATCTGGTGCAGTAGACTCCCTACATGAGGTGGGTAGTATCGTCACGTGCTCAGGTGAATCAGTGGTCTTCTTTTCTTCCTTATTGTCCATCATGGTACTCGGAGGAGTATTATTTCTTCACCGCAGAATGTCTAACTCAGATCGGTAGAAAGCACAACCAAATTGTATGCAATTCCCATATACGGCGTTAAATTGTTAATGCTCAAAACTTACAGGTTAGAAAGGAAATTATAATCCATTCCCTCATTAGGGGTTTCAAGAGAGGAAAGAGAAACACAATAAACTCTCTCTTTTCTCTAGAAGGCTGAGGATTTAACTAGCATCAAATTTTCCCCAAGTCACTCATATTTTTTTCAAGTCTCTCCTTGGTGTAGAAACTTAGAGGTTCCCTTTCTCGGAAACTTGGAGAATCCATTCTTCCACCCTCCTCCAAGATATCTATGTAGCCAAAAAGCAAGGAATGAAGGCTCTCTCTTTTGGGTGATTAACCTTTGCTTATGCAAAGAGGATTTAACAAAGGTATAATAAATCTCAAATGCTTTCTCTTTGATTTGAGTTGAGTCTTGGTTCACAACTACTAGGCTTTGAATTTTAATGGTAAATTTTTTTTTAGTACATACAAGCATGATTTTGCCTTCAATTGTTAGTTGCATATGTAGATGTTGCTCAAATGAACTTAGTAAAATCAAAATTTTCCTTCAGGCGCTAGCTTGCCGGTCTTAGGCTGCTTGAGATGGGCCACTAGGTGTGGGCCATATGGCTGTACAAGCTGCTGGGTTTGGGCTCGTGCAGTAAGGGAGAGATGCGAGAGAGAGAAAGAGAGATAGAGGCGGGGGGAGGGAGTGTTAACCCCTGTTTTGTTGGTTTGGGCCACAAAGCCTTTGGGCTGCGAAAAGGGACCAGGCTGCAGGGCCTAACGTGGCTGCTGGGCTTTTGCGGTCCTGGGTATGTGAGTTGGCGAGGTTAGGGTCACAAGGCCTAATGGTGAGCGCTGGGCTCTGCGCCTTCTTAAAAAAAAAAAAATTCTTCTTCAAGCAGCCTTCTGATAATTTTTTATTGTGTCGTTGTAGGAATTTTTTGAACATGTCTTCCTTGAGCCATAAGAATGATAATTTATTTTGTCGTTGTCTTAACAAGGCGGATCTGCAGGTAAGCTAGGTTACTTCAAGGCTGCTCACATAAAAGCAGGTTCCGATAAGCAGTTCAAAGACTTCCTTGAGATGTTTAAGCAAGCAATTTCGTCTGGGATTCACATGAAGCGGGTCAAGAAAGGTAGTAGCCGTGAACCGTGTGAATCTAGGAAAGCTATCAAGTTTCACCCCTACTACTTTGTGTTGCGGTTCACCTTTCCTATGCCTTGATTCTTCCAAGAGCTGATTTGCTCTATGAAGTGTGCTCCTACTCAGTGCTCTCCGAACGCAGTCCGCGTGATGGTGGGGTTCTGTCACGCCCCGAACCCAGGTCGGTAATAAAAACTCAAACCCGAATCCGAAACGTGAGTTAAAAGCTTAATAATTAAAAGGAAATTGACACGGGTTGAAAAATGAACTTCTCACGTTAAAATAATTCATGATTCATACAAAAAATCAAGAATTCTTTACAACCTACAGTAAATAGATGAATAAACTTTCTATTCTTCAAACCAATCCGATCTCATCTTGCCTACTCTTTTGAATGTCTAGTTCGTAGATCTGCATAATAATAAAGGGATGAGCTTCACATCTCAGTAGGGACATAACCTTACCACAATAAATTGACAATATTAAATTAAGTGTCAAGAAATTATATAGCCAAATATCAAATCATTATTGATAATATTGCATGAATGCAATGTAACCTCTTCGGCTACCCCCGTTAATTTATATAATAAAACACGCGGACCTGCACGTCCCATACCATGCATTTTACCCCTGCAGAGGTGGTTCGAATATTCTATTATAGAAACTAACCCCTATATGATATCCCAAGTTCATAAACCCCTTTTGCTAGTCATCTTATCTAATTCATTGATCTCCAGCCCAAATCACCCACATCGACAATTCCCGTCGATATCCTATTCTACTGTGCACATCGGGCTCGCCTAGAACTGGTTTCACAATGAACAAATTCAACTACACAAAAGATCCTTTCCAACTACCCTCATTTCCATACTTCCAATCTCCACACTGAAATTCCAACCACATCGATTTGAATGATGCACAAATGATGTCATTTTATCTTTCACATGAATCACAGCATATTCTCAACATATTTCGTTTCAGCCATAACTTTATAACCAATAACAAGTAAACACTTAACTGAAGCAATTAGCCAAGTAAAATCCAACCATATAAATCAACCAAAAAGATCAAGAATATTATAGCACTTCACGAAATTTAATAAAATCAATTTCTGTAAAGGTCTCCCTTATTTCCCCTACCTGGATTCCAAAGCTAAAATGAAGAGTTACGTCACTACCGGAATAGCTAAGCTCCTCGTACTTATTCACGACAATACTGAAATAGTTAATTTCCATGTACTTAAGGATGCTCCCTTATCGCTCCTAACACCATATATTTCTTCTATTTTCTTTTATTTTCTATAATATATATATATATATATATATATATATATATATATATATATATAAAACATGTAAACACTACGTGAGCTCCAGAGCATGCGCTGCATGCGAGCTAGGGCAGGAAAACAAATGGAGCTTAGCTCCTATTTATAGGGACATAAAGGCGGCATAATTTGCCACCAGCTTAACCTTAGTCACCGTGTAAAGTGACACCTATCAACTACGTGGCCAACTCAAGTGACTCGCATGAGGGCTAATTGGTTTGCATAAATATAAATTGGACACCTAGTCGAATACGTGGCTATGTAGCTTAGTTTCAAATCCAGCCATACAGAAGGTGGAAATGTGAACATATTGTCCTCATCCTAAGGTAGAAAACATATGATCAATGGTGACCAAATAAAACAATTTTATATATATATATATATACTTAATAAGTTTAAAGTGACAATCTAAATTTATAGTAAAATTCCCACGAGCTAAATAAATAACTTAAGACTTATTTTAAAAAAATTACGGGTTCTTACAGGTTCCATAACTTGAGCAGGTTCTTTGACTTAGACCTGACTGTCGATGAGTTTTCACTACTACAAAATTATCTATAACTGGCAGTTCAAAAATCAACAAAAAACGTATATTACTGTCGGATTTTAAGCAAAATCCGATAGAAAATGGATGCAGTGACGGATATAATAAGCGACGGCATTGCCTGCGTCACGAAATGAATTTTCCGACAGAAAATACTCTAAAACCGACAGAAATTCTGTCGGATAAAACCGACAGAAATTACAAAAACCGCTAGAAATTATGTCGGATAAAACCGACAGAGGGTTATTAATAAGAATAAATAAAAGAAATCTTGTCGGATAAAACCGACAGAACATATATTAATAAAAAAAAATATATATATATATGCATAAACTCCATCGTCACCATCCTCACACTCAGAGCTCTAATTTCAGCAACCCAACAACAACAATAGCACAGACATGCAAGCTTACCATCAAACCACTCCATGCTTGCATCACTGATCTAACTCTAAACCCAGCAAAACCATGCAAACCCTTTCTGGGTTATGTCGGTCCGTACCTCCTCTGCTTCTCCTTCTGCTCTTATGCTCCACCTCCACATCTGGGTTGCAACATCAACACCATAATGTTGTGCTAACGGTTCTGAGCGATGACATCCGCTCGTAGCACCACCACCAACAACATCCAACCCACTGAAATAAACAACACAAAATTCTTCAAGTCAGAGAGAGCCATAGGGGGGAAAGAGAGATACAGACAGAGAGAGAGACACAGAGAGAGAGAGAGAGAGAGTTACCTTCTTATTCAACATATTTGAACTGGAAGTAAATGAGGAGAGAATAGAAGGAGAAGGAAATGAGGAAAGGAGAAAATGAGGAAGGGAGAAGCACCAGCGCAAGGAAGAGACGGAGTGGTTTTATTTTGAAAAATTTCATTACTGTCGGTTAAAACCGACATAAACATTTTTTTAAAATAAAAACCGACAGAAACTTTTCATTAATGTCGGTTATAACCGACAGAAACAAAATGGCGGTAAATATCCCGCC
This sequence comes from Crataegus laevigata, assembly GCA_963580275.1. Classification (NCBI taxonomy): domain Eukaryota; kingdom Viridiplantae; phylum Streptophyta; class Magnoliopsida; order Rosales; family Rosaceae; genus Crataegus; species Crataegus laevigata. The sequence goes on along the minus strand of OY756953.1, from coordinate 16,473,276 downwards.
AAAATTCTCTCTGAAAATTTTAAATTTTCCTCCAAAATTTTAAATTCCCCCCAAAAAATTTGTTACAATTTAAAAAAATAAAATAATAATTGCTTGGTTTAATAAATAAATAAGTAATATTTATTTAAATAGAATATGTTTTAAAAATTAAATAAAAAATTTGTTTGGTTTAATTGATAATTTTTACATTTTTGGTTTAATAGATACTAATCCATGTAAAATATGCGATAAAGAAATAAAAAGAGAATTGTACAATGAAAATGTCATCACACAAACTAAATATTGTCTAATCAATAATTGAAAAACATAAATAAAAATTTAGCACAAATTACTTTTTCCACTTCAAAATTTAAGCAAATTTAACAGAGATATGCATTCTACTAAAGTAGTTTCAATGATCTAACCATCAACAAGATCGCATATGTAAAAAATCGTAAAAAACAAACATTTAGAGATTACGTAACGGAACAAAAGTTTTCGATGATTATAAACAAAAATTCACAATTTAACGGTTACTTTAGCTCCGATTTTGATGATTTTTTTACAGCTACACTCCTCGACCCTAGAAGAATGCATTGAATGAATTTGATCTTCAATTTAAAATATTTACACTAATGAATACCACAAAATCTTATTTTATACTTGATAGAAGTATAATATTAAGTGTTGGTTTAATCTACCGTTTTGATGTGATACGCATTCTATGAAACGTTTTTCAACGATCAACCGTCAAACTTGTTTGTACACACTCCAAGATCACATATGTAAAAAATCGTAAAAAACAAACATTCAGAGATTGGGTAACGGAACAAAAGTTTTCGATGGTTATAAACGAAAAATCACAATTGAAGGGTTATTTTAGCTTCGATTTTGATGATTTTTTGCAGCTACACTCCTCGATCCTATAAGAATGCAATGAATGAATTCGATCTTCAATTTAAAATATTTACACTAGTGGATAAATCTTATTTTATACTTAATGGAAGTATAACATTAACTCTTAAGTGTTTGTTAAATCTATCAATTTGATAGGATATGCATTCTATGAAACTAGTTTCAACAATCCAACCGTCAAATATGTTTGTATATACTTCGAGATTGCATACCTAAAAGATCACAAAAAACAAATATTCAGAGATTAGGTAACAAAACAAAAGTTTTCGACGGTTATAAATGAAAAATCACAATTTAATGATTATTTTAGCTCCGATTTTGATGATTTTTTACAGCTACACTCCTCGACCCTATAAGAATGCATTGAACAAATTTGATCTTCAATTTAAAATATTTACACTAGTGGATAATTTTTTATACTTAATGGAAGTATAACATTAACTCTAAGTGTTTGTTAAATCTATCAATTTGATAGGATATGCATTCTACGAAACTAGTTTCAACGATCTAACCGTCAAATATGTTTGTATATACTCCAAGATCGCATACCTAAAAATCACAAAAAACAAACATTGAGAGATTAGGTAACAAAACAAAAGTTTTCGACGGTTATAAACGAAAAATCACAATTTAATGATTATTTTAGCTTCGATTTTGATGATTTTTTTTTACAGCTACACTCCTCGACCCTATAAGAATGCATTGAACAAAGTCGATCTTCAATTTACAATATTTACACTAGTGGATAATTTTTTATACTTAATGGAAGTATAACATTAACTCTTAAGTGTTTGTTAAATCTATCAATTTGATAGGATATGCATTCTACGAAACTAGTTTCAACGATCCAACCGTCAAATATGTTTGTATATACTCCGAGATAGCATGTGTAAAAAGTCACAAAAAAAAAACATTCAGAGATTAGGTAATGGGACCGTGAGTGAAAAAAAATATATTTAAACCATTTGTTAATTTATTCATTTATTTTTAATCAATATAACATTTTAAAATAATATAATAGTCAATTTCTGTCGATTATAACCGTCAGAATAATAAAATAATAACCGCCAGAAACTAAAATAATAAAATAGTCAATTTCTGTTGGTTATAACCGCCACCATTAACTTAAAAATCGCCAGAATATGTTAAAAATATTTTTAAAAAAAAAGAATTCAAAAATACTGAGGGTTAAATCCGCCAGGAAAAATCCACCAGGAATTTCTGTCGGATATATCCGACAGAAAGTAACTTTAATCCGACAGTAAATAAATTTTGTGTCGGATATCTTTTATCCGTCAAAATGGATTATTAACCGCCAGGATCGTCCGACACCTAAAACTAATATTGTAGTAGTGTTTGGTACTTCTTTGACATAAACCACATCCATGGTGTTTAGCAGCTGAGAACCCGCCATAGGCTCTTCAATCACACAAGCAAAGAGCATCATGATTAGGCAGGAAGACTCCAGAAATCAACAATGAGTAGGGATCCGACTTTTCGCCTGGGCTGCACGTTCCGACTACTTTCATAGATGGTAAATGGGTTGCTTAGTGTCTAAGTTGCTTAATACTTTTGTTGAGTTGCCTTCTAGTTTGTTCTTCTCTGTTTATGTAGATTTGGAATTTGGTTTAACTCCCAACACTTCTCTAGACATGAAGAAGGTGCATATCACTTTGGGGATCTCTTCTGAATATCATGAGTGGCGTTGGTTGCTCAATCCTCTTGGTAAGAAGAAAGGTAGGCTGCCCCAGAATGAGGAGATTAAAAGGATCAAGGGTGAGGCGTTTGCTCGTTCAATGGTTACCGCGAAGCCTATTGCTAGTAAAGGTGGGAAAAAGAGATCTTCGTTGCCTACTCGAAAGCCGTCGATAGAGAAAAAGCCGAAGGCTTCCTCTAATGCTCATGAAAGTTTGTCTACTACTGAGAGGCTCGTGATTGACTGAACTTTTTCCAAGGGGAAGAAAAATGATGCTGAATCTGAGCCTGTGAAGCCTACCGCTCCTAGGATTGCAAGAACCGTTGCTGACAAGATTGCGTAGCAGATGAGTTCTGTCGTGCCCTTTTTGCCTGATTTTATTATGAGATAGCATTCTGTGTCTAAGTTTGATCTGATCCTAGAGGAGCGTGCAGCGACAAAAAGCGAAAATGGTGATTTCACTGTTAAGGCAGTGTCAAGGCTGGCCCATCCTGTTGAGAAGAAAACACTTGCCCTCATGAGCAACTGTGAATAACTTGCCGAACTAGCCTTTGGGGAGTTTTTCGAGATCCATGCACTGTTGAAACCCTATTTGCTTGAGGACACGGAAGCATGTGCCAAGTTTTTTCATAAAGTTAGCAAAGTTGTTGACTCTAGTTTCTTTATAAGGCGTATGGGTCAATCACAGAAGGGTTCCCTGTTCGCTATGATGCAAAATATGTGATCTTGGCAACCGAGTATACTCGTATGGAGTAGGATGACATCAAGGTTACTAGGGAAATAGCAGCAGCTATGGTAGTAGAAGCTTGCTTGGCTATTGAGAAAATTAAAGTGTTCGAGTCTGAACGTGCCTTTTTGAATGGATCTGATGTCTCTACTCCTACTGCTCTGCAGCTTAGGACTGTTTTCCAAGAGATTAGTGACTTGAAGACTCCGATTAACGTGATCCAGGGGAAGTATGGTGTTGTAAAGAAAAAGATTGATGTCCAAGCGTTGCTAGTGCAAGACCTTGAGCATACCATTTCAAAACTTCTGTCTGCTCGTGATGCCAAGGATGTAGAGCTGCTCACCATGCATAATGACATGGTTCAACTTAAGAAGGTCGTCAATAGACTTAAGTCTAAGGAAGTAGAGTTGCAAAGAGCGTTGTCTGCCAGCGAGAACCTGAAGAATGAACTAGATGAGTTACAGAGTGCTCGTACTAACCTAATCAAGGAGAATAAGCAGTTGAAGAATGAAAAGTCCAGTCTTGAGGTTGTTTTTGCCCATGGTTAAGCTGACTTCTACAAGTTTGGCTACATAGATCATTTCCTTGGCATACCGTCTGACTATGCCTTTTCTAATAAAGACCTCGAGCTTTTCGCTATTTTTCCGAAGATCTTCTTAAGTTTTCCTTCAAGAGTTTCGTTGGTGAAGCTATTGAAGATCAAGCTACCCAGATAGGTGCGACCGAATGTGGTGCCGCCCAAGCAGGGGTGGCTTGTAACAATGCTGCTCAGAATAGGGCAACTGTAGATGAAGCACTGAAAGTTGATGTTGTTGGGAGTGATGCGACTGTTGAAGATGTCTAAGCTACTGAGGAGTGTTCTTTTTAGATAGACTCTAGGATTTACTTTCTTTTCCTTTCTTACTTTGCTTTTTCCTTTGCTTAAACTTCGTTCACCTTCGTGCCAGTTTACCAATTTGTTAGAAATTAATAAACTATTTTTCTTCACATTACTTCATCCTTGTCTCTTTGCCTTGCTTCAAGCTTTTGTCATAGAATGAACAATTAAGCATGCTACTTTAAACAAAGCAGTCAAGCCCATGTTCATGGCTTTAGGTGCCAACTTCGGGTTGTCGAGTACGAATCTTTGCTTGCTTGAGGCATCTTTTGAAACTTCTAACTTGCAAGGTCGAATGACCTCCATATTTGCATGTTTCGTGTCAGTGGCCTACTAGATCTTCAATCACAAGGTCGTTAGCAAAGCATGTTATTTTTTAATAAGCACATGGGCTTGCATGACCTATGTGACTGCCGATCTAGGCTTAAGACCTTTGAAAAGCTATTAACCAGAGAGTCAGCAGCCAAACTTCTTACTTACGGAAACAGGTAAGTCTGCATGACTACTCGATTGTTAACTTTGATCTTTTAAGGTGCTGAACTACTTAGTTTTATCTCGCATTGTTGCCCCTTGACCATAGGCGGTTTAGCTGGTCGTCATTTCTCCAATCATTTGAGTTGCATGGCCTACATCACAACATACTAAAGATTATTGGGACATAAAATTCACTACCCTTTCGCATCAAAAGTGCGTGGTTCTATGAAATTTTATAGGCAGTGGTTTGAAAGAACGCTTTGCACTTTATGGGCAGTGGTTTGAAAGAACTCTTTGCACTTTATGTAACCAATTATGTAAGCTACGTAGAAAGTAACACATCACTTTAGGAATCAGTGTGAACACAAAGGGTTATACTGCGCAAGGTAATGCATATATGCGCTAGCCTATTAACGTTTCACAAGATTGTGCGGTTGTATATGTTTATGCGGCTAACTGCTCAAAAAATGTACCGTAGGTAGTTTTCTAGAAACCGTAAATTGCTCGTTAAATTGGCTGCTGCTTTAGGTTCCTAGGGATCTTCCAAAAATTATAGGCTGCTCATTAAATTGGCAGTAGCTTTAGGTTTCCTAAGATCTTCCATAAACCACAAGCTACTCATTTAATTGGCAAAGGTTTTAGGTTTCCAGGGATACGCAGAGATTGCTAGTTGGTCACATACAAGATACTCAGCTACTTACGCTAGCTGGTCACATCAAAGATGCTCAACCGCGTGAACCTTATGCGTACAGCAAAAGCTAGAATTCCATATCCCTGTAGAGATCACCTATGTACTGCATCAGGGATGCTCAGCTATGAATGGTAAATGGTCACATAATGGATGCTCAAAAGGGATGTCCCTCTAACAGGTTGAGGGAATACTATTCCGTAACACGAAGATCTCTAGATGGTCACATACAGGATGCTCAGCTAGGGGTTGCCAACAACTGGTCATATCAATGATGCTCAATTGTTGTCCATCTTCGTGGGCAGCCGTCTAAATGGTGAGTTAGGAAATGTGCCTCCTCCGGTCAAGCCTTGAAAAAGACCATTATAGCTACTTTTAGGGATGTCGGCGTAGGCCATCATGCTCTAGTTGCACTAGGACATGGGTCTAGATATTTAAAGTGTGTAGTTTACCCTCTCCTAGAGGTAGAGCATGGTTGGTCCTCGGAGGGGCGCAAATCCTACAATAAGTCCTTAATTATGAGCGATCTTCATTGAGAGTAGGAGTAGACAATTGTTGCAAATACGTAATCGAGCCAAATGATGAATAACTTCGAAAATCTTCATTGAAAAATGAGACGAAGGATATCAAACTTAGTTGAAAGGTTGAAACTGCACAACAGCTGGATAGTCATCGGCTTTGCGAGGTAGTGCTCGTCAAGCTGCTTGAGCCTTAAAGCTTTATTCCGTTCGAGTTGGGCTCAGGGTGAAGTGGAAGGTCTTGTGTAGTAATTATGCAGGTTATATGCATTCCATTATTTGTTGATCTCTTTGTCGTTCATGATGGTAAGGGTGTAGCTACCCTTGCAGCATACTCTGCTGACTTGTACGGACCTTCCTTTTGTTATAGCTGGAGATGAGCTATTGCTGGTAGGCTACAATATGGCTAATAATCTTCTCGCGTTCATCCTCTATTAGATCTAGATTTGTGGCCATCTGTTTTCTGTTCTACTCTAAAGTCGGCAGTATGGTGTTGATGCTCGACACGATAACATTGGGAGAGATGATTACTTTTAAACTAAATGCCAAGGAGAAAGAAGTTTCACTAGTTGCTCGTCGTTTGGTTGTGCGATACGTCTATATAATACCAAGAAGTTCGTTTGGCCACTTTCCATGCTTGTTTGTGAGGAATTTCTTGAGGCAGTTTAGGATTGTCTTATTGGATGCCTCCACTTGCCCGTTGCCTTGAGGATATTTAGGTGTAGACATATGTTGCTTAATGCCATATTTTTGGAAGAACTTCGCCAAGTCTTTGCCCACGAGTTGCGGACCGTTATCAATAATGATATATTGTGAGATGTTGAACCGACAGATGATGTTCCTTTATACAAAGTGCTCTATATCTGTTTGAGTAGTGGTGATTATAGGCTCAACTTCTACCCACTTGGTGAAGTAGTCGATAACCATGATCATCATGCATCTACCCCTAAAAGCGAGCGGCATGGGCCTTACCAGGTTGATTGCCCACTGCGTGAATAACTATGGGCTTGTTTGCGAGTAAAGCTCATTGGTAGACAGTGCAGGTATAGGCTTGAAGTATTGGCAGATGTCGCACTTTTAAACAAATTTCTTATCATCTTGATGCTTGGTAGGCTAGTAGTAATCGGCATTGAAGACCTTCTGTGCTAAGGATCGGCCTCCTAAGTGGTTTCCAAAAACTCATTCATGTATCGAGCTCAAAACGTTTAATCGTCGAGAGACGCTAGGCAGCAGAGATGTGGGCCTGAAAAAGATCTTCAAACGAGAAAGTTATTCCACATGTAGTAACATGCCACCTTTATTTAAAGCTTCATAGCTTCCAATCTTTTTGCATAGAGTGTCTTATTGACTAAGTAGTCGATGATGGGATCTTGCCAGCTTGGTATTATATTGACTTGTAACACCTTGGATGTTGGTTCTTCTTATATGCTCGATTTTCCTAAATACTCGATCGGGATGAAGAGTCTGAACTGGTAGTCCAAAGCAAAGCCTATGGTTGCCACAATGTCTGCGTGGGCATTTTTCGCTTGTGGCACCTGTGTGAAAGTGTAAGTCTGAAACGCCTCAAGCTGCTTTCATACCTTCTTAAGGTATAGTGTCATCCTTAGATGTGTTGTTGCATACTCTCTAATAGTCTAGCTAGTGATGATTTGAGAATCGGAATGGATTGCAAGCTTCTTAACTACTAATTCTTGTGCCATTCGGAAGCCTGCCAATAAGGCTTTATACTCTGCTTCGTTGTTTGATGCCTTAAAGCCTAGAGTGATTGCTTGCTTAAGCCTAGGGCTGGGTTCGGTTTGAAACGGTTCGGTTTTTTGCCAAAACCGAAACCGAACCGAAATTTCGGTTCGGTTCGGTTCAAATTTTTTTCGGTTTTTTTCGGTTCTGTTTTTTTTTTGTTCGGTTTCGGCCCAGTTCGGTTTTTTTGGTAAAAGATATATAAGAAGCCCAAATACAATATACATAAAACCAAAATAAGGGCTTCCACAAAACATTAGAACAAGGCCCAAAAAACAGAATTCGGAGCCCCAAACAGAAAACATGCCGAAGAAGAAACCCTAGCAGCATCCAACCACCGCCACTGCCTGAACGTCGCATGCATCCCAACCGTCAGAAGCCAACATCTCCAGCGTACCTCTGAAATCACACCAAACAGAGCCCCAAAACTGAGAAAGAGATGGCTCCACACTGCACGAAGCACGACAATAACCCAAAATCTGAAATGAAATCTAAATATTGAATCTCATACACTAACAGCAGCAAATCAATAACCCAAAATCTAAATACCAAGCACGACAATAACCCAAAATCTGAAATGAAATCTAAATATTAAATCTCATAAACTAACAGCAAATCAATAACCCAAAATCTAAATATTGAATCTCATACACTAACAGCAAATCAATAACCCAAAATCTAAATATTGAATCTCATACACTAATAGCAAATCAATAACCCAAAATCCCTAAATCTAGAAAACCCTAAGTTACTCTTCCTAAATCCCTAAAATTGAATACCTTTTGATTGAGAGAGAAGATGGGATGCCGCAGGGTCAGCATGCTCACAGCCATGGGGATGGGTGCTGCCGTGCTGGAGCCAGAAGGAGGACTGAGAGAGAAACGGGGCTGCGCTCGAGAGAGAGAAGAGAGAAGAGGGGACGAGAGAGAGAAGAGAGGCTGCGCTCGAGAGAAAGAAGAGAGGAAGTCTGAAGGCTGCGCTAGGGAAAGGAGAATAGAAAAAGTGAGGCGTGCTGCTAGGGTTTTGATGATTTGGTTATAAAAATTTAAAAAAACTCCAAAATCCGGGAAGCATCAGGAAGCTTCGAACCCATGCACTCCACCAGCTTGCAAAGTTTCACTAAAACCAACTTCACAACAGGTTCTGTTTTGTTATAATTGTATGAATAAACTATTTATAAACATTGAAAAAAAATTAAATATATATATCGGTTCGGTTCGGTCCGGTTCGGTTTTCGAACCTCAAAAACCGAAACCGAACCAACCAGATTCGGTTCGGTTCGGTTTAGGCAGTTTCGGTTCGGTTTTTTTTCGGTTCGGTTTTTTTCGGCTTCGGTTCGATTTGGTTTTCCGTTTTTTTCGGTTTTCGGTTTTTTGAACCCACCCCTACTTAAGCCTCAAGCCGTTTGGGGTGATAAGAACCAAGCCTACTCCAGAACCCTTGTAGTTAGATGAATCGTCGACATGCAGGCACCAAAAGTCTTTGCCAGGAAGGGTTGGCGCAGCTAAAGCGTGCTAAAATGCTTTGGGGGCGCCTTTTGCCTGTGCCGCTACATCTTCTAGGCTGGGAATGAACTCTACTATGAAGTCTGCCAAAGTCCCATTGGCCGAGTTCCAATGCCTACTTCATCACTCTTTGAGAAGCGTCTGGACCATGTAGGATAGATTGTATGGGATATTGAGTCATGACAACGACCGTATATGCCTAAAAGTATGGTCTAAGCTTCTGAGCTGCAACAATTGGTACCAAAATTAACTTTTCAATCATCGAGCTTTAGAAGTATAGAATACTGTCAGTTATGCCCCCAGCTCTACTCATATGAGGGCAAAGCTTATTGCTACATCTGAGACTGCCAAGTAGATGTATAATTCATCAGCTGCTTCCGGCTTGGATAGTAGCATAAGGAATGTCAAATATCTCTTCAAGTCTTGAAATGATTTCTCACACTCTTCATCCCACTTGTCTCCTTGAGCCTTCTTGATGACCTTGAAAAAAGGCTTGCATTGATCAGTTGAGCGCGAGAAAAAACAGTTGAGTGCAGTTGGGCTCAGTTGTGAGCCGATTCTAGCCGTCTTCTATGGCTACTCGGGATCAAGGATGATTTATTCGATGCCCTCTTCTGGCTTCCATCCTTTTTCCTTTTGTCGGTGTGTCCTCCTGAACGCTATCATCTTGATCCACTTGCAGTAGTTGTTATTTGGTAGCAAGCTTGTCGCAAAGTGTGCACTGTGTAGTGGCTATAACATAAGGTATTAAACATACATGTAAAACGTTTAGAAACTGAACTGTTTAAATATAAAAAATATAAAAAAAAAGTTTTTAAAAAAAGGAAGTATTTAGTGCAGATAGTTTGGTCGCAGCCTCCACTTTGTAAACAGTTTGATCTTCATCTCGTTATAAAGCATTAAATATTTTTAGCGCAGTTAGAAAATATTTAGCGACCATTTTAATGTCTAATTCATTTTTCAAATATTTTCTTTTTCTATGTAATTATAAAAAAAAAATTATTGTTTAAATAATTAGTTATAATGGCAAAATAGTCAATTTATTAGCAAAGTTTTGAGTCAAGAGGTTATGTCAAAGTAAACTAAAACATGAAGAAGTGTTATTATAATTTATTAAACGTGAGAGAGTTTTGTGAAAATTTGATAAATTTCAGTTTATTAGTGTAATTAGCCCAATTTAGATTAAAGAAACAATTCAAATTCAGGGCGGTTCAGGATGGAAAATCAGAAATCCACATTAAATATGGCGTTGCATGCAAGCACATCTTGGGAACTTTCGGGTTTGGATTCCTTGAGCAAGTTTCTTGCGAGGATTGACTTTTGACTTTAACATTATTATTCTTTTGTTTGATGTCACATTATTATTTTTTTTAGAACTATAATACTGATAGTTATTCGATAAGTTAAAAAAAATATATAATTAGACCGCAATAATAGCGACGAACATTTATTATTAAAACATTTATAAAATACATTCGAAGTCTGAACACATTGTCAAAGCCTCCTTAATGAAAGTCCATCAAGGTGTGCATCACAAATGCAAAGACAAATCAAAGCAATGAAGGGTGGATTCAAACCAACTGTTCCACTGTCGTGGTACAATGGTACTCGTAGGCGTCAAGCTGCCATCAAGAATTATCTACAAGAACGGTACCTGTTCAAAACAATGGTTTCCTTGATTCTTTCTACTTGCATTATTGTAACTACAATTCCTTTAGCGACAAAAGCATTGATACCCTAATTCAAAAAAACAAAAACAAGAAGCCTAGAGAGTGTAATTTATTTTCTCACTTGTTACACAATTGGACACCCCCCACAAAAAGAAAAGAATTCCATCACCCTATGAACAAGAGAATCACAACTTATTGATCATCATGTACTCTTACGTTCAATCTTCTTAACCATATAGAATGGAGGATCATGTGAAAAACGTCAAATCGTTTTGGGGGAGAATTGACCTCAAAATGTCTCCTTACTTGTAACACTCTCCTCTGCATTCTCAGGTACCGTCTTGAGGATATGCTCGTTAGTATTTTCTTCAAATTGGGAATGTCACTCGCCGAAACCTCAATGGAAAATGACTTCCAATTCAAAACATCACTGAAAGGTGGCACGTAATGGTCTGAGATGAGCACGGGGACGCATCCGGTGTAAATTGCCTCTACTACCCTTGGGCTTGCAACTTCATATCCACTTGGGCAAAGGCAGAACCTGCTCTGTCTCATCATGTCGTAGTACGAAACCCCCTTTGGAAGGTACTGATGGACCCTCAAGTCTGGATCCTTGTTCTCCCAATGCTCTAGCAGAGTAGGCCTAATAGGGCCATGAACCCCTCCAGCGAAGAAACCCAGGATCGAGCGTAGCCTTGGAGAAGGCCCACCAATGAAGCCGTGCGTGTCACCTGTTTGAAGATTGATTTCAGGAAAAGACACATCCTTAGAAGGGTTGAACCCTTCTGAGGTATTTGCATTGCATAATGCGCGGATTGAGTTTTTGTGAAGATGAGGATTGGAATTTGAAGTTTCAGGCCCCTGAAACAGAATCCAAGTAATCAAAATTAGAACACTGGCATTCATGAAATATGAGATTTTATTGCAATGTAGTAAACACAATAAAGTGGTAAGGAGCACCATACCCAATCATGGCAAGCGAGCATAAAATGGTCAGCTCCAAGGCTTCGGTTCCAGTAGGGATATTTTTCAGAGACAATATTGACATAATCTCTCACTGTTCGTCTGATTGGACCAAAGTCATGCGAGTCGCGCACATAGACAAAACGGACCAACATTGTCACACTGAAGGGTAGAAAATAAACATGCGCTTTCTCCGGATCTCGAGTCCGAAATTGTTTATTCACCTCAATTTCGTGAATAAAGTTACCCTCCATGGAGTATATGCTCTTGCAAGGGCCATTATGAAACAACGGGGGTTCCCCTTCTCCATAAACGAAGACCTTGAACTTTTCTTCCATTTCCAAATAGCTCCTGCAATTTCAAATGGGAAGTACCATTGAGGTAACACGTTCAAAAACAAAAAATAACAGTCATTCCATTGAATAATTTATGTTACATCGTTAAGTAGCAATAACATGTATGAAATTTTGAATGGTAACATGCAAAACTGAAACTAATTCATTATAAACATAATTGAAGTAGCTACGTACCTGTGAAAAGCATTAGAATTCCAATACATTGGACCATTAGGAATGTAGTCAACGTCATGTGTTTGATTTCCAAATTTAGCTTCTCTTATTGCAGCTCGAGCTCTTCTAAGGCGGGCCTCAAGCCACCCTAAATTCGTATTCTTTCTTTGTCGTCTTTCCATGATAGAACCATGAGTTTCATTCATGAAGTCATCATCTCCCTTTGTCACATTCTATATATATAAATGTTTTCATTGTCATATTGACTAAGACACAACCCTTAATCAATTAATAATCAAACTTTTTAAATTTAAACTCTGTAGGTGAATCAAAATTATTGCTTAGAGAAAGACCAACTTCGGATGACAAAGATGGAAAGCATCCATGTGACACATTAATAAGTTTGGAATATATACCAATTACACGCATATGGTCCATATCACCTGGGACAATATTTAATTAGTAGAAACTAAACAAGTAGATGCCAAAGCACAGAGAGATTAAGCACTTAATTAATTTTTTTACTACTTTAATCTCAATTACTTCGTTCACCAAAAAACCAGAGGTGATGGGGAAAAAGGGACATTAACTGTGACAGCGAGATATTTATTACATAATAATACCCATTGGAACTATTTTTTTTTCTCGATCATAATAAAAACGTGAAGTAAATTTAATAAAACTCTGATGTCAAAGATTACAGAACCATGAAACAAAATAAATAAATAAAATCCAGGTTCTTGATTTTTTTTCTGACAATTTTTCACAGAGGTTAATTAATTTTTCCTACCCAAAAATCGAAAACAATTAATTAAAGCCAAAAGCATAAGAAAGATGGCAAGAACAAGCAATCAAATAAAAAAAATCCAAAAAAATTAAAGCATGAATTAAAGGAAAAGAAATTTTAACATGCATGATATGGATGAAGGACTTACGAGTTGTTGAAGAGTTGGCAAAGCTGCTTCTCCTTCTTCTTCAATGGCGAGCGGAGGCGACGAGGATCGATTTTGGACCGAGTCGTCGGAGTGAGCTTCTTCTGTGCTGTGCATATCTACCACAACCACCGTCGATCGCAACCCCAAAACGTCATCGTTTGAATCACTATTACCACTACTAGTGCTAGTAGCAGTCAAATCAAAAGGCAAAGAAGCAGGAGGGGAAGTAAAAACCCAATTGGCGGTGTCCGGACCCAGCAAAGAAATCAACCCGAAAACCACAACCAGCGGAACCACAAACAGCAGAACCGCAATCAACGAGGAGGACGACCACCATGCATGCTGATGACTGCTGCCGGAACTACTAGTTGCACCCACCTTCTTACTACTTGCAGCCATCATCCGTAGAGGTGGATAGCAAGCTAGAGAGCTCTAGCTTTCTGTTTGTTTGCTGAGAAAAGTGAGATAGATTTCGGGTGGTTTTAGAGAGAGAGAGAGACAGACAAGTTAACATTTGGTAATAGATGGTTGCGGCATCACGCCAAGCGTCGTCTTATTCTTCCCTCTATTTCCGAGTTTCTCATGCAACATCTCTTTTCCGATTCTGCCCTCTCACTTTTTTTTTTTGGATAGCTTAAGCTAATAATATTCTTTTTCTACCACCAACGACCGATAACTTTATTTATTTTCCAGCAATTAATTTGCCACCTTTCTCAGACCCATGCCACGAAATAAGACTCCCAACCCAAGGTCAATATTAATGAACCAATTGTAAATAATAATAGAGATAAATTTAATTATACATATTCGTATATTTGATGAATTGAACGGAACTAAACTGAACCACGGGACACAAGTATCGTAACAAATGATAAATCATAGTAAACTAACACAAGAAATCGAAAATTTAATATTCACCAAATAGTTAAAGTTAAAACACTACCTGTGTGATATGAGGAAATTGAGAGATACTGTTATTGATTAAGAATTCTTTGACCCTCAAGTTTTGGTCAAGCTTAGTGTGCAATGTGTTTACAGTAGTGTGAAATTGTCGAGTGCGTACGTACGTAGGAAGGGTTCATATAGTAGTGTGAAGGTTCCTTGTTTAATTAGGAATTGTAAACATGCTTGTTTGAATTTAACCCTAAACTAAAGAGGAAACCTTAGTTAGCTTAGTCGGTTGATTGTTCTCCATCTTTCCCAAATATAAGTGGATTTGATCCGAAATAGTTAAGTTTCAAGTGACAGTTCGGAATTATAGGAAGATTTATCTAGTAAAAGTAAGTAAGTGATTTATAAAACTAACCAAATGCAAAACAAAGTACATAGAATTATTGGGAAACTAGTAAGCATGCCGTATTATACACATATTACTAGACACAAAAGGCCCTAAATATTACGAAATATAGTTTGGCCACGCTTTGATGTATGCCTAATAAAAAAAAAGGAACGTTTGGTAAATACTAAGTACACACATAATAACACATAATGCTTTTTTTTTTTTACAATACGTGTAGTCATGTTTCTTGGACTGTGACAAGGGATACTGGTTTACATAGAATGAGTTCATCGTCATTGTGAGTCTATGACGTTTTGATTTAATAATACAATATTATGTTCATTTTTTACATAACATTGCATTGTTGGGCCAAAAAGCCAAATGACGAGATTAATTGTTCATGTAGACAAGTTGAGAGGTGCTTTAAAATAACTGAAAATATTTTTATTTAAAATGTTTATGTGTTATAAGAGCACTTGATGCATTTTTGAAGAAGCAACAATTATGTTCTACTTGTTAAAGTTTCAAAGACACAGGTTGAATGGTCCAACACCAATAATTTCTCAATTTAATCGCATATAAAGAGATGTGTAGTTTTATCCTAAAAGGTCTCGAGTAATTAGAATGTGACTTTTTGTATATAAATTATAATTTGTTTTGTCAAATCTCTAATGTGGGATTTCTAACACTTCTTGCAAGAAGCACTTCAAATAGTTTTCTAACGTAAGGTTTGTTACTGCTTAAATTATTTTAAAAGCTGGGATGAAAACAAGTTGGAGTACAATTTGTATTTGGTAACACTACTTATTTTCAAAGTCAATGGTCATTATAAGCTGAAAAGTGGCAAAAATCAGAAGCAAACTAGCTTATTTTTTCAAGGAGGTGGATGAACAATAGATTTTAATGAAACTTTCAAAATCTCAAAAATATCCTCCTCCATTTCTTCTTCTCACTGGGCTGAGATCGAATCTTCATCGTTGATATTCTTGTTCTGTCGGATTTCAAATTTCGAAATCGAAATCTAATCGAAGTATTTTTCAACTCACCGTCACATCGCAGACCAAAGAAACAAATCCAAAACCCAGCTGTCCAAAAAGTGCTCGATCCAAGATGCACAATTTCACACAATAGATCTTCATAGCAAGCTCCTTCTGCAACTCCAAGAGAAAGGTGGATCAGCAAATGATGGGGGAAAGTAGTGGATGACAGAGGAAATTGGTATTTGTAAGAGTTTGCAGATGCCATGGATGGCATAGGAGATGAAATTGGGAAACTAGTGGTAGTGGAAGTTATATAATTAGGGGGAAAAAGGTAGAAATCTCAGTTTCAGAAATCGGAAGGTCGATCTTGTCGATGATCTTGAGGTAAATGAGAAGGAACTTTTGCACGATGTGGTCCTCAGAGTGGAGGACGTGTCGGATTTGAAAGTTAGATGAAAAAAAAACAAATAGCAAAAAGGATGACTCTAGAATTATAGATGAGATTTGGAAAATGGAAGAGTCTGAATGTTTGAACAATTATATAGATTTAAAAAAAATAAAAAATTATATATTAAATTAACATTATATCTTTTTTAGTCATTTAAAATAATCACAGCAATTTTATATAAAAATTTACCAAACACTAAAACATTGTTTTTTGGGTAAATCTCAGTTTCCTACCCACAAGTTCGTGGTTTTCAACATTTGGTACATGGAGTTTTTTTTGTCCCAGAGTTATACTTGAAGTGTTAATTTTGGGACAATCTCATATATCCATTAGTCTAGCTGTTAAGTCTCCCATTAACTAATGACGTGGCGCCCATATAGACAATGACTGGATGCCACATGTCATTAAGGGGTCCATTTGGAAATTAAAAAAAATTAGAAAAAAACATATTTTTATCACCCCAAAAAAGAGCTCTTTTGTTACTCTTCTTCCTCCCAGAGGAAGTTCGCCCATTCATCCTCAATCCCCTTATGCCTTCTATGGTCCACGTCTCACTCATCCTTTCTTTCCTATCTCACCCTCCAGCCACTTTTTCTTCTAGATTAGCCAAACCCACCTCATCAAATCACCATCACGAGCATCCAAATAGCCTTCCCCCTCGTCAAATGGTTGTGAGCATCCTGTTTTGAGTTTATGATTTATGTCCTCCCACAGTGTACTGGTACTGGGCTTGCAACAAGAAGGTTCACAAAGTGTTCTAATCCTCGGAATAGAACGAACCCTACTTGTACTACGATTGCATAATTTATAAGATTTAATTTGTGTGTTAGCTTTTATCACATCACTTCAAAACCAAAAAACTAAAACAAAAGAAAATGGTAGGGGAGGGACCAAGCAAGTAATTTGGCCTAAGATTGATCTGGCAATTGTAATGACGACCTTTGACATACTTCTGTGTAAATCTGTTTAGTAGGGTAGGAATGAGATGAAAGCACGGCAAGTCAAATCTGTGATGCTGATTCCCAAAGCCAAATTAGGCCAAACCCCAACCGCATGGATTCAACGTAAGCCTTCAAGCCCTTAACTTGTAAAATTAGTGAAGAAAACGACATCGTTTACTAGTCGTCCCATGTCCCTTTGCTAATTATTTACTTGGCCAAAACCAAAAACCACCCACATTCTCTGTTTGTTTGTTGCTATGACAATAGCAGCTCCAGCATGAAAGGTAGTTTAGTCTTTTAATGTTATTTTAGTTGTTGGCCTTCTTGAACGACATTTCTCATTTACTTTTGCAATGGGCGACTGGAATCTTAAAGGATTTTTTTATTCCTTTCTTTACCACTTTTAATCTCTTTCTTTTTTTAATTAATTTCAGTTTACTACCAAAAAGTTGGTTGATTTTCAACATTTCATACATAAAGTTTTTTCATCCCAGTCTGGTACCTAAAGTCATAATCCTAGGACACTTTCATACCTCCGTTAAGTTCTCCGTCAGAATTTCCATTAATTGATGACGCGGCATCCACGTGAACAATGATTGGACGCCACGTGTCAATATAAGCTCATGTGGATATTTAAAAAATTAAAAAAATTAAACCCACCTCCAGATTCGTCTGCTTCACCCTCAACCTCCTACTCTATTTCCCAACCCCATAAAATCCTCAGAACCCCAAAACCTCATCGCAGGCAAAACTGAAGACAGAAATGCAGCACCGTTAAAAGCGATTTTGGCTTCGACATTAGGAAGAGCAGCAACAAAGAATGGAAGAGCGAGAATAAGAAGATACAACATCATTGGTGGGTTTGCGTGTTCGATCTAAACCTCCGATAGACGCCTCATAACACAAATTTTCAGATCCAATGGTGATGGGTCTGGGTGTTCAATCTTGTACTGAGTCAGTGTTGTGTGGGTAGTTGTGGGTTCAAAATAGAGCTTCATGGAAGCAGAAATGGCGAAATTTGGGGACAAACCATATAATTTTTTGAGTTAACAGGCTGTAAAATGTTGTGGGTCGGCGAAATTCGAGAACTTTGAGGTGGTTTTCAAAAATGGAGGTTGGGAAATGGAGTAGGAGTAGGAGGGTAAGGGTGCATAGGACAAATCTGGAAGTGGGTTTAGGTCTAGACATGGTTTTAGGGATTTTATAAAGGGAAGTGGGGTTCTAGGAAATGGAGTGGGAGTAGGAGGTGTGGGGGAAGAGTGAGGAGGAAGACAAAGTTTTATTTATTTTTGGTAAATTATATATATTTTTTAATTTTTTTATATTTTAATATCCACATGGACCTATGTTGACACGTAGCTCTCAATCATTGTCCATGTGTGTGCCACATCATCAATTAATAGAGGTTGTGACATAAAACTTAACGGGTGTATGAAAGTGTCTCAGAATTATGACTTTAGATACCAGACTAGGACAAAAAAAACTTCATATATGAAATGTTGATAATCAAGAAGTTTCAGAGTAGTAAACTGAAATTAACCATTTTTTAAACCTTTTCTTTCTTTTGTTTGTCATATTTTGTGTGACAACCCGTCCCGATGCATATGTTATTTAAGTTGTCAATTGACGAAAACACCCATTCGGGGTCGTGTACGTATGCATGTGTTTTGTGTGAGGACCAATTATTTGTGGCCCTCATTAATGGGAACCAATGGGATATTTTTATACCTTTTTTATTAATGGATGGTTTTGGTCCACACACATAACCTCACACTCTCTCTCCCGTACCTCTCATCACTATCAGACTCTCTCTCTCCTCTCTCGAGTTCTCTTTGTCCCTCTCTACTCTTCACGTACGGATGAGCAGCGAACTCACCTTAAACCTCACGGATCGAAGCAACCAAAGGCATATTCTTACTCCTGAGGTCCCTACGAGTACATTGACACCCATTTCAGGTGAGAACTATGTCATTTTCACGTCGAAACCTCGAGCTCCGATTTGGTACTATTCATGCAAAAATTAATGGATGATTTTTATGGAATTCTAAGCTTATAGGGAGCTTAAGGAGGTTCTAAGGAAGCTCGGAGTACTTCGTTTGAGAGATTTGGACGTCGGAGCAACGAGAACGGAGGTTCGAAAGTTTGGCCGGAATTATCGAGCCATTTTTCAGCGAATCTCCGGCGAGTCGGGGGTCAAGACAGGTATAGTTTTGTTCGTCTTGTTGAGATCTTCAATTTGATATAAAGTTCATAGAAAATGGTTGAAAAATGGATTAGATATGGCGATTTGAAAATAACCCAGAAACCAGCAAGTTTTTTCGGCGCCAGTAAAGTCAGTCCAGCGAACTGGAGGTCAAGGATGACACGTGCCAAGTATGTGCCACGCGTGGGGGCGCGTTGCACTGTGCCCTGGCAGGCACGTGGGCCACCCAAAAATTATTTTTTAAAAATGTTGACGTCCGTGACGTCGAGTAAGTCGCGTTGGTATATTCGTATGCCAAAATTGAGCTATGTATGAGAAGTTATTTCCGTAGTTGCGTATATGTGCTTAAATAACGTATTTTTAGTAATTTCTCATATAGGTGAGACATATTCTGAGGACGAGCGTAGCCAGGCTAGACGTGAGGGCTACGACCCGGCAACCTTTCAATGAGTGGGCAGCTATTTTCCGTATAAACCTATATATGTATATATATATATATATATAATGATTTTCCCAGAATTAGCTTTTAAATGAAAAGTACGTTTTTATCACCATGCATATAACTTAGTATTGATGCATAAGTATTCATATATACATTTCATGCATATGTTGGTGCCGAGGACGCCAGGTAAGTACTAGGTAAGTACATGCATTGATAAGAAAGAACAGACGAGATATGATGTGATATGTTAGCTCATATACCTGCACATATTGTTAGTGCTCATGCCCAGAGTTAGGGGCACAGTCTTTCACGTGTCGTTCACCTCCTGCACCGCATGCTCGCCTTGGATCCAAGTTAGGTGCACAGTCATGTTGTATAGACCACCTCTGAGTGGGTTAGACTCGTAGGTGACCCGCGATCATTCGCACAGTCTTCACGTGATTGTAGCACTAGAGCATTCTTATATTGATACAGTGATGTGATGATGACCTCATGAGGATATTGATGTATGTGCAGAGTATATATATGATGAGACTGAGATGTTATGAGCTATATGTACAGCCGAGGGCTGAGTTGATATCTAGTAGCTATATGGTTATCGAAATGTATTGCATGACATGGCTTTTGAGATTCAGAACGATATTGAAATGCATTGCATGGCGTATTATGAGATACATTTGATAATGAGTAATGCTGAGCATGTTTGAGATATATATATATATATATATATATATATATATATATATATGTTATTTTCTGGGAATTTATACAGGTTTTACGTTGAGGGGTTATACTTTTGAGAAAAGAAGGATTTTGAAAAGATTGTTTTGCTGACCCGCTCAATTTTGTTTTTCGCCCCTCCATGTTCTAGATAGCTAGAGTACCCGTGGTGGCTAGCGAGAACTTTTCGGCAGTTCTGATAGACTCATTCTTATGTAGGACACCCGTTGGTGTTATTCGAATTTAATTATTAATGCTTGACTGCACTTTGACTTAGTACGCTCTGGTTCTGTATAAGTACTATAATAACTCTCTAGCACACTATTCTGTATAAGTACTATAATAACTCTCTAGCACACTATCTCTTTTAGGTTGCTAGTGGATTGGTTTTAATTAGTTTGTACTCTGTTAATGATTCTTGCTTCCGCACTGTGCACTTGGCTACATCAGACTCACGTGATGGCCAGCACGCCCCACTTTCGAGTCGGGGTGTCATTTTGGCTCTTGGTTTCTATTTTCAAAAACATTATTTTTAGTTGTTATTATTATTATTAAGTACTAATTTTGGCTATATTCACTTAACATTATATGTACTTATACCATCTCTAATTTTTGAGTTAAAATTTAAAATTTGTAAACCATAAAATTTAGGTTTTTACTCAGAAACAGTTTTTCTGCTTCAATCCTTATGGATCAAATTTGTAGCTCGATATTATTAAAAACTGAATTTAGGTTAATTTTTTTCTTAAAGTAACTTTTTTTTCAATAAAAAAATGTAAACTATCCTAATTTAATTGTATGAACATTTTAACAAAAAATATTTAAATTTCGATAAATATTAAAAAATCACTAAATCGACACCATGAGTTTCATGGAATACTATGAAATAATATGAAACATATGGAAACTATTTATTTTAAATTATTTTAGCCATTGGATTTAAAATTAGATCTTTAGATCTTTTTTTTTTACCGTTAGATTTGATTATAATAGATCCTAGCCATTGAATTCAATAAATTTATAAATAAAACTAAAAGTACACATTTATGGTGAGGAAGCCGACTAACCTAGGATGAAATTATGGGCTAAATTTGCCTCAAAAATGAGTTTTGGGTTAAAACTCATATTTGGCCCAAGAGTTGAAGCAAGTTGGCGTATGTTTAGAACTTAAAATTTGAGTTTTACTCCAAAAGTTGGAGTAGGTCTCAAAGCATGTTTGAAAGTGCATTTAAAATGACTGAAAGACCGTTTAGTGAAAATATTTTTGAGTTCTAAAAGTATCTCAAGTGCATTTTAGAAGAAACACAAACTAATATTTTTTTCTAGGAAGCACTTTAAGTATTTTTTTCAACATTAACTTGCATTTTTTTTACTAAGAATTAGTTCTAAAAGCATATACATTAAAAATGCTTTCAATTATTTTAAAAGCATCTTCAAACACACTGTTATTGTATATCATTTTCTTATCAAACTAGCTGATAATTCTCTTTGCACTCGCGATTCATGTTTATAATATTCTCACTCGTAATCAACCTATAGCCACATTCATTATGTCATTTAATTCACTCACAAAATTTATGTTGAATTATTGGATTAGGTTTGGACTTGTGCAGTTCGTTCTCTTATGGCAACATCAATTCATAAAATTGTATTGAATAATTAATTGTAGAACGCAAGTCCCTTTACTATGAATAATGAATAATGAATAATATATTCTCCAATTCAAATCTCAGTGCTAAAAAGTTTAAGATGAAGTACGTTAAATCTTGATATTGGTTCATATGTGTGGATACAAATTTTGTACACAGTTCATTTGACGAATTTCACCTACAAGAGAGAACAAACACTGTTAGCATATTTGACGAATAAGTTGAAAAAAAGACCAAAGTGCCCGCCTAAGGGCCTCCAATGCCTAAGTCAGAAAAG
The DNA here is from genome assembly GCA_963580275.1 of Crataegus laevigata. Classification (NCBI taxonomy): domain Eukaryota; kingdom Viridiplantae; phylum Streptophyta; class Magnoliopsida; order Rosales; family Rosaceae; genus Crataegus; species Crataegus laevigata. The sequence continues at coordinate 16,451,144 of OY756953.1, read as the reverse complement.
TAGTAGAGAGGAAAAGAGAACTTAAGAGAACCCTAAGTAGTAAGCAATAATTACCATTTCCTCTGTTTGACTTGGCTATTTATAGGAAAAATCCTAGCAAGCAGTTGGAAGGGGAGGCTACAGAGCATACTAGGCAATCTTTAATTATGCAAGCCATTCTTCGCAATCTTGCTAGCTAGTAGTTATGAAGGTCCCGGTTGATAAGAGAGCACATTCGACTAACACCCAAGAAGAGACTCAAGAAAGTTGGTACTGTGCAACCATTAAACCAGGGTATGGCCCAATAGAAGAAAGTATTAAGGGTGGCCCAGATAGCCCATATTATATGTCATGAGCAGGGCGAAGAGTCCATGACCCATACCATGGTTGGTGTTAGAATCAAATTCGCGCATATTTACGGATAGAGTCCAATCAGAATTACATATGATCTCTAGCGAGGCCAGAGTGAGGTTGATTAGAGGACGTGGTTAAATCCAGATCTGTCGACATATATATGGGAAAGAGAATCAAGCCACGAGTGTATTTCTAAGGAGGAATGGTGTAATGTCCAGTACATCGTTAACAAACCTTGACGAATAGCCTATGACAAGGCGTGCAAGAGATGAGTTCTTCATGGACATATCTATGCGTAGATGGCATCGTACATGCAAGATGTGGCGTTGTTAGGCGTAGAGATAATGTAAAAGAGATGTATCTTTAGTTCTGATTGATTGATATAAATCATTGGATCATAAAAGACTTCGCAAGAGAAATACCTAGGGCAAAGTATTTATAGAGATCTTGAGATTCCTTGTAGGGAAAGTAGTCTCAATTAAATCGGGAGAATATAGGCAAGTGTGCCCAGTTGTCGATGTTGTGGCTAAAAGTTTCGCAAGACAAAACGAAATTACAAAGATGAGGCTAAAGCGATGAAAGTAATTTATTAAATTTCTAGCGAGATGATAACTTTCATGAATAGCACAAAAATTTGACATAACCTAAACAAAGTAGACTGCTCATTATTAGCTTGGATATCTATGGCTCTCTAGCAGCCGCCCCGCCTCCCGTGGCCATTTCGCCTTCAGCAGCCACTTTGTACTCAGCAGTTTGCTCATCCGACACCACATCTTCAATAGCTATGATCTTGGAAGCTCCATCCTCAATTGCTCCATTTACATCATCTAAGAAATCAAACTTGAGCAGTTTCCTCTGTAACAACCCGCACTTACTTTTACAATTGTATTAATTTTTAAAGGAGTAAATCAGATGATCTAGGCACATTCTCACATTGAGGGCTAAAATGGTATTTGGCACCCTTGTGAATTTCTTACTTGCTTAACAAATTCAACGAATAAGTTATCAATATTACAGTCTGCTGCCCGCAAAGTTTATAATAATAATACTAAGTAAAACCATTTTTCTTTTAAACATACTAACCCCTTGGTTTGAAAACACACACATATATATAATACTACATAATAGGTTTTCTGAAAAACCCTAGCATGCCACAAAAACCTTTGTAAAGCATGTATGTATAAATCAATGCTCAGTAATGGTAACATAGTCACCCGAAGGCAAATCCATAAAATCTTCGTAAATCGAAATAATAAAGTACTCAACTAAGGGTATCATAGTCACCCGAAGGCATAACCATTACCCAAAGGTGAAGCTGTATGACACTAGGTTACGCTAGAGAAGAAATATATAATTACATAACACACCGACACTAGTCATGGCTAGTGAAGCTGTCCGACACTAGTTTCGCCAATGAAGCTAGGAGTATGTCATAAATATCTCACTACTCATCAACTGTGTCCTATGGCCATAGACAAATACATACTCGTGTTGTGTGTATGTGTTGTATGATTACCCACTAAATCAGCACTGAAAACATAAATCACCTTTCTCGTGTCAAATCATTGGAGCTCAGAAGCTCAAAGCATCAGCTCATAACCCATAATAAATCAATCATGTGAAAACATAAATTCATATTTGTGAATCCATCATATATCGTAAAGCATAAAAAGCCATGGTTCGTAAATCTTTCATAAACGTAAATTAAATCAATCGTAAATAAATCATAAATAATGTGTAAAATATAAAGTCATTATTACACCCAGTCATGCTCACGTCAGAATATCTCTACATGAACTCGTGTGTCAGCATATGTCGATGAGCACTTGATATTTTATGTTTATTTATGCGAGATTATGTGATTACTGGATGTTAGATATTTATTTACAAAATATTGTGATGTATTGAATTCTTAAGATATTGCAGGCTACGGCAAGTATTTTCATACTATATGTAGTACGTATATTTTGGAAACTATACTTGTTTTACGGCGAGGGGTTATTATGTTTTCGAAAAGGTTTTTACAAAGCTTTATTTTTAGGCCCACTCACCCTTGTTTTTCGCCCCTCAAGGTTTTAGTGGTAGAGTTTATGTGTCAGAGAGGATACTTGGCAAAAGTCGGAATAGGGATTACCTTTGATGGTATATTTCTTATCCTACTTTTATTGTACTTTACTTATGCTCTAGCATCACGTGTGAATTAGGTTCATTCCCGCTAACATGCGCACTCTTACATTTAGGCATTTTTAGGCTTAAATTTACTCACATTTTCCACATCACTACACTTTATGGCTTTGTCACCTTCTTGGTGTTGACCAACACAGCTCGATACGAAGTCCAGGTGGACATTCTGGGTCAGGGTGTGCCATTATCTTTCTTATAAGGCAATACAGACATGGTAGCAATAGAAGAAGCATGCTTTGGCGCCTCTTTGTAGCCAAATTAACTTTCCCAAGTGACGAACTTTCCCCTCACTTCTCATAGTGGCGAGCTTTTCTATACTTAGCCACAGTTGGATATTTCACTCTATGTCTGAACCCAAATGCTGGAAACAGCTCGATAACAACCTTTCTCGAAGCAACAAAGTTTCCACGAGCATCAAAGAAAGCCCTTGATTTTTTCTCAACTGAAAGTTCAACAAGCAGGCAAACTTACCAGCAATAGTGCCTTACGCTAAGCTCAAGGGGTTGAGCCTTCCAAGACAAATTGGAAGATCTACATCAAATTGGGAAACAGCTCTCTACTCACTGAAGCAGCTTGGAACTTCTAAACCTACTTCCATTTTCTGAATGCAGCTAATCAGGTGTGGGGGCATTTATGGAGCCAAAAATAACCCCAAAAATTCTGGGGGTGACATGTTGACTTTTTCTTAAGAAAGACAAGATTGCTGTCATTGAATGGGTAGGGTACACAAATATTCCCATGCGAAACTCAGAGCTCTGGAAGTACAAGTAACAGAATACTAATGCTCAAAGCTCCCCTGATCGTGGCATGATAAAGATAAGGTTCATTGCTAAATCCTATCTTTAATATATTCTCAATTAAAGATCAACTCAATCAAGTAAGAAATCCATATCACAATCACTTAGGGAAACTTCCACCATTATCCCAAGATATTTCCTCCTAATTAATATCTTGGGAATACTTTTTCCTCATTCATTCGACGGATGACATACATTGGCCAATATGATGCTGTCATATGTAGGGCAAAACCTTAACATTATGGCCTGCCACCTCCTCTATAAATACCTCATCTCCACCATATTTTAGTAAGTTTTTTGCTACACATATAAGCCCTGAACACTCACTATATTCAAAGATACTGACTTAGGTATCATAGATTCATTGGCCAAAACTTCTGATCATAGGCTTGGGAGGCTTTGGTCCTTGATCAAAGGTGTTAATTGTTTGTAAGTACAAATTCGTTAAGGTTGAAGATGACGGATTTTTACTACCATAATTAATTTTCAGATCACTCAGTAATACGTACTATGAAAGAAAAATAGATATTTAAACTCAAATATACAGTTTTTGCTTTATCACTATAATTCCCAACAGAGTTTTGAATTTTTTCAATTCGCTCACCACAGTTTCCCTTCTAATATTTTTAGACGTCAGTTAATTTGATACAAAGTGAGGAATTTGATCTTTTAACATATGGCTTACATTTCATTTATAAATTAAATTCAAACGAAAGCTAATAAATTAATACGGGAACAAAGAGTTTGAAGCAAAGGTAATTTTACATGGGTAAATTTTATTTAAACTCATGTAACCTCTTTTTACACCCAACTTAAATATTAAATATTAATTGTCTTTTTTACCCTATTGCACAATTACTATTAAGCATAAATGAAATTAATAATAAAGCTCAAATTTATGAATAAACCCAAACTATAATTAGACCCTACCATCATTCCTTGTTTATCATACTTTCATTCTAGCTAAAACCCTAATAGCTATTATCGAGAAAAACAAATTTTTTATTATTGATGGATGATGATTTTGAAGTTTTAAATCCTCCAACCACAGTCTAAAATATCGAAATTATCGGCGAAATATCGCCGATAATTTCGTTTTTTTCACATGACGATATTTTTACACATATACACATAATAATCGTCATAATATCGCGATATTATCGATAATATCGAAAATATCGCGATATTTTCGATATTATCGAAATGGCTGAGGCTCCGTCGTCGGAAAACTACAGCCGAGGGCTTGCACTGCATTAGTTGAGCAATCTGCTCATCCAGATTCCCATGGGAGTTCGACCGAATCCATCCTCTTCTGATTACAAAAAACGAAATTAGACAAAATTGGGATCAGAAAATGGAACTTTCATGAGCATCATGATGAGGCTTGAAAGGGACCAAGTTGAGCGACGACGGCTCCGGATTGATCCCAAAGGAGTCATCGCGAGCGACGCCGAAGTGAGCCCTAGAAGCTCCGACCACCGCCGCCTGCTGACGAGCCTCTCCCTGAACCGTGATCATTGTGGCGAAGGGGTTTTCTTTCTCCAAAGCAGGCTGCAGGTGCGATGGTGGTGTGCATGTGTGTGTGGGTCTCAAGAGAGAGACCGAGAAGAGAGAAGGAGAAGAGAGAGTTTTCTCTGTGTGTGGGAGGAAGAGGGAGTGCGGAAAGAGAAACACAGAGAGAGAGAGAGAGAGAGAGAGAGAGAGAGAGGGTAAAATAAATTTTGGGAATCTAAAAGGGCAAAAGAAGAAGAAATGGTAAGGACTAGACAGCCTTGGGTGAAGTGAATGATGTGAACAGGTAAGGTGGACAAGGGGGTGGGTCATCAGATGGTTTTAATTGAAATTATCCACACCCACTTGAGTGGGTTTTTTTATATATTTAAAAAGTTTGGGATATATATATATATATAAATGTTACATAAATTATCAATTATATATTTAAAAAGTTTAGTTTTTTTTATTAATTGTTACATATTTTCTACACTCACAATGTTTGTCAGCTCGCTGTATAATCAACTTAAATAAGTTAAATCCATCATGCAATGCATTTCCTTCCAATTTTTTGTGATAAACTAATAGATAATTGACTAAATAAACATCATGCAAAGTTTCAATAAAAATTTCCAACTTTTTCTTACAATTTCCGTGGTTTCCATTGAATTTTTATCGATATCAATATTATTCCGATATTTCCGTCGATATTTCCGTGTTTCCGGACTACCGATATTTCCGATATCATCGATATTTTATACCTTGCCTCCAACTAAAGTATAACTGGATTTATGGATTTTTTTTTGTTCGTTTGATTTCAATTTTTTTAGAGTTTAGAAGATGAGTATTTGAGTTTCAATTTTTTCTCATCAATCTTGCATAGTTTGTTAAACTTTTTGCAACATCAAATTGTTGCAAATACTCTCTCGGTCTCTCTCTACACCCCAAAACACTAAAAGGACTTGCAGACATTGCAAGGACTTTTGATTCCATTTGCTTCTTCTTTGGGTCAAATTTCATGCATTTTTTTCTCTGCTGCTACCATCTCTTCCCTCCTCCCTCCTCCCAATTTTTGGGCAGTTTCATTATCATGAAGTGACAATGAGTGAGATGGTAGGTAGTTACAAGATAGTCATAGGTTGTACTGATGTGCAGTACAGGATTTTAAAACCGCACAAATTTAACCCTCTTTTTGACAGTTGTAGTAATGATGTAAGTAGGGTATCGTTCTAGGCCGGGGATTAGGAGGGATTGCTAATCACTCTAAAATTAATTTAAAAACGTAAAAATAAAGTTTAAAACACTAAATTAAAATCAAAACACTTAACTAGAATAACTTAAAATAAAACTAACAAATAAACTAAAACAAATCAAAAGACTCAAAACAACTCAAGACTCTATAAAACACAAACTAAGCTGAAAACTCGAAACACACTTAAAATGACTCAAAAATAATAAAAACAATCAAATTTAAAAACTAGGGAATTAATTAGACGGAATTTAAATTAAAAGATTAAAAATAATAAAAATTAACTAAATAATAATATTTTAATAATGGGGGGGTTTGGTTTTGAAGAAACGTAAATTAAACTTAAATAAATTATAAAATTGACAAAAACATAAAATTAAAGTGAACGGATAGGCGACGGATTGGCTAGAGGGTTTTTCTCCACACATGACACAAATGCAACCTAAATTGATTCCCAGTTATGAATTCAACAAACGAATAATGACAATGTTCCAAGTTAATTAGGTTTGCTTAAATTAACTCTCAGATTTCCCTAGATTCATTGAATTGGACGGAATACGCATCACAACCAAATTATTCTTATCAAGTTCCCTAACTATGGAATACGCATGATAGAGAAACATATCAAAGATCATTAAGTTTAATGGAAATCATAAACATCGACTAGGCATTCATAACTATGGAATACGCATGTTAATCCAACCTAGGGTTTACTAAACACAATCGTGACTAGCGATTTTTACTACTCAAGAATATAAGTTCATAACGATTAGGTGAAATTCACTTATATTCTAGCATCAAGTCTAAGCATGCAAATTAAGTATCGGCCCTTAACCCACATACATAAACAAGTTATTAATCAAATCAGAATAGTAAACCACATCCAAACATTTATAAATTCATAACTGGAGTAAATCAAATTAAAATTACAAATATAATCATGGTTTCGAATTAACCTCTAGCCAAACAGAAATTAAATCCACATGTTTAATATAATTAAAAGGTAAATTAAATTAAACATGTAAATAAAAATAAGAAGAGAAAACCAAATGAGATTGCTCTCGGTGACTTCCGCGCGCTGCCTCGCGGTTGGCTGCTTCTGGACCGCTCAGCTCCACTCCCCTTCTCGGCTCTGCTTTCGACTCTTGCTCTCGGTGCTGCCTACTGTGCAGCTTTCTTCTTTTTGCTGCTCCAAATCTGACTCGCTACTCGCTGCTTCTCTCACCGAGGGCTCTCTCAGCTCCCGCTGGTTTATCGCTTTTCTCCTCTGCTGCTCCCCGTGGGAGCTCTCTCTCCAATAGGCAGCGTCGTCTGCCTCTGCCTCTGTTTCTTTTTTATTTATTTTCTGATTTTCTTTTGGCGCTGCAGCTCACCGAGGAGCTCTCCCAGGAGCTCCCCCAATTCCGTCCTTCTCCAATCGCCAGCAGGCAGCTTCCTGCCTATTATTTCCTTTTCTTCCAAAATAGGGCGCTCCTCTTTCCTCAGTTTTCCGAGCTTTTATTGACTCCAAGCTTTTATCCAATTGCTGCATTTTAAAATCCCCCGAGGACTCTCCACTTCTTCTTTTTCTTTTGCCAGCTAGCCCAGCAGCTTATCTTTTGTTTTATATTTTGTTTTCTTTGAATCCGTTGCCTTCCAGCTGCAAGGCAGCTTTTAATTATTTTTTTTCAAACTCCACCGAGGCCACCCAAAGCTGCCTTTTATTTTCTTTTGAATTTCTGCTTTGCTTTTAGTCACCCCGCATGATCCCACTTTAGTTGCCTTCATGATTTCCTTCCTTTGATCTGCTACAACAGTAAATAAGTGGGTAAAGCAATTTTCGACGAATTTATAATATAAAACATCACTTGTTCTATTTTTATTTTCTAAGCTTGACAAATTCTTATAAAACACAAAATCAACGTAAATAGCTCAAAATATAACGAACTAACTAAGAAAAGACGAGTGAATTTGATATAAAAATATATATAAATATGATCCGATCACTACCATCTCTTCCCTCCTCCCTCCTCCCAATTTTTGGGCAGTTTCATTATCATGAAGTGACAATGAGTGAGATGGTAGGTAGTTACAAGATAGTCATAGGTTGTACTGATGTGCAGTGCAGGTGAACACCTATAATGAGGTTGTTGCTTTGAGTCAATCACTTGGTACATTTTTCATATGGAAGCCTATAAGCTATGCTCCTCTGTGTCAAAAAGGACCCGTCTCATGGTGAAATCTGGGAAATAGCAAAAAAATTAAGCTTTGAGACTTGAGGAAACTTGAGGATGAACCACTCCAATACGATTTACTGTCATTAATAGAATTAAAAATCAAATGGGTGTAAAGATAAATTTACATATTGAATTGAGTTTGTGAGAGCATTTTAGGTAATAAATTTTGGTTTAAAGAGATAGTGATAGTTTAGTTAAAAATCAAATGGATGCAAATAGTAAGTTGGGTGTAAAAAATGGTTAGATGGGTTCAAATAAAATTTCCCTTTTACATGAGTTTTGCTTCTTTCTTTGGTAATCTTTGCATGGTTCTATCTGTTTTTCACTTTTTGCATGTTTACGTATCAATAACGTTGAAGTAAGAAAAGAAGAAATTCATTGGGGTTAAAATATATATATATATATATATATATATATATATATATATATATAATGCGAATTAGATAGTTTCATTTTTTTTTTGTTATGGATATCAACTAGTTCTCATAATTGTAGTTTATCTATTATTTTTTTGTTTTGAGGTTTTTTTTTAATTTTTTTAATTTTAATTTTAATTTTATATCTAAATAAGTGGTACCAAATTTATCACTGATTAGGTTCGAATCTTAGAACTCTGAACAAATGAAGAGGTTGATTACTAATTTTAAGGTAAGACTCAAATAACTTTTTCTTCTTCGTGTGTTAGTAAATGTAGAGAAGTTGCAATGGCAGAGACCCGATTCCTTGTGAGGAGGGGCCTCACACAAGTATAGAAGAAGAAAAAAAAATCAAATAGTGCTTATAAAATTACTAATGCAAAACATCATAATATATATCCAAATAATTAAGTAATCAAACTTAACATATGTATAGACAACTTTATCTATTTATAGGAATCATAATTATTCTAGACGAATTTCATATTTTGAAACCATTGCATGATGTCATTTATACTATGAAAGAATTATTAAACTCAATAGAGAGAACTACTAAAAATTTTGCAAACCCTAAAACTCAAGGAAAGGTAGGATAGAATAGAAACAAATATTTTATAGAGAATACTAGAGTTTTACAAATCTTATTGTTCTTTATTTAATAAATTTGGGATTTGGAATGGCTAAATATATGAAATTCAAGAAGAATAGGAGGAAAAGCTCTGCTAGTGCATGAGTGAAAGATGATTTTTTTTTAATTAAAAAGGAATGAAGGGTCTTAATTAAAATGTTATTGATTTATGATAAATAACCATTTGAAGTATTATACTTAATTTTGGGATGAGATTTGGATGAAAAGATAGACAATGATTGGATTTGTTTTGATGTATTGAGAAGGGTTGCAAAGTAATAGGAATAGGTGTAATGTTAATCTTATTTTTTTCAAGTCAGGTAAGCCTAGGACTAGTCTAGTCCTTGTGTGCCAATGAAAAATTATAAAATTTATACAATTTGTATCGTTTATCTTTTAAGTTTTATTTAAAAAGTAGTTTTACAAAAAAAATATCAAAATCCAAAATCCTATGATCACTTGATCATATGGTAATCATTTTAGTATTTTTGGGAAGTATTGTATTCATTGTCACGATTAGACGTGTTATTCATGTCAAATAAATAATCGTTGGATGGCCTAATTTCGTTTGTTTGTCAAGGCCCAAAAACCTCTGTATAATTCAAGCCAAAATAAAATGTTGGGCTTTACGCGCGCTTTGGCGCGTCTATGATAAAAACGAAAGTGCACGACGCGATGAAAAGTCAAAGTAACAAAACAAAGGGGAAGGCCTCTCGGAAAAAAGGGTCACGCCAGATCGTCGCTGTTGACTGTAAGCCAAAGGGATCGAAGAAAAAGCTCTCCATCGCAGGGTCGCCAGCTCCGACGACGTCCATGGACAAGCCAGGCAAACATCAGGTTTTACAAATTAATTATTCAACCCCAAATTCAATTTCTGTTTTTCCAATCAATCGAAAACTGCGATTACATTTCTCAGAAATTTGAAAATTTGATTCGAAAATGGCGATCGGAATGCTCAGGTTTCGTTGAGAGGAGCGAGCGCCAAGGAGATTACCAGAGACGCGCTGCTCGAGAAGGTCTCTCAGGAACGAGAGCTCCGTCAGTACGCCCGACGGGCCACGGCTGCTGCTCTCTTCATTCAGGTGTCTGCATTTTTTTTTTGGTTCCTTTTTTTTTTAAATTTCTTTTCTGTTTTTTTGATGAAGAAAAATTGAAATTTCTGTCTTTGGGTGTTGGTTTTCGGCCTAAAGTAAGCGAATTTTATGCGGGCAAGAAGCAAAATGCAAAAAAAAAAAAAAAAAAAAGGGATAAAAAGGGGGAGAGTTTAGATCCTGTAGTGAAGGATATAAAAGGCTGTTTGTTGTTTATGTTTAATTTTGTGTTTTCAGAGAGTGTGGAGGCGCTACAGGGCGGTGAAGATTGCTGCGTTGGAGTTTCGAGAAGAGTGGGAGAAAGTAGTGGACCGGTATACTAAGTTAGCCTTCTCTGCAACATGGATTTCCCGCAATGTAGTGGGGCCTTTTCTTTTCTTTGTTACTTGTTTATCTACTCGGCATAGGAGCATTCAAACCACAGAAATGTGCTCTATGAAGACTTGCTTTCAGATTCTACTGGAAAGTGTGAATTCTACTGGTATGCTTCTTTTTAACAATTGAAAAGTTTCCTCGGTGTGTTTTAGCTGTTGGGTTGATTTCATTTTCTGTGTCTAGATTCAAAGAAGAACTATTGTTCCCTGGCAATTGGCACTCTTGAAGAAAGAAGAGTCTGGAGTTATCAGTCAAGGAAGTTGATTTCTCTCTGCATGTTTGTTCTTTCTGAGTGTGACATGTCCCGTGCACGGGGTCAAGATATTGTTGCTCTCACCTCTCTAGCAATGCGTTTTGTTGTTGTCTTAACGGATCTCAAAGGATGGAAGAGCGTTGTTGAGCTTGACTGGTTGAGTGCAGATGCAGCTATGAAGGATTTAGTTCGATTTATGGGTGGTGGTGAAAGTGGTCTTTACTTAGCTATTAGAAGATACATTAGCACATTGGATCCTCCTGGATCTTCACAGATAAGCAGTAATATACAAAGAGATGATAGTTTTCTGATTACTGCAAGTACAATAACTTTAGCTCTCAGGCCATTTCATCTAGCAAAGTTTGATTCAGATGGCCCTGGCTTATTGGATGTCCATTATGTTGCCGAGAAGTACTGCGTGTTTTTACTTACAATTCCTTGTCTTACTCAACGCCTTCCAGCTGTGCTTATATCTGCTATGAGGCACAAGTCCATTCTCTCACCTTGTTTCCAGACATTACTGGTAAGGCTCATTAAATTTGAACCTAATAAGTGTAAATTCTTTTCAGTAAGGTACTCCTTTAATGTACACTCATTAGAATATGCCTAAGTAGATTTAGTTATGATCATACTTCTTTTGGGTATGACGAGTCAACCAGTATGTTGAATCTTATACGATCTATGTATAACTTATGAGCAACTGCCGCATAATTCCAACCTTAACCAGATATTTCAAATTGAAAGCTTCTCTATCTCTATCTCTTTGCCATGTAAAGGGGATCTATTGCAACCAATACATCGACAAATTGTAGAAGTGGTCCCTCAACTTTTACCCAATTAGAGCAATGGTCCCTCAACTAAAAATCCATGTCCATTGGTCCCTTAACTCATCAAAACGTGTAGTTATGGTCCTTTTCGTCAACTCCGTCAGAATTCCGTCAAAATGAGTTATTTTGGAAGGACCATTGCTACAATTGGGATAGAGTTGAGGGACCATTGCTCCAATTGGGATAAAGTTGAGGGACCATTTCTCCAATTGGGTTAAAGTTGAGGACCATTGCTACAATTTTTCTCATTTGATTTTTCATATTTGCCTCTTGATTCAGCCTCATGTGCGTGGCACATGACTCATTTTGATGATCTAACAGAGTTGATGAAAGAATCATAGCTGCACGTTTTGATGAGTTAAGGGACCATTGGTTACAGATTTTTAGTTGAGAAACCATTACTCCAATTGGGTTAAGGTTGAGGGATCATTGGTATAGTTTCCTCCCTAATCTTATTAAGATTTTGGAGATAGCATGTTTCTTCTTGTAAAAATAATACATGCTAGATCAACCAATTATATTGGATGGGGAATAATTTTATTAATGGCTCGATACTTTGTTGACACTTTTTAGGAGGTAAAAATTAAACAGTAAACATATTGTGTATGGTACCTTGGAGTTGCAGGTAGCAATGACTCAGTACATTTCTCCGTAGGAGGCATTTCTCCATAGGAGGCATCCTTTTTCATTTATTTTATTTTAAGTTGTCGACTTGGGTAATTAATGAGCAGAATTATTAATTATGCATGATATTTGTGCCGTGTTTTGTTCATTCTACATATATTGCATACACCCATCTATCTGAATTTTTCAAAAATTTCATCATATTATTTGTGGGTAGAGTCGCACATAAGTGGTTAAAGCCCAAGTTCTTTTTTATCCTTTCAAAGATAACTTATCTGTCCTGTAATTCAGACATGTGGGACTGATCAAACTTTTTCAGGTGATGGCAGATTTTGAAAGAGAAAATATTAAAGGAGATGTTAGATGTGGATCAGTCAAAGGTTCATTTTCTTCCCAAGGTGATTCCCCCAGTTGGTTGGGCTCTTGCAAACATTATATGCCTCGCAATAGGGACAGAGAATGATTCTATTGATCCTGGAGGGTTCAGCCAAGATTTGGATTTTGTATCATATGTCTCTGCTATTAATGCTCTTGCAGAAAACTTACTGTCTAGGCTTGAGAATGTTGACTGTGTCAAGGATAACCAGGATCTCCAAAGTGATGCTGGAACACATGAGAAGTCCAATACAGTTTTATGTGAGGGTGAGACGGGGTCCTTTAAGATGTACTCAGATATGTTTAGGCCTATTTCCCAGCAGTGGCATCTTACAGATCTTTTGGCAACAATGAATAAAGTTGGTGACATTCAAGGGTCTGAGATTCTGACACCAAAAAAACTGGAACATTTAGGGAAGTTGGAACTGTTAGATGTTGTGCATTTATATTCTTACATGCTCAGAATATTTTCATTCTTGAACCCCGGAGTTGGTTCGTTGCCTATCCTTAACATGCTGTCTTTTACTCCTGGGTTTCTTGAGAATCTATGGAGAGCCTTGGAAACTTACCTTTGCCCTGGGGATCGTCACACTGGTCCTGATCGTTATGATTGTATCAGTAAAAATTCTAGTGGTGTAGAAAAGGATATGGGTTTTGAGATAAAACAAAAACACACCAACAATGATGGCGTTAATAAGTGGGTCACTGTTCTTCATAAAATTACTGGCAAGTCGCAAGCAGGCGTTGATCATACAAATTTGAGTGATAGTCAACCTAAGCCTAGATCTGTTCATGAGGATTCATCTGACGTTTGGGATATAGAAACTGTGAGGCGTGGCCCTCAAGGTATCTCAAGAGACATGTCATGTATGCTTCATCTTTTCTGTGCAAGCTATTCACACCTGCTTTTGATTCTTGATGACATAGAGTTTTACGAGAAACAGGTAAACAGTTTTAGGTTTTTTACTTCTTATTTTCTATTTTCTATTGAGTTTTTTTTTTTTTTTTAAATTTTCAGTTCTGATTATATGAGCATTTTAATAGGTGCCATTCACACTGGAGCAACAACGGAAAATTGCGTCTGTTATCAATACATTAGTTTATAATGGATTTTCTCAAGCTATTGGACAGCAGGGTAGACCCCTTATGGAATCTGCAATCAGATGCTTGCATTTAATGTATGAAAGGGATTGCCGGCACCAGTTCTGCCCTCCTGTTTTGTGGCTTGCACCTGCTAGAAAGAACCGCCCTCCAAGTGCCGTAGCTGCCAGAACTCATGAAATTTTCTCAGCAAATGTAGGGTCAGATGATGCTTCAGTTGTCCCAAATATAGGCTCTGTTATAACTACAACTCCACATGTATTTCCATTTGAAGAAAGGTACGGAAATAATTGACAAACCGAAAAATCAATTGATTGCATAGTTCAAAGTTGTTTCTTCTGTATTGTTTGGCTGCCCTTGTGTACTTACATAATTTTCGAGAAATCTTGTTTTTTGTTGGTTGTTAAAACCCCATTTTGTGTCCTTTGGAGGACCTGTTATTGGCTTTTCCACTGGTAGTTGTTGACCTTGTGTCATATGCGTTGGGGTTGAACAGGTTTGTTGACCTGAATGTTTGGTTTCTATATGTTTGCAAGTGAGAGTGCAGATGTTGTCCAATGCAATATGCATATGTGGCTACTCTGGCTTGTGAGGTTGAGTGAGCACTGGTAGGTGGGTGGGTTGGTAGGGCTTGTTCAACTCTGACTCTTCATTGTTCATATAATTCTTCACTAAGTTTGAGGATATCGAATTATGTTCCTCACTACCTACTTTTTTAAGTTTTACCTTTGACATTATTATTTTAACTTTGGTTTTGAAAATCTTAAAAACCTCTGCTCTAAATTATTCTATATTTATTATCCCGGCAGAGTTGAGATGTTTAGAGAGTTTATCAAGATGGACAAAGCCTCTAGAAAAATGGCTGGTGAAGTTGCTGGACCTGGTTCACGATCAGTTGAAATAGTAGTTCGCCGTAGTCATATTGTTGAAGATGGATTTCGGCAATTAAATTCCCTGGGTTCAAGGTTAAAATCATCAATCCATGTTTCATTTGTCAGTGAATGTGGCCTTCCGGAGGCTGGCCTGGACTATGGTGGATTATCCAAAGAGTTTTTGACTGATATATCAAAAGCAGCCTTTTCTCCTGAGTAAGTTTCAGAGTTTGTAAAGATAAAAATCAATTACAAATTTGGCTTTCTTACATAGTTAGCAGCATATTTTTAAGTCACTTTTCTAACCTCATCTTTCCAAATTTCAGTTATGGGCTATTCTCCCAAACCTCAACATCAGACCGACTTCTAATCCCTAACCCGTCTGCAAGGTTCCTAGAGAATGGTATCCAGATGATTGAATTCCTTGGAAGAGTTGTTGGCAAAGCTCTTTATGAAGGAATTTTGCTAGACTACTCCTTTTCACATGTTTTTGTACAAAAGCTGTTAGGTCGGTATAGCTTTCTTGATGAACTGTCAACACTTGATCCAGAGCTTTACAAGAATCTCATTTATGTGAAGGTAAACATAATATAGTAAGATTCTTCAGGATTTATCATAGATGATTTAAGAGATAAAACAAGGATGCGAAAGTAAGGAAGGGGATTTATGAAAATTACCCAACAAAAAAAGGCTACGTGATGCCGGCCCTACTTATCATATACTTCAGAGGGTCCATATGGTTGCATTGCAACCCAAACTATTTGAAATAAGGTGTTTTTGGTTGCTTTGTCTGAACTCTTTGAGATAAAGCAACCTATATTGGTTCATGTCCAGCTTTAGGTATCTGGTATCTGGAAGTCCCCATTCTGAATTAAGTTTGTCTTAAGTGTATTGAAATGCTTCGCCACATATTTTATTTCTTGAAAGATTTTGATCTTTAGTTGTGTGGTTATTGCAGCACTATGATGGTGATGTGGAGGAACTCTGCCTTGATTTTACAGTAACTGAAGATTCATTTGGGAAACGACATATCATTGAGCTTAAGCCTGGTGGAAAGGATGTTACTGTGACAAACAAGAACAGAATGCAGTACATTCATGGAATTGCTGATTATAAGCTTAACCGACAGGTTTATATTTCATTCTGGTTCAACTAATGAAAATATATCTTTTGAAGATTTTTGAAAGAATCATTATTACATTATTGGTGAGAAAAATTACCTCGTTTTATTGTTGAATTGCAGATATTTCTTTTCTCAAATGCATTCTATAGAGGGTTAACTGATCTCATATCACCTTCCTGGCTAAAACTATTTAATGCAGGTGAATTTAATCAGGTAAGTCCCTGAATGCATGGGTCTGCTTGTAATTATAGTGAATGTTAATGTATGACTGCTGGGTTCATTTCTTTGTGGATGAATTCATATAAGATATGCTTCTCTTGTAACCGAATGTGCCAATTAGTCTTATGCTCAATATATTGATCATCTTAAACTTGTAAGATCAAATAGTAGTCCCTTTTTTCTTTTATTCCAAAGTAGAAAAGTAAAACATAAATACGGTCTATCATTCTTTCTTGGTCGTACTTTGTTCTGTCTTTGGTTTAGGTAGCTGACTGATAGGGCGACAATTTGGAAAGAATATCAATATGAATGGATTTAAAAAGAATAGCAGAATTGTTCCTCACTTGCAGCAAAATTGCAGGGGAAAAAAAGTTTTATTTGTTGATCAATCGGGAAAGGGGGATTCGAACTGGTGACCTCTTCCAACATTGGGAAGAGAAACCAATAACCAAGAGCTAGTTGGTAAGAAGAAAAATGTTGAAATCTAACAATAGGGACCAGGGGAATTAAAATATAAGAGTCGCTTTAACTAAAGGATCCTTGTATAGAGCTATAACCTCAGATTTTCTGGGTGGCTGCAAAGTTTTCTATCTTAATCTTTTCACCATCTAAATTTGTTCATAGTGACAGTAATTGTTCATTACAGTCCGGTATTCGGTCCTCAAAATTACATTTCCTTTTGAGATTGCTGAACTTTCATGCGCATGAGTTCAGTTGGTGTCAAAGACTGATCTATAATTACTATGTGCAGTTGCTTTCGGGTGGAAACCATGACATTGATGTTGATGATTTAAGGAAGAACACAAAGTATACTGGTGGTTACTCTGAGGGGAGCCGGACGATTAAAATGTTTTGGGAGGTATTGACTCATCTTTAGAGGTTGAATGAGCCTATATAAATTCGTAAAATTAGGTTTTCCTATTTTAAGAAAGCACACTAGTGGTTTCTCCAAAATGGTTCTTGTAAAATACACGCTCCTTTTTTTTTTTTCCCTCACTGAATCACTATGGAGTTCCATATTTGTGGCCTGTTATCTGTTACACATTCAAGGCCCCATATGCTCATATAAACATATTATGCTTCCTTTCTCTTCCCAACATCTGAGTGCTGATTCATGTCTGACTATCAGAAGAGAAGCAATCTAACTTGCATCATTATCTGGTTTTTAAATGATGAACAGTCCTATTATTCGTTTGTCATATTTTATTGTGATATTTGTATTGTATCTTATCTTATACGTCCCCATTTTTTCTTTGGGATGCTTACGATCCTTTTATGTTTTATTGAGCTTCTTCATACCATTATCACAGGTAATGAAAGGATTTGAACCTAAAGAACGTTGTATGCTTCTGAAATTTGTAACCAGTTGTTCTCGAGCTCCACTACTTGGATTCAAACACCTGCAGCCTACTTTTACAATCCACAAGGTATTTTAATTGATCATGTACATATATGTACGAAGAATATATAATCAATTTATCAAACTTACTCGAGTTGGTCTTTTATAGGTTGCATGTGATATCCCTCTTTGGGCAACAATGAGAGGACAGGATGTTGAGCGGCTTCCATCAGCCTCGACTTGCTACAATACTCTGAAGGTACAATAAAGGGAGAAAAACCCCCTATCCCCTTATTAATTTATCAATAACATTGCAAAAGACATGGTTCCGAAATGCTACCAGACTCCCACTTATATCTGCAGGTCAATTTTGCTCATTTCTTTTCGGCCACAAATAACGCTTGTTTTTTTTTTCATTCAATGTGATGCCTGCAGCTTCCAACTTACAAACGTCCAAGCACTTTGAGAGACAAACTTCTATATGCAATCAGTTCCAATGCAGGATTTGAACTTTCTTGAGGTTCCCCTTCAGGTAATACTTTTTTCTTCTTGCCTTACTGAACCCTTAATCTTATCTTGTACTAACAGTATTTCTCACCAGTTGCATACTAAAATCAGGTGAATTTTGATTGTTCTTGATTGTACGGATTTTTAAAGCCATAAAATTATTACAGATAGGTCATACCAATAATGGCACCCATAACCTCATATTCTTGTCCACATTAGTCATTCTTGACAGAAGATAGAAGATATTAGAAACAGAAGAAAGATTTGGCAAATCATTGAGAAAGCATCAGTTATGCAGCTTCAGGTTCGTGCATGGGATTTACTTTCACTAACTTAGAACCCATTTACAGATCCAGGTCATGACCTTATTAGCACTAAGGACCAAAACACCTGAAATTTCACAGCGAGGACATCATGTCATTCTTACATGAAAAGAAAATGACTAAATTCTTGAACTACAACAACTAAGTACTAATATATTATCATACAACATATATGAAAGATAAAGAGAGTGCAATAGTATTAGATTATGTAACTAAGTACTAATATATTATCATACAACATATATGAAAGATAAAGAGAGTGCAATAGTATTAGATTATGTCTCCTTGGAAATAGATTCAAGATACGAGGTCAAAACCCTGTTGAAGTAGATCTCCAGCTAAGACTTCGTTGGCAACTTCAGAGGGATGGAATCCATCCCAAAACGCATAACCAATTGCATTGGTACATGTTCCTATGGAGTACGGACCTAGAGTTGCAGTTCTCGACTCAAAGAACCGTGTCACATGAATACACCACAGAAATATTAGAAAATCACTACTCAGCATCAAACAGATTTTTTTATTATTATATTCATGTAGCAGTTCTGCTTTGTGAGGGGATGTATTTGTGATTGAGGAAATATATTTTACGAGACGCCAAAGAGGAGGCTGAGATTTTTCCCTTCATTGTTAATACATATACTATTTAGAACTATTGTTCTTAAGCAACGATGTTACGTCGAATCCCTATGAAAATGAATCCTAAACGAAATTGCGCTAAAGCTAGGGCGTCACCTGTAAGTGGCACGCTGTGTGGCTTGAACACAATGATAAATGAGCAAGGGTCGCTGTATCTCCATCGGCGCCCGGATACAGTGCTAAATGAGCAAGGGGGCCATAGAAACTTTTTTTCGAACAACTCCACTCAAAGTTGTTTGGAAGCACCTGGTCCCATCAACTTTATGCCGGACAAGCAAAAGAAGTACTTTGATCGTATGAGACGGGGAAGGGTGAAAAAGCTAGGATAGGACGGGGGAGTTCAAGAGAGTAGAATGCGTGTAGGAACGTGGAATATAGGGACCTTAACGGGAAAATCTATGGAAGTAGTGGAAGTTATGGTGAGGAGAATGATAAATATTATGTGCCTGCAAGAAACTAAGTGGGCTGGTCTGGTCTTAAAGCAAAGGACCTAGAAAACTCAGGTTTTAAACTTTGGTATTCGGGCACAAATAGGACGAGAAATGGTGTTGGCATCATCGTGGACAAGAACTTGACACAAGATGTTGTAGATGTCAAGAGGGTAGGGGATAGAATTATGGCAATCAAGATTGTAATAGGACAAGAACTCATCAATGTGATTAGTGCGTACGCACCCCAAGTAGGGTTGGACACGAGTTTAAAGGAGGAATTTTGGAAAGATCTTGGAGATTTGTTGCAAGGAATCGCTCAGACAAAGAAGGTATTTATAGGAGGAGATTTAAATGGACACATGGGCAAAGAGATAGGTAACTATGGGGGTTTTCATGGTGGCCATGGCTTTTGGGGGAGGCCATCTTGGATTTTACGATGGCATATGATCTCTTCTTAGCCAACACCTTCTTTAAGAAGAGAGAAGAACATGTGATCACCTACAAGAGTGGGTTGTCAAAAACACAAATACATTTTCTAATGAGGAAGGGGGATCGTATAACTTGTAAGGATTGCAAAGTTATACCGGGAGAGAGCTTGGCTACTCAACATTGCTTGTTGGTGATGGATGTACATATCAAAAGAGAGAAAAAAGAGCAAGACCTGGAAGAGTCCAAGGACTAGATGGTGGAATCTAAAAGGAGAAAAACAAGCTATTTTCAAAGAAAAGGTAATCACCCAATGTGTGGGATAGAGAGGGAGAAGCTAGCCAAATGTGGGATTTCATGACTAGTTGTATCCGCAAGGTAGCAAAAGGGGTATTAGGAAAGTCTAAGGGTTTTGCTCCACATCAAAAAGAATCTTGGTGGTGGAATGAGGAGGTACAATCAAAGGTTAAGGCTAAGAAGGAATGTTGTAAAGCCTTATACAAGAATAGGACCGATGCAAACAGTGAAAGGTATAGAATAGCGAAGTTAGCGGCTTTTGACGAGATGTACAAGCGACTAGATACCAAAGAAGGCGAGTTGGATATCTATAAACTGGCTAGAGCAAGGGAAAAGAAGACAAGGGACCTAAACCAAGTGAGGTGCATCAAGGATGAGGATGGAAATGTTCTTGCTATGGAGAAGGCGGTCAAAGATAGATGGTGAGGTTATTTTCATAATCTTTTCAATGAAGGACATGAAAGGAGTACTTTGGGGGAGTTGGGTAACTCAGAAAAGTGTAGAAACTACTCCTTTTACCATCGAATTAGGAAGGAAGAAGTGGTTGTAGCCTTAAAGAAGATGAAGCATAGAAAAGCAGTGGGCCCAGATGATATACCGATCGAAGTGTGGAAAGTCTTGGGAGAGACTGGTATTGCATGGCTCACAGACCTTTTCAATAAGATTTTGAAAATGAAGAAGATGCCAAATGAGTGGCGAGAGAGCACTTTGGTGCCTATCTACAAGAATAAGGGCAATGTACAAAATTGCATAAACTAGGGGGTATTAAGCTAATGAGTCATACAATGAAGCTCTGGGAGAGTCTTTAAGCGTAGACTAAGGCAAGAAACACGGGTCTCGGATAACCAATTCGGGTTCATGCCAGAGCGCTCAACCATGGTGGCAATCTATCTCTTACGAAGATTGATGGAAAAATATAGAGATATGCAAAAGGATTTACACATGGTCTTTATAGATTTGGAAAAAGCATATGATAAGGTTCCAAGAGACATTCTTTAGAGGATTTTAGATAAGAAAGGAGTACGACTAGCATATATCCAAGCTATAAAGGATATGTATGATGGAGCAGAGAAGGTCGTAAAAACTCATAAAGGACAAACTGAAAGCTTCCCCATAACTGTAGGGTTACATCAAGGCTCATCTTTAAGTCCTTACCTTTTTGCATTGGTAATGGATGAGTTAACGGGACATATTCAAGATGATATTCCTTGGTGTATGCTTTTCGTAGACGATATAGTGTCGATAGATGAAACTCAGGAAAGGGTAAATGCGAAGCTTAACCTTTGGAGAGAAGTGTTGGAATCTAAGGGTGCGTTTGTTGCACCGGACTGTCTCGGACTGGACTAGCTTCAGGGACTAAGCTGTACTGGCTTAGACTAGACTAAGCTGGACTAGCTTAGTGAAGCGTTTGGTGCAGTGTCGGACTAACAAGCAGGATAATTAACAAACTCTAATATTATATTATTTAATCCATAATTATTAATATTTTATTTTTATCCTTTTTTTTATCCCTCTAATCCTTTCTTACCCCCCATTCTCACCCTCTTTTTCTCCATATTTTTCTCCCTTGTCTGTTCCAATCTATTCTTCAATTTGGTATTTTATATGAAAATTGGTTGTGAAAAGCATCTAGTCCAATGGCTTTCGAATGTGAGTGGTCGAGGAGCAAGGCGAGGAGGAGAAAGGGGACAGTCTTAGCTAGTCCCATGGTTTTTGAGGGGTCTCGCTAAGACCAGCTAGTCCCTGATTTAGTCCAGGCTAGTAAGACTTAGTCTCATTAAACCTAGTCCCTGTCAGGAACAAACATGGGACTGGAATAACCCTTAGTCCAGTCCAGTCCAGTACCCTTTAGTGAGGGCAAACAAACGCCCCCTAAGGGTCTTCGCCTAAGTCGGTCAAAGACAGAATATATGGAGTGCAAGTTCAGTGTAACTGGAGGTCCAATTGAGTCAGGGGTGAGGATCGGAGACCATGAAATTCCAAAGAGCGACTGCTTTCGCTACCTAGGATTTATCGTGCAAAAGAACGGAGATTTAGATGGAGACCTTAACTATAGAATACAAGCTGGATGGATGAAGTGGAAGAGTACATCTGACGTGTTGTGTGATCGCCGTATGCCACTAAAGCTCAAGGAAATTTTTTATAGGACGGCAATAAGGCCGACATTGTATGGTACGGAATGTTGAGTGGCGAAGCACCAACACGTACATAAAATGGGTGTAGCGTAGATGAGAATGCTTCGTTCAATGTGTGAGCACACAAGAAAGGATAAGATTAGGAATGAGGATATCCAAGGTAAAGTAGGAGTAGCCGAAATTGAAGGAAAGATGAGAGAAAATCGGTTATGGTGGTTTGGACATGTGCAACGAAGGCCTACTGACGCTCCGGTTAGAAGATGCAACTACGGGGCAGAGGTTCAGGGCCGAAGGGATAGAGGAAGAGCTAGGAAGACTTTGGAAAAGACTCTAAGAAAAGACTTAGTATTTGGATTTAACGGACGACGTGACATAGGACCGAGTGCAATGGTGTGTTAGGATTCATATAGCCGACCCCACTTAGTGGGAAAAGGCTTTGTTGTTGTTGTAATGAATTTTTGTAACTAATATAGTTTTTATTTTGTTGATTGGTTGTGGAAAAAAAAAAACAAGAATTCTTTTATGAGGTGCTTTACCATTATCACCAGGATGCGTGATTATATCCAGAAGAGGCTGGAAGATGTCGAAGGTCACAAGCTTGAGTTCTGGAGCCAAACAAGGTGTTTACTGCTGGTAAACACCCAGTTGGTGGTAAGTTTGTGACCCCAATCCTTCGTGCCTTGAGCGCAATGTGCTGCATATGTCATGAGTGTATTTGAAGAAACTGAGACTGATGTACAATTTGGTGTGTCAACTATAATTGAATTCGGTTCTGATGCAAATCTAATTCTATATGATCACTATGCATTTAATTCACTTCTGTTTCACATACATTTAGATTTGGTCAGCAAACATCATTGAGTAATGTGATTATTTCTTTTTTTGGGGATCATGGACAAAACCAATAGCTATATATAGCAAAGATCGGGCCAGGTATGATAATGTTATGTGAAAATAGTATTGATGTTTTATTTAGTAAAAGCACTTCTATGGGAAGCTGCAGAAGTCTAGAAAAGGCACTTCTTTGATTTTTGAGTAAAAAAGAAAATAAATAGTTTGTATAATCTGAGTGTGGAGTGACCTGAATGAAAGTGGAGTATGATCTAATGAGAATGTTTGAGAATTGGTCAGGTGAGTAGAGTAACAAAGGGATTGATGTAGTAGTTTTGAATGAAATCACCGGTCTCTGCGCTTAGAAGGTGGATAGTACTGGAGAATATGATACTGCCGTTGTCGCTGCCCAACATACTCAAGCCATCTCTAACCGATGGCTGGCCAGAGGGTTCATTTTAGCCCTTTGGCCCTCTAAGATTCTCGAAGATATTAATATTTTAATGAACAGTACAATGTTATATTTGCCTCCGCCTCTAATCGAGGGCCAGAGGGTCAGAGGGCTCGTTTTAGGCCTGCCACAAAAAACCGTCTTCAACCGAGGGCTAAAGGGCTATAGGGCCAAACATAATTTATGTTGTATAATTTGTATGTTGGTTAATGTTATTTAATTTTGTTTCATATTGTTTAATGTTGTTTCATGTTACTTAATTTAATTTAATGTTGTATAATGGCTTAGGAAGTTATAGGAAAAAAATGTAACAATTTTTGTGAAATAGAAGTTATAGGAAAAAATATAAGTTATATGAAAAATTTTGTAAATAAAAAAAATATATTGTAAAAAAATTGTAAAAAAAAAATTCAAACTAGCCGTTGCATTTGAATTTATTTTTTAAAGATTTCCTGTTGGTTATAACTGACAGGAATACATGTATATTATTTACTATAAATGTATTACTGTTGGTTAATACATTTATGTTGTAATATAAACATATTCCTGTCGGTTATAACCGACAGGAAATCCGACAGATTAAAAAAAATAGCCAGCCCTCTAGCCCTCTTCGATTCCATGGGGCCCTCCCAGATTCCATAGCCCTCTGGCCTAGCCTCGGTAGGAGACGGTTTTTGGGCTATTTTTGACCCTCTGGCCCTCTGAACTCTTCGGTTGGAGATGGTCTCACTACCTCATTCTGATACTGCCGGTAGTAATTCAGTTGCCGGGTCATCAATAACGCATTTTGCAAAACCAACAAAGATAGATCGGCATGATTGAGAGGGAGGATGGAAGAGTTGTCACTGTTTACATATAAGAAAGTCATCCAAATAGCCAGAAGCAGCTGAGGCAAAGTTGACTCCAGTCAGGAGGTTCCGCCCTTCGGCTTCTGGGCTAAGGTAAGCCAGCGGTTATGAGGTGAATCCTCTTGAAATCCCCATTTGCTTTCGCTTGTTCCAACATACAAAAACTCACTGACCAAACATAGAGAGATGGAAGAAGGGGTTGAGTTAAGTGAATGAAAAATGAAGAGGGCAGGTGAGGGGCAATCTATTCGAAACACAAAGAATTAGAGAAATGGATGAAATGATCAATTAATCTTTTTGCTGAATGATCACTTTTCACTATTTGATTGACATGTCGTTAGTATTTGATTTTTTATTTTAAACAGCAATAATCATTTTAATCGATATACCAAAGAATGAATGTAAATAGAAAAATATGGCTGGAATACTTGTTAGGGTGTGATATCTACACACCTTTTTTTACTTCTCTCACACCTTTTTGAATTTCGGCTGTCGGATCAGATGAATTGAAAAATACCTAATGGGACAAAAAGTAATAGGGGTGTGAGAAGTAAAAAAAGGTGTGTGGATAGCACACCCTTACTTGTTATGCTATTATTCACAAAGTCAAATACATATACACATACAATCCTTGTTCTACAATGAAATTATAAAGGGCACAATATATCCTTCCTAATATTTACATAATTTCTCCATACCTTTTTTTACTTAAGACTCACTTTAACACTCCCACTCAAGCGGTGCATAGATATTACACATGTCCAATTTGACAAGTGAGTCATCAAACGTTCTACTAGATATGGCATGAGTAAGAACATCAACAAGTTGCTCCCCTGAATTCACAAACTGATTGATACAATCTTCTTTTCGAGCTTCTCTTTAATAAAATGTCAATCAACCTCCACATGCTTTGTCCTATCATGCTGCATACTCTCCCTTCAGCGTAGTATAACTTAAGAAGTATTTCGAATATGAAAACTCACCTTGCGTTTGAAACAATAAAGTGTTTCGAATATGCTCAACAACGGTTGTTAATCATATTGACTCACGAGTGGCATTGTAAGTGTTGAGAATATCGCGTTTAAGAATGGGGAAAACAAGAACAAACTCCGGAAATCGAGAAACAAATAACCAAGATAAATAACACCAACAATTTACGTGGTTCGGCAATATGTGCCTACGTCCACGGGACAACAACAACAATCTTTCACTAATAATGAGTACAACCAATAATCTTGCCAAATCTCTAGAACTAGGACTTGACGAAAAACCTGAAAGAACAAGAACAAGAAATACACTATCTCTTTTCTTTTCTCTCGCACACACTTTACAATATTCTCTCACTCTAATCCCTTGAGTGGTATACAATTTATTGTTTTGCTCCTCCAATTCAAACCTAGTACAATAGCCCCTTTATATAGACATAATAAAGGTCTTCTTCAATAAGGATTACTAATCCTAATTGGAATCTAGTTAAGAATCCTTCTCCAATTGAGAAACCAACTCCAATTGGGTAAACAACTCCAACTGGGAAAACAACTCCAATTGGGAAAAACAATTTAATCCTCTAAGACTATTAATTCCCAATAGACTTAGGACAACTTAACATAGGCTGGAAAAACAAACCCAACAATCTCCCCCTCCAGACCATGAGGAAGGTATACCACAAACAAAAAAAAATAGGATTGCTCCTCTTGACCAAACTCCCATTGATCGAACTTTTCATGACCAGACTCCCCCTGATCGAATTACCCATAACCAAGCTCCCCTTGATCGAACTACTCATTAACAAGACCCTCTTGATTAGCCTTCTCTTGACCAGGCTCCCCCTGATCAGAACTACCATTGTCATTGGCAAAGGCAATTATATACTCTTTGCCAGAAAACCATCAATCACCTGCATTAAAGAAGCTCTTCACCGTAAGTCACAACACTTGCAGTATTGTTCCCATCATTTTGTTCCTTTTTCCATTTACGACAATGCTTCTTCATGTGACCCTTTTTCCCACAATAATGGCAGTCGCCATTGAATCTCGTCTCACCAGAATTTTTGCCTCTTTTCTCTGTGACAAAGAGTTGTCCAGCGCCAGTGCTTGCACCTGAAGCTTTTCTCCTTGTTTCTTCATTAAACATGCTATCTTTAACAGCATCCATAGACAGTACGCCATTAGAAGCCAAATTGCTTACAGTTACGATGAAAGTTTCCCAACTATGTGGCAAGGATCCTAGCAATAAAAGTGCTAGAAGCTCTTCTACAATATTCAACCCCATAGTGGCTACCTGATTGATCACGTTCTGAAAGTTGTTCAAGTGCTCGGTTACACTAACATCTTCCACATACTTCATGTTGACAAGCTCTTTGATAAGGAATGCTTTCTTGGCAGCGGTCTTCTTCTCAAAAAGGGATTCTAACTTCTTCCAAAGAGCTTGGGCATCAGTTTATTTAGACACATGGTGATAAATGCTCTCATCCACCCATTGTCTAATCGTACCAATAGTTTTACGATTCATCTTGGTCCAATTGGCATCAGACATATTTTCTGGCTTGCTATTAATACCTTCAATTGGCTCATGGAGATCTTTACAATAAAGCATATCCTCCATTCTTGATTTCCACGTAACCCAGTTGGAGCGGGTGAGTTTCATCATAATTGAACCCTCCATTCTAAACGGATATCAGCCAAACCTGGCTCTGATACCACTTGTTGAGAATATCGCGTTTAAGAATGGGGAAAACAAGAACAAACTCCGGAAATCGAGAAACAAATAACCAAGATAAATAACACCAACAAATTACGTGGTTCGGCAATATGTGCCTACGTCCACGGGACAGCAACAACAATCTTTCACTATATCAATAATGAGTACAACCAATAATCTTGCCAAATCTCTAGAACTAGGACTTGACGAAAAACCTGAAAGAACAAGAACAAGAAATACACTATCTCTTTTCTTTTCTCTCGCACACACTTTACAATATTCTCTCACTCTAATCCCTTGAGTGGTATACAATTTATTGTTTTGCTCCTCCAATTCAAACCTAGTACAATAGCCCATTTATATAGACATAATAAAGGTCTTCTTCAATAAGGATTACTAATCCTAATTGGAATCTAGTTAAGAATCCTTCTCCAATTGAGAAACCAACTCCAATTGGGTAAACAACTCCAACTGGGAAAACAACTCCAATTGGGAAAAACAATTTAATCCTCTAAGACTATTAATTCCCAATAAACTTAGGACAACTTAACATGGGCTGGAAAAACAAACCCAACAGTAAGGAACAATGAGCTTGGTATAGTTCAAAGATGTCTTAACTGTGGTCGGTTATATAGACCTCCAAGGTATCTCTTATGGTAAGGACAACCATATGGGAGTGTGCCTTGTGTGGGTTTGATAAGTAGGTGTCATCATAACGAACGAGGCAAACATCAGTCTGAGGATCATGAGTTGGATCCACTCAAAATGGAATAAGCCTAAATCTGTAGTATCTTTAGGGTATTGGGATAAAAAAAAATTATCACCGCAGAGTGTAGGCACAATGTTGTATCTTACCAATGGATTAACAGCAAATGAGATGTCTTGTCTAGTGCAAAGGCCTAAGTACAATAAAGCGTCAACTACACTTAGATATCAAACTTCGGGCTCCAAAACCTCTTTATTGTCTCACCTTGCATCTAGCATTTAGATGATCATGGTTGTACTCGAATGAACACCTTATTGGTGTAGTTTGACTCAGTGAGAGGAAGACCTGGTAGGAAAAGCGGCACGCACTCCATGTTCCTAAGTCAAGACCTAGCCCTATGAAAGATGGAACATTGAATGAATCTACTTTCTTTGTTGTAGAAGGGTTTTGTCAGCATTCGCTTCCTCTCCCTTTCCCTTTGGTCTATGAAAAACCGATACCCAAATCTGTCTCGAATCAATATCCGAAGCTGACCTCGTCAATACGTGTTACACAAACGATGCATCGAACAAACAAGTAAGCGAATAAGGACCGGGTTCCTCGGGCAGCAAGTTGGCGAATCTAATAACTTTGATTCCTCATTTGATCAGTTGCACTAATTTTTCAATGTTCGACTGGGGAGAATAATTTAAATTTACTTTGGTCACTATACGAACACAATGTAAATTGCCTCAAAGATGGTCAAGCTTTTTACACACTGCGCATCAGAAAGCAAGCAGCAACCAAGGTAGTTTACTTGCTTACTTGTTAGAGTAAGGGAATAGGGGGAGCACTTCCACTACGAGATAGAGAATAGGTCTGGAAGGAACAATCTTTGAAGGAACATAAATAAGAGTGTTTCCCCCTCAGCAAGCAGAGTAACCTCTTCCAGTTACCAGTAACTCTATCCTTTCTTCTATTAGCTATCTCAACTCTTCAAGTCGAGTTCTAATTGCTATAAAATAAAAAAATTATCCCATTGAGTTGTGAGTTCGTTCCAGTGGACTATATAAACATGCATAGCTTTGTTTTATGAGGGACCTTATTATGGGCTTCTAAGTTGCTTTGCTTATGCCACCTAGTATAGTAAGTTAAAGGATCCGCTTCACCTGTATCTCTACCAAAAGCCTCTCCCCGATAGCGCCTTAGCATTTCATACACTAAGCAAGTAAACTACCCCTCCCAAAATGATTCAAGACCTGAACTGAAAGAGACTCTACAAAAAAAGCTTTTTGACTCAGCAAGCTTGTATCCTTTGAATTATTGGGACCTAACGAGCAAGAACAGCCTATTCTGAAGGAGACTTATGTATACCCATTTCTAGGACTTGCTTTGCTCGGATGTTATTGCCTTTGCCCTCCAAAAAAATTTTGTTTTTTGTTTGGTCCAACATTATTATAAAAATAAAAAATAAAAAAAATCTAAACCAACCGAATGGACGAGTTTGATCGGCGTCATTCCCCATGTTTAGAAACTAGAATGATGAGAAATGGACCAAATGGTAAGAATGAATATCTTTCTTGTTCGTCACAGGCAACGCATGCCGAGTCTCTAAGTAGGAGATACATTATAGGAGTATAGTCTAACCAAAATTTGGCTACGGTAAATCCACTAGGACAAGTTCGTAATCTAAGAAGATAAAAATGTGAGTCAACGCAATATGTTGATATTTGACATCTTCAGGATGTACTAAGCGGCAGAAAATGCACGAAAAGGTATCCTCGTTTTGGAGGAGAAAATTTTAGGAATGGTTTTTTAACTTTAATCCAATTGAAGCAATTGTTCCTTAATTAAAAATTCATGACCATTGGTCCCTTAATTCATCAAAATGTGTAGCTATGGTCTTTTTCATCAACTCCATCAAAATTTCGTCAAAATGACTCATGTTGGAAGGACCATTGCTACAATGAGCTTAAAGTTGAGGGATCATTGCTCCAATTGGGTTAAAGTTGAGGGACCATTTCTTAAATTGGAATAAAATTTAGGGATCATTGCTACAATTTTTTTTCATTTGGTTTTCTATATTTGCTCTTTAATTTAGCTTCACGTACATAGCACGTGACTGATTTTGATGCAAGTTTTAACAGAGTTGACAAGAAGGACAATAACTACACATTTTAATAAGTTAAGGGACCAATGATCATGAATTTTTAGTTGAGAAACTTGTGCTCCAAGTGAATTAAAGTTGAGGGACTATTGCTACAATTTCCTCTTTTTGCAGGTTCATTATGTTGTTGCGAAGTGGAAGGGTATCACTTTATGACAAGTAGACAAGGAGTTGGTGTTGGTGGAGGAACGGTAAGACTTGAGTAGTGCTGCTCTTCACATATTTATGTAAGAAATAAGCGGGCACCTTCAAATGTCCTTTTAAAATTAGGACAAAATGAACCAACCAATTTTACGATTATAAGATTTAACTTGTGGAATAACTCTGTTTTTTTTTTTTAAATTAAAAGTTTAGGGGGAGATTGGTTACTCTCACCACTAGCGTCAGGGCATACCCACAACCTCGAGCCAAAAGACTTACGCGTGACACCTAACTATCAGATGCCACCTATATGGATTTATGAAGGAATTTACAAATCACGTACCAACTAGAATTATTGGCAGCGGGACTCGAACGTTGGTGGAGTGACACACAAGGTAGGGGCCTTACCAACTAAGAGAACCCTCGTTTGGTGTGGAATAACTATGTTGACCATAAACCAAAACTTGGATCATTGTTTTGCACTCTTTATGTATAAAATGGTCCTGCTTACTAAAACTGCACTGGAGTCTAGAACAGTTATATTTATTCAGTTGAAGTGCTGACAGTCTTAACAGATATCCCCTCTTGCATACGATGAATCGCCAGTTATCCGGTTCTCATTGATACCTGCTCATAAATTTAGAGTGAATTCCTTAAACCCGGTCTTCAACTCTAGCTCTTTTCGCTTTCGATAAGTACCCTTTTGGGTTCCTTTTGATTCAAAATGTTTATTTGCAGCGATTGCAAATAGTTCATCCCGAGCTAGATGTGGAAGGACTTCATCTCCGAAAGGATTTCATCCACAAATCTCTCCTCGTCTCTCCTCTTCTCTCTTAGGCTTTTTCCATGGTAACAAGTATATTTGCACGTAACTACAGCACTGTGAAGTCCTTAACTCACACATCCATGATTAATAAAATGCCCTCCAGGTGGTGTTCAGAATCGACTTCCTTTGCCATTCTCTTTCATACCAAGTGTGGGAATCTTAAATTTTTTATTTATTTATTTATATTCCTTGGAGCTAATCTATCTCTATCGCGATTCTCTTTCGCATTAGGATTTATATTATTTCCATCTTTTTTTTTTTATACCTCTCTAACTCTCTTTCATGGGCCCTTCCCCATACTCCTCTTCACTGTTGTGTATATTCTTTTAATCTGCAGTCGGACGTTGAGCTACTCGCCAGTAAACAAATGCCATTTGGGTAAGTAATGGGTTCTGTGAAGTGTAATCATCCACCACTAGAGGATGCGTAGCAATTGTTTGGTCTGTGTAAAAATTGTTAGAGGTTAATGAAATTATGCTCTTCCTACTGGTTCTTATGCTCACGCTCTTGCGTAATGTGAATGAGGAGAATCTAAGCTCAAAAGTTGAAGCATTTTGTAGCAACTGCTTTCCTTAAGTAGATGTCACACTATAAAGGAGGAATCCACAGCTCCTATAAACGCCAAAGCTTTTATGATTTTTGACATAGATTCCTGCAGCCACTTTCCAACTTCTGTTCCACCACTTTATTCTCTTCTTGTTTCCTTTCAACTTTTGATGATACTACTCTAATATGCGGTAGAGGGATTCGAGCTTGAGTGTAATGGGCGGCCACAATATCCTACCCAACCGACTTAACCTCGTCTTCTTTTATTTCCCCCGTCCTTGCTTCCCATATGTAGTGTACTGCCATAAGCTTTTCATTGCTTCCCCTTTGTTGGTGCAAATATGGTCACCCGGGCAAACATGATGCCACGCTTCCTCTGCAGCTCTTTCTTCATCCTTTTTTGCATCTATCATTGCTGCTCCTCCCAAAAGACCTGCTCCGACTGTGGCTCCATCAAAGTTCCGTATCCACTAAGCACAAGCCCCGACTGTGGTGACCTGGACTACTCTCTCCATTGCGACCCCTCCTCTAAGAAACTCTATGTCCATGCCCTCAATGGAAGTTACTATCTTGTTCTTCAAGTCATGGCTCCATATCAGCGCATGGTGGTACAACCGTCTCCATGGCTGCCCAGACAATGTGTTACTCAAGACTTGGGGGTGAGTGAGGGCCTCTGGTTGAATCAGTCACTTCCTTTCAACATTACTTCGTCGAATACTGTCTTCCTTTTCAACTGCTCTCCGCGGCTCTTGGTTTCTCCTCTCAATTGCACTTCATCTAGCCTCTGTCACCGGTACTTAGAAAGCTCAGGACACATTGATACAAACCGAGCACTACAGTGCGAAAACAGGCTTAATCTTTGCTGCACATTTGTTGCTGGTGGTATGCCTTCAGCATACAAGATTCGACTTCACAGCTCAGGCTGCAAAGCCTTCAGAAGCATCCTTCATTTAGATATAAACAAGCCTGTGAGCCAATGGGAAGAGGGGTTGGAAATTCAATGGGCATCTCCTCTTGAACCAATTTGTAGAACACAACTTGATTGCTCTTCAACTTCCAAATGTTCGCCTACGGGTTCGAGCGGCGTCCGACGCTGCCTTTGCAATAGGGAGTACTATTGGGATCATCTTGATGGCACTTGCTCAAAGAAGAAGATGAACACGAAAGCGGGTCTGACTCTAAAGGTCTCGATAGGGGTAATCTCATTTTTCGCTGTAGCGGCCGTTATAGCAGTTGTCACAGCGAAAAGATCCTGCAAATTTTCGGGGCAGAAGAAACTTACCAAGGCAAGAGAAGACATGTTGAAGGGCAATAGTGATGGGAAATCGGCTCGAATGTTTCACTTGAAAGAAGTGAAGAAAGCCACCAATGGTTTCTCCAAAGACAGAGTTTTGGGGAGTGGTGGATTTGGAGAAGTGTACAAAGGAGAGCTCGAAGATGGGACTCTCGTCGCCGTCAAGTCTGCAAAAGTTGGCAACATCAAGAGCACAGAACAAGTACTAAATGAAGTTGGGA
Organism: Crataegus laevigata; assembly: GCA_963580275.1. Lineage (NCBI taxonomy): Eukaryota > Viridiplantae > Streptophyta > Magnoliopsida > Rosales > Rosaceae > Crataegus > Crataegus laevigata. The sequence continues at coordinate 16,418,163 of OY756953.1, read as the reverse complement.
TACTCTCCCAAGTCAACCACAAGAACCTGGTCAGACTCTTGGGATATTGTGTGGAAGCTGAGCAGCCATTGATGCTCTATGAGTACATCTCCAATGGCACTCTCAGCGACCATTTACACGGCAAGTTTTTGACATTTCTCGACTGGAAAACTAGGCTCAGAATTGCCTTGCAAACTGCTGAAGCATTGACCTATTTACACTCCGCGGCACACACTCCCATCTACCATAGAGATGTCAAGTCAACCAACATACTTCTGGACAGTGATTTCAACGCAAAAGTTGCAGATTTCGGGCTGTCCAGGTTGGCTTGTCCGGGGTTGAGTCATATCTCGACATGTGCTCAGGGAACGTTAGGGTACTTAGACCCCGAATACTATCGGAACTATCAGTTAACTGACAAGAGTGATGTTTATAGCTATGGAGTTGTGCTGCTTGAGCTTTTAACATCACAAAAAGCCATTGATTTCTCCCGCGATCATGACGATGTGAACTTAGCCATTTATGTGAGTGTAAGAGCCAACAATGGTGTTGCTATGGAGGTAGTGGATCGCCGGCTGCTTAGCGAAGAGCCTTCGGGGAATACAGTGGCAAGTGTAAAGCTTTTCTTAGAGCTTGGACTTGCATGTCTGAAGGAAAAGAAGGGAGATAGACCAGCCATGAAGGATGTTGTTCAAGAACTCCACCGCATAATTCGACTTTTAGATCAACAAGTGGATCATAATTAATGACATTATTAGTTATCATGAAATTATATCCATGTCCTATGTAACTATAGTAGTAGTAGAGTTTGAAAATGCTCTCTCATAACTTGTTATGTTGTCAGATTGTCAACTTAGACTATTCACTGAGCGAACAAATTTCGTCGACAACGGATAATATATGTACATTACTTCTTTGAATATTCGTGATGTAAAATAAAGGAGTGGAGATGAAGGCCAAAGAATCATTGTTGGAGCAGCCCACAGAAGCCAAAGTAGTGATTCCATTCCAAATAATGAGAGATTTTTTTAGTATAACTGAGACACGAGATGATACACCAAATATCACTGTACAAATAGTGAGATATATGTGTTAAAAAGTAAATAACTTAAAAAATAAAATTTCCCACCACTTACATAAAAACACGTGGTGTACCACTCGTGTTCCCGTCAGAATGAAAAATTTCTTCCAAGAAAGGAAGGATTGGTTTTGGAAGGATGGAAAAAACTATGGCTCTTGGGATCAGATGCTTTCTTTGGATTTTGATTGGTTGCCATGGACACACGAAAAAAAAAGATTAATTAAAAGAAACAAAGTATTAGAGGCTAAATAAATTAAAAGAAAACAAACAAACAAACACAAAAAATAAAAAAACCAAGATTAAATGGGAACGTTTGAATTTGAACTCAAGATATCCTGCACCAATTTGAACTCACAATATTGCTTGTATTAAAAATATAAAAAAAAATAAAATACAATAAAAAACACGACGTAGACAAAGTCCGGCAAGACTTCCAAGCCGTAGTAAAATGCATTGAAGCATGCCTTATTCTTCTCGTACGTAAATTTCACTACCCTATTCTTTTCAAAACTTGACCCACAAACTAGTTAGAGGCATACAAGTACAATATTACTATGCAAAACAAAAGCAAGGTATCCAAACTCTCGTTTAAACTCAAAAAAATCTTATATTACACAGAAAGAAAATTAATCAAGATTCGATCAAACTGTTTATATATGTCAGCTTCGGATTGAAAAGTAGCAAACCTACCAACACATCACCTACGATAGCGGTGTCGTTTGAAGTTGAAGTATACGTGCAAAATTCCACGTTCAAATGTGCATTTGAACCCCTTTTTGTGGGAGTATTCCCATTCTTTGTTTACTATCCGGAACGCCTGCCATCCAATTAGATGAGTGACCAAGTAATTTCATCCTGAACAGGATCATAACCAACAAGATTCAATTACCAAATCAAGAAAACTTACAATGTCCTCGTAGGGTGGCCCTGCATGGAACCTTATAATGCATGTCTCACTGCTGTTGCCATCCTTCTCTATCGTATAATGTGGGGCCTTCGTCTTGTCAACAAGGTCCGGATAGAAGATGTTGAACTTGTATCCTTGCACAATCTTCGGAGGAGGGTTATCATGATCATAGTGAGTCTGATTGTACTTGTTCCACTCGTATCCAGTGTGAACACGGTTGAAATATTTCGGCTTTCTAGGTCGGTACTTGTCATGCCACCAGTATACCTACATCCACATTTATTTCATCAAATTCTGCATAAAGATCTGGGAGATATGCCCCACTACAATTTCATTTTTTCTTGAGTACAACCGAGGAAAAAAAAATATAAGTGCAAAAGAAGAGAATGGACAAGATGAAATACCTGTGAGTCAAGGTTCACTTCAGAACCTGTGCCAAGAACTGCATCTCCTTCAACCATTTCTCCCATGAATTTCATGGCCTTCATCTCAAAATTATCTTCTGGTGGAGCTGGCTTTGATGTCATAGCTTCTTGAATCCGCCTCTGTTGTTCTTCTAACACAGCTACACGCTTCCTTTCCTGTTAACATACCACAAGACTCGTGCGGTTACACCAATGCACTTGTGCAAAGAAATCTTACCATTATTAGGACCCGAATATTACCAGTATAGCCCTGTCCTCTTCAGGGTCGATTACTTCCTCATTTTCATCTCCATGCAACAGCTCTGGTGAAAATGACCCAGCCTCTTCCTCAGCCACATCAATCTCCTCCTCCATGGGTTCTGGAGAAAATGTTTGAGCATCTACATACAAAAATATATTAGCAACCCGTATTTGTAATAAAATCATAAGCCCACAGGTCAAAAGTGTGCATACCTTTGACATCAGGCTCACTCTCCTCCTCTTCAGGTTGTGAATCATGAACCCCATCCAAGTTCTTTTCACCATCCTCCCGTTTCTGAAGCCGTTGCAAATGCTTGTGCAACATTTTAGCATGGATTTCTTTCAAACAAGCCTGTTTTGGACGGAATTAAATAATGAGTCCAAACACTATATCCAATATAAAATTCAAAGACATTAAAGAATGTAAGGATAAAGTACCTTGGCCTTGAATATATGGAGGCGTGTGAGAACAGCCTCCCAATACTCAACAACCTTGGCTGTTCCAGAACGCATTTCTGACTCAATTTTGGACTGTAATTCCTCTAATTCCCTGAAAGCCTTTCCTTCCAAGAGGTTCTTGACATCTGCTTCGACGCTAGTATGCAAGCCTCTTTGTTCCGCGAGCAACTCAGCAGGAGGTTCCTCTCCACGAACCTTAGCTCGATCTATTGCATCTTTTTTCCGACCTTCAGCTAGCTCCCAATCACAAACCACTAAAAGTGCCTGTCAAATTGTATATTAGGATACAGTCCCAAAACAAATTTAGCTTTTAATATATAACTATTTAGGCACTATCTACATTAAATTACCAAATGTTTAGGCAATTAAATGAAGTCCAAGTAACTATAACTATTGTTTGCAGCTGGCAAAGTCGCAACCTCGCATGCCTTTGATTCTCTGATTAGCTCATTGGGTACAGCTAACTAACTCTAGACAACCCAATGGACAAAAAATAAATAAATTGAATAAAAAGAAAAAGAATCAAATAAAGGAGCATCATTACTGCTATATTTGTTAAAGCCTCCAACCACATCAATAATACAAAATATTGAAGCAACCAAACCATATCATAAAACAGCAGACACTAACTAATTAGCATAACTTGATTAATCTGAAGCACTCGTATCTGGAGGTAAAGTATCCATGAGAAACATTGTAAGAGGTAGAAATGCACTAAAAGGAAAAGAAAGAAAATAATACCTCCCAGTACTTCACATGAGTTTCTGTTGCCCTGTCCAAATCAAGGTGCATTTTGATGTCATCTCGAAGCTCTTCCATTTCCTTTACAGTCAATCCCTGCATTGTACATGTCAAATGCCAATGTGAATTATGATTCTTAAAACAGTTCAATCTATGTCATTATTATGTTTATTAATGCACACAACACCAAATCACAACATTGAAACAGAAGACACTGGACATTAAATAGAGATAAACATTTGATTTGAACCGGAAAAGCTAATGCTTGTTTCATGTACAGTCAATCCCTGCATTGTACATGTCAAATGCCAATGTGAATTATGATTCTTAAAACAGTTCAATCTATGTCATTATTATGTTTATTAATGCACACAACACCAAATCACAACATTGAAACAGAAGACACTGGACATTAAACGGAAAAGCTAATGCTTGTTTCATGTGTTCAACTTTATAACATCTGTCTCGAGATGGAGAACTGAAAGAAAGTAATAATTTCCTGAACATCGAAAAAAATAAAATAAAAATTGATGGTCCAGGCTACTATTGCAAGAATTAAGACTCTTGCTACTTGAGAGCTCTAATTAAGAACCAAGTTGATCAACATGAACGAAACCAAGCCCTTCCAGATAACCCACCCCCACCCACACAAGCATACAGACACACACACACGCATCTAAAAGCCATGGAAAGAAACATTCATTAACTCTCTTTCTATCTCCACTCATTGCACAGGACAGGTGCCTAATAATTTCTGTACAAAATAGAAATGAGAAGCAAATAAATTGCTGTGAAGATTAAATAATTTTTTGTGAAAGTATGCACAAGTCTCTCAGGAATGTTTACCATGAAAACCATATACGGCTCGTCTATCTCAATCTCAAAGTCATCTGAGCCATTCAGATGTTTAGACAGTACATCAATTGGCTTAATACGCCCTTCACGCAATCTGATCTCTGACCTGACTTTGCTTTGGTCGAAGTGGAACTGTACGTAGAACATGTTGATTATCAAATTGACGGGTAAAATTAAATCTCAACACGTTCATGTATGCTAGAGCATTGGAAAAGAAAAATGCAAGTTCAGCGCAAAAAACTGCAAGAATAGGAATTTATTGATTGAATTCAGCACCACACCTCTTCTTCTTTTTTCTCCCAGTCTTGGAACTCAGCCCGAGCACGTTCTCTGGCTAGCAGTGCCTGCAGAAAGAAATCAACTTTACTTAACCGAAAAGCAATGCTAGACTGATTAGGAAAAGCAGAAACTATAGAATTAAAAGTATCATTTTCAATGGGTAAATGCATTCAGATTTTTCCCCAAGGGGTGTGTTTGGAAGTGTTTTTAAAATGTATGAAAACGCTTTTGGTGAAAATGCCTTTGGAATACTTTTGGAACCAATCCTATTAAAAATGCAAGTGAATCCTGGAAAAGCACTTTGGAGTGTTACCAGCAAGCACACTGGTGCTTCTTCCAAATTGCACCTAAGTGCTTTCTGAACCCAAAAACACTTTCACTAAAAGTACTTTACGTCATTTTAAAAGCACTTCCAAACATGCCCAAGATCTTCAATGAAAAATATATAAGCCATACCAGGCAATAAACTTACCATTTCTTCCTCATGTTGTGCTTTCTCAAGTGCCCTTTCTTCCCTTCTTTTCTTGACCTTTTCAATCTCTGCCTGAAGGATGAGTTTGTAATAAATATATTAAAATTCTAAAGATGCAAACACAACTGTAAATTACTGAGGCAAAAATTCCCATGTTTTAATCATAGAACTCATTTATTTTGCAACCCCAGGGCTGCAAGATGGCATCTGAATAGGAATTGGTCTTGTGATATATTAAATAGTTGTAACAAAGCCTTAGTGATAGGTTTATTAATTATAGTAAAGCAAAAGTCTTTATTAAAATTATAAGCTATCCCATTACTGTTTTATCTTCCTATGTAGCTAACTTCTGCAGCACGTCCTCCATGAAAAAACTTCTTTAGCACATGGATTACTGGATAATTGGATGGTTTCTATACTCTTCTTGTTCTTCATCCTAGCTAAGCTGGAGCTCCATCAAAAAAAGTAATTTAACAGGCTGGTAACTGGATATAAATGGTTTCCTAGAGTCCTATTCTCGTCTCTGCAGTCAATAAAGTACAAATGTAGAGACAGTGAAACAGAACCGCCAACCCACCTAACTTTCGTCATGGCCAAGGCACAGGATTAATCTATTTGGAATACAATACATAGTACATGTGTGCAGTACACAGTTACCTAAGAGAAAGAGTAAACCGTGAGAAAAAGAAAGAGCCTTAGCCTCAGCGTAGGGCTTAGTTCCCTTTGTATTCCTAGAAATTTCAAATGCCTCCCTTGCCTATTAATTATCCTAAAAGGTTTATCGAGATATCAAAATGATTATGCACTAGTAAATTCCTTTTCTATCTGCATCCAATCCTAAGTGAGGAATCAGGATTATGTTCCGTTCTAATATTATAGAAAGAACTGTCAATTTGTGATACAATTTAGAAGTTTCCTTGGGAGGTATCGGGAAGGAATTGGAATGTAATAACAACGATCTACATAGATCCATTTATACGGATGCAGAAAAAGGCTCTCAGTCTCTATTAGTACAATGTCAATAAACTTCAGCAGCTAAGCTTGTTACTCCATGTAATCCATCTTATAGTAACAACTAATACTAATTCCAGTAACTTATAAGATAAAATCAAATTTTTAGGTCATGAATTTCAATCAAATTCTCCAGGGAACTTCAACCAACAGAATAAAATTATTTCCACAACCTCATGAACTTTTATACTGAGCATATTCTCTAACTTATGTATCTGACATTTTAACTGATTGGAATTAAAAGTCCAATAATATATAAACCCCTGTTTAAGACTAATAATTCAATAACCACAAGGAATAGAACACAACAATTAGAAAAGTAATAAAAGAGAAGTAATTTTGGGCTAGAATTATGTACCATTCTTTCTCTCTGTCTTTTTCTCTCAGCCTTAACTGAAAACTCGTCAAGCGGAACACCATGTGACACATCACGCTCAATCTTCTTTCGCCATACAAACCTGAAAATGGCAGTGTAAAGTCACAAAAAAAAAAAAAAAAAAAAAACACTTACAATCCATAAGCATATCCTAACGAAACATATGTACTTGTCAGCCACCACATACCAACAAGACTACGAAACTATAGCTGTACTAAAAAAAATTCAAATCTGAAATTTACTAAATACAACCAACTATAACGAGAATATTAAAAAAGGAGCAAAACACCCTGTAACAGAATGGCCTATGCTTCTAGCAAAATGTAAACAGTTACATTTCAGCATAAACGCTCTTCCTCATTCTTTGAGGTTAACCATATTCAACTCTCATAATTGACCATACTATAAATGAAAGCTTTCCATGATTGGTAAGCATAAGCATTCAATAATCTATTGCTTCACAAAGCCAACTAATTTCGCACTAGCATGTCCAAATGTGCTCTATAACCCAACATCGAATGCCGAACCCAATGTAACCAATGAATAGAGTCTAAATCCCACAAAAATTAATAAAAACTTACATCTCATTGAGATTGGAATCGCCAAAGGGATTCGAATCATTTGAGTAACCCGAAACTGTCTTCGATTTTATCTTCTTGGCTACTCGAGCTGCCTACTCAATCAAAACCAAGAGCACCGTACAGTCAGTATCATAAAATTCACAAAAAAATTTCAAAACGAAACCCTAAGAGACCAAATCGCAAACCTTCTTCTGTGCCTTCTTAGCCAAGTACTCAGCGATTTGCTCCTCCGTAACGTTCTTCGACGACCTCTTCGTCTTGCGGTCACGGTCCTCGCTCTCATCGCTGTCGTACGACTCGCCGTCGGAGTCCTTCCGACGGCTGCTCTTTCTGCGACTGCTTCGTTCCTTGCGCTTCCTGGAGCTCCTCGCCGGGGAGGAGTCGCGGCTGTCGGAATCATCGGACTCGGTATACGACGTGGAATCGGAGTCGTCGGATCTTCTTCTGCGGCGACTCTTGGAGGAAGACGACGGCGCCTGCTTCTTACTTCTGCTGCTGCGTCCGTGACTGCCCATATTTAGCGGTAATAATTTTCCAGAGGTATTTTTTGGGTTTGTATCGAAACGGATGGATATACAGATTGTAATTGGAGTTAAGTCGGTCATATTTCGGGGGCCCAACCCGGTCCATCTTTATTATTATATACCTTTAACCAAAAATGCGGGAAAGTTGGACATAGGGGAAGTGTGACAAGCCTTTTTTATTTCAAAGGTCTTGCCGGTAAAATTTAAAACTTTTTTATACTATAAAAATTAGGATACCGCTAGTGATTTTTTTTTTTGTGGGGGGGAGGGGGGGGAATTTAAACTTAACCTCATATCAAAGAAATTCTTAAGTTTATTCTAAAAGTAATAAATATTGTCGATATTTTTTACACCTCTGTTAAATATTAAAAAAAACTCTTATATTTTTGTCAAACTAATGTTAGAGAACAGAACTTAAACTTCCTTGATTGAGAATAATCCTAGGGCACAATATGAGGCGGGGTGGGCATCGGATTAGCAGGTATGAACTGCGCAGCCCCTTGCTCTAGTTGAGTTACTTTGCCCCTTCCCCCGGAGTGAATTCTTTTCCGCGGGATTTTGGGATTCCTTTCTACAATTTCTAAATTTCCATCATTTTTATAAAAAAAAAACAACCGACATTGATATTGATTCTGTATATCCATCAATATTTATACAAAGACAGACCAAGTTGACGGCAAAAGAAAGGTCAGGGCGAGACCAAGTAAGGTACTGCAACCCACCAACAAGCGAACGATACTCCGTGGGATTAGATAACAATGGAGACTCATGATCCAGAAAAGAAGTACTGAGAGGAGTTGCACAAGGTTTGGCACCATCCATTTTAGATTTTGTAAGGAGATCCAAAATATATTTGGTCTGGGAAATAAAAAATGCCAGAGGAAGAACGCTTGACTTCAATACCAAGAAAGTAATGAAGAGATCCCAGATCTTTGATGGGAAACGGAGCACTAAGCTGAGAAATAGTAGCCTGACAAACCTGAGAATTAGGACCGGTAACCAATATATCATCAACATACACAAGGATAATGACCAAGGCAGGATCTGTTTTAATAAAGAGAGAATGATTGTGTTGAGAACCTTCGAATCCAAGAGAAGAAATAGCAGCATACAATTTGGCATACCATGCCAGAGGGGCTTGTTTAAGCCCGTACAGGGATTTGTGCAGGTGACAAACATAAGCTGGTTTAGTAGGATTTTCAAAGCCAGGTGGCTGAACCATAAACACAGACTCAGAAAGATTGCCATGCAGAAAAGCATTGCTAACATCCAATTGGTGCAGAAACCAGTCGAACTGAGCTGCCATAGTGAGAAGCAAACGAATTGTAACAGGCTTGCCAACAGGACTGAATGTCTCTGTATAATCCAGGCCGTGTTGCTGATGGAACCCTTTTACAACAAGTCTGGCTTTGTACCGAGCAATGGTACCATCAGGATTTCTCTTGATGCGAAAGACCCATTTGCAGCCAACCAGATTATGAGAAGACTGAGAAGGAACAAGTGACCAAGTCCCAGTCTTGAGCAAAGCATCGAACTCCGCCTGCATTGCTTGGCGCCAATGAGAATGCTTAGAGGCTTGTAAGTAGGTAGTAGGAACATAATCCGAGGAAAAATTAGAAGGAAGAAGATGTTTAGTGGCAGTGTAAGCTTTAGGCTTATGAATACCAGATTTAGACCGGGTTTGCATAGGATGAAAATTAGCCGGTAAGGAAGGAGGGTGAGCAAGTGGAGGAGGCAGAGAAGAAGAAAGTATGGGAGAAGAAGATAGAGAAAAAGAAAGGGCAGAAATAGAAGGAGGAGAAACATTGGACGCAGGAGTAGTGAAGGTTAAGGATGTAGGAATAGAAGAGAATGGAAAACTGGGAAATGAAGACAGATAGGAAGAAGAGGGGTGATGAAGAAAAGGAAACTGAAGCTCATCAAAAACGAACATGTCTGGAGATATAGATCCGGCGAGTGGCAATATCTAAACACTTGTAACCTTTGTGCTGCAAACTGTAGCCTAAAAATACACAAGGCTGACTTTTGGGATCCAGTTTGGAGTGAACATAGGGCTTCAACCAAGGAAAACACAGGGAACCAAAAACTTTGAGTGTATGATAATCCGGAGGTTTATGAAATAGAGACTCCCATGGAGAACACTTAGAAGCAGTGGGAAGGCGATTAATCAGATAAATTGCTGTAGCAAAAGCTTCAACCCAAAACTCATGAGGAACATGAGAAGCTGCAAGAAGAGTTTGTGCGGTCTCAACAAGATGTCTGTGCTTCCTTTCAGCACAACTGTTCTGCTCTAGGGTGTGAGGACAGGAAAGTTGATGTAAAATACCATTGGTCTGCAAGAAACTAGAGAACTGTGTGCTAGAAAACTCTCCACCAGCATCAGAACGTAAACAGATGATCTTAGTACACAGAAGATTCTCAACCATAGTTTTGAATTGAGTAAACATAGTAAAAACCTCAGACTTGTATCGAAGAGGAAAGAACCAACAGTATTTAGTAAAATCATCAACGAAAATGATATAGTATCGAAAACCTTGCATAGAAATAGTGGGTGAGGGTCCCCATACATCAGTATGTAAAAGTTCCAAAGGCTTGCTGGAAGAACAAGAACTACTAGAGAATGGTAACTTGGAACACTTTCCCATTGCACAACTAGAACACAGAGAAGTATGTAAACTACCAGTGAAGGAAAGACAAGAGGAAGACACAATTTTATTTAGAATCCGAGAGGAGGGATGGCCTAATCGGTGATGCCATATATCCGGAGAGGCATTGGAAGCTGCTGCAAAAGCATGTTGAGTACCAGCAATAGAAGGGGTGGTGTGAAAAGGATAGAAATCGTCTTGCACAGCCCCTTTAAAAAGCACTTTCTCCGAAGAAAGATCATTCACAAGAAAGTGAAAAGGATATAGATGAACTGAGCAATTGTTATCAAGAATGAACTTGTTGGCAGAAAGCAAGTCTTGCTTTAAGTCAGGAACATGTAAAACATTCGTAAGAGCAAAGGAATGATTAGAAGTAGGTATAGTAGAAGAACCAAGATGGAGGATGGGCAAACCTTTGCCATCTCCAATGTAGACCTGCTCGAGACCAGTGTAAGATTCAGGATTTTGCAATTTGGCATAGGAATGAGTCATGTGAAAATAAGCTCCAGAGTCAAGCAACCAAGTTTGTTGAGGTGTAGATTGAGTAGCACAGAAGGCAGATTGAGAGGAAGCACCAAAGTTGGGATTGAGACGCTGGGAGCACTCAATAGCTTCATGATCAAACTGCTTGCAAATTTGACAAACAAGTCTTTTGCCAGAATGAGAGGAATTGAAGGTGTTATTGTTGGATCTAAAACCACGATTTTGATGAGAGCGATGAGATTGAAAACAATTGTTATTGTTGAACCTCTGATTGTGACCTCGAAAATTGCCACGATTCTGAAAATTTCTAGGGTTTGAGAAAGAACGATTAGAGCCACGACCTTGATGAGATGAAAAATTAGGGAAACTATGAGCAACATAGGCCTGAGAAGAAGGAAGATCAGAAGGTGTAGGTAAGAGGCTAGTAGAAATGTTGAAAGCCTGAATCGGTGCAGAAGCAAATTTCTTCCGATTTTCAATCTGAATTTCTTTGCTCAGCAGAAAACCGTGGAGTTCATCAAGAGTTGTGGAACCGATACGAAACTGAATCGCATCAACAAAGAAGTCAAAATCAGGGGGTAAACCATGCAGCGTGACAGAAATCAACTCAGAATCATCAACCGGAGCACCAGCACTGGCCAAAGCATCAACAATTTCTTCGATTCGTTGAAGATAGACAGCAGTGGAGGAATCGCCTTTGGTGATTGTGCGAAGCCGAGATCGGAGCTCATGAATATGAGATTGCGACGCCGTTGCAAGCCGTGATTCAAGCTTGGACCAGAGTTCTCGAGAAGAATTGACACCAACGGTGTAAGGAATCAACGAATCAGAAAGAGTAGAATTGATCCAAATCAGAATATTCTGATCATTTTCATACCAAGAAACAAACGCAGGATTCAAGGTAGAGGTGCGATTTCCAGAGGAATCACAAAGAAACTTCGGCGGAGCGACCTGAGATCCATCAACGATACTGGTGAGGTTGTAGCGCCTGAAGATCGGAGCGAACAACGCACTCCAAGTGAGATAGTTGGTGGTAGTGAGTTTAATCGGCACCATTGAACCGATATTCTGGATAGTAATGGAGGAAGCAGGCGAAGAAAGAACCGGAGATGGAGGATTAAAAGAAATATTATCAGATGAAGGAGATGCAGAGGCCGCCATAGATGAGAATTAGGGTTAGAAGATTGGGGACGAAAGCAGTTAGGCGTAGGATAGAAAGGTCGGTGGACAAATGGCTCTGATACCATGATAGAAAACTTATGATTGTATTTCTTAATAAATAAGATTACAACTGATGGTTATATACTCATGAGAGCTAGTGAGTGATTACCGTTATATACTCATGAGAGCTAGTGAGTGATTACTGCGGTTAAGTATAATCTTAAGAGTAAGGATGGCTAAAATCTATAAGAGTAGTGTTTTTTAACATGTCATGTTTCATTGGAGATCCCTGAAGCAATTTTTGGAATGTTTAGGTTTTGTTTTGTTTTCTTTGTTTTGCTCGGGGACTAGCAAAAGCTAAGTGTGAGGGAATTTGATAGGAGCGTATTTATGCCACTTTGTTATCTTATTTATTTGCATTTACTTAGTTAATTTCCATTTATTTTGGTAATTTAAGTTATTTTCATATTATTGTAGGTCCAATTGGTAAAGATGACAATAAATGGCCAAATGGACCAATTTGGAGCAATTTTGGACTTAGATTGGATAGCATGCATGGATAGCATATAGGCTGAACGTTTTTGGTGTTTAAAAAGTGTTAAACATGTGCTAAAATCTGGACAAATCAAAGTTGAAGCCTAGAAGATAAGGAATTACACAAGAAAGAGGAATCCTAGTGGGAGAGGAACACTATCTTATCTTACCTTATCCAAAATTATCCCATTTTATCCAACATTATCTCATCTTATTTCCTGCTGCAAGAGGAATCCTTATCACATTCTAAATACTTCCTATTTGATTCTAGGAATCCTAATATAATTCGAACAACCTAATCCTTTTCCTCCTTGGATTTAGCCATTCCCTATATATATATATATATATATATGAAATTTCTACAACAATTGAAGGGTGCCATGCCTACCATTCATTCATTGAAGTTGCTGGAGTTTTCTGGGTTCTTTCTCTCTTTGTTTTAAGTTTCAATGTGTATTTTAGATTACTTTTAACTAAGTTTCTTTTTAGCTAGAGGTGAATTCGAAGCCATGATCATATGTTTTATATAAATTGATTACATCTAGTTATTGTTTCATAAAACATGAATGCGATTTACTTATCTGCTTTATAGAGAACTTATTCTTGTATGTTTATTAAGGATGCATAATTAGTTTGCATGTATGGATTTGATTATAGAATATAAGGAAATTTCACCTAATCGTTATGAACTTATATTTGCAAGTAGTAAAAGTCACTAGTCATGATTGAGTTAAGTAAATTCTTGATAGGAGTATCATGCTTTTCATAGTTATGAATGCTTTGTCAATGCTTATGATTTTCACATAACTTAATGATCTTTGAGATGTGTCTCTATCATGCATTTCATAGTTAGGGAACTTGAGAAGAATAATTTGGTTGCGTCGCTGAGTCCAATTCAACGAATTTAGGAAAATCTGAGAGTTAATTAGTGCTAGTATCAATTAATTTGGGGCATTGTCATTCATGGTTTATAGGAAGAATAACTGCAAATCCATTTATATGCATATGTTTCATGTATCGAAAAGAATCCTTTAGTTATCCTTTCATCCATATTCCCTTTACAACTCAATTTATGTCACATCCCGGCCCGGGCTGGACCATTTCCTGAGCTCAACTCCGCCATAACACGATATTGTCCGCTTTGGGCCCCGACCACACCCTCACGGTTTTATTTTTGGGAACTTACACGAGAACTTCTTGGTGGGTCACCCAAAGCCAGTGAGTTCCCAAAAGGCCTCATGCTAATTAGAGGTGAGAATGTACATATAAGGCTTATAGGATCCTCACCCCTAGGTGATGTGGGATCTTACAATCCACCCCCCTTAGGGGCCCGACGTCCTCGTCGGCACACTTCCAGCCATGGAGTGGCTCTAATACCAGACTGACACACCCTGACCCGAAATGTCCACTAGGATATCAAATCGAGCTGTGATGGCCGACACCTAGAAGGTGACGAAGCCATAAAGTGTGGTGATGTGGAAAATGTGAATAAATTTAAGAGATATGTTATCCACACACCCCTTTTTACTTCTCACACACCCCTATTACTTTTTGTCCATTAGATCTTCTTCAATTCATCCGATCCGACTGCCGAAATTCAAAAAGGTGTGAGAGAAGTAAAAAGGGGTGTGTGGATATCACACCCCCTAAATTTAAACCTACAAGTGCCTAAAAACCAGAGTGCGCTGGTGAAATTCTCCTCCGACTGCCGAAATCCAAAAAGGTGTGAGAGACGTTTTCACCTACTTTGACCACCTCCTTGGTCGAAATTCTCCTCCTATTGGTGCAAAGTTCCTTTAAGAATTTGGCATACCTCAGGACTTGCTTGATTGCATCCAAAAGGGGGATATTGACTTGAACTTTTCGAAACGTCTCCAAAATGTCTTTTTCGGCCTCCTCTTTCTTTGTTTGCTTAAACCTACTAGGAAAAGGAACATTCGACGGAAAAACATTAGTAGGAACTGAACTTGACACGTTTTTACCTTTATTGGACGAATTGGACACATTGGGATCACTTGTAGCTTGCGGCAATGTTGGTTCCTTCTTGGCCGTGAGTGGCCTTTGCTCTTCCTCTTCAATTCTCAACTCTTCCTCCTCGTTGGAGTGTAATTTGGGTGGGTTGAGGTCAGATCCAACTTGCTTTCCACTTCGCAAATGCATAGCTTTTGCAGATTCGAATCCACCTTTCGGATTGACCACCGTTGAGCTAGGCAACCTTCCTTGCTCACGAAATTGCCCCATAAACTCGGCAATTTGTCCCACTTGTTTCTCCAAGTTGTCCACCCTCTTATCTTGAATTTGCCTCTCTTTGTTTTGAGTTTGGACTTCCTGCGTCAAAGTAGTAAGTAATTGAAAAATCTTATCATTATCACTTGAATTACCTTGGTTGCTTTGAGCAGGTTGTGCTTGGGCTTGTGGTGGTGCCAACGGCTTTTGATAGAAACCCGGGGGTTGTTGCCTAAATTCGTTTTGTTGTTGGCCTTGTTGGGGTTCTCGCCATTTGAAATTTGGATGATCACGCCAACCGGGATTGTAAGTATTAGAAAACGGATCACCAAGTGATTGGTATTGGTTGCCATATCCCACGGCATTGAGTGTCTCCCATCCACCATTCTCGATCAATTGTGGGCACTTGTCCGTATGGTGGCCTTGCATAGAGCATACGCCACAAGAAGCTACGGTTTTGACTTTTGGACCTTCTACCACCTGAGAAAGCAACGTAGTAAGATTAGCCATTTGATTTTGAAGTTCGGTTATGGCACTTACCTCATTGACTTGGTGTTGCCGTGGGGTTCCTCTTTGTCCAACTCCTTCGTATTGTTGAGCGTTCAACGCTCGGTTGGCAATCAACAGTTTTTTCTGTCGTAGGAGTCTTGTCCACCAATGCTCCTCCCACTGAGGCATCTAGCATTTGACATTCAATTGGTAGAAGTCCCTCGTAGAAGTATTGTAGAAGTAGTTCCTCCTTCATTTGATGCTGTGGACATGAAGCAACAAGAGATTTAAAACGTTCATAATAAGTAGGGAAAGATTCACCTTCATCTTGTTGAATTCCACTTATCCTTTTGCGTAGGAGGATGACTCGAGAAGTTGGGAAAAACTTCTCCAAGAAGGCTCGTTTCATGCTCTCCCAAGATGTGACGGTTCCGGGAGCCAATTCGTACAACCAATCTTTCGCCTTCTCTAGGAGAGAAAAGGGAAAGGCCTTCATCTTCAATATGCTCTCATCAACGTTCACCGGAGTCATGCTCGAGCAAACTACTTCAAATTCCTTCAAATGCTTGTTCGGATCTTCCATGGATAGCCCATGGTATTTCGAAATATGATGTAACAAGCTTGACTTCAATTCGAATTCGGCGGTTTTGTCGGGAGCTGCCCTAGGATATTGGATGCATAGAGGTGCGGCATTGTCCAATCCCGAAGCGGAAAGCTCCTTGATTGTGCGGTTGTCCGCTGCCATCTCTTCAACTTCCTCTTCAAATTCAGAAACGGACTCGGAACTTGCACTTGATTCACTAGGTTCCAGGTTCTTCCTCTTTCGTCTCAATTCGCGGTCAAAATCGTCGTCAAAGTCCAAAATATGTTCGTGAATCGGATTAGAACTCCGAGTCATAAACAAGTACCTAAAACAAGAAACAAAACAACATAAGAATCTGTTCTAATTAAGAAAAACGAAAATCACAATCCAAGGGATTAGCAAAGTTGCTAATCCCCGGCAACGGCGCCAAAAATTTGATGTGAAAATTATACGCACACAAATTAAACCCTCTTTGTATCAATTGTAGTGAAGAATGTAAGTAGGGATCGTTCTAGACCGGGGATTAGGAGGGATTGCAAAATCACTTGGAATTGACTCAAAAACGTAAAAACAAAGTTTAAAACACTAACTAGACTCAAACAAAGCAAAACTAGAACTTAAAACACCAAAACAAACCAAAAGACTCAAAATAACACAAAAACACTCAAAACTGCCTTAAAACCACTTTCTGGGCAGTTTTGGACACTAAACAAGATTTTGGACGAAAATACTTATAACTTTGACTCAAAACACTTTAAAACACAAATCAAACACTTTCTAACTAACTTGACACTTGAAAACAAAGGGGGATTTGGTTTTGACGAATTTAAAAACAAAACATAAACTTGTAAATCAAAACAGATTTGAAAACGAATTTGGTTTTAAAATAGATGGATGGAAAGCTAGCTAAGGGGTTCATCTCCACACATGTTATACTTGCATACAAAACGATTTCCAATTGCTTTTCAATAAACCATGAATTCTCAACGCCCCAAGTTAATTAGGTCCGCTTAAATTAACTTTCAGATTTTCCTAACGTTATTGAATTGGATGATTGCATACGACAACCCAAAGCATTCCCCACAAGTCCCCTACATGATTGCATAATAGAGACACAAGCAAGA
Organism: Crataegus laevigata; assembly: GCA_963580275.1. Classification (NCBI taxonomy): domain Eukaryota; kingdom Viridiplantae; phylum Streptophyta; class Magnoliopsida; order Rosales; family Rosaceae; genus Crataegus; species Crataegus laevigata. Next base: position 16,400,988 of record OY756953.1, on the reverse strand, counting down.
ATCATTAAGTTCTATGAAAACCATAAGCATTGACGAAGCACTTGTTACTATGATTGCATGAAACTTATGCCAAGAATTTACTTAACTCGATTGAGATCATCAACCTTTACTACTTGTGAATATAAGTCCATAACGATTAGGTGAAATTTCCTTATATCCTAGCATTCAATTCATGCATGAAAATTAAGCGTACACTCTCAACCAACACACACAAACCAATGTAATTCACATAGATAAGTAAATTGAATTCATAACTTATGAAACGCAATTAGAAGTAATCAAATTATATCGCAAGCATAAACATGTGTTTCGAATCCCCCCCCTAGCCAAGGGGGTTTAGTTCCTCATACGCACAAAACAAAGAGAATTAAATTTAAACATTGAAATCAAAGGAAAAGAAACACCTAGAAATTCCAGCGATGTGAACTTGAATTGCATGAACTTCCAAGCCTCCTTCTCCTCCTCCTTGGTGCGGCAAAGGGTGTAGAGACAAGTTTAGGACCTTATGTGGATGGGTGGATGGGTATGGAAGGATATAATGGTGTTTAGGTATGGTGGTGGCTGCGGCAAAGACTTAGAACTAGGGAGGATGGTGTTTTGGCGAATTTCTGAATGTGGGAGAGTGAATGAATTAAATGGTGCGGCCAAGGGGTGTATTTATAGTGGTTAGGGTGCAGAAATTAGGGATAGGAATCAGAGAATGATTATAAAATCTAACTCCTATAGGAAAAGGCCTTCTAGAAGCTAGGAAACCTCAAAGAACAAGGTGAAACATGCGGTAGAATATAGGGGTTCTATAAGGGATTAGGCGCCACCTTTGTAGGGTTTTCTAGAAGGAATTAGGTGCATCTAGAAGGTAGGGTGCGGCACCTCTTCAGGGAGAAGGGATAAGGCTTCTAGAAAGCCCTAAAAACTGATGGGAATTGGACCAAACCCACGGCAAGGATGGGAATCATCTAGAAACTTCACATTTGTGTCCTTCCATACTTAGGAGTCCTTCTAGCATTAGGAAATCATGTCTTTCTCCTTCCTTGACTTGGAATTCTTCTCCTTCTTCACTTTGGAAACCTTTTCCTTCTTGGACTTGGAAATCTTCCTTGTAGCTGCAACTTGATGCTCTTTGGGGTTTACATTTCCTACTCCAAGTAGGAAACCTTGTTCAAGTAGGGAACTTCAATCTTCTAGGTTTCCCAATTCAACTAGGAAACCCATTTCAACTAGGATTCCCAATTTAGCTAGGATTCCATCTTTCTAAGTACTTTCCTACTTCAACTAGGAAACCTTGCTCAAGTAGGAATCATCATCTTCAAGTCTTCAAATTCGTCCATCCTCATGGCTCCAAGCATATGATCTTCATTCCAAGCTCTAATTTGCTCCAAAAGGCTCCAAAATGCTTCCTTTTGCATACTTTGCCCTTAAAACCTGAAAACACATAAAACTAGCTTAAAAGATTACTTTACTAAGAAAAAAACACTATAAATGCATAAGAACAAGCTAAACTAAGGTGCATAAATATGCTCCTATCAGAAATCGAGTATATGCCATGTCGAAGTCTCAGCAATATAAAACGTAAGCCATGTGATAATAAATCAATATGAAATGGTATGTCAACCAGAGTAAGCTAACATGACCTATAAGGCTGAGCCTATAGCTCATCTGCCAATTTCTGCACAATAGTCGGAACCACCTAATGCGGTCTGTACGATAGGGCTAGGTGTAAATATGTACGCTCAAGTGCTACAATCACGTGAAGGCTGTGCGAATAATCACGGGTCACCTACAAGTTGAAACCACCTAATGTGGTCTATATGACAGGGATGTGCACCAAACTTGGATCCAAGGTGAGCGTGCGGTGCGGGAGGTGAACATCACGTGAAAGACTATGCTCTAGCCACGGGCGGGAGCACTAACACCTGGGGTGTAGGATAATGAGCTCTAAATGTAACTCAAACATAACCATACACACTATAATCACTATCAACATGTTGTACTCACCTGTAGCTTACCTGGGTCTCTGCAGCATCAATGAACATTATACATTTCTAAACTAATGCATATGCTAAAACATAATGCAATTGACATGGCATTTAAATCACATTTCATTTAAAGCAATTCTGGGAAAATGTATGTCATATATACATATATATAGAAAACCAAAAGCCCACTCACCCGAGGTCCGCGCTACACTCCCTAGCACGAATATCGAGATGTCCCGAATGATCATCACCTAGAACAAATATCAAATCACATCTCAGAATCCTTACTAATAAAACACGTAATTTACATAAAACACATCCCCAAGGGACGTTCTAAAATGATTTGAGACCCATTGACCAAAAAGTCAACCGTCGGTCAAAGATCGACGGTAGGGTCCACAACCCTATGTAACTCGATCCGGAAGATCTGCATCTCAGATTTCCAATCCGTAGCTTCCAAAGATACACATTATGCTTCTAGAACCACATCCTAAAGTTTCATTACGATCCAACGATTGGATCTCAGCCAATTGTAAATTCAAGTGGGGGTTAATGTTTTATTTTATGATCTTACAAGTCCAATTTGGGAAGATCCGTAAGTTCCTATGGTCCTCAAACATTATATACTACAATGTATTGGAGTTTGGTGACAATCTAACAGTGGGATCGTTGATTGCTATAATGTTCAAGTGGCAGACCTTAATGAAATTTCGCCGGATTTTGCAGATTTCCTGGGCAACTTTAGGACTTCATATCTCACTTGTTTCTCAACCACATTTGACCCATAATATACCAAAACAAAGCTAGAGAAGTGTAGAATAAGGTTGTACCTGCTTGGAGTCCAAATGGTGGTAGGAAGTGGCTGGAAAATGGCCTGAAAGATGGCTGTCTGCAGGAAAATTAGTGACTCGCAGGAATTTCTGGGTAACATTTCAACGTCCATAACTTTGTCAATAGTCAACGAAATCAAGTGATTCAAAAATGGAAATCGTATTTCTCGATGAGATGAAGATATTGGTACCTTACATGATGGCTATCTCGCTGTATTTTGACCAAAAAACGCCTCGAAAGTGGCGGATGACACCAAAAACTGGGCAAACTTTAAATCATTATAACTTTCTCATTTCTCCACCAAATTAAACGATCCAAACATGAAAATTCATCTACACAACATGAGAAATCGATTTATACCTATTTTGAGTTCAAAAGATGGCTGGACAAATGGTGAATCGCCACCGTGGCACCCACAGACTCACTATCTGGAGTTCTTCTCCATTTCAAGGCCACATTCACTCAAATTTGAGGTGGAAATGGAAGAGGAAAGGACTAGGTGATGATTGGGAGTGGTGGCTTGGTCCAATTTGTGGGAAATCCGGTGGAAACCCACCGCAAAATATGGAGAAATGGGTCGGGTTGCGCGGGTCATACGGGTTGAGGGAACCCTCTTCCTTTTTCCCCCGTTTTTCTTCCTTTCTCATTTCCCTGATTCCTTGTTTTCTGATTGGGTAGTGCCCATTCCTTCCTCTCCAAGACCTCCGCGTGGCTTCTCTAAAATCATCTGGAATGTTCCAGATTATGGTCAAATGACCATTTCATCCCTTGAATTAGCTCGTTTATAACTTCTTCGTTACAACTCCAAATTATAATCCGCTTACCTCCACGTGTCTATAGCGACGAGTACTACAAGAATACGCCAAGAAAATGAGTCTAACATGACACGATACGGAAGTAAAAAAAAGTCAACGCATTTACCTCGAAGGGCATTCACGTAAATTCACTTTTAAATTTATAAAAAAAAAACTATAATTTTAAGGACGGGTCTTTACAATCTACCCACCTTAAAAAATCCTTATCAAATTTAGATTTCTCAAGTACATATTTATCTGAAAGGAATTAGATTTCTGATTGAGACGATGGAAAAATTAGGACAACGACTACTCTTATACTATTGTACATCATCCCGTTTGTGTAACTTAATTACTATTTGCCACCGCAAAAGATATAATTACCCTTGAACATTTCCAGCCATTCCTATTCCATTTCAGCTGGAGTTCACCAGCATTGATTTGATATTATTTTTCAACTATCAAGAATTGTTTGAATGGTTGTAATCACTTCTTGTATCCGATTGGAGATGGGGAATCATCACTATAAGCTCCCTATATGAGCTATGTGATACATTAGAGAATATAAAAACCAATAATCATGATGTTGAACCAATGCTACGCTCATGTGATGTTTCACTTGGTGGTAGCTTTACTTAAGTAAGAAGCCGTATTCTTCCAGTCCTAATGCTTAAAATTGGTATTGGTGATGATTTTCTTTCCTTAAAATGGGCATTAAAATTTCAATAACAAGACATCTGTGAAGCCAACTAACATAGAAGTGGACTGTTGTTAACTTCTCTGCACGCCGTGATCTAAAAGTCCTCGTCTGTGATATGATCAAATTTGGAGATAGGAAATGAATTAAAATTGAGGCTCCACTTGAGGTGTTTGAAGAGAATTCTCAGTCTAGGCGAAATCCGCCTTTGGTTAGAGTAGAAAGGATGTTTGAGGAAATAAAGTCCAAACTTCCTGGACAACCACAGTTTCTTCTCTGTTTACTTTCAGAGGATGATGGCATTACGAGAGAGCTGCTTCTAGACTTCTATGCTAGTTTAGGTAAACAGAAACCCAACAAGATTATCATTTTGGCGTGTATATATATATCTTGCCGTGCTACGCGTTTCACTTCCAAGCCTTTGGAAGTCTTATGGAGGTTATGAGTATTAGATTTTGTTTAGTATCACATTTCCACCCCTAGACTAACAATTAGACTGAAACAAGTTATTCAGACCTTAGTGGATGTGTCATATTTTGTTCGTCCCACTATTAGTTTGGTTGCAACATAACACTATCTTTATTTTAGTTGCTTGTAACTAAGGTTATAATTTTGGTTTAGCTATGGTACCATTAAGGCCGACATATAGAGATTTTACGCCCGGTACATGATTGGTAGACACTTACTCTTATTAGAGTTATGTGTAACTGCGGTTACATTCCTAGTTATAAGCATGTCATCATTTGAGATTTGGTATTTGGTTTGCAGAAGAGTATTGCAAACAAGTATTTGAATGATCGAGCTTGTGAGAAGGAAATTTTATGATATTGACGAGGTTGTCTGAGTGTGAGCGCAATCAAGGCTCTGTTCAGGTGATGTATGTGTATTTCCCAATGAGGGGCAATATGGTAATATTACACCCTTGGGAAGTCCTTGCTTGTCGAGACGATAGTGAGCTATTGGTATTGTGGGCTGCAGACTGTAATATCAATAACTTCTTGTTGGATTCGTTAAGCAAGTAGGCAACTAAGTTCGTTTACGAGAGCATAGGTAAATCTTTCTATGTTCGGTTTGTGATTTCAGTACAATTACTTTAACTTTACGTAATTATTTAGATATGCTTCATTTGGCGTGATGTTTTTACATATCTATTTTTGACTTGATGTTTTCGTAAAGGACTTTATATCGAAGCATTGTATTGAAGGAGAAGAAAAGTATGAGCTGGGAGGCATGTGATCGGATCATATTTATACATATTTTTATATCAAATTCACTCGTCTTTTCTTAGCTAGTTCCTTATTCTTTAAGCTAATTACGTTATTTTTATGTTTTTATAAGATTTATCTAGTTAAGAAAAATATATTTATATATATATTATTTTATATATATATGTTATATATATATATTTTATATATATATTTATATGTTTATATGTTTATTTATATTTATATATATTTATATATATATTAATATAATATGTTGTGTGTGATTACAGAAATTGAAAACAAAGCCAGCGTGCGGGAATAATTAGCCAAAGTGGAGTCGGTGAAGGAATTAAGTAAGGAAATGGATGGAAGGCTGGCATCCATGATGAAATTAAAAAATAAAGAGAAGAGCTTCGGTACTGAAGGTGGAGAGCATTATTTGGAAGAAAAGAAAGCATTAAAAAGGGGAGGAATAAAAGAGGCGAGAGCCTCGGAAAAACAGGGGAATAAGAGCGGCGAGAGGAAAGAAGCAGCTTTGGTCGAGAGGGGAAGCTGCCATTCAAGGCAGCTGAGCAAGCAGCGGGAGAGGTGTGAGAAGGCTGCCTTGGCAGCAGGCAGCACGTCAAGCACCAACCTCACGAGAAGCTCACGAGCAGCCAGAGCACCGAGTGTGGAGGCCTGGAGGCGCACGAAGCTCATGGCTTTTCTTGAAAAACAGGGAAGACAGCTGGGGAAAGAGGCTTCCAGGCGAGGAGAAAGCAGGCCAAAATCAGGCCACGGGGGAAGTAATTAAAGGCTGCGAGAGCGCCCTTTGTTTTCCATTAAGGCAACGGAGCTGCACAGAGGCAGCGCAAGAAGAAAGGCACAGCGCTGAAATCAGAAAACAACCAACAGAAGCCACGGTGCAAACTTGCACAGTGCACATATTTTCACTCTCCGCTTTCGGTTTAATCTCTCCAAACTCGTTTTTAATTTCTGTTTTAAATTATAATAATGTGTAATTAATTTATATTGGCTAGAGGTTAATTCGAAACCATGATTATATTTGTAATTTTAATTTGATTTACTCCAGTTATGAATTTATAAATGTTGGATGTGGTTTACTTTTCTGTGTTGATTAAAAACTTGTTTATGTATGTGGGTTAAGGGTCGACACTTAATTTGCATGCTTAGACTTGATGCTAGGATATAAGGGAATTTCACCTAATCGTTATGAACTTATATTCATGAGTAGTAAAAATCGCTAGTCACGATTGTGTTTAGTAAACCCTAGGTTGGATTAACATGCGTATTCCATAGTTATGAATGCCTAGTCGATGTTTATGATTTCCATTGAACTTAATGATCTTTGATATGTCTCTCTATCATGCGTATTCCATAGTTAGGGAACTTGATAAGAATAATTTGGTTGTGATGCGTATTCCGTCCAATTCAATGAATTTAGGGAAATCTGAAAGTTAATTTAAGCGGACCTAATTAATTTGGAGCATTGTCATTCATTCGTTTGTTGAATTCATAACTGGGAATCAATTTAGGTTACATTTGTGTCATGTGTGGAGAAAAACCCTCTAGCCAATCCGTTATCTATCCATTTACTTTTTATTTTATGTTTTTGTCGATTTTGTAATTTATTTAAGTTTAATTTACGTTTCACCAAAATCAATCCCCCCATTATTATAATATTATTATTTAGTTACTTTTTATTATTTTTAAACTTTTAATTTAATTTCCGTCCAATTAATTTCCTAGTTTTTATTTTAAATTGTTTTTATTATTTTGAGTCATTTTAAGTGTGTTTCGAGTTTTTAGCCTAGTTTTGTATTTTTGAGTCTTTTGATTTATTTTAGTTTATTTGTTAGTTTTATTTTAAGTTATTCTAGTTAAGTGTTTTTATTTTAGTTTAGTATTTTAAACTTTGTTTTTACGTTTTTAATTTATTTTAGAGGTTTTAGCAAGCCCTCCTAATCCCCGGCCTAGAACGATACCCTACTTACATCTATACTACATCTGTCAAAAAGAGGGTTTAATTTGTGTCGAGTTAATTCTCGCATCAAATTTTGGCGCCGTTGCCGGGGATTAGTAACTTTGCTAATCCCTTTATTTTTGTTTGTGTTTATTTTTATATTTGTGTTTGTGTGTTTTACTTTTGGTATTTGATTTATTTTTGTTTCTTTGATTTTTAGGTATTATTGGAGCAAGACATGGATAGTATTCAAGCTCAATTGGCACAGCTCACTGCTCAATTGACTAATAATGCCGAAAGGACCACAATGCCAAGTGTCCCTACACTTGATGTGCCCTATGGGCAAGGATATCAAACTCAGCAATATCCTCAATTTTCTGCATATGAAGATGATTGGGGATATCAAAGCCACAGCCAATCAAGGGGCAACATGTTTTCCAACGCTTGCAATTCGGATTGGAGGGATTATTCAAATCAAATGTGGGATGAACCTCAACAAGTTCAACAAAGTGGATATTGGCAGCAAGATGAAGCGTTCTATTCAAGACCTATGCAGCCACCACAACATCCCCCACAACAATTCCAATCGAATTCAAGTATGCCCGTGGATTATAATCAAATTCTTAACGAATTAAACTCTTTGGTGCAGGGGTCACAAAATCAAGCTGAAGAGACTTACCAAGGAGAATATTGGCAGCCGTATGATGAGTTCTATACATCACCACCACAGCCTCCGCAACAATTTGCCCAATTCGATTCAGGTACATCTCTGGATAATGATACATTTAATAAGTTACTTTCCTCTTTGAATCAGGGAGTGGAAAATCGAATCCAGGAGATGCAAGACCGGACCAACAGAGTGGACGAATTGGATATACATGTTAGGCAGATTATGGAATTCATGGCACAGATTAAAGATCAAAGTGAACTTTCCAACTCCACATTTGCAAATTCAAAGGGAGAAGTGGAAATCGATGAAGCCATAAGTGATGTGGAGGATGAAGCTGTTCCAGAACCATCCAGTCACAGCCCGAACTTGGATGAATTGCCGCTGCAAGAAGAAGAGGAGGAGGACGACTTGGGCAGTTTAGACGAATTCTTGTCTCAAACCCCTCAAGTCCCTATGTCGTCCAACTTAGGTGAGGAAGTTCTACGTTCAATTCATTCTAACCCTATTCCACCGAATGTCCTTTTTCCTTGTAGAATTTTAATTCCAAATATCGAAGAGAGTGAAAAAGACATTGTGGAAGCTCTTCCAGAAGTCCAAAGTGATATCTCAATTCTTGGTGCACCAAAACAAGTTCCTGAACCTTGCACGCCAAGAAAAGAGATTCAAGAGAATGAAGTGGCTGAAGCATATCAAAAATACATCCAAGAGGTTGTGCATGAGGCAACAAAGGCCCAAGAAATTGAGTTTGATGACACGGGACGGGCCACAACTATCATAGTCAATCTGGCCAAGTTCAAAATCCCGAAAATATCCAAAAATATGGTTTTTGTCATTGAGTTTGTTTCGGAGAAAGACAGTAAGCCATCTTCTCCAATTTTAATTTTTATTTTATTTTCTACTAACATGCTAATTTTAATGATTCAGGCACCCACCCGAGAATTCAGACCATTGCCGAATCATTTCAAGTATCACCTCCCATTAAAAGATAAATTTCATGCTTTGGAGCCGAGGGGAGGATAATGGAAAGAATCGTCCAGCTAAAGACGTTAAAGCAAGCGCTTCTTGGGAGGCAACCCAAGCAATCAGATTTGCATTTCTTAACCTTCTTCTTTATTGCTTTTACTTTCATTTTGTTTTGCTTAGTTAATTTTGTTATTTGGTTGATTTTTATTTAGTTTGTGTTTAAATAAATTAAGGGCATGTTTATTTTAAGTGCGGATAAACGAAGTCCTTTTACATTAATTTACATATTTTACATATTTTATTTTGCTTAAAATAACCCTGAAAAAAAAAATTAAAAATTAAAAAAAAAAAAAAAACAAAAAAAAAATAAAATTAATAATAATAATAATAATATTAGTAACATATATATATATATTTAAATAAACATTAAAAGCTTAAATAAATTTACAATAATACGAAAACTAATAGCGTTCATTGGTCATTGGTCATTGGTCAGGTGGCGCCGCAGAAGTCGATGGAGCTCCGGGAAGACGAAGTGCTAGAGTTGGAATCTCCGGAGCCGGAACACTTGGTGCTGCTCCAGAGGACGAAGGCAACATAAACCGCGGGAGTAACGCCATGAACCGCTCATGATCACTCTGGATCCGACCGTCCGACTCCTGCAGCTGATCCAGCTTCCTCTTCATGCTGGTCGAGTAACTAGTTGCAAGCATGTGCAACTCCTTGTTCTCGTGCCTGAGTCCTCTGACTTCTTGCCGAAGACTGACCACCTCCGCCATTAGCGACTCCACCTGACGAGATCTTGCAAGCAGGCGCTGACCCATGTTTGAAACTGAGCCTGCACACTGGACACTGAGAGCCAGTGAGTCCTGAACAGCCAGCTCGTCTGACCGCATAGACAGCAACCTAGTGTCTCTGGGAGTAAGAAGGTTTCTTGCAACCACCGTTGCGGTTATATCGTTCCTCATCATTGTGTCCCCGACTGTAAGAGGACCATTGGGGGATATAAAGGATGGATTCCAAATGTTGTTCGGAGAAGACGAGTCATCGTCTTCCCCGACATTCAAGTTTAGGCGACGGTCGGAAGGGCAAGACATTTTTAGAGGGGGTTGAGGAAGAAAACAGTTCGGAAAAATTAAGATTGCTGAAGCGGAAGAAGAGATCGGAAAGATTAAAAAGTGCAGAAGAGAGTGTTTACAGAGGAGAGTATTTGAGGAAGGGAGTTCAAGTGTGATGTGAAGCAGAATTAGCGCCTCTATAAAAAGAAGCAAATCAAAGAGAGGCGCTCCTCTGAGGTTGAAGACGCGTCCTCACGCAATTCGGAAAAGCTCGACGCTCATTTCTCAAAAGAGCCGTTTCCTTTCTCAAAAGCTGGGCTTGACTCAGCAATCACGTGGGTCGGTTTGTCCGGATGTGTCGTCACTCATGACGTGCAGCGTGGAGCGTTGCGAAAACCACGAGCCGCACCCGGTTTTGAACCCCGGTTTTCAAAAGATCATCATTCCAATTTGTCGTCACTCGTCGTTGCGCAGTCAGCTTCGCGGAAATTACGGACGAGTTGTCAGAAAGCGCGTAACGGGCACTGTTCATCCATCCACCGGCTGCCGACAAATAGTGAAGGAACAGTTCCGGTTGTGAAGGAAAATTTCTATAAGTTCGACCTTAGCCTTTCACAGCAAAGGCACACCTTCACACCCTCTCAACCTCTCAACCTCTCAACCTCTCTTCATCTCCGATAATGTCTTCCCAAAGAAAGCTTTCGAGTTATTCAGTGTTCTTCATCCCTTGGATCACCCCAGAAAACAAACCTTCCAGAGCAAAAGTATTTCATATTAAAAAGGTTAAAAGCAAAAGTATCTCATATTATGCTTTCTCCTCTCCTTCATCTGAGGAACGTGGAGAAAGTGAGATCCTGATTGCTTACCTAGTCTTGCTCTCGAGTACTCATCTCAGACCCCTCCCAGCCCACTTCAAAAATAAACCTGTGTTGAGGTACTTCTTCAAAAACAAAAGTACCTCACAGACGAAGCAGGAGGAGTCTGAGGTGCACCCAAGAGCAGATGAGTCTGGGTTGATCCAAGAGTTCAAGAAGATGCCACACCTGCGTGGAGACCGGACTACTTGAAGCATGTGGAGACACGTGCTGATTCATCCTCAACTAAGCTGAGGAGCACTTGCAAGAAGGAGGCCCATCCAGTTCAAGATGAAAGCTGTGGAAAATCAACAAGGACGACCAATGATCGCCTATTAGTTCTTTTCATTATCTTTTATTTTCATTTTCTATTTTTCGTTTGAATTTTCTATATTTTCTTGCGTGCTTAACTGATTTATTTCTTTTCTTTGCAGGAACGTTTGGTTATTTTCTCCCTTGAAGTTGATTGCGAAATTTACGCTTGGGGGTCATCGCTTGGTTTTCTGCAAATTAGAGAAGTTTTCAGTCCCTTTGCTTTATTTTGTTTCTTTTCATTTAGTAATTTTAATTTTAATTTTATTTTTATTTTTATTTGCATATTATTGTTTTCTGACATTGGGGACAATGTCTAGTTTAAGTGTGGGGGTATAGAGTATTAAAAAACGACCAAATTGAAAATTTTTGTACCTTCGACTTTGAACTGGTTTCATTTGTTTCCATGTTATTGCTTTTTGTTTTCTTAATTAGTTTTGTCTTATTTAATTTTTTCGGAAAAATTTTAAAAATCCAAAAATATTGTCCTGTTTTCCTTATTGTTTTGAATTAGATTTTTGTTAGTTTCCCGACCCAATGATATAACTGGATGAAATTTGAACCATGATTATCAAGAACTTAGTTAACATGTGTTATGTGAAATTCCTTGTTCTCTTGTTAGTATTGTACATGTTTGATCATCTTTGAAAATTCAAATGCACATAGCCTTGTTGATGTGAAACTAAAGCATGACTTAAAGCTTCATATGTGAAATTAGTGACCATATACATCCTATGTGAGTTTTTGAGCCTATTGAAAGTGTGTGCATTTTTCATACACTCATATTCCTTCATGTGTGATGAACTTATGTGAGATGCATCTCTAGAACTTGCGTAACGATCTTTTGAAATATTTGTCATTGATTGCATGAACTTGAAAATGATAGAGGCATTAGGTTCACCACCATGGCCCAAATAACCATATTTCCCAAAGAAAAAAAAATGATATCATTAGATCGCCAATTTGAGCCGTTTATGTTGAGCCTTTTATTTCTATCACCAGATATGTCTACCCTTATACCTCAAGCATGTTTCCTTACCCTTTCCAAGCGAGCAATTTGAGATTGTCTTATGAGAAATGTTTGTTAAGTACTTGGAAGGTTTGACAAAAGAATAAGTGTGGGGGTATTTCATGTTTGTTTTTAAAAAAAAAAAAAAAAAAAAAAATGAGAAAAGGAAGAAGAAAAAGAAAAAAAAAAAATAAGGAAAGAGAGATGGTATTCAAAGAAAATAAAAAAAGTTTCTAAAGTTCAAGTTTAGGGGTGTGATGGGAGGTGTTAAAAGAATCGTTGGAAAGTTTGAGTTCTTATAATTCTCAACAAAAGAATCGCTTGCGATGTAGCTTGGAACTTGTGTTTTCCTTTTCTTTCGTTTCAATAGCCCTATCCCTAAGCCTCATTACATCCAATAAAAGTCCTCTTGATTTAAGTTTTGCAATTATGACTGTGGAGAAGTGATCTTTATGCAAGCTTATGGTAGAACTTTCACATTTGTTTCTTTGAGCGAAACACATTTAAACTAAACACATGTGTGATTGAGTGCATATCCCGTGAGAGGTTGCTAGTTTGCATATGATGATTTTGAAAATAAAAACTTGAAATTGCATTAGCATGGCTATCTCACACACTACACTTAAGGATGATTTAAAGATTACTGCTAATATTTGAATAAGGAAGATGAACTTGGATTAGTTTGTTTGGTGCTAACTATGTTTCTTGCTAATTTATGTTTTGGAATGAAATTCTATGAGGGTCAAATAAGGGGAAGCTAATGTTTTTCATGTTATTACTTATTCTCGTTTTCTTTGTTTTGCTCGAGGACTAGCAAAAGCTAAGTGTGGGGGTATTTGATCGGATCATATTTATACATATTTTTATATCAAATTCACTCGTCTTTTCTTAGCTAGTTCGTTATTCTTTAAGCTAATTACGTTATTTTTATGTTTTTATAAGATTTATCTAGTTAAGAAAAATATATTTATATATATATTATTTTATATATATATGTTATATATATATATTTTATATATATATTTATATGTTTATATGTTTATTTATATTTATATATATTTATATATATATTAATATAATATGTTGTGTGTGATTACAGAAATTGAAAACAAAGCCAGCGTGCGGGAATAATTAGCCAAAGTGGAGTCGGTGAAGGAATTAAGTAAGGAAATGGATGGAAGGCTGGCATCCATGATGAAATTAAAAAATAAAGAGAAGAGCTTCGGTACTGAAGGTGGAGAGCATTATTTGGAAGAAAAGAAAGCATTAAAAAGGGGAGGAATAAAAGAGGCGAGAGCCTCGGAAAAACAGGGGAATAAGAGCGGCGAGAGGAAAGAAGCAGCTTTGGTCGAGAGGGGAAGCTGCCATTCAAGGCAGCTGAGCAAGCAGCGGGAGAGGTGTGAGAAGGCTGCCTTGGCAGCAGGCAGCACGTCAAGCACCAACCTCACGAGAAGCTCACGAGCAGCCAGAGCACCGAGTGTGGAGGCCTGGAGGCGCACGAAGCTCATGGCTTTTCTTGAAAAACAGGGAAGACAGCTGGGGAAAGAGGCTTCCAGGCGAGGAGAAAGCAGGCCAAAATCAGGCCACGGGGGAAGTAATTAAAGGCTGCGAGAGCGCCCTTTGTTTTCCATTAAGGCAACGGAGCTGCACAGAGGCAGCGCAAGAAGAAAGGCACAGCGCTGAAATCAGAAAACAACCAACAGAAGCCACGGTGCAAACTTGCACAGTGCACATATTTTCACTCTCCGCTTTCGGTTTAATCTCTCCAAACTCGTTTTTAATTTCTGTTTTAAATTATAATAATGTGTAATTAATTTATATTGGCTAGAGGTTAATTCGAAACCATGATTATATTTGTAATTTTAATTTGATTTACTCCAGTTATGAATTTATAAATGTTGGATGTGGTTTACTTTTCTGTGTTGATTAAAAACTTGTTTATGTATGTGGGTTAAGGGTCGACACTTAATTTGCATGCTTAGACTTGATGCTAGGATATAAGGGAATTTCACCTAATCGTTATGAACTTATATTCATGAGTAGTAAAAATCGCTAGTCACGATTGTGTTTAGTAAACCCTAGGTTGGATTAACATGCGTATTCCATAGTTATGAATGCCTAGTCGATGTTTATGATTTCCATTGAACTTAATGATCTTTGATATGTCTCTCTATCATGCGTATTCCATAGTTAGGGAACTTGATAAGAATAATTTGGTTGTGATGCGTATTCCGTCCAATTCAATGAATTTAGGGAAATCTGAAAGTTAATTTAAGCGGACCTAATTAATTTGGAGCATTGTCATTCATTCGTTTGTTGAATTCATAACTGGGAATCAATTTAGGTTACATTTGTGTCATGTGTGGAGAAAAACCCTCTAGCCAATCCGTTATCTATCCATTTACTTTTTATTTTATGTTTTTGTCGATTTTGTAATTTATTTAAGTTTAATTTACGTTTCACCAAAATCAATCCCCCCATTATTATAATATTATTATTTAGTTACTTTTTATTATTTTTAAACTTTTAATTTAATTTCCGTCCAATTAATTTCCTAGTTTTTATTTTAAATTGTTTTTATTATTTTGAGTCATTTTAAGTGTGTTTCGAGTTTTTAGCCTAGTTTTGTATTTTTGAGTCTTTTGATTTATTTTAGTTTATTTGTTAGTTTTATTTTAAGTTATTCTAGTTAAGTGTTTTTATTTTAGTTTAGTATTTTAAACTTTGTTTTTACGTTTTTAATTTATTTTAGAGGTTTTAGCAAGCCCTCCTAATCCCCGGCCTAGAACGATACCCTACTTACATCTATACTACATCTGTCAAAAAGAGGGTTTAATTTGTGTCGAGTTAATTCTCGCATCAGCATGAAAGAGGAATAATTGCAATCCGATCGCGACCGAATGGCATTATCTTTTATACAGCCGCTCTAACTTGATATCTCATTCACGTATTTATTTTTCTACTGTATTTTCACTACTTTTGTCCAGCAAATGGTTTTAAATTTCGGGGACGAAATTTTTTAAGGTGGGTAGATTGTAATGACCCGTCCCTAAAAAACTATAGTTTTTTTTATAAATTTAAAACTAAATTTATCATAATGCCCTTCGAGGAAAATGCATTGACTTTTGTTGACTGTCGTGTCATGTCATGTAAGACTCGTTTTCTTGACTTTTGTTGACTCGTTTTCAAGTGACGGACGTGTGGGTGCAAGCGAAACATAATTTGGAGTTGTAACAAAGAAGTTATAAACGAGCGAAGTCAGGGGATGAAATGGTCATTTGACCATAATATGGATTTTTCTAGATGATTTTGGAGAAGCCACGTGGAGGGCTTAGAGAGGAAGGAATGGGCACTGCCCAATCAAAAAACAAGGAAGGAGGGAAAAGAGTGGCCACCACTCCCAGTCACCACCTAGTCCTTTCCTCTTCCATTTCCACCTCAAATTTGAGTGAATTTGGCCTTGAAACGGAGAAGAACTCCCGAGGGTGAATCCGTGGGTGCCACGATGGAGATCCACTGTTCGTCTAGCCATCTTTTAAACTCAAAACAAGTGTAAAATCGATTCATCATGTTGTGTAGATGAATTTTCATGTTTGGATCGTTTAATTTGGTGGAGAAATGAGAAAGTTATAACGATTTAAAGTTTTCCCAGTTTCTGGCGACATCTGCCACTTTCGAGTCATTTTTCAGCCAAACCATGGCGAGATAGCCATCGTGTAAGGTACCAATCTCTTCATCTCGTTGACAAATACGATTTCCATTTTGAAACACTTGATTTCGTTGAGTATTGAGAAAGTTATGGATGTTGAAAGGTTGCCCAGAAATTCCGGCGAGTCACTAGTTTTCCAGCGGACAGCAGTTTTTCAGGCCATTTTTCCGGCCACTTCCGGCTACCATTTGGACTCCAGGAATTTATAATCGTATTCTACACTTCTCTAGCTTCGTTTTGGTATATTGTGGGTCGAATTTGGTTGAGAAACAAGTGAGATATGGAGTCCTAAAGATTGCCCAGGAAATCTGTAAAATTTGCAGAATCCGACGAAATTTCATTAAAGGCCGCCACTTGAACATTTGAGGACCATAAGAACTTAAATGTGATTTAAATGCCATGTGCATTATGTTTTAGCATATGCATTAGTTTAGAAATGCATAATGTTCATTGATGCTGCAGAGACCCAGGTAAGCTACAGGTGAGTACAACATGTTGATAGTGATTATAGTGTGTATAGTTATGTTTGAGTTACATTTAGAGCTCATTATCCTGCACCCTGGTGTTAGTGCTCCCGCCCGTGGCCAGGGCACAGTCCTTCACACGATGTTCACCTCTCGCACTGCACACTTACCTTGGATCCAAGTCTAGTGCACAGCCCTGTCGTACAGACCACATTAGGTGGTTTTGACTCGTAGGTGACCCGCGATTATTCACACAGCCTTCACGTGATCGTAGCACTTGAGCATACATATTTACACCTACCCCTGTCGTACAGACCACATTAGGTGGTTCTGACTCGCGTGCATGAATTGGCAAATGAGCTATAGGCTCAACCATACATGTCACGTTAGGTGACTCTGGCTGACATACCATTTCATATTGATTTATCATCATATGGCTTACGTTTTATATTGTTGAGACTTCAACATGGCATATACTTGGTTTCTATTTGTCTTTGAGCATGATTCTTATAGGGGTGTGATATCCACACACCCCTTTTTACTTCTCTCACACCTTTTTGAATTTCGATCGTCGGATCGGATGAATTAAAGAAGATCTAACGGATAGAAAGTAATAGGGGTGTGTGAGAAGTAAAAAGGGGTGTGTTACACACCCCTTCTTATATACGTATATATTATTATTTTCTGAAAAATTATATGGGTTTTACGGTGAGGGGTTATAACATTTTGAAAGTGAAATGTGTGTTCGAAAGCTTTGTTTTTGCCTACTCACATTTTCTGTTTTGTGCCCCTCTAGGTTTTAACTGCTGAAAGTTCGCATCGACGAGGATTCTTAGGGAATCTCAGTATAGATGGCTACCTATGAGGGTATGATCCTTACCCACACTGTTGTACTTTACTTATGCTCTGACAACACGTGTGAAGTGGGTGCATACCCGCTCACCAGCGCACTATGGTATTTAGGCACTTTTAGTCTTAAACTTATTCACATTTTCCACATAACCACACTTTATGGCTTCGTCACCTTCCAGGTGTTGGCCAGCACAGGTCGATTCAATGTCCTAGTCGACATTCCGGGTCGGGTTATGTCAATTTAGTTGCTGCTGTTTAATTTTGTTTTAGTTAAATTCGTCCAAAATCCCCCCCGGTCATTATTTTGTTGTTAGTTTATCCTAGTTTTTAGTTTTATAAGTTTAATTTGTGTTGATTAGCATCCCTTCTAATCCTCAAAATAGAATGATCCTTACTTCCTCATACTACGATTGCATTATTTATAAGGTTTAATTTATGTGTTAGTTTTTACCACATCAGGCAAAAGACCCGAAGATGTGTGATGTGGGCAAAAAGAATTTGAGGATAAGTGATTGGGAAAAATGGCCCCGTGAATGATGAATTGGGTGAAATGACCCATGGAATGTGGAAAAGTGGTTGAATGGGTATAAAGACCCAATGTTATGTGGAAAAGTGGTTGAATGGGTATAAAGACCCAATGTTTTTGGGAGAAAAGCTCCATGTGTGGGCTGTGAGAATGAATTATTGAAGTAATAAGAAAATGTGATGTATTGGCCAGGTATACTAAAATATTTTCTAGTCTACTAGTCACAGATTTGGAATTAAAAAAATGAAAAAAGAAGAAGAAGAAGAAAGAAATCGTGGTAAAATCTTTGTTTGGCCAATGATGATTATGCTTAGAAATTCCTTATAATTGTATGGCCAATGGTAATCATGGATGAAAATTCTAATATTTATGAGTCATTACCGAAGTTAACCTTCCAGAAGCTTGTCTGAGGAATTGGTATGCCTAACTATTCATATGCAATGCTTGTGGTTCTCATTTGGAAGTTCTGTCAAACTCAGGAGGAGTATCCAAAAGTATACTCACTTGATCTTAATGTACTCTTTTTCCCTACGATTAGGAGCATTTTTTCCACTGGGTTTTTGCTACCTAACTAGGTTTTAACGAGGCACCCATCCTGGACTGGTCATACCCTTGTGAGCTCTTCTACTTGCGTCCAGAAGACGTATAGTTTTGACTGGATGCAACTTCTCACTTTTCTCCTTAGTCTATGGGTTTTTTTTCCCATCTTGGGTTTTACCATAGCGAGGTTTTGTGAGTTTCACCTTTTTTATGCATCCTTTTGTTGATTTGAGACTCGCACTCACTCATTGTGCCAACGACTTCATCAATTGTATTTACTTCATCGCTAAAGACCTGATGCGCCACTTAGTTGAGTATTTACACACTCAAGGGGGAGTGTTGTAGTCCTAATAAATTTGGAATGTGATTGTATACTTCCTAATATATCTAGGATATCCTTATGGGATTTTACCATTTCTCTGAGACTAGATATTATCCTATTAGAGTTGTAATCCTATTAGGGTAAGGAATTAACTTTCCCTACTACTAAAAATAAAGGCATAATGGGGTGGAATAAAACACACCTCACAATTACCCATCTCTCTCTTTCTCTCTACTATTGTTACACCCCTCTATCTGGTATCCGTAATTGTTCAATAAATTATGCCTACAACAGTAAAATGTTTATTTTCCCTATTTGTTTGGTCGGAATCCATCTTCGCCAAAAAGTAAATTTAAACAGGACTTAAGTTTACATTTTTCTCATTAGAGTAAAACTCACATTTACATTTTTAGGAAGTATAAAACGGGATGTAATATATCAAAATTGCATCTTCTAATTGAAAAGGCTCTGAGAGCGAGAGTGGGAGAAAGAATTACACAGCACTAGTACATCGTCATTGTGGTGTCCCATACCGTTGAAATAAGGATATGTGTAATTTTTTTTATCACATGTCCTTATATCATTGGCACAGGATGTCACACAACAATATACTTGTTCTATGTAAATTGCTCTCTCCAAGAGAGGCTAGGAAAGGGCTAACAAGTATCAAACTATAAGACAACATAATAGAGAATCCCCAATAAGGGGCTTTATATGGGGTTGAAAAAGTGATGGACATAGTCAATTTTAGAGCTCCGAGGAATCTTTTGGGCTCTAAAAAAAATATCCCTAGATGAGGGGCTATATATCTTTCGGGCTCTACATATGGCTATATATTTATTTATATAGTAATTTGTTTATATGATTTTTTTTTTTGTTAAACTTTTTTAAAGTTAATTTTTGGAGTGTCATCTTAAAATTTTTAATGAGCTTTTCAACCTAAAAAAATTAAAATTTTGACAAAGTTAGACTTCATCACTTGTGAACCGTTCGTTGGATTAGATTCTTGTATCTTAATCTCATCCGTTGGAAGATTCAAATGCCCACTTCGCCCTCCGAAATAATTTGATTGCACACGTGTGGAATGAACATGCACATAGAAGCTAAGTCTTGTGTTTGTAGCATTTAAAGAACTAAATTGTAAAGACTTTACAATATAGGTCCACTTACTTATTTATGCTTTCAATTAACTAAATTGTAATGCCCTTACAATTTAGGTATGTTGTTTGTTTACGTTTTCGGTTTAGCTCTCTAAACTACCAAAGTCATTTCAATATGTAGTGTGTTTTTATTTTGAAATCAATTAAAGTAAGCCTTTTTAGTAGAACAAGTTATATTACGTTATAGCTTAAGCATTCAACATACAAACACAATGGAGGAGGACCTTTGAAACAAAAATATGTTTAAAAAAAAAAGAAGAATAAAATGATAGTATAAGTGTATTCGCTAATAGGGAGAGAGTGATAGAATTGGCACACACTGGTTGGTACTTTTCTCGTGGGATCCATTATTTTTTTTTGGGCAGATGTAGCCTAATTTTTTGCTACTCAAGAAAGGAAGACGCTAGTCCAAGTGGTAGATCCAACCGTATTTTATGATTCATTGATAATGAAATTTTGCCCTAGCCGAACTTTAAATATAGTAACCTTATAGAGGATAAAACCCCTATTAGAGATGCTCTAACGCTGGTGTTACTACCTCACAGTCATGCCCGGTCTCCATTTTCAAAGCTAGTTGAATTTCAGCTTCAAACATCTGAATTCCCCTCAAATCCCAATTTCATCCAAACCTAAGTCATCTTCAACTCATAGTCAGCGCACGACAATTCCATGTTATTGGCTTCTTCATTTTGTCTCTTTTTTTTTTTTTTTTTTTTGGGGGGGTGGGGGGGAGAAAGGTAATATCATTTACCAACAACACACCAAAGTTACAAAGAAAGAGGTCCAATTACAAGAGAAACACAAAATAAGATATGGACCCCCATAACAAAGGCCGAACAAAGATTTTGAGCCTAGAAACAGACAAACCAAACAGCAAACCCTACTCTTGCAAGAATAGCCGCCGCTGAAGTATCACCGAGATCCTGCCAAAAACCATATCTCCACACAGACTCCATAGGTCTCTCCAACTTCGCATAATTGATGACAGAGATGACTCCAACATCCTCCAAAAAGCACCACGCAAATGGGAACCGCAACCACAAACCAAAGGAAGCTAGTGAGAGGTGACCCACTAGCAGCAAATCCACTAAAGGCAACAGAGCCACCGAAGAAAAATCCATGGGAGGTGGTGGTGTGAACACCCGAGCCGAAGCTCTACGCACTTCCTGAGGAAATCGCGTCGAAATGCGTTGATAGATTGTGGTTACAGATCCGAAAATATATGGGATTGAAGAAAGCCAGAGCCAATTTCAAAGGGCAGGAAGAGGAAGGAAGAAAACCATGGAGGTGGAAGATTTGGAAACTGCCTCACACTCAAGTGATAAGAAACTGTCACAGTAAATGAGAGAAGACCTCTCACAAAGGAGAGAATAAAAACTAACGGAAAACTAACTAGCTTCCTTTGCTAACAGAAAACTAACAAAAATTTGAATTTAGACTATGATTTGCTAACAGAGCTCACCACATATCTTTAATCAACAACTTTTTCACCACCAACATCACATAGAAAATAAAATGTCACCAAAAGGACCACAAAACAAATTAATTTGGCCTGTATAAATAGAATGGCCTTTCGGGCCATAATACTAGTGCTTCATAAAAAACAAGTACATATTAAATAAGTACAATTTCAGCCAAATTAATTCCATTACATATTTTAATGAAATGGGTTTGAGTTTTCAAACAGAATCATCAAAACTACATCACTTTTGAATTCTCTGCAACACTTCCACAGTACAACGGACTTCTTTCTAAATTTCTTTCGACGAAACGCGTGTCAACGTCAAGAAACCATTAGAAGTTTCAGTTATGTACAAGGCTTGGAATCATCAAGTCAACATGATATCGATGCGGACTGACGAACAGAATTTCTATATGCCTAGGCTAAATCAAGAAATAGCTACAATAAATTTGCTCCGCTTCCACTTGGATACTACCTTCAGTAACTTGTGGAAAGATAGGTTACCGTTCTGCAGTGCTCTAGATGGAGAACGCTTTATGACGCCCCCATTCACACGAATCAGAAGTAGAGCAGAACAATACACACTGGGAACCGGGTGCTTCGCAATACAACAAACAACAGCAGAAGGCCCAGCTGATCACTATAAATAAAAGATCAGCCAACCCACGACGCTTTCAATAGAGAATGGAACTTACAATCTGTTTATATTACAGCGAGGGAGCTCCACAGTATGTGCATTAGGAAAATCAGAGTTCCTGACGTTAGATGCTTGAAGAGCATGTCTCCCGATGAGCTGCTTTTTCTCAGCTGTCCAGCATTAATATATTCGTCTTTGCTAGAAGTTACAGAGACGTTTACTGACATTGAGCCTGTAAAGGAAAAACTCAAACAATATGATAAAGGTATTGGTAACAGGTCCAAAGTTGTAAAAGAAGGAGTTTATGTGGACGCGTTATTCAACTTACAATCATAGTTAGCCCACCCAATCCGTTGGTGAGCCAAGTCATACACAAATATCTTGTCTTTTAGAACAAGATCTGCAATTGAAGAACGAAAGGTCATCAGATGGCACATATATGATTTGCACATATGTTTAAGTATTGTTCTAAAAAAGCAAATTACGATAGTCACTATCTATCAGAACAACAAAATAACAAAACGCTCCATATGTTCTGCACATACAATATGACTTCAAACTTTCGGCCATAGAGTTAAATAACCAGCCTAAATTTGGGGCCTAACCTCCTAAAATAGTCACCCCTCCCTGAACCTTCTGAAAGCCAATGCACCACAAAGCAGCACTTTCCTGTTACAATAGAAATGATGCATTACAATTACGCCATGTAATTTGCAGTCATGAAGTCTAAATAAACTATTTTAAATAAGACAGTTTAAATGGAAGCCAGAGAATACTTACAATGAAACCTGTATGCATAAGGTACTCCTCTGGTTTCAACACCATCGATGCACCTCCGGCAAAGTTTAGACTAACTGAAGGAAATACATCAGCCAAACTGAAAAGTAAAATTGATGTCATTCAGATTTATTTATTTTTTAAAAACAATAAGAGAAAGAAACGAATATGCCACAATTATGCCCACCCTCCATGGTCCACTGCTGTTTTAAAGAGAAAACTTCAAAGATATTTAGACACAATACCAACCTGGTGGAAACTAAATAACACTGGTTTCCTTTCGAAATGGTGGGAGTTACAGTTCGTGAAGCAGCCGAAGTTATCTACAAAAACAATCATAAAATCAGGTTTTAGTACAGAGATGAAATCTTTTTGTTTCCATGCAACATATGAAAAGAAGTCTGAAGTCAAATAGAAAGGAAGGAGCATATATTGCACAACCACATCAAAGTCAAGTTGACCCCATTAGAAACAAAAACGAGAGATGAAATGAATCAAATGAGAAAGAAAAAAAATTACAATAGGAACTAAGCTTAACTGTGCCCTAATTAAAGTACCTTCTGCCAATGAAATTACGTCATAGATCAAGTGATACAATTAAAGATGACTGAAACACTATCAACTTGACCAATTTTAAAAAGTGAATCATCAAAAATATATGTAATACATATATGTTCTTTTCCTCTAACAAAATGACCTTTTCCGTCCCAATGCTAATGATGAAAATTGTTTATGCAAATTAGCGCATCAAATCAAGTGAACAAACTTACAGCATTAACAAAAGGATCATATGCTTCTTCCACAAGATATGACAACGTTGTACCCGAGTCAACAATAGTTCCCCGGCCATTTGATGTGGTGAAGGCTGCTGGATCGATTGGCAAGGTTTGCCCATTGACAGTGATGCTCTGCAGATTTAAATTGTAATGCGGCCTGAAAATAGTAAATAAGGAATCAGTTACATTAACTGAAAGCATAAAACAAAAAACAAAACTCATGACAATTTTCAATTTAATAGTGAACACTGTATTACCAAAAAAGTAAACATGAAAAGACAAAACCATAACTGTCATAAATTGTTACAATTAAAAGAAGATTAAAGTAATGGAGAGAAAACTTCCAGACTTCCTCAGTGAAACAATAATCGTATTCTTAACATATAATGTTAAAAACAAAGCATTAGCATGACAGGGATGAATGATGCTGAACAGTATCCAACTTAGCAACAAACAATGAATACACACATTATTTCTCATGTCATGACAGAAAAAAAATGCAGCAGTTGATCCTTGTATTCTTTTTCTTCTGGGTAGAATGATAGTGATCCTCGTATTCTAACCATGCAGACCCTAATACAACCTCTGTATTTCAATTTAATAGTGAACACTGTATTACCAAAAAAGTACACATGAAAAGACAACCATAACTGTTATAAATTGTTACAATTAAAAGAAGATTAAAGTAATGGAGAGAAAACTTCCAGACTTCCTCAGTGAAACAATAATCGTATTCTTAACATATAATGTTAAAAACAAAGCATTAGCATGACGGGGATGAATGATGCCGAACAGTATCCAACTTAGCAACAAACAATGAATACACACATTATTTCTCATGTCATGACAGAAAAAAATGCAGCAGTTGATCCTTGTATTCTTTTTCTTCTGGGTAGAATTATAGTGATCCTCGTATTCCAACCATGCAGATCCAAATACAACCTCTGTGCTAATATCAAAAAGGCAAGCACTAAAAGTTTAAAAGGCCAAAAGTGATATGACTCAATATGAAGTTGCGGTATCCAAGCCTTGGTGCATAAAACATATTCAGAGTCAAGGTCCATTGCTGACCAAATAAATCGTGCATTTGAATGAAATAAGACAGATATAGAGACACAAAAACACAAATAATAATCTAAATCTGTAGTAGAAATTAAATTCCACTTCATAGACTGGGTTATACTTATATCATAAAACTTTAAACCTAAATCAAACATCACAACCATAAATAAATAAATTTCAACAGGGTAGAGACATACTGTGACGGGACAAGGGGACTATATACAATGCTTGGCTCCAAAATCTCGCCAAGAACAAGTATACCCCCTCCGTTTCCATCTCCCTTCAAGCAATGGGAAAACACTCTGGGAGTCATCCCTCGAGATGACAATTGTGATATAACAGAGAGAGACCCTTGACCGAACCCAAATATCCCATCCACTGCTTTATCTGTCTTAGTCAAATCCCCAGACTGATACGTACTACACCTGCACCCATCCAAGGCAATACGCTTCAATAAAAAGAAACATGAAAAATGATGTAGGCATCCAGAAAGAATGAAGAGAAATTACAATGATATAAGATATTCCATTACTCTTGTTTTAGTCAACATAGCAAGTATTGAACAGGTATTAAACTCCGACCCCCCCCCCCCCTCCCACACCCCCATACTAACTAATCATAGAAATTATTCTACACGATCAATTACAGTTCTTCTGGCACACAACATGCTTATTGTTATTTACGAAGCACAGTCACTATTACTGCTAAATGATGAGACTGTTCAGCCATGCCATTTTAAAATTTATTGTAAATAGTAAATACAGATAAACTATGTACCACCTGAAACAAAACATGAATTAATTATTGATAAAACCTGAGCAATCTTCATACAAAGTTAATTATTATATTTTGCCTCTATCATTTGTTCGTTAAGGATTTCTTTCTATTCCACATTTGTTGTGCACACCATTTCAGTTGAAGTTGAAACACTCACCCGAAAACAACAAATGCTGAAGAGTTAGCGATATAAGACTGTCCCAGAATCATGTCAAAGTATAGTGCATCCGATACATAATAACCAGTCGTCCCACTTCCATCACCATATTGGAAAGTATAACTGCACTGATTACTCTGCGGAGAACATTCAGTTGACGAAGTTTGAACTGAGGAAGTGCACATTGGGTCTGTACAGGGGATCAGCCCCGCAGTTGAAGAGCTCGCAGAATCATAGAAATTGAGCTGAATCTGCATACCAGGGGACAGAAATTTGCAAGTTTGTAACGCTTTAAATTACCTATTTACTCTACAAACTTCTTAAACGACAGCAAGCAAGAAAACGAAACAGAAACTCACACCGAGTCCGCTAGATTGGGGGCAATCACTGCAGGAATTGCAGGTAATCCACAAGATGTCACTTCCGGTATCAATCTGCACATTGAATTCTTTCGGCGGAGAGCCCAATTTCACTTTGGTAAAATAAAGCCTGGATAAACCGAAATGATGGAACAAAAAATCATAAATCTTAGTAGCATAATAAAACAGAAGAAAACCGAATAGAAACAAGAAAAAGAAATCCATAGACCCAGAAACAAACAGCAAGAAGCCAAACTCAGTCAACGTTTTCAACAGAAACTACATAAAAATAGAAAGAAAAATGTTTTTTCTTTTCTTCAAATTTGCATATTCTAAAAACCCATGAATCGTCAAATTTGGTCAGTGAGAAAGCATTGAAGAACTCATTTGTAGAGGAACTGAAAACAGAAAGACTCGAGCTTTTTGTAATTTTCTTTCACTTCACATTTTCTCAGCAACCAAACAGAACTAGAAATAGAAAATACAAACCCCTCAGAGACACAATAAATGCTTACCCAATTAAGAACCCACAAAAGATTAACAAACACCCAGAAAGAACACTCAACTCACCCAATAAAATCTACCAAAATCTGAGACAAACCCATTAATGCAAACACATTAGAAGCTTCATTCAAGAGAACCCAGATGATAAAATTACCCGACGAGGTACGGATCGGAGGTGCCTTCGACTGAGAAGTCGACAACGCCACCCGCCACGTTCTGCAAGAGCCGGGCATGCCTGACTCGGTCGCGGGCTAGGAGCTGGTCGAGTTCGACTCGGTGGCTTGGCGGAAAGGCACGTTCTAGAGAAAGAAAGGTGGCCGGGAAGCCGCAGTAGACGACTGAGAGAGAGAGCAGCGCGGCGAGGGAGGCTAAGATCGGAACTTTGGAGACCCGCATTTCGGCGAAGCGGTGCGTTTTTTGAGTTGGCCGAGAGGGAAATTCAGTGGCAAAGATGGAGGTGGTGGGGTGGTGCTTCTTGCTGCGTCTGCTGTTTGCTGCTTAAAACGGGAAGTTGTAAAATTTGAAACCAGTTTAGTTTTATGAGAAATGATTTGGGCACTCAACTCGAGGAGTTTAATAGACACTAGAAGGACGATTATACCCTTGAATACTCTTTCCTTTTTTTAACAAGACATTATTGTCGCTTTATGATGTGTTAGCAATTATATTGTTCAAATTCTTGTTTAACGAGAATCAAACTTAAGATATCTCACTTACAAGTGAAGAATAATACCATTAGACCGTAATACTAAGAAAATATACCCTTGAATATTTGTTCCATTGCTACGAGTGTTTTTAAAAACCCAAAACAAACTCATTTGGGCAAATTTGGTTTCAACTAAACCATGTTATTGTCGAAAGAGACTCCAAATTTTAAAATTCAAATAATATACCACAATAATAACAATTTTCTAGTTGTACCCATTTTCTTATTCAAGATATATTTGTCTACCAAAACAAAATTCGAGTATAAAAATTCCATACACCCTTCATGCTTCAACACTATAAGAAGCAATTATTATGCACATACGCATTTTAGGAAGTATGGTTCTGAAAGTGACTTCGGTTTGCTAGTTCGAGCTCAACTCCTCGCTTTATATTAACTGACGAATGAAATAAGATCCAACATGATGCGATTAATTTGTAATTGTAAATCTTCTGGTTAATTTATTATTTAAGCATCAATCTATATTATAACACGTAAATAAACAATATTGCAATAACATAAATATAACACTTTAACGATTATCTTCATATAAAAAGTGTCGCACTAATGTTATTTGGAGCTCGAATTCAAAATTTTCTCCTACCATTTACAAAGTGGGCTAAGTTCTTGAAAAAAAAAACCGAATTCACACATTAGAACAAAAAATTCAAACACACATTCTTCTATTGTGATTCTAGAAGCAAGAGGGTAATCTCGGGCATGTGGAAAGTTTTTTGTATTTTTCATACGTTGGGAATTTGGATTACTCTTGAAATTTCTTCAAGTGGAAATAACGAAAAGGGCATAACAGACTTTGCAGGTGGCAAAACGTGAGTTGTTTTCTCTACGTTCGGCGCGCTGCGTGTACAGCACGCTTTATTTTGGTAGTGACAACTTAAGAGGTGCACGCTTTATTTTAGTAGTGACAACTTAAGTGGCAGGTCTCTTGATTTGTAAGTAAAAGTTTTTAAATTAGTTTTTTGTTAAAAATAAAATTGACCTATATTATTATTAATTTATTATAATGTTTCATCAACTCCTCTACCGATTTTATTACCGTTTTAATACAAATAAAATCGTTTGTTAAAAAAATTAAAAACAACGAAATCAACCACGAATTCGGCCACGTTTGCTAACACTAGTCACTCTTTGCAGGCTGTGTACCACTCACTGGGGGATCTGAGCGTGATTGTTGATCAGAAAGGTAAAGTAAGGGTAGATCATGGTGAAAGGAAAATGTTGGCCGTACTTGTGGGGATGTCAGACGACAATCACTGGCAAAGTACCATTTATCCACTAAATAATACTACCAAATTGTTATTAAAATAACCCGAATAACGCGATCATTTTTAAAATGTGTTATTTACATATTTTTTTTATTTTTTTATTTTTAACCGTAAATCAAATAAATTAAAAAAAATTAACGAATAAAAATTATTGTAAAAAATAAAATTAAATGTATGAATAAGAGGTACTAGCCCGATTTACCATCTAGACTCCTAATTGGTGACCACTTTTCAATCTAAACTTCAATTTTAGCTATAAATTCTCTTAAACTTTTCTAAGTAGCCGATTTTCGTTATTACATCCCACCTTCTCCTGCATCTCCACAAATCTCTGCAAGCACTCCACCAATCGCGCAGTTGCCGAGCCACAGCAGTTTCTCTCTCAAAGAATCCCAAATCGAGTCCGCACAAAGAGAGTTCATGATGCTTTTCATCTTCTTCTTCTTCCTCTACCACTCCACCGCCCTCACCCCCACTTCAGTTCCGCCTCGCAGGACCCGCACGGCTTCGCATGTCGGTGATCCTGGATTCCTTGCTTTACTCTCCCTGCGTCTCACCGGAGTTCGATTTGTTAAAGGAGGACGACGCGCTGAGGGGGGAGAGCCGGTGGGTCGTGTGAGAGGGCTTGAGAGGGGGAAGAGAGAGGTTGTTTGTGGCGGAATGGGAGTTGGAGATAGTCTTGGGAGGTGAGTTGTCAAGAGTTGCAGGGGCTTGGAGAGATGATGAAGATGCGGAAGAACAGTAAGTTTTACTGACGGCTAGAATTACAGTTCTACCCTTTTTTGTTGCTCACTTGGACCAGCATGTCGGTTGCTAGATACTGAGGAAATACAGGACGAAAAATTCGTAAATATGGCGCAAGTTGAAATATGGTCTAATTATAAAATTTTAGGCTAAAGTGAAAATTCAGGGAAAAAATTAGGCGTTCTTACCAGTTTAGGGAGTAAGTCAAATACCAAACTTTCAAAAGTTTTGATCATCGCTTAACATAGTAAGATATGGCGTTTGTTTGAACGTAACTCTCGTTTATTTGAACGTACTTTGAACATAACTCTCGTTTATTTGTTTCTGTCAATTTGTTTTTTTATTTATCTTTACAACACATGTATACTCTTTTGTTACGTGATGAAAATGATGAAATGAAAAAAAAATTACAATTGTTATACGTAAACTTTATTAGTAAGAAAAATTAATAACAAGTTCAAAAAAATTAATCAGTGTCGAGAGTGTTTTGTTAAAACTCTCCTATTATTAAGGTAGATAGAGACTAACTTTTTGTATTGAATCTAGCCTTTTAGCTAGCCTCTTTGGTTTTTAATTTTTGGGAAAATCCGTAATCTTTAATTTGAAAATTTGAATTGTGCACGTTGCCATGCTAACGATTTTGTTTGATACAACCACGATTATGTTTACACTAAGGGGTAAGATATTAAGTCGCACAATGAGTCGTCTTTAATAAATTGGTATCGAATTGGACATCTACGAAAATCAAATTTAAAATCTCTTATTTATAAATAAAAATAAATATTACAACACTTAAACAGTAATGTTATTACACTAATTATAATGTGAATTTAGAAGGGAAAAATGTAATGTTTTTGCTACAAGCAAATCTCTTTCCTTGATGAGCAAAACCCATGAAAACATGGTAAAATTGTATTTTTTGGCACAGGATCCTATCTGGATCCTCCTTGTGAGGATCTTAGGGATTCATTCATTCTTTCCGTTCATCAGTCATCATGCAATAAAAAATCATTTGGATTTTTTTTATTTAAAATTGAATGCAAACAATACCTAACGAAAATTGATTGAACAATGTATCATAAAAGGCTAAATATTTTATTTTTCTTTACATATTTGTGGGTGCCAGTGTGGAAATTTAATCAGACAGAGGCAAAAGAAACAAGGGAGTTTTAACGAAAAATTCGTGATACTGTTCACTTTAATGAAAAATCACATTTTTACACCAAAAAGTCAAGTATGATATTATACACTTTACCCTTTATTTCGTCGTTTTTGTTAAAACTCAAAGTTTTCAAGCAATGTTCATTACTTTCCCAAAAAAAAAAAGCCTACACTACTGCTAGGCAGCTCAAATGCCACCTAAATAACCAAGTTGTACATAGTAGCTTTAAATGGATGGAGTTGGATGAAAGGGAGAGGTAGTACGTCGACTTGTCAAGTCTTTTTCGAAAGCCAAATGCATCATTTGTGAAGTTGCATTTCCCACACACAAACCCCAAATTTATGTTTGTATATTGACATGTGATGTCATTTAATTCATAATATGGTTAACTTTAAGTTGTCACTCAATGCAAACATCCTCCTTCAATACTGCACTTCCATGATCAATCCCTCACGTAATTCAATATCCTAGTTGTTGACGTTGGTGTATCGGTTCAAATTTAGTCATTATTAATGTAGTTATCGTTCGGGAAAAGAAAAGAAAAAAGACAAGCAAAATGACCATGCTCATCATTTATATATAGCACTAAACTTGGAGAAAAATATTATTAATACACATGAACGACTGACCTTAGCATAACTTAAACTATTGACTAAAACAAAACTCACAGTAGTCACTATTATTAGAGTATACATTCAATGTAACATTCACAATTTATAGTGTTAGAATGTGGACGTGCCCAAAATATTTAAGCTCTTATATATGCAAGGTTTCCTTTCCTTGAGTGGGAAAGAAATCCTCTTAATTTAATACCATTTGTTAATCTTAATTTAGATTTCTTCATGGTCATTACATTGCATATTTTTTTATTGAATAAACGATATTATTTATACTATAGGAAAGAAGGTGGACTTAGCCTCATAATGGGCTAACAATAATTTGGTTGAAATTCACCTTTAACGAGAAACGAACCTAAAATCCCTCACTTATAAGTGAGGGATAATATCGTTAGACCGTAATATTAAGTGACATTACATTGCATACTTAAATTAAGCATATATACTCAAGTCGTTTTGCAAATTTCAGCAACCAAATTCTTTAATTAATAAATTTGAGAAAGAAACATGGAAATTCTAAGTAATAAAGTATGATTTGCTTGTCTTTATTTTAAATTAAATAGTTGAAGATTCGATTCCCTCCATGGACCAAAACCTATAATGTATGTATAGCAATAATACAACATGAATCAATGTGAATGAAGGAAGCTTCCTATTCTTTTTTCAAAGAAGATGAAGATATATACAAGGGACCCTGATTTCTGAACAAAGAAAATTATGGTTATTTACCGTTTAATCATAATCTAACGAAAGGTGATCATTTAAATTTTTTGTTGTATTTTTTATTTATTTATTGTCGAATTAATTAAGATAAAACAGTAAGTGAACTTTGAATCTAAGAGAACAGAACTCAAGTTGGTAGGTGACTTTGGTGATGATGACAATCACATCCTTCCACGTTAATCTCAAATCATGCATGACTAAAGGTATTTTAATTAATTTTATATGTAAAACTTCCTTGGCTTGTAGATTAATGCTTGATCTGTGCTTTATGGCTAATTAAGTAAGTTAATTAGCAACTTTTGGCATTAAAAAAAAGAGCTTTACCAATAGGATGACTTTTGTTCTGCGACTAAACTCTTGACTATTCCACTACTGCATATTATGTTCCACGACAAAAAAGTACCAAAAGATTGTACAACTCTTTGTTGAATGCTTTTGGGCCTTTATTTTTCTTATGCATGGTTTCATACAGCTACGACCTACGAATAGGATGACTTTTCAGACACCATTCTTCATTTTTTATTTTTAACTCAAATAAATAGGAAAATAATTAACGACAATAACGAAGTCTTACCTTACTAAGTGATGTTAGTTATATGAATTTTAGAACTCTACTGCACTCAATTGTGTGTAATGTCTTCCGTTAGATCCAAGTTATCCAAGTCTTGTCTTAAAGTCTCTTTCCGAGTCTTTGTAGGTTTTATCTACCCATTTGGCCTTGAGGCATTCCTTAGTCTAGAAAAATAATCAAATAATTAAAATTAAAAGGAGTGTGCAGACGGTGGAAAATGTATGTCAAAATTGTTTATGTAAAACACGTGTCACTCTTCTAAGTCTTCTTTAAACTCTCGTCTCATTTATATAAAACATGTGTCATAAGGTTTTGACAAAAAGGTAATTGGACAACAACGCCCCTCAAACACAAAAATTTACTATTGAAGTGAAATTTGCATCTAATTATTTCAAGGGTATATTTGTAAATAAATAAAGCAAGAATGAAATTAGAAAAAAAGAAAATCTCGAGAATACGGCCTATAAAATGAGAGCATACGGAGGAAGGAAGAAGAAAGAAATAAGAAGAAAGATGAGAGAAAACATAAAGAATAAAGAAAAGAAAAGATGAAAGGAAGAGAGAAAAAAAATAGTTTAAAGGAAAAAATACCAATGAGCCAGACTAGAGAGAAGAGAGAAAATAATGTCAGTTATTTTATATTCGTATTTTTTATATAATGAAAGAAAGTACTATTGTTACCCCGAGGACGTAGACACACTTGCCGAACCTCATAAATATTGTGTCTCATTTACTTTATATTCCACTACACACTTATCACCAATTTTATAGCATGTTATTAGTACGAGAAGCTCTTGTATTGGTGGAAAGCACAACGCCATAAATCCAGTGAAGCACTGCCTACCTCTCACCTTCGTCGGCTGGAATCTCACAGATAAGAAAATCATTTCATTTCATTTTCATATCTGTGTATGACTAATTTTCTTAAAGTAAATATACATTTGGTTATATAACTATTATCATTATTATTGGCAGAAATATTGGCAGAAAATCTGACAACTATGTAAACAATCTCTGAACTCCAAATTGCTAACCTCAAATTGAGATACTTCATTCTTGAAAGTTGTTCATCTGCTCAGTACCTATAACATATCAAAATTTCATAAAATTCCAATGGTGCAATCGTCCCAGATGTCTGAAACACCAACCAAGTTTCCAATTCCGTAAAAAACTAGAGAGCCATCTTATGAGTACCAAAACTATGTTTTCAGTAGCTCAGATTGAAACAGTTTCTTCACAAAAGTTTTTTGATATCCTTTATTCATATCATATTAAAATTTGAGTTAGATTTAACGATTTGATCTTCTCATAAGTTGCAAAAACTACTCTTGACTCCAAAACATATGGGAACCGTTTCGACTCTTTCGAAGGTCACCGGAGGAGGAACACCAATTGGGACTTATTGTTACTATTACTTCTTGGGCAACGAAGAGGACTTAGAACTGTGAAATGAAAATAAAATAAAAAGGATGAAACAAAAGAAAGTGGCAAGCAAAGAAAAAGAAAAAAACAAAAGATGGAGACTTAATCATTGCCTTTTCTGTTTTTGGTATATTAATGTGAACGGTGCTGGTTTAAAACCCTATCACAAGTTCTATTTATTTAAAGCAATTTATTTACAGTGGGTGGAATTATTATTCATTACTTTAAGCTTTTATATTTATGTGAATGGTGTTGAATCAAGGCCCATGTCACATGCTTTATTTACTTTAAAAAGGAATTTATTTACCATAGCTGGAATTACTGCCTATTGCTTTAATTTATTTAGTGTACTACATTTTGTTATGATGAGTAAAATAAGGACCCAAAGTTCCATGATTAGATTAGTACCTGAAGTTTCTTGATCCTCATCATATAAAAAGATCAAACTCGAAGTTCCTTGATCAAAATCAAAACCTGAAGTTTTGAATCAACTGAGAGAGCAGCAGTTTCTCAACTAAATTAAAGTGATAGCCATAAGTGCCTCAATCCACAAACTATTAAATGAGGCCAGAAGTTCCTTGATTCATGTAAATGAGGACCATAAGTTCCTTAATCCATGTACAGATTAAGTATGGGCATGAATTCCAAAAATATGAACCTAAAGGGTCTAATGATGTCGATATTGAGAATAAAGTTCGAGTACATATGATTAATGTTTTGACCTGAAGTTCAAAATATGAATAATGTTAAGAACTTAAAGTTCTAACATTTTGTGTAGACCTATGTTATATGCGGTATGAGTTAATTATCGCAATTTCTGTCATACATGAATTTCTTCCTTTTGGGAATAAGAAAATGGTGAACTTAGCAAAACCTAATTTTGTGACCATTGACATCTTACACAAGAGATACTTTCATGAATTCATAATGCTCGAGAATTCATATGGACGCATATGATATTTGAAAACATCTATACTTGAAGGCTCATTGAATCATATTCATGGAACCAGAAGTTTCCATCCTTCTCTTCATTAATTCATTAATCATGGAACCAGAAGTTTCCATGGGTTCCCATATATAACAAGCTAAAGTAGAAGCATTCAAACATGTATAAAATCAAATAGGAGAAATTTTTTAAACATACACGTGCATACACAAAAGTTACAACTACAAAAATAAACAAATAGAGAGGGCTTCACAAAGGTTAATCATATGAAGCCTCAGTACTTGGCAGTACCCCAGAAAGGGGATCAATGAAGATTGATCATGTGACGCCCCAGTACTTGGCAAAACATCAGAATGGGAAGACACTAGTTGCCTACGGAATCTAGCCCCGAATATCTGGTGATCACTTTGAATCCGATTTTCAGATTCCTACAGATGGTCAAGCTTTCTTTTCATGCTTGTTAAGTAAATATTTGCAAGTTTGTGCAACTTTTTATTCTCGTGCTTAAGCCCTCTAATCTCATGTCTAAGACTTGCCACCTCAGCCATTAATGTTTTGACTTGGCGAGTTCAAGCAAGTAGACGTTGGCCCATGTTAGATACAGAAACCGCACACTGAACATTGAAAGCCAAAGAGTCTTGAACACCCACTTCATCAGACCTCTTTGAAAGTATTCTTTTATCTCTGGGACTG
This sequence comes from Crataegus laevigata, assembly GCA_963580275.1. NCBI lineage: Eukaryota > Viridiplantae > Streptophyta > Magnoliopsida > Rosales > Rosaceae > Crataegus > Crataegus laevigata. The sequence goes on along the minus strand of OY756953.1, from coordinate 16,365,702 downwards.
AGAAGGTTCCTAGCTATTACTGTAGCCGTTATATCATCCCTCATCACAAAGTCTCCAATCGTAAGAAGGTCATTAGAAGATAAGAAGGACATGTGCCATATATTATCCTAAAGCAGGACATGTGCATCTCCCTTGAGACTCAAATCTAAACAAAAGTTAGATGGGCAAGCCATTTTCATAAATGATGAAATAAAAGGGTTTGATAGAGCAAAATCTCAAAAATACAACAGAGACAATTTTCACAAGTGAGCAATTTTTAAAGCGTGCATTTTGGATACAATTAATACTTCAATAAAAGAAGAGGCAACACAGCCACTTGTTCAAAAATTGAAAGAGCATCGTTTTTTCGAATTTCAAAAGCTTGATTTTTCTAAATAAAGTTCGTCAACATTTTCTCAGACGTTATCTCAGCTTTCTAGATATCAAGGACAAATTAGTCAAAATATCTTTGGCAAAGTTAAAATGTGTAAAGTTAACTATTCCAATTACACCCCTTTTGCTGACAAACGTGGGTGACAAGGTCACACCGCACCACTACCTGCTATTAGGAAATCCCAATATAATCGATGACACGCCCTGATCCCGATGTCTTGTAGACATCGGGGTGGTCACGTGCTGGCCGACACCCGAGGGGTGACGTAAGCCATTCAAATCACACAAAAACCAAGAAAAGCTCATAAACATGCATAACAAAGTTCAAACCAGAGTAATTAAACATAGAGCAGCAGAAACATAATTACACTAAAATAATATTCAACTGTCAACACAAAACAAATCAAGATACAACAGACCCTGTCCAGAGCATACGTCTAATATAGATTACAAAAGAAGGAATATAAGATTGAATAAACAAAAGGAGTGGGTCCTACGCCGCGAGGACTCGAAGATGCCGATGCAGAAGTGTCTTGATGCCGGGATTGTATGCCTCGATTCTAAGCCCTAAAGGGGGCGCAAAACAAAGGTGAGTGGACCAATTTGATATTCATATAAGAAACAGTTATCAACATACTATCCCCCAGGTTTTATGAAAATTCATATATATCTTGATAAACATAGGTTTTCCGAAACCTAGAATGCCGTGCAATATCTCAATTCATAACTCGTCGTGCAATGTCTCAATTCATAATTCATAGTTCATAATAATCACTAGTGTCAAAGGTCCACATATATCCCTCCAGGCCCTATGCCATCTCCCCGTCCCTGAGCATACAATCAGAGGAAAATATCGCTTCAGGCCCTATGCCAGCTGTCCGTCCATGTGCTAAATAGCCAGCGGAAAACACACTCCAGGCCCTATGCCAACTCCACCGTCGCCCGGGATGGACCGGAATCTATCCTTCATCCCGTAGCAGAATTTGGGACCACTAGGTAACATAAATCGTTTGAACATACATTTATGAACAGTAACGTCGTAAACATTCTTATAAACTCATGCATCTCATGTATGCATTTCTACTAATAAAACATGCATTTTTAGAAGGGGTCCACTCACAATAGTTAGCCGTCCAACGTTGCACTGCTAGCGAATATAGAAAAGTCACAATAGTTGTCCCTAAGCACATAAAGGGTACAACTTAGTCAAACTCCATTCTAATGATTTTATTTGGGAAAGTGGACATCAAAAACGGGTCCAGGACGTCGAAATTAGCCTAGGAAGGGTCTCGAACGAACCCGAAAAAGTCAACTCTGAAAGTCAACCATTGATTAGTCAAAGTCAACGTTGACCGTTGACCGTTGACCGGGTCAACAGTCAACAGGTCAACCGGGTCACTGGTCAGGGTCAACGGGTCAGCTGGGTTGGGTTGGATCCGGTTTGGGTTATAGGGTTTGGGTTTAGAATTTGGGTTTAGGGTTTAACCCAAAAAGGGTTTTGGGTTTTAAGTTACACAGGCCAAAGGCCCTAATTTTCCTCGGCCCAAGGCTTTAAGCCAAAGGTTTAGTTGCCAAGGCCCCAAGGCCTTTTGGATTTAAACAGAACGGGCCGAAGACCCCAAACTACAAAGGCCCAATGCCTTTCAATTTAAAATAAAAACAGAAATAATTAGAATTGGGTTGGGTTTTGCGACGGGCCTAAGGCCCTAGGGTTTAGAATGGCCCAAAGGCCTTTTTTAGTTTTTAAGTAACTCAAATTAAAAATGCTACGGGTTGGGGAATTGGGTCTTCTAGCAATGGGCCTAATGCCCAAAATAAAATGGCCCAAAGGCCCTATGAATTAACAAACAAAATAATTAAAATATAAATAAAAGAAAATGGGCTGGGTTTGCAGGCTGGTTCGAAACGGGGGTTATCTGAAAAGGCCCGAAGGCTTGGGTGCGCCGGGAAAGACAAGGATGAACGCCAGAGCTTCTACAGCTCCGGCCGACTGCAAATGGTGGTTCTAGACTCCAATCTAACGGGGCTCACGGGTTCGCCGGAGATGGGTATGCCCTCTCCCGAGCTGATCTCGTTCATAACCTTGGAATTAACGATATAAACTCATTAAAATTCATCCAAGTACCCATCTAACACAGATAAAGGAAACTCAAGGCTTACCTAACTAGGAAAAATGAAGGAAGTTCGCCGGAGGGTTTCTCGGGTCTCCTTCTCCGTTCGTTGCAGCGTCACAGAGAGAGAGAGACAAGACGAGATGAGGAAGAGACGATGATGGTGGTGTGATGTTCCTCGCGCAGGGGCTTGCAATGGCGTGTGGGTGGGTGTGTGAAGCTCACGGTGAAGGAGAGGGAGATAAGAGAGTGAGTTCGAGGGACTGAGAAATGAGAAGAGAGAGAACAAAGGGATAGAGACAGAAATGAGAGAGATAGAGTATACGAGAAAGGGGAACATAAACAATGGTGGGCCCATTGGGCTCACCATTTAAGACCAAAACAATTTTTTTTTAATAAAAGAAGGGGGAGGGGTGTAACAATCGACCTTCGTCCTCCATGGAAAGGCACACCTCCAAAAACAACTAACTCATCTTCCTTGCCAAGAATACATCTTTAACCAAGCCTCACAAAATACTCAGTCTTCCTCCTCTCTGAGGATACCTCTTCAACCAAGTCCCGCAAAATACCAACCTCATTTTCTCAGTAAGAAATATTTTTGATCGAGAAACTTTACATCAGCATCAAAATTATTCTACTGTTTTTCCTCAAGAGCAAAAGTATCTCATATCATTAAGGTCGAGAGCAAAAGTATCTCATATCATGCTTTTTCCCTACCTTTTCCTTTGCCCTTGCTCTTACTTGCAAGACATGGAGAAAGAAAGCAATTAGTTGGAATCGAAATCAAACTTCCGGTCAGGAACCGACTACCTAGAACCTTTCCCTGATTGCTTACCTTGCATTGCTCTCGAGTAATCATCTTCAACTGTTGTTGGAATCAGGTCTTAAGTCACCAACACCGAAGAATAATTGGTACGTTGTTGGCTCTTTGAATTTGAAGCTGCCAAGTATGGATGAGTCACCAAGAAGTGATGCTTTGAAAGACCATTCAAAGGCAAAGGTTGTGCACCACTTCTATTGTACAAGAGAATGAAGCAGAAGGATCAACGATGAGCCCATGGAAGTCCAAAGGAAGAAAATTAGTGGCTGACTGAGTCAATGGAAGACCAAAGTTCAATGATGGGAATCCTACTCATAGCCCTAACAAACATTACCAATTTATGTACAAAAAGGTAATGAAAATTACTAATTGATTACAAGTTACAAAGTGGTCGCACAGATTGAAGTCTCAGTCACATTATTCATAGACTTGGCACTATTGAACTATTGCATGCTTGAAGCATGACAGTCGCTGCATTGATTCAAGTTCCAAAAGGATAATCTGTGGACACGACAATCTTAATATATCTCATGCCTGAGCATGATTGATGTGTAGGTTCCAATGATTCAACTCCCCAGAAGTGAAGATTAAAAATCCAAGCTTTATAAAGCTCTAGAGGAGGTTATGATCCAAATTATCAAACAATTCATCTAATAAGAGAAGATTGTCCTAGACGGGACAATGTAAAGCCCCTGAAGAGGCAAGGATATACAAAGTAATGAAATACTTATAAATATGCATGCGCATGCACATGAGAATGATGGGATCACGAATTGATGATTACCAATGTTAATTTTGGTTTTACAATAGCTACTAAATTCATCAAAGAGTTGTGTTGATATTAAGCCACATTTCTTTTGTTCGTCAACAAAAAGTAAAATTATTGGCCAAATGGAGAAAGGCAATTCCATGACAATTTATTTAAAAAGTGGAAAAATAGACCTATAGTACAAATCGCCAAATGATGTTTAACCCAGAAGGTTACATACGGGTGTTTGTAATACAGTGAGCTACACTCACATGATATGACACAAGGTTCCTAATTAAAACCTAAAATTGTGATATACTCTTGTAAACATGATTTCCCACTATGAAACTTGTTCATTTGAATGGAGAATTATATATACATGAAACTTTATGAAATGCTTGAAGCATATCTCCACAAATAAATGCCTCAAGTATACATGGAAGGAAGTTGCTCTGTATAAATACCAAAGGAGAATATGTCATGAAGTGTATAAAATTCTTGAAGGATTCAAATTGCTTTAAGAAAGCTTTGGAAGGGTAAAGCATAAATTATGTACTCAACACCAATAGATAGTATAAATTGCCTTAGTGAGTACTATCATTATGATATTGTTGCAACATACTCTTGCAAGAGTTGATATTAAATTGGGACACCTGAAGAGTCTAGAAGGATTATAAAGTGTTGAAAGTAATATTGTCTCAAGCTGCAGATCGAACAATATGCCAACACAAATCTTATCCAAAATGTTTAAGGTATTAAAAAAAACCATATGGATTAAAGATTATGAGTTGAATACTCAAATGATTACCCAATATTTAGACACTAAGAAAGATCACTCATCCTCGTGAGGGAAATGATGAATTGACATTTGGTCCAAGAGTATCATATTTTAGTGAAGTATGTGCCTTACTGTATTTAACACAATACATTGAATCAGATGTTGCACTTCATGTGGAGCATAATACCAACAAATGGGTATTGCAATGAAATGAAGTTTATTTATTGATATCTCTAGGAAATTATAGACATGAAAAAAATCACTAATAGCCATAGTCTTGTTGGGCAAGAAAATTTTGAATACCTCTTTAGCCTGCATACAAATCGCTCTAAGAAAGGATTTGTATTTACATATGGAAATAGATTGATTCTGCAACGATTAATGAAGCAAGGATCCTTTGCTGCATACATATCTCCATGAAGCTAGTCATGAATGTATTGACTAATACTTGTAGCCCATTAAAATTTTGAGCGCCTATGAACCACTTTTAGAAGCAAACACTCCAACTGTCATGCATGGTATTAGATTACATCAACTTAGTAATAAGCCAGATTGAAGAATTCAAAATTAGGGGAAGATATTCATCAAGGGGAGCAACCAAAACATATCAAGGTTTTCAGGAGGCACTTGAAATTGACATATGACCATTCAAGGGGGAGTGTTGTAATGTAATATGTGGATGTCCCACATGAATAGTTCATTACAATTCATTCAAAGAAAAATTAGATGGTTTATTATTCATTTGAAGAAAGTTTGTAAAGTGAATAGTGTTGCTACAATAATATTTTGCCTATAAAATGAGAGCATACAGAGGAAGGAAGAAGAAATAGATGAGAAAAAAAACATACAGAGGAAAGCAAAAAAAAGAGGAAAGGAAGAGAGAAAAGAAAGAAGAGGTATAAAGGAAAAAAAAAAATACCAATAAGCTAGGCTAGAGAGAAGAGGAAAATAATTCAAGTTATTTTGTACTCCTATTTTTTCAGATAATGAAAGAAAGTACTATTGTTGCCCTGAAGGCGTAGGCACACTTGCGGAACCTCATAAATATTGTGTCTCATTTACTTTATATTTTAGTGTACATCTATCATCGATTTTACAACAATTCCTTCTTTCTTCATTGTTTGTTATATTTTCTTTTGCTTCACTCCGAAATATATGTTGTTTCTGTGTTATCTTTGAACGTAAATGTAAAAAATAAAATAAAACTTTACGTGTAGCGTGTATAACAAATAAAAAAGGGTTAATTACACATACACTCTATGAAGTTTCTCAAACTTTCACAAAAATCCCTCAGATTTTGAATGTAAGACGGGCCAAAGGCCCACTTCCAACAACACCAATTTTCTCTCCGACTTGTTAATCACCCCCTGCACAGTTTGACATATATGATGTTTTATCACAAAAGACCTTGATATTAGTTGGAGTGGAGTTAGGATATTTAAATTTTTCTTTCTTTCGATGACTGACATAGGATATTCAACACGTCCCCTCATGTGGAACCCAATTAGTGGGTCACATGTGGGAGAATCACACATAGGAAACTATGTTGAGCCAAAGGGACTCACCCAATATTCAGTAAAAATGGGAAATGCCCTACCTTTGAGTGTGGTTTGAACTATTGATTTATGTAATTGGAAGTAACCAATTAGGTTTATGACGAAACCTAGAAATCGATCACTGATCCAATTTGATTACCTCTACAAGATAGACCTCAACAAAAAACTGAAGAGTAACGGAACCAAGTGATTGATTTCAGTTGTTCTTCATATAAACTTATTGACTCTAGAGATTTAGTAATATGGAGAAGACAAAATTGTTTCAAGCACCTACAGAACCAGAAGTGCCCCTGTTTCAAAGAGAGGAAGACAGGTTATTCACCATCACTGCACGTGACCAAGGTGACCCATCCATCATTTGGGTGCACGGCCTGCTCCCTGGGTCTAATACCATGTCAAATTATCAAAGAGACGGGCCAACAACACCGATATTGTCCCCAAATTATTAATTACTACCTGCACAATTCAACAAGTGTGAAATTTTATTACAAAAAATCTTAGTATTAGTTAAAAAGGGTTGAGATATTTAAACTCTTATTTCTTCTAATTTCTCGAACCAATGTGGGATACTCAACATCACAAACCCCTCAATGACAAAAAAATCCCTACCAAACGTGAAAAAAAGTGAAAGTACAAAATAAAAAAATAAAAAAAAGCCCTTTCAACGTCAGAATAATTTTTGCTGCAATGTTTTGATTAGCCCTACGCCTATTATACCAACAGCTAGGATAAAGTACACATAATTGCTAGAAAATTGAAGAATTCTACGGGCAGACAATGTGGTATTATTCTCTAGCTTCTTCTATTCTTCTATTTTTTTCCTTTATGCTTGTGAGTAGGCTTGACAATTTTCGACACGACCTGATAACTTAACACGACACGACATGAAATTAATAGATGTTCGGGTTGACATGATAACGAATTGGGTCATTATCGGGTAACCCGATATGCACCTGTTAAGATAACGGATTGATTCAGGTATACACGATAAGCAAAATATTAATTTTATAACTCTAAAAACTATAATAATTATATATATATTAAATTAAATTTTAAAAATTGGTGACCGTTGGATCGGCTTAAATATATATACCATTCAATTTCTTAAGTGTTATACGTACAAATTAAATAAATTTAAATCTACTTAATAAATATATACACCATTGAACTTGATGAGATACGAATTCTACAAAACTAATTTCAACAATCCAACCGTCAAACTTGTTTGTATATGCTTCGAGATCGCATACGCAAAAAATTGAAAAAAAACAAACATTCAAAGATCAAGTAATGGGATAAAACTTTTCAACGGTTATAAAAGAAAAATCACGATTTAACGGTTATTTTAACTCCGATTTTGATGGTTTTTTTTACAGCTACACTCATTGACCCTATATGAATACAATGAATGAACTTGATCTTCAATTTAAAATATTTACACTAGTGGATACCATAAAATCTTATGTTGTACTTAATGAAAATATGAATAAACTCTTTAAGTGTTAGTGAATCTATTATTTTGATGGGATACACATTCTATGAAACTAGTAACGATCCAACCATTAAACATGTTTGTATATACTTCGAGATCACATACGCTAAAAATTGCAAAAAAAATAAATATTCAGAGATCAAGTAATGGGACAAAACTTTTTGACGATTATAAACGAAAAATCACGATAATTTTGATTTTAATGATTTTTTTTACAGCTACACTCATTGACCCTATATAAATACAATGAATGAACTCGATTTTCAATTTAAAATATTTACACTAGTGGATATCACAAAATCATATGTTATACTTAATGAAAATATAATTAAATTTGTTAGTGTTAATGAATCTATTGTTTTGATGGGATACGCATTCTACAAAACTAGTTTCAACGATCCAACTGTCAAACATGTTTGTATATGCTTCAAGATTGCATACGCCAAAAATCACAAAAAATAAACATTCAGAGATCAAGTAATAGGACAAAACTTTTCGACGGTTATCAACAAAAAATCACGATTTAAAGGTTATTTTAACTCAGATTTTGATGATTTTTTTTATAGTTACACTCATTGACCCTATATGAATACAATGAATGAAGTTGATCTTCAATTTAAAATATTTACACTAGTGGATACCACAAAATCTTATGTTATACTTAATGAAAATATTAATAAACTCTTAAGTATTGTGAATCTATTGTTTTGATGAGATACGCATTCTACACAACTAGTTTCAACGATCCAACCATCAAACATGTTTGTATATACTTTGAGATTGCATACGTCAAAAATTGCAAAAAAAAAAAACCTCAGAGATCAAGTAACAAGACAAAACTTATCGATGGTTATAAACGAAAAAAATCATGATTTAACGGTTATTTTAACTTCGATTTTGATGATTTTTTTTACAGCTACACTCCTTGACCCTATATAAATACAATGAATGAACTCGATTTTCAATTTAAAATATTTACACTAGTGGATACCACAAAATCTTATGTTATACTTAATGAAAATGATTAAATTCGTTAGTGTTAGTGAATCTATTGTTTTGATGGGATACGCATTCTACGAAACTAGTTTCAATGATCCAACCACCAAACATGTTTGTATATGCTTCGAGATTGCATACGCCAAAAATCGCAAAAAATAAACATTCAGAGATCAAGTAACGGGATAAAACTTTTTGACGGTTATCAACAAAAAATCACGATTTAACGGTTATTTTAACTCCGATTTTGATGATTTTTTTTTACAGCTACACTCCTTGACCCTATATGAATACAATGAATGAACTCGATCTTTAATTTAAAATATTTACACTAGTAGATACCACAAAATCTAATATTATACTTAATGAAAGTATGAATAAACTCTTAAGTGTTAGTGAATCTTATGTTGTACTTAATGAAAATATGAATAAACTCTTAAGTGTTAATTATGACATTTATTCCCTGAAAATCCGTGCATAAACACAATTCCCATAATACGTTTTGGAGCCGTGACTTTCCTGTCCATTTCAGGACATCTCCAACCATATTTATCACTCCAAATAGGTAGGAATGTATTCCCTCCTTCCTAGGTTCATTTCCATATAATGATCATTAAATTCAGTTAAGAAATGACAAAGTTATGGACGTTTAAAGTTTTTCAAGTTTCCAGGTGAACTTCCCTAGTTTTCAGCGGACCAGTCGCCTTTCAGGCCATTTTTTAGCCACCTCTGGTCACCATTTGGCTTCTAAACAGCATAAACATGTTCTACTATTCTCTAGCTTCGTTTTGGTATATTATTGGTCGAATTTGGTTTAGAATTGAAGAAGATCTGAGTATTTGAAAAATACCCAGTTTCCAACCAACTCTGCTGAATCCAAGTTGACCGATCCACTACCCATCCGACTTGACCCAGTTGCATAACTTATATTGGAATATTACATGGAATATTCTATGGCCTTATGGGAATATTTCATCGAGTTGACCATTAACTTTTTTCAATTTTTGGCCTGGGACCTCTCTTAAAGTTTTTCGACGTCCTGAATCTATCGTTGACATTCGTTTAGTGAAATTCAAATGTTTTAACATAGTTTCGTAGTTGACCGACTTGTTGAGTGCCACTTAAAATTGTCATGGGCAAATATCTGCCCGTTGGATCGTGAGCAAATTTTAATATGTTGTTCTAGAAGCATATTGAGGAACTTTAGAAATGACGGATCAGAAATCTAATATACGGATCTTTCGAATCAAGTCACATAGGGTTGTGGACCCCACTGTTGACGGGTGACCTAGGGTTGACTTTTGGTCAATCCGTTCTGAATCCTTCTAAATTGTCCTAGAGTATGTGCGCAACGTGAGTTATGTGTTTTATCTATGGAATCCTGAAATAAGACTTGTGATTTGTTCTAGGCGATGACTATTTAGCCATCGATCTATTCTTATTAAATGTGATTTGACTTGTGTATTAAAAATAATTGTGAAATGTGAGGGCTAATAGTGGACCGTTAACCCATTGTCATGGGAATTTGTTGCTTCGATATTGTTTGATTTCTCACTTCGTTGATCTGTTCTAAATTTAGTGCTTGTGCTTTGTTTCAATCGTTAAGCCTTTGTCAATTGAGTAAATTGTACTTTATTTAGTTTCTTTGAGCAATTGTCAGCTATGTCGCTTGGACTTTTGCTCGGTTCAGTTGAGTGGTCCAGTTCCCTGCACCGTCTGGATTTCATTGAGTGGTCCAGAATTGTATCCACTCAGATTTCCTTGAGTGGTCTAGAATCCCTTCTACTCCGCAATTCCGTTGAGTGGTCTGAAATCCCACTTTATATTTTGGTTTTGTTGAATGGTCCAGCACCCAATGTTATTGGATTTTGTTGAGGGTTCGAAATCGCATTCATTGACTTTGTTGATTCATGATACTTGAAGTTGTAGGCTTTGGTCAAATTGTGTCTCTCTAGCCCTACGTTTCTATGTAATATATGAGTTATGGGTTATCAACATTAGTAGTTTATTTAAAAAAGGTCGATGGATGGCTGTGTGACTTATTCGAGATTTACGTGATTTGAATATGATTTTACAAATGATGTTTATAAATTGTGATCAATGGATTGTTCGTAATATTATCACATATGTCGAATTATTGTCACTCACACGAGTTTTGCGGCTTATCTGGATGTTGTTTGCCCGGTGCACCATTTTCACAATGTGGGGGGCGTGTGCATGTTTTAGTTGATACGAGGAGTTTCAAGGTAGCATTTAGAGGTTAGAGAGTTTGGAGTGTTAGGTTACCACTATACTTTAGGGGTGGGCAAACGAGTTCTGGACCCACGGGTAGGGGTGGGTCCAAGAGATTCGGGCTGGTTAGGGGCGGGTCTATATATTTTATACACGAAACGGGGCTGGGCAGTGTGGGTCCAAATATTTGACGACACAGGTCCTTGCCTCGGACCGTATCAATACTCCAACTTTTTATTGAGTAAATCTCCACCGTCCACGCCCATTTTCCACACATATCACAAATCACAATTCACACGGGTCTCTATCAGTTTCTCGATCTCTCTCTCCATAATTCACACACCATCCACCGTTCGTTGTCGCCGTGAGTGGGAATTGCCAGTCGATGGTTCGTCGTTGACTCCCTTCCTCAACGCCTTTCAACTCGACTGAAATTTGGGTTTGCTTCTCTGCCTGGATGGGAATTGCTTATCTGTGGGGTTTTGTGGATGCAAAACTCTTTCTAGATTCTATACAAAATACTTTCTATGGGACATTTCCACGGTTGATTGGTCCAAAGCAACACTTTCTGGGTTTTTTGTGAATTGTTTTATGCCAAATGCTTTATGGGTTTATTCAAATTTTGATCAACACCATAGTACACGAATCAGTACTAAATTTATTGTACTACACTACATCTCCACCTAAATTAACCTCGAACCTCTCTCTCTAGATCTATTATTTCCTTTAATCATCATGATTGTTAGATTATTTTTTTAAGAGAGATCAGGTTATGGATATGAAACCCATCTAATTTTGAAGCTCATTCAAATAGTTTCTATTCTGAAAGAAAAGAAAAGAAAAACCAAAATAGACATGTGGATTCGTAGAAACCGGCCCGTGTCGTGTTAGGTTCGGATCCTGTTTTCAAATTTCTATTACTCGATCCGCCCTACCCCGTTTTACTTTTAAAGCGATCTAGTTTGGTCACAGATGTTGTGAATATTGTTAATTTTAGTTCTACTTCTTGGTTGTATTTCCTGGCATCTTCCTAGAGTCTACTATTGTGCGTTGGTTCTAGACGTACGTTGAATTGGGATATAGCATGAGGTATCACTTTAAGATGAGAAAAAAACTTCATATAATATTTATATTGAAAATTACGAAACTTCAGGATAATAAATTTAAATTAACTCTTTATTTTAAATTTTTTTTAGTTACAGAATTTATTACAAGAAATTAAATTTGTAGAAATTATACCGCGTCACTGTTAAGCTAAGATAGTCCCCCGTTTAAACCCGGTAACTGTATATACCTCGCGGAGTGGAACACATGCCTCCAACTTTCTCTCTTTCGACTCGACCGATCCATAAGATCTCTCTGTAATCTAACGAAATGGCTGAGACCGCCGGCCCCGCTGCTGTCACATCAACCGTAGAACCCGCGGCGCCATCAGGAAACAAGTCTTCTCCCGAGGCTTCTACCACCGCTCCTCCGCCGGTGGAGAAGCCTGAGAAGCCGGAGACAAAACGATGGGCCGACGAAGAGGACGACCCCCCGGAGGAGCCCGAGAAGAAAGACGACGCTCCGGCGCCGTCTATTTCGGAACCGGAGGTAAACCTTGCCGAATTGAAGATTACCGAGAACAAGTTCCTCGACGACCCCGAAGACTCTCATATCAGTGCCGTACGATCTCCCTTTCTCTCTCTCTCTCTCTCTCTCTCTCTCTCTCTCTCTCTCTCTCTCTATATATATATATATATTTGACATCGTCAATTTTTGGTGTCAATTAGGGCTTTTGACGCAAATTTAGTAGGGCTAAGATTATTTGTGGATTGAATTTGACTTAGGTTACGGCCGGTGACACGCCGTACACGTCGGCGAGTAGTTTCGAGGATCTGAGTCTGTCGCCGGATGTACTGAAGGGCTTGTATGTCGAGATGCAATTCAAAAAGCCGAGCAAAATCCAGGCAATCACTTTGCCAATGATTTTGACCCCTCCCTACAAAGATCTTATTGCTCAGGCGCATAATGGTTCGGGCAAAACCACTTGTTTCGTACTTGGGATGCTCAGCCGTGTCGATCCCAATATCAAAGCTCCTCAGGCGCTCTGCATTTGCCCCACCAGAGAGTTGGCCATTCAGGTCAAGTTTCGTTCTTTGCTTTCATTCTTGCTCCATTTTGTTTTTTTTGTTTTGTTTTGCTTTGTTTATTTTTTATTATTAATTTGAATGCAAAATATTGGGTAAATAATATGAAAGTTTACTTTGAAGATGTCGTTTTTTGTGTGCTTCCGTGTCCGTGTGTGTGGAAATTTAATAAAACTAAGCTTTTGAGAGCATGAGATTTGATGTTGTAAATTGAATGTGGCAGAATCTTGAGGTTCTTCAGAAGATGGGGAAGTATACAGGAATAACTGCAGAGTGTGCTATCCCAACAGATAGGACAAGTTCTACCTCGGCGCAATCCAGGCCACCAGTATCGGCACAAATTGTGATTGGAACTCCTGGTACGATTAAGAGATTAATGTCGACGAAAAAAATTGGTGTGAGCCGTGTCAAGATTCTTGTTTTCGACGAGGCTGATCACATGCTTGCTGAGGTAATTGTGTGCTTGCATATATGCGGAATTTATAAGTTCTCACCTTGGATTCTTTGCTGTTGTTGTTGTTGTGTTCATTGTATGGGATTAAATGTTGAATTTGTCAACATAATTATTTGATAAGAAAGACCAAAGGTTGTTTTTTGATTGGCTGATGTGATATGAACAGAGTGGGATTTAAGAGTCTAAATTGGTTGAGCATGAGTCCTCTGAGTATCCCTCACTGTGTGTTCTCTTCAAGCATTAAGTGCTGTTGTACAATTTAGGGCATTATGTTGTCTTGGGATATGCAAAGATTTATTTGTTTTTTAGCATGCATTGTTGATCTTGTTTGCAAAATGTTTTTCTGCAGGATGGCTTTAAGGATGATTCTTTGAGGATAATGAATGACATAAAGAGATACAGCTCTCACTGCCAGGTCCGTTGAATTATGTTTAAATTTGTATTGCACAAAGATTTAATGTATGTTATGTCATTGTTTCTGTATGTTTCCTTACATGATTTCGTCCAGTAACATATTAATGATTTTTTTTTTTTTTGAGGTTATGAAACAAGTTTTGGAACTAGTTCTCTTTTTATTCAACTACCAGCGGTGGGGGTTGGCCATAATAAAAGTCAGCGCAAATGATAATCTCTTAAACATATCCCATATACTATTTGTTTCAGTAGCCTCAGTACCATTTTCTCAAAGACTGTCTAGGGTTGGATCTCTTTAGTATTGATGATAAACGTTATTGGTATTAGAAACAAAAGAATGGTTGTAGTAGCTGAATTTACCACTGTTTGAATGTTTGGGTGATTAAATTATTGGTTTATGTCTGTACCTTGTAGAATATTACCTTAAAATATAATTATTTGTATGGAGTGGGATTGACTGCCTTCTTATGTAACATTTGCTTCAGGTGCTTTTGTTTTCTGCTACATTTAATGAAAAAGTCACGAACTTTGTTTCAAAAGTGATCAAAGGTGGTGGTAACCAACTCTTTGTAAAGAAAGAAGAGCTATCATTGGAGGCTGTAAAGCAGTACAAGGTGTACTGTCCTGATGAATTGGCAAAGATTGACGTCATCAAAAGTAAAATATTTGAACTGGGAGAGAAATTGGGGCAGAGAATTATATTTGTACGGACAAAAAATAGTGCAAGAATGTTACATCAGCAACTTGTACAAGATGGTTATGCAGTTACTACTATCCAAGGTGCCCTCAATGCTGAAGATAGAGACAAAATAGTCAAAGAGTTCAAAGATGGTTTAACCCAAGTTCTTATATCAACTGACCTACTCGCTCGAGGATTTGATCAACAGCAGGTGCTCTCACTTTCCCTCTATTCTTTTCCCCCCTTTACATGCCTTACAAGAGTTACATGCTGACTTGATACCTTTTTTGTAGATTAATTGTGTTGTCAATTATGACCTTCCAATCAAATATAGAGAGGGCCCCAGGACACGTGATCCTCCCGAACCTGATTATGAGGTGTACTTGCATAGAATTGGAAGGGCGGGACGTTTTGGTCGCAAGGGTAAGTTCTCGTTCTGAAATCTTTCTTTTGGTGTGATTTTTCCCTATATATATTTTGGCTCTTTCCATGTACTAATATAGTTGTCAGTTTTTAAACCTGTTGCTTTATTAACAAAACTTGTACCTTTTAGTTGTGACTGAGAGAACAATCGTGTAGGGTTTAACTAGCAAACACTTTTTTTTCAAGTACATTTTCCCTTGAAATGTGCTGGGATCATGTATGCTGTACATCCTCACATTTAAGCAGATTCATAATAGCTATTTTATGGATTGGTTTGGTTTGTGTGCTACTTGGGCCAGCTTTGGCTGTGTAGAGTTACAATACCGGTACAGGTCATGTTCTGAAGCATTAGTTTCAATCCTATGCTTTACATTACTTTAATTTATTGGCTTTTAGAAAGCTTTATGCAAAGCTTCTACAAAACACTAGTGGTCCCCAGAATTTCTTTAGAAGAGCTACCCCTATCCAGTCCTTCCCGTTTGCTTCATCATGCTTAATTGAAAAGAAGATAAAAATCATAGCTATTAGGTGTTCCCCATAGTATTGATCTCCATATTTAATTGAGCTAGTATACAGATATTACAGTGCTATGTCGATTTGGAGCTGAAATGAAAACGTTGTCTGAGGGTGTGTATAAGTTATTGTGCAGGGGCTGTGTTTAACTTGATTTGCGGTGATTGGGACGAATCGACCATGTCAAAGATTGAGCAGTATTTTAACTCTCCAGTAACAGAGGTAACAATCTTGTGCCTCATCGTACTTTACTTTTTGATTTGAAGATGCAAGCACCTCATCCTACTTTTAACATTGAAAAGCTCATGGAAAACCGAGTCCTGGCTCTCGATATTTTTTGACAGAAAGTTCAAACCTTTCTAGTCTACAGAACTTCGACGTCGTGGTCTCAATACATTATTGGAGATAAACCATGAACTATATAAATGTGATAATTTTGGCATTATCTTATTGATTTTCTTGCCCCTTCATTGACAGGTTGAAAACACCGAAGAAGCTTTCGAAGGCGCTCTGAAAGCAGCTGGCTTACTGTAATTTAATGGGCCTACGCAGGAATTAGAAGCACCAGTTTTGGGAAAAGGAAAGAGGCGAAAGCGTTGTAGCAGAGAGCATATCTTACGAAGAATTTTGTAATTTATTTGATTTCTTTCTGGACCTCCGGAGATGCTTGATGGGTTCGTTTTATAGTGTGTAAATTCACTATTATTTCATTACAAAATATTCTCGCATTCTTGTTAGTTTGTGCCATGTTTGTATGAAGTGATTGTGATAAATCATTGAGTGAGTTTGGTGGTTGACCCAATTTGCTTTGATGCATTTCTACTGGAGTTTCGTCGTCAATGAAACGCCAAAATTTTCGATTGATCTCCACATATCAAAATGAAGAAATAAAGAAATTCGATGTCAATGAAAGCTCGTGTGTTAGAAAGCCTTTTGGCATTGGAAACCTTAATATTGCCGCAATGCCAGTCTCAGCCAGCGCCGTACTAGACGCGTGCTTATGCCAAAAACATGAATGCCTACCCTCCCGCCTCTTTCACCGACTTCACCAGCCCTCCATGCTTTTATGCCTTTGTCGCAACCTCCTCGCTCTCAAACAACTCATATGTGATCAACAGTGTCTCAATGGCCATCAACTCGTGTGCGATTCCACGTTCTTGGCACCGTAAAACACTCTATCCGAGATATTGCAACCCTGTCATCTCCAAAAAGCAGAAAATAACCATGTTGAATCATTTGTCAACATCTAATCTTGGAACTAGAATCACGTCTTTGATGTGCCTAGTACCATTCTTAGTCTCAATTACCAATGTCCCTTCCGCAATAGCTTGCGCAATAACCATGTTCATCCTTAACAATTGATGCAAAATTGCAAGAAAAAAACATATCTATAGCAGTTTCTCTTCCAACTTCCTTGGCATAGTGTACTTGTTACACTGCTTCAAGACATCCTATGCTTCCTTCGCCGTCTCTTGATTGGCGATCCTAGAAAAAATATCATCAGACACATCACCTTGAATCAATCCCATTGCCTTTGCATCTCTTGCAATGAGATCATGGACTTGTTCTCTGAGGCTTCTTCATCAATATCCTCCGGAAGCGTGACTACAAATTTTCACAGATTGTAGGATTTGAAAATTGTCTTCATCCTAATGCATCAGAAGTCATAGTTGACTTTAGTGAAGATCAGAGCTCAAAGCTCAGCTCCAGATCCAGCCATTTCTTATTTTGATTCAATTGAGTTCTTTGTTGAAAACCCAAGAACCAAAATCCTAGATCCACGCCCCTTGATTCAAATCGAACCATTTCCAGCTCCTTCTTCCGCTCGATCTACAGGTATGAAACAGCCCCGCCTGGACGCACTAGTTGACGGTGGCGTTTGCCTTGGGCCTGCACCATAGAGGAGTCTTTCTGGTAATCAATGGCGGTGATCGAGATTCTGGGGGTTAACTGGAAGCTCTTGTTCTTGGGCGATCCGTGGTTATTTTTTCGGGTCGTGACTCGTGGTTGTAGTGATGACGTCGCTGGGGGGCGATGAGGTTGTAGACGACCGAGATGTTGTCGGGGTCTTCTGGGACGATCTTGGCCGTTCTCCGACGACGTCGTTATCGTTCAAAAGCTTCATGATTGATAAATCGTTAACTAACAACTAATTAACTAAATGGTTCTTTAGAAATAGGCCCTTGAAACTCCTATTTTTCAAACAAAAACCCACCAAATTTTAAACTTCAAGAAAAATCACAAATTAGTGGAGATTAATCTTGGAGCTCCATCTTCTAAATTCATGATTTGTTACCACTCAGGTGGTTTTTCAATTTTCTTAGAGCTTGATCTTCTAAAATTAATGGAGATTCGGGTCGGGGTCTGAATTTGATTAGGGTTTTACGAGTTTATTAGGAGTAGGTTACGTTGGTTACTTGCGGTTTAAGTAACTTTCAATTGCTAAGTTCCATTATATTTTGGAATTTTTTTTCCTATGGCTATTTGGATTCAGTGGCCCTATATGTTTGATCCCTTTCTTTTGAAAACTTAGACGAAAAACTTTGTAACTTACAAATGTTACACTTATGATATTTTTGTCTTTAAACTATCAAGTTAACTACTATTTTTGTACCATGTATTTGTTGTACCTATATCTTTATCTTTCAAGCACGTACATGTTGATGTAATGTGGGCTAGCTTTTCTTACTACATCTGTTAATCTATATACTATTGATTTCACCCACCAAGTGCTATGTCAAAAAAACAAAAGTTAACTTAACGGTTTGACTGATAAATAAACCAATAGCATAAGGATTTGTAAATTTAAACTTTATGTTTGACAATTATATAACTAGGGCAGTGCAAAGTGTGATTGGAGTGAAAAAAATTGCAAAAATGCTACCATTAGCCAACCAACAGTGTTGAAGAAAACGTATGAATAAAAAAAAACAAAAACAAAAAAAACTGTATGTAAATTATTCACAAATCATATTCAGTTATTTATTTATTTTTTATAATCAATTTATTTTATAATAAGCAGGTTTGTCCTGAATAATTATAAAGATTGTTCAAATTGTTAGGTGCCGACCTTGATTAATTAATAATTCATTTATACAATAAAAAACTAGAACATAGACATAATTTGACATTCTACATTTCCAAATGGAATGCACGTCCTAAGTAGTGCTCTTCCACCCTAGCCAGCTACTTCCCCAACAAAAGACCCATTTGTTGTCCTATATATATTTGCCTCCGCTTTAATAGAGAGAGAGAGAGAGAGAGAGAGAGAGAGAGAGAGAGCGGAATGATGAGAGCCATGGTGGTGTTGTTATTTGCAGTGGTATTGTTGATTGCCATGGATTGCAGCGGCAGCCACATGGTTGAAGCTTTTAATTATGAAGAACCCAAAACCAAAATCAAAACCATACATGTAGGTGGGAAAGTACTATGCCAAGATTGCACCCAAGGTTGGAACGAATGGGTTCACGGCGCCAGGCCCATCAAAGGTATGTATTTCTTTGAATAATCCTTCGCCCCTTTTAGGACAAAAGTCATGTTTCCTTGTAACATGTCATTATTTCACTGTACAAATGCCATATTTGAAACATTTCCTTTTGTCATTATCATGTAGAAATGTTATTTTTTAAAAACTTCATTCGATCTGGAGACCAGTTAGTTATCCATTTGAAAAAAAGAAATGGATGTTTCATCACTTGTCACCACGACCGTCGTTTTGTTCAACACACACACACACACACGGATAGTTAAACGGTCTCCAAAATAGATGATTCTTTTAAAGAGAATGAACCTAGGATCGTTTAGAGAATGAACAGTTCCGATTATGAATACTTTGGATGGTTAAGTGATGTCACATTAGTAGGAAGGAAGAACTCCTTCATGAAAAGGAGGGCTTTCCTCGAAAATTAGAGAAGTGAATATTGTCCTTATCTTGGTTGTAAATGAGTTGTACTAGTCACAGTCGCCCATACCGGGTCATAGACCTGTAAATTGGGCCGGGTCGGACCGACCCTAAGAGGTCAAGGGCCAAAGCCTTACTCGACTATAGGCCCTTGCAATTAAATGGGTCGGGCTGGGCTGACCCTATGCCATTTTTACAAGCCTATCATTTGTATTGTGAAATCTATAAGTAATAACCGTCAGGCTAAAAACCATTCATTCATGGGCAAGGATAATGAAGAGTACGAATTTAAGTAATAATATTGTCGCAGGTGGGAAGGTGTCTGTGACGTGCATGGATGAGAGAAGCAGGGTTGTATTCTATGCAAGCGATCTGACAGACGAAAGGGGCCAATTCGACCTGAGCATGAACAAGTACACGACCAACGGTAAAGAAGTGAAAGCTAATCGATGCTCAGTGAGGCTGGTGTCTTGCCCAGATGCCACGTGTAACGTTCCAACTAATTTCGGCGGAGGCCGGTCGGGGGTGAAGCTGAACCGGCCGAGCTTGGTGTACAGGGATTTGGTGAAGTACACTCTTGGTCCATTCTATTACACCAGTCCTATGTGCGAGAAACCTGACACTACTCATTATAATGATCGTGACAATGAACGTAACTATTAATTATGATAACAAATACGTTCTTTAGTACTTTTGTTTTGTTTTTTATGTAACTTTCCCATTAAATTTGTTTCGACAATTGTAATTGGATGAAATCAAATGTTTCTTAAGTGGAAAATGATTTTCACACATTAATTTTACTGAGCACGTCCGTGATTTTTTTTTTCTTTTCAATTTGATTCTATGTTAAGTTGTTAAATCCAAAGGCAATAAATAAAAAGGAGAAAATAGAGTGCAATAATTAATTTCCTTCTCGAGCACTTGATCAACTAGATAACTGATTGAGCCTAGTCTAGTTGACTCGAATTCATCTTAAGTTGGATTGGGTTTGAACCTTGATAAAAATCCGTACTTAATTGTAAAATATGCGTTAGAATTGGATTGACCTACCAATGCGCCCAATTTGTCTAAGTTGCATAAAAACTTACATAAAACGGGTTCACCACTATTTGACGTCCCGGTTTGGCATGTAGTTTTTCTCCAAATGATAGTGCGTCAATCATTTACACACCATAATTGCGACGAAACTGTTTCATGTAATTTGTTCTCATGCATACATTAATAAACCCACACCAACTATCTCATACGTGGGCCCACACAAACCCTACCCTAGTCTTTACTCCACTCCTTATACGTTATAGACTAAGACTATAGACTTCCCGCCAAAACTAATTTTAAATTCATATTTCCATTTCAAGATCACTCCCTAAACAACTGATTAAGTTGATGACCGTGTTTATACCAAAACCTCACGCAACATCAAACCACTGCAAACTACTCGATCATCCCTCTTAAAAAATGGCTGCAAACCACAACAGCATCACCACCTGTTGAAGCATAAACTTTACTGCTATTGGAATTGAAGGATGGAAGCTTGAAGATCATAGATGATGCAATAGTTTTATAGCTTTTGTTCTTAAGTTTTGAATTTGTAATGAATTGTAATGGATGGTCACGATTATATCTAGAGAGTGTATAATGTGTCACCTGTCCTATTTGATGTAACTGTTTAAGTTGCTCACATGCAACTCACATGACCTATATTGGCTGAAGTGTGAGCTAACAACAGCTATATTTGCTCACACCACTAGCATGTTTGGCATAACCTAATCAAGGAATCTAGCGTCGATTTTCTCCTTGACGTTTCACACTTTGTTTCTTCGGCTTTCTTTAACTTTGCTATTTGAAATGTGTTCATCACATTCTTTGGGATTTCCAGAGTACGAAACCAACTAGAATTACAGTAAATCAACCTTTAAAACACTAACATGGCCTTAGAGCTTGATTCAAATTGAATCAAGGGGCGTGATCTGTGAAGCGTTCTTTGAGCTTTCAACGAATGACTCAAGTACATCGAAGAACAAAATGTCTAGATCTAGAGCTGATTTTCGAGCTCCAATCTTCATTGGTGTCAGCTTGAAATTTGGTGCTTTAGAATGAAGACTATCTTTAAATCCCATAATCTGTGGGGTTTTGTTGAAAATGGGTATGAACTTCCCTCATATGAGAAGCAAATGGATGAGAAGCAGCTGATTGTTGCATAGGATCTTATTTCTAGGGATGCAAAAGCTCTAGGGTTGATTCAAAGTACACTGAGTGATGAAATTTACCCCAGAATTGCAAATGAGGAGATAGCTAAGGATGTTTGGGATGTACTAAAGCAGAAGTTTAAAAGTGAAATTGGTACCAGGCAGAATATCTTGCAATTATAAACTAAAGTGTGTTGGATTGACTAGCCAAATTATTACACCTCACCCCCAAAAAATATGTATAATTTCGTAAGTTCCTTAACAGTTTATTGAAACTTCAATTTAGTCCCCTATCTTAACCAAATCTGGACCCTCTATCTTGATTCTCAAACTCCCTCAAGCTGCCACGTGGCAGCACCCCAGCATTCCCTTTCATTTCCTCATCTCGAGATGTCTCTTAGCTCCACTTTCTACACTCTCTCTCCTTGCACTCACTCATTCCTCTCAAAACCCTCTCACTCTCGCACCCATCGACCCACACCCGAGAGCACCCACACCACCTTCCCGATGACGACAGCATCATCATCGTGACCAGCTAAACCTCGCCTTTCTCTCTCATTCTCTCGGCGCAGCTAAGATAGTGGAACCATGAAAACGCTTCGGTGAGTTCATTGTTGTTTCGTCGATAGGTAAGCCTTGGGACTTCTCTCTTTCTGTCTTAGGTTGATGTTTAGGTCGATTGTTGAGAGATTTTATTGTTGTTGGCAAGAATTAGCACGAGATCTGCTCGGGTGTGCTTAACCCAGTTTTCGGCGAACCGTGGGTGTGTGAACTCAGGACCGACCATCTCCGGCCTTTTCATGACTAATCGAAGGTAACAACCTCTTCTCCTCATCTCACTCTTCAATTTGATACCTAGATCACATCACTAGGTTGCTGTTGCGATGTTGACCGGAGCTAAGAAGCTCGGGCCTCATTCCCCGGTGAGATCAAGCAAACCAGGCCTTTAGGCCATTCAGAAACCCCCACGGGCCTTAGCCCGTTTTGGACCAACCCAATGTGTGTGTGTGTGTGTGTGTTGTATGCTTGTTGGATGCGTACATGTGTGTGGTGTGAGTGTGCAGTGTGAGTATGTGTGTACGTCTGTATGTGTGTGTGTGTTATGCCGTGTGTGTGGGTTTGGGTTTAAGCCCAAACCACCATTTTCACCCTAAACCCTTCTAACCCAAAAACCTTAGGATCCTAAAACCCATTAGACCTTAACCCATCCAATGCAAATTCTTTTATTTTATTTAATTCAAGCCCAAATCCATTAGAAACCCTTTTATTTATTTATTATATTTTTTGTGCTTAGATGAAGTTGCTAGTGGGGAAATTCTTAATCCTTTTCCGCACAACTCTACTGCTACGGAGTATCTGTGAGTGGATCCCTTCTAAAATTTGCATAATTTTATAGTTTATATTGCATAAATGAAATGCATGCCTTACGAGTTTATGAACTGATTTTATGTTAAGCATGTTTATTGAAATGTTGATTATCTTCTCGCTATTTTGTAAGGACTTAATTGTTGGCCTATATTGAGCTATATTTAAATATATTGTATTTTCTATAATAAAAAAACCATGAACTGGTAGACTATCTGATGGATGACGATAGGATGGTAGAACATGTTTTCAAAACCCCTCTTTATAGTATAGACGATGGAGAACTTTATATTATGAAGTGGTTATATTTGAGAGGAGTAACTATTTGTGCATACCTAGTGGACACTATGCCGCCTGGGGCGAGGATCTGGTGTTGGCAGTTAGGCTGGGAGAAATAATCCCTAGCTACGAGCTGAGGGACACGACGCAGGCATTGGGCCAAGAGTTGGTAATCTCTGGCTACGGGCGCAGAGACCACAATGCCGGCATAGGGTCGGGAGTTATATTTATTTAGTGATCTTACTAGCACCACACTACGCTTTGATAGGAGCATATTTATGCGACCTAATTAGCTTGTTTCCTTGCATTTACTTAGTTAGTTATGTTTATTTGAGTGTTTTAAGTTGTTTTCGTGTGTTTGTAGGTTCAAATGACAAAGTAGGCAAGAAAGTGCAATTTGGAGCCTTTTGGAGTAGTTTTGGGCATTGGATGGATAGCACATGCTTGGAGCCAAGTGGATGGATGAAATTGAAGACAAATGAAGTCAATGAGCTCAGAAAAGAAAGAAGAACTGTTAGACCAAGTTTCCATTCTTGGAAGTTTCTATTCTTGGAGGTTTCCATTCTTGCAAGTTTCCATTTTTGGCTTTAGAACTTTCCTAATCCTAAGTCACCTAAGTTCCAGTTACAAAGGGGTTCTAAAACATGTTGGGACACTTAATTGCATTATTCTAGAAGCCCTAGAACCTGCCCTAAAGCTTGCCGCATCACCCTTGCACAATCTTCTTCCTTGTCGTGCAAAAGAGGTCTCATTTCCTATTTTCTGCACTCAAAACACTTTCCTCTTTTCTTCCTAGACCTTGCCGCACTCTATTTCCTTTTCCCCTTGATTTCTGGCCTCAAATACACTTCCTATTTTGTGCCAAACCTTTGTTACATATTTCTTTCTAAATTCTGATTCTTTCTTACCTATTCAATTAGGGGACAAAATAGTTAAGTTCTTAAATCCTTTTTCTAAACCCTTGCCGAGTCCTAGCACTATATATACACCTTTATTTGCACCAATTCAGATGTACACATTATCTGCACAACCTTAGACACTCATTCGCATCTTTCTCTGCCCTACACCTTTTCTACATACCTTTAACCTCTTTTCCCTAATTTGCCGCAGCCCTACACCACCCATACTCATCTCTCAGCCCTTCCCACTCATTCTAAACCTAAATTCACCCACCAAACACCAAACTTCCCTTAGTGCCTCAACCTTGCAAGGAGGAAGGAGATGACCACTTTGGAGCCGTGCTTAGCCATTCAATTTGTGGATTGCTGGAGCGTTCTAGGTGTCTTCTACTTTTGTTTTCAATGTTTAAATTCGATTGTTTCTGTTTAATTTCAAGTATGTGGAACTAAATTCGTTGTAGCTAGAGGTGGCTTCAAAGCCATGAGCATATATGTGATATGAATTGATTTCCTCCAATTATTGTTTCATGAATTATGGATGTGATTTACTTAACTGTTTGATTTAGAACTTATTTGTGTATGTTGTTTGAGGGTGCACACTTAATTTGCATGCATAAATCTGATGCTAGAATAGAATGGAGTTTCACCTAATCGTTATGAACTTATATTCATAAGTAGTGAAGATTGCTAGTCACAATCGCATTAAGTAAATCCATGGTAGGAGTATCATGCAGTTCATAGTTACGAATGTCATCTCAATGCATATAATTTCTATAGAACTTAATGATCTTTAATTGTATCTTTATTATGCAGTTCACGTAGGGAACTTTTGAAGAATGTTTTGGGTTGTTGTATGCATTTCATCCAATTCAATAAACTTAGGGAAATTTGATGGTTAATTTGTACAGTTCACGGTTAACTTAGGGCATTGTCATTCATGGTTCGTTGTAAACATAACTGGAAATCAATTCTACGTTGCATATATGTCATGTGTGGAGAAAAACCCTTTAGCTATCCATTCATCCATTGAATCACCAAATATGCCTTATAAACTGTTTTTACAAAGTTTGTTAAGTTTAGTTTTAAATTCGTGCAAAACCAAATCCCCCGCTTTATATTTAGTGTCTCTTAATTGCAATCTGTCCAATTCAGTGTTTTTAATTGTTTTGAGTCAAGTTAGAATCAAAATTCATCCAAATCATTCACTAGTTGTTGTGTCAAACTGCTTGTTTTGAGTTATTTTGAGTCATTCTAGTGTGTTTTAAGTTCTTAGAGTTTAGATTTCTGTTTTAGAACCTAATTTTGTGTCTTTGAGTCTTATTTTGTGTTTATAAGTCAATTTTGAGTCGATTAGCATCCCTATCTAATCCCCTACCTAGAACGATCCATACTTACATCTTTACTACAATTGACAAGAATAGGGTTTAAGTTTGAGTGCTGTTTTATATTGCATCAAATTTTTGGTGCCGTTGCTGAGATTAGCAATTGCTAATCCCTCGTGTTTTTGTTTAAGTATTTTAGTTTGATTTCTAATTTTGTTTTGTTTTGTTTCCTTTGCTTTACGTACTAGTGTATGACTCAAAGTTCCCAACCTGTGTGTGAACACATCTTAGAGTTTGACGATGATTTTGAACGCACTTTGAGAAGAAAGAAGAAGCAACCAGAAATACACCCCTCTAGCTCAGAATTCGAACTTGAAGAGGAAGAAGAGGAGGAGCAAGAACAAGTCATGGCAGCGGACAACCGAACAATCAAGGAGCTTTCTGCCTCGGGATTGGACAATGCCGCACCCTTGTGCATTTAATATCCCATGGCTGCTTAAGACAAGACCGCTGAGTTCAAATTGAAGTCAAGCTGCTGCACCACATTTTTAAATTCCATGTGCTGTCCATGAAAGATCCAAACAAGCACTTGAAGGAGTTCGAAGTGGTGTGTTCAAGCATGACTCCAATCAACGTAGATGGCAACATTTTGAAGATGAAGGCCTTTCCCTTTTTTCTTTTAGAGAAGGCTAAAGATTGGTTATACGAATTGGCTTTTGGAATCGTCACTTCTTGGGAGAACATGAAGAGGGCGTTCTTGGAGAAATTCTTCCCCACTTCAAGAGTCATTTTCTTGAGGAAAAGATTAGTGGAATCAAACAAAGCCAATGAGAGTCATTTCCATTGTACTATGAGCGTTTCAAAAGCCTTGTTGCATCATGTCCTTAACACCAAATGAAGGAAGAGCTTCTACTTCAATACTTCTATGAAGACCTTATTCCGATCGAAAGGCAAATGCTAGATGCTTCAGCGAGAGGTGCATTGGTTGACAAAACACCAATTACTGTAAAGACACTAATTGCAAACCGTGCACTAAATGCACAACAATACGAAGGAATTGGGCAAAGAGACCCTCCACGGTAGCAAGTAAATGAGGTAAGTTCTATGTTCGAAATTCAATCTCAATTAGCTAATCTCACTTCTATTGTATCTCAGATGGCCGAAGGAATGAAAATACAAGGACCAAACACATGTGGTGTGTGTTCAATGCAAGGGCATCCCTCTGATCAATGCCCTCAATTGATTGAGAATAGAGGATGGGAAAGTGTCCAAGCCATTGGGTGTCAAGGCCAAAATCAGCTAAGGAATGATCCATACTCCAACATCTACAATCCAGGCTGGAGAGATCATCCAAATTTCAAGTTGAGGGAGCCTCAACAACCCCAACAACAACGAGGATTTAGGCAGCAACCCTCGGGCTTCTATACAAAGCCATTCGCACCAAATCAAGCCCAAACACAACCTGCCCAAACAAACTCAGGTACATTATTGAATTATGACGCTACGCTTAAATTACTAACTACTTTGTTGCAGGGATTGCAAAATCAAGCC
The DNA here is from genome assembly GCA_963580275.1 of Crataegus laevigata. Classification (NCBI taxonomy): domain Eukaryota; kingdom Viridiplantae; phylum Streptophyta; class Magnoliopsida; order Rosales; family Rosaceae; genus Crataegus; species Crataegus laevigata. Next base: position 16,338,479 of record OY756953.1, on the reverse strand, counting down.
AAAAAGACGGACCAATTGGAGAGCCAAATTGGGCAAATAACGGAATTTGTTGGACAATTTTAAGAACAAGGCAAACTGCCTAGTTCAACCGTTGTGAATCCAAATGGAGGATTTGAAACTGCTAAAGCAATCACATTGAGAAATGGCAAGGAGGTTGGATCAGACCTATAACCATCCAAAATAAGTCTAGAAGAGAAGGAACGATTGCTGATTGAAGAGGAAGAACAAGAGCAGCCCACGACAAGGGTAGAAAAACCCTTACCGCAGCCCCCTAAGCCCTCTAAACCACCCACCACAAGTAAGGACGTCCCAAATTCAGTTTCTTCTAACAATATTCCTTCGAATGCACCTTTTCCTTGCAGGTTCATGCAATCAAAGAAAGAGGAAGCTGAAAAGGTGTTGATGTTTTTCCTTCCTAGTGCTAAAAATATGTTGAGTATAATGACACAAGTAAGGGTGTCGAATCCACAGGGACTAATTAGACCTATATAACCACTTGTTTTGCAAGAACCCTACTAGAAACTAGAACTAATCAAATTAGGCAGATTTGATGTTGTAACTTGAAACACACGGAAATGAAATGAATACAAGTAAATGAATCAACAAGTAATATAATGAGGTAGAACCGAGGGAGATGTAGCTAGGGAATTGTATCAATAGAGAGGAGGAGCTAGGGAGATAAGGTAGCACTAAGGGAGATGAGGCTAGGGATTCGGTTTCACCATAGCTAAACCAATTCCATGTTTGTTAACTCAGATTTATGCTCAACCATCTATCAATTTCTTGAGTTTGTTTCACTTAAATATGATCAACCATATGATGTGTGGATTTGATCAATTATTCCTAGTCATGAACCTAATTGTGATGTTCAACTTCGGTTCCTAATCAAGAATGTGTTATGCATAAGAAACTTTCATAAAACCAAGGAAACACTTGGCAGGATGTTTGCCAAACGTTTCCTTCAATCATTCCTATATCTGCCAAGGTTATGCATGATGTGTGCTTTAAGATTGGCTAGACAACCTATGGTTAACTCAAATGGTGATCAAGCATTAAAATCAACACATAAAGTTACAATTAAATCAGAGAATGAAACAAGAAATAGAAAGATAAAACTGAGCATTCCAAATTAACTACATGGAAATCTTGCTAGGCTACATCGAATCCCTAGAGAGATTAGTTACACTTCATGTTTACAAAGATTTGATAAGAAATATAAAACATGAGTGTACATAGAATTAAGAAGAAGAACCCCTTGAAGCAAAACTGATGTTGAAAACCCCTTGAGAGTGGCCTCCTTCGGTGTTAGTTCTTCAAGTGTGGAGTAGCTCCCCAAGTGTTGAATAGATGAAGGTGGTGCGGCTTTGGTTGAATGGTTTGTGTGATGTGGTAGAGAATGGACAGAGATGGAGCGGCTAATGGTGTGTAGAATGGAATGAATGGAATGAATATTGTGTAAGGAATAATGTCCAGATTTCTTGAAGAAAACTAAACTTAAAGGGAGTGTATGGAATGATTGTTTCAGATTTAGATCCAAGATTGGATCTAAAACAAATGTAAAATATGGGATGCTTGTGTGTGTAATGATGGGGGAATTAGCTTTCTGAAATGGATAGTGCACGGCATGGTGTAAATGGGCAAGCAAATGGCCATTTTAATGGAGAAACATGTGAAAACCTGCAAGGACAGGTTGGCAATGCATTAAACAACTCACGGCATGGGTGAATTTGTTGGTGAAAATGTGGCTGAATGGTTTAACTAATGGGGATGCATGTTCTTGGTGAACAAGGGGGGGGGTAGAAATGTAACACAATGCATGGCTAGGTGTATGAAACCTCCCAATCTGAATCCAATGCATTTGCCATGCATAGAATCACCCAATATGGCCGAATTGCACCATTATCATTTCCTGAAATTCTAGCAGCCCGAACTTGTCCTCAATTCTTCATTTGGACTTCAAATTAACTCATCAAACTCTTCTCCATGCTTGGAGTAATGCTCGGTTACCAAAAGTGGTGTTTTTACTTCCTATTCCTTCCAATTGATCCTAACACACACAATCTGCACACTAACACCAAATAATGTAAAATGCAACTAGTTTAAGTCAAACACACCACAACGATGGCAAATATGGATGATAATAATGCATACGAAATATGAACTATCAAAAGGACATTCTGGAAACGTTTAGAAAGGTGCAAGTCAACATCCTACTTTTTGATGCAATAAAGCAAGTCCCAAGGTATGCCAAGTTTTTAAAAGAGCTTTGCACCACCAAGAGGAGAATTTCAAACAAAGAAGGGGTAAGGGTAAGTGAAAATGTCTCAGCAGTCTTGCAGCGAAAACTGCCTCCTAAATGCAAAGATCCGGGCAGTTTTACAATTCTTTGTGTTATTGGAAATACTAAGTTTGAACATGCCATGTTAGACTTAAGGGCTTCAATAAATGTCATGCCATAATCCATTTATGCATCTATGAACTTGGGAGAACTTAAAAATGATGGTGTTATTATCCAATTGGCTGATCATTCTAATGCATATCCGAAATGTGTTTTGGAGGATGTTTTAGTGCAGGTTGATCAATTGATATTCCCAGCAGATTTCTATGTGTTAGAGATGGAGGATTCAGCCCATGCTTCACCATTGCCAATTTTGCTTAGGAGACCTTTCATGAAGACAGCCTGAATTAAGATAGATGTGTACAAAAGGGACATTGACAATGGAATTCAATGGGGAAGTCATTAATTTTAATATTTCTGAAGCTATGAAATATCCAATTGATGATCACTCTTGTTTCTCTATTGATGTTTTAGATGTTTTGGAGTAGGAATTTGTTGAAACACTTGATAGGGATGTTCTTGAAACAACTCTTGTGCAGGGAATTGAATTAGAAGGCCAAGACACCACTCACAGAAAGAATGAAGTCCTTGCCGTGCCTCCATGTGAAGAAACAATTAAGATGGTGGCTGCCCTCGATTCACTGCCACAATTTGATGGTAAGTCTCAAATCCCGATTCCAATTCTCATTTCCATTAACAAAATGTTACCTTCAGTAGTTCAGGCCCTTACATTAGAACTTAAACCATTACCAAATCACTTGAAGTATGTCATTTTGGGTGAAGAAAAGACTTTGCCCATCATAGTCTCTTCCTCACTCACGGCATTAGAAGAGGAGAAACTAGTTCGAGTGTTGCAAGATCACAAAACTACCATTGGATGGACCCTAGCCGATATCAAGGGAATCAGCCCCACAATGTGTATGCATCACATACTTCTTGAGGAGGGGGCCAAACCAACTAGAGAGGTTCAACGCCGATTCAACCCTCCGATGATGGAAGTTATAAAGAATGAGATAATCAAACTTCTCGATTGTGGTGTGATCTATCCAATTTCGGATAGCCATTGGTTTCACCAATTCAAGTCGTTCCAAAGAAATCTGGAATCACGGTGGTGATGAATGAGGAGTACGAACTTGTGCCCACCTGTATCCTAACCGGTTGGAGGGTTTGCATCGACTATAGAAAACTCAACACCACTACAAGAAAGGACCATTTCCCACTGCCATTCATCGATCAAATGCTACAAAGGTTAACAGGTCATTCATTTTATTGTTTTCTTGATGGATATTTTGGGTATAATCAAATTGTCAAAGCTCCGGACGATCAAAAGAAGACCACTTTCATTTGCCCATTTGGTCTGTTTGCCTATCGTCGAATGCCATTCGGCTTATGCAACGCACCTGCCACATTCCAAAGATGCATGGTAAGTATTTTCTCTAATTATGTTGAAAAGATCATTGAAGTTTTCATGGATGACTTTAACGTTTTTGGTGATTCGTTTGATGATTGCTTGGCTAATCTCACTTTAATTTTGAAAAGATGCATTGAAACTAACCTTGTTCTAAATTGGGAAAAAATATCATTTCATGGTTAGACAAGGCATAGTTTTGGGTCACATCATTTCTGAATGTGGAATCGAGGCTGATAAATTGAAAGTAGATATTGTACGTCACTTACCCTCTCCCATTTCGGTGAAAGAGGTTCGTTCTTTTCTTGGACATGTAGGATTTTATAGGCAATTTATCAAGGATTTTTCGAAGGTTTCACAACCTCTATGTCGATTACTTCAAAAAAAGGTGCCCTTTGAATTCAACGAAGAGTGTGAGAAGGCTTTCAAACATCCCAAGGACTTGCTCACTTCGGCACCCATCATAATCCCACCAGATTGGAGCCTTCCTTTTGAGCTCATGTGCGATGCCTCCGATTGTGCAATTGGAGCTATTTTAGGCCCAAGGAAGAACAAACAGCCGCATGGCATCTATTATGCATCCCGCACTTTGAATGAGGCCCAATTGAACTACTCAACCACTGAAAAAGAACTATTGGCTGTTGTCTTTGCATTAGATAAATTTCGTTCTTATTTAATTGGCAATAAAGTTATTGTTTATTTTGACCATGCAGCCTTGAAGTATTTGCTTACGAAAAAGGAGGCCAAACTAAGGATCATTCGTTGGATGTTACTTTTCCAAGAGTTCGACATTGAAATTAGAGAAAAGAAAGGGAGTGAATGTTGGAAGTATGCCCACAAAGCCACTCATTTGATGTAATAGCTTTTTGGAATACTTATTGTATTAAACTTATAAATGTTTAATAGAGGGCAAAGCTTATTGTTAATCACTGTTTATTGTATCTTGTGTTTAATCAATAAGGGAATCCAAGGAATGTATTTGATCTAAGAGATAAGTGATCTAAGTAAGTTAGATTTACGAGACCTTTCTCTTATGCTCATTCCTAAAACGTTCCTAGCCATAGGGTTGCCAATTGGGCATTGACAATCCACTAAGGTTAGTATGTGTTATGTCGACTCAAGCGTGGATATGACAAGTCTCAAGTCATTTAGTGTTGGACACTAAGACAAACACATAGGTGCTTGAAAGAGTAATCGAGTACACTGAACTACGATCAAAAGAGAGTTCAAACATACATGTCATGTAAGAACTCATGGTTACAATATGCAAAGTAGTCCTTTGACCTGAGGCATCATTGATGTCTAATGGTTAGGTCCTTGATCTTTGATTGTGTCAAATGGCGTTCCTTTGGAGTGTCCACGGCATGGTTGGGGTCAAGCTATCTAGTCATGTAGACATATGAATGTACAACAAGGGATCTCTAACCTTATGGAAGGATAATACTCTAAGATATGATTCGAGAGTCTTTGGCCAAAGCATATGAATATGACTAAGGAAGTTTGTTCCAAATCTTATTCAAGCGAATCATATAGAGAAGTATCACATTGGATAGTAGACATGAAACAAACTATCACTTAAACGATGTGATTAAGAGTATTGTATTAGAGAAGGACCGTATTGCATTGTAATTGTAACTGGATAGGTTCTCCAACCACTTCTACTTAGCTTGGGTAACCATGACATGCTGCTAGGTGTCACTCATGGTTTGTGGTAGCCCTAAAGATTGGCAAACACTAATCTTAAGGGAGAATTGAAATGTGGTTTCAATTCACAAACGATAGTTAAGAGTAACATCGCCCACTGCCTCGCTAATTGGAACCTAATGGATCGTACACCGAGTAAAGATGAAAGTGAAGTAATTAAATGAAATGGATAAGCAATTAAATAGTTAATTGAAGAATGGTCAAAATTAATTAATTAGTTAATTAATTATACGAAACGTTCGTATTGGGCTTCTAAGTTAGTTTTGGGTTTCGGGGCCCAAAAGTGTTTTGGTCCACAAGGCCCATTATGTTTAAGTTGTATGACAACTAAAATAAATTGGGCAATTAACCCAAAGACAAAGCTAAGGCCGGCCAACAATGTGAGGGGTAGCAAACTTGTGTTAATTACAAGTTTGCCACTCACAAGAAATAAAGTATAAATTCAAAGTTATAGCTTTATTTTCATTAAGGGTTTTCCTTAAGAAATTTGGGTGAAACTTTTCTCTCTATTTTCTACAAGGAGGCCGGCCACTTAGGGAGAGTTATCTAGCAATTTCTTCTTCCCTAAGTCATCCATTTTATCTTCACAATTTATCTTTGGTGTAGAGACTTGGAGACATCAAATCTTTGGTGTTTTGGAGAACCAATCCTCAAGGAAGCAAGGAGGTGACTTGAAGGCCCTCCACTTGGGTGAATCCCTTGTGTAATCAAGGATGAGCTTCAAGGGTAATGATTCTCTAAATCCTTAATCTCTTTAATGTTGTTAAAGAGTCATGGTTCACCATCTACTAGGCTTTGAAAGTCATGGGTTTTATGAATTGATTTTGGATGCATGTTTAATTTAATTTGTTAATATTATGCATATGTATTCAAATGTTCTTTAATGTTCTTCACTAGGACATAAATTTTCCTTCAAGTGGTATCAGAGCCTAGGCCTAGTTTATGGTGAATCCTTTTGGGTTTTGTGATTGTTCATAACTTGTGATTTATGTGTTGTAAATGTTACAAGCTTTGTTCTTGCTTTGAATATAAATTTTGCTTGAAAATTTAGCATCTCAAATGTTGTAGATGTAGTTCATAAAAGCATGAATATTGGAACTAAAATTGGTGCCAAAATGTTTTTGGTATTTTCGGCCAAATTAAAAGGGTGACTTTTTGGGTTCAAATTAGTCTTGTTAAAATGGTTTTAATGTGTTCTTTGGAACCCCTAAGTACCCTAGGGTATTAACCCTCTTTTGAGTTGTGAAAAATTGAGTTTTTGGTGAGTGAAAACATTCATGGAGCTATTATAAGTTTTCATGTGTGTTCTTCATTTTTCTTGAAGTTCTTGCCAAGAACAAAAAGTTTTGAAGTTTTGATTCAAAGATTTTATGTTTTTCATAAAGTTTTAGTTTATGAAAACTTAATGGTGAAGTAAAAGAAATATCTTTTAAGTTTGACAAAACAAATTAAATGTTAGACAAAATTTCTTCTCACTTAAAAGATATTTGATTTTAAAACCTTATCTTGCTTTATAGATATTTGTCTAACAAATCAACTTGCAAAAATTTTAAAATTTTTTCACTTGTGCACTCAAATGGCCGGCCAACCCCCCAAGTGGGGTATTTTTGGGCCTTTTGTGTAATTACACAAAGTTTTGATACTTTTGTGTATTTGCACTTTGGCCCAAAAGTTTTCGTATTTTTGCGAAAAGGTCCAAAATCATTAAAGGACAAATTGTTTTGTTCCTTTAAGGAAGTTTTAGCAATTGTTAAAAATGTTTGGGTTCTAGTTGTAATTACATGAAGTTGTGGACTTTTGTGTTTTTACAAAGTGACCCCAAAAGTTTTTGTTTTTGCATAATGGCCCAAATAGTTGTGGTCATTGTTTTTGGCCCAAAACAAAATGAGAACAAAAATGGTTTTGTCTCTTTAAATGAGAATTGGATTTTCATTTTATTTAGTTCCATTTAAATCAATTTTATGTATCCAAAAACCAATTGTTTAAAAGTTGCTTTCTTAGTTAATTTTGATTAATTAAGAAAAGGGGTGATTATGAACCAAGCCACGATAATTGAGCTATGTGATTGGCCGCTTAACATTATGAATGTATGGGTTTATTAGAGTAGATATGAATGTAATTTGATTAATTCAATTTGTTGTAAAGGACATAAGTCCTCCAATGTGTTGTAAAAGGGCATAAGCCCTTCTCTTTATTTCATGTATTCCTATTTGTTTAATTGTATGCAAATTGGAATAGTTGGGTCCAACGCCCAATAGGAAATAACGGTTTAATTAGATTAAACGCGTAATTAAAATCAACAAACAATCTACCTTAAACCCAAGGTCCAACACAAGGCTCGTGTTGGATCAAATTCGAACGGTTCATAATCATCCTAAAACCTAAAACGACTATATAGTCCATATGAGGATGCAATGCATTCGTTAGTAGTTCCATATAGTCTCGCTTGTTTCAACGAAACAGTGGGAGTATTATATGCTACTAATTCATATAAACTTGGACCAATAGTTGTGATAGGCCCTTGTTCTTTTAATGTGATTAAAATGTTTTGATGTAGCCCAAAACTACTCCCTCAAAAATGAATATTAAGTTGATAAGCGAGAGATGCTTTGAATGTCTCTTCGTAGGCCTTCCACCATGATAGGTTTCAATCGTTTGTGACTCATACACCGTATTCGTCCAGTTCTGGGGTTGCAAAGTATGTGCTTACATTCAGGAGAAGCCTATAAACATATGATGAAGTGAAAGTAGGCAACGAGTATGGCCAATAAGATATTCTTCTGAGGCTATTCTTGAAACCCTACTTAAACAAGCATGGTGGGAATGACTTAACTAAGTGCAATGGTGCCAATAAGATATTCTTCTGAGGCACCATTCTCTAGAGGCCAAACGAGATGGGTAATTACAAACGTTGTAAATGAGTAAAGCGTTATTCTCTCATCATTATTTTTGCTAACCAATAAGATATTCTTCTGAGGTGGGCTTGGTAATGGTGAGTCTCCCATAACCCGCTAAGAGTTCAATATAACTCTCGGATTCTATTGAGGGATATGGAATTTGCCAAAAAATAGTGGGTGGTACTATTTGATTCAAGACCCAATCAAGTAGTTTATCAACAATCTAATGCGATTTATGTTATGTTATGTAGTGAACGACATGCCTAAAATTATACCCACCATTATACTTGACAAAAAGGGCCTTAGTGGCCAACGTTTCCTTGCTTGGTATCGCCATATTGAGAATGTCTCAAAGGTGAGAGACATATTGTATGTGCTTAAGCAATCCCCTCCTCATGTACCTCCTAAGAAACTAGCTTCAAAGGAGGAGTGTTATGATTATGCAAAACACTATGAGGATGACTTACAAGCCAAATGCTTAATCCTCACTTTACTTAGTGAGGAGCTTATGAAGCTACATAAGCACATGGACACTTCATGTGCCATGGTTGAAAGCTTGCATAAGATGCATGACATAGAGACTAGTAATGTACGATTCTCAAAAGTTTGTAGTCTATTAAATGCCAAAATGGCAAAGGGGGCATCGGTCCATAAACATGGACAAAAGATGGAAAGGATCTTTCAAGATCTTGAAAGTTTAGGAACTTCCATCGATGGGAAAATGGCCCAAGATTTTTTCCTTGCATCTCTCTCAGATGATTTCACTAAGTTTATTGTAAACTACAAAGTGAATAGATTCAATCATACTTTTGAAGAGATGATTGACATGTGCTGTGAATTTGAAAAAGGTTTCAAAAGAAACAGTGGGAGTGAGAATGCAAACATAAGGAAAGGATTGAAAAAGAAGAAGGCAATAAAATCCAAAGGAACATGCTTTCATTGTGGAAAGGATGAACGTTGGAAAAAGAAATACAGGGTGCGCATTGCGAGCCTTATGACACGAACTTTTGAAGAGACTATTTCTGTCATAGAGAGTGCTTTTACAGTGAGCTCCAATTCCTGGATATTTGATTCAGGCGCTAGTCAACATATCTGTAATACGATGCAGGGACTAGCAGGGAGCAAGACACTGCGCAATGGGGAGATGGTTGTGCGAGTTGGGAACGGCGCTAAAATCTCTGCAAAAGCAATAGGCACCTACATGCTTAACCTACCCTCTGGGGAAGTCCTGGAACTTAAAAATTGTTTATATTTTCCTTCATGTATAAAGAATTTGATTTCTATTTCTAAGCTTTTACGAGATGGGCACTCAGTATTGTTTGACAAAATGAGTTGCACTTTATACTTGAACGGTCGTATTATCTCTCATGGTAATATGATAGAGGGACTTTTTCACCTAGAGACGAATAGTGGGATGCACTGTATTGAAAGCGGGAATACCTCAAAACCCAAAAGGGCTAGAGAAGAAGTTAACCAAGAAAAGATGTGGCATCTTAAACTTGGACATGTGAACCTTGAAAAGATTCGTAGGATGTCGAAAGACGGATATTTCCACCCATTAGGTAATGACCGGATGGGTACTTGTGAATGTTGCTTGAAAGGTAAGATGACCAAATCTCCATTCACTGGGAAAGGAGAGCGTGCCACTGAAATTCTAGGGTTAATCCACACTGACGTATGTGGACCTATGTCTACTACGTCGAGAGGAGGTTTCTCCTACTATATCACATTCACCGACGATCACTCTCGGTTTGGCTATGTGTATCTTATGAAGTACAAGTCAGAATCCTTTGAAAAGTTTAAAGAATTCAAGAATGAAGTTGAGAAGCAAACTGGGAAACAGATAAAGATCCTAAGATCAGATCGAGGGGGAGAGTATCTGAGTAACGAATTCCTAGATTATCTCAAAGAGTGTGGAATAGTATCACAGTGGACTCCACCAGGAACTCCTCAACATAACGGAGTTTCTGAGAGGAGAAACCGAACCTTGATGAACATGGTTCGTTCTATGATGAGTTCCGCTGATCTACCAGTTACATTCTGGGGATACGCTCTATATACAGCAGCTTACTTGCTTAATAGAGTACCTTCCAAGTCAGTTTCACAAACGCCATATGAGATATGGCATGGCAAAAGAACAAATCTTAATCATATTAGGATTTGGGGTTGTCCGGCTTACGTTAAAAGGCTTGAAGGTGACAAGCTTGAAGCGAGGTCTGTTAAGTGCTATTTTGTGGGGTATTCCAAACAGACTTTGGGATACGAGTTCTACCATCCTGACGACCAGAAAGTCTTTGTCGCCAAAACTGCTAAGTTTCTAGAGGACGAATTTGTTCTCAAAGAAACTATAAGTAAAGAGATGGAAATTAATGAGATTAATGATGAACCACAAATAAGCACTCAACAAGTTGACAACCCTGTTCCTGGACCCCAAGCTCCACGTAGATCTGAAAGGGTTAGTAAGCCACCTAAGAGGTATGGCTTAGACAATGACTCTGCGGAATTGTACCTTCTGGGTGACAATGACACAAAGGAGGACCCTAACGACTACAAAGAAGCAATGTCCGACATTGATTCAAAGAAATGGCAAGAAGCCATGAAATCCGAAATGGATTCCATGTATCAAAATCAGGTCTGGACTCTTGTAGACCCTCCAGAAGGTATTGTACCTGTTGGAAACAAATGGGTCTTCAAGAGGAAGATAGGCGTTGATGGGAACGTGGAGACTTATAAGGCTAGACTTGTAGCCAAGGGTTACAGGCAACGAGAATGGATTGACTATGAAGAAACTTTCTCTCCTGTAGCCATGATTAAGTCTATTCGGATTTTGCTTGCTATAGCTGCGTACCATGATTATGAAATCTGGCAAATGGACGTGAAAACGGCCTTTCTGAATGGCTACCTAGAGGAAGAGCTTTATATGGCTCAACCCGAAGGTTTCGTGTCCAAGTCTGAAAAGACTAAGGTATGCAAGCTTCTGAGGTCCATTTATGGACTTAAGCAAGCCTCCAGGAGCTGGAACATCCGTTTTGATACAGAAATCAAAACGTTTGATTTTACTCAAAACGAAGACGACAATTGTGTTTATCAAAAGGTCGTAGGGGATGCAGTTGTATTCCTGGTGTTATATGTAGATGACATATTAATGTTCGGGAATGACACTGCAGTACTTTCTTCTGTAAAAGTGTGGTTGTCCAAAACCTTCCACATGAAAGATTTAGGAGATGCATCTTATGTACTTGGGATAAAGCTCTATCGTGATAGATCCAGAAGACTAATTGGATTATCCCAATCTATGTACATTGATAAGGTGCTAAGTAGGTTCCAGATGGAACAATCTAAGAAAGGTTTTCTTCCTGTGAGACATGGAATTCACCTTTCTAAGTCCATGGGACCTAAGACTCCTGAAGAGATACGGCAAATGAACATTATTCCTTATGCTTCTGCCATAGGAAGTCTCATGTATGCCATGATATGCACAAGGCCCGATATCGCATATGCTGTGAGCATTACTAGTCGATATCAATCAAACCCAGGATCAGAACACTGGGCAGCTGTCAAGACGGTCCTTAAGTACTTAAGAAGAACTAAGGACATGTTCCTCGTTTATGGAGGAGCGACAGAGTTGCGAGTGGAAGGCTATACAGACGCAGATTTCCAATCTGACGTCGATGATAGAAGTTCCAACTCCGGATATGTATTCACTCTGAATGGTGGGGCTGTCAGCTGGAAAAGCAAGAAACAAAGTGTAATTGCTGATTCCACGACAGAGGCTGAATATGTCGCTGCAGCTGAAGCCGGCAAAGAAGCGTTCTGGATGAAGAAGTTCATCACTGAACTTGGAGTGGTTCCAACCATTACATCACCAGTAACTTTGTACTGTGATAATAGTGGGGCGATAGCTCAAGCCAAGGAACCCAGGGCACATCAAAAGAACAAACATTTTGATAGGCGCTTTAATATCATTAGAAGATATGCTGCCGAAGGGAAAGTCAACATTCTCAAAGTTGCTTCAGCCGATAACGTAGCAGATCCACTGACGAAGCCAATGTCTCAAGTCCAACTTGACCGTCATATGGAAAAGATGGGTATTAGATACATGGGAGGATGGCTTTGAGTGCAAGTGGGAGATTGTTGGAAGTATGCCCACAAAGCCACTCATTTGATGTAATAGCTTTTTGGAATACTTATTGTATTAAACTTATAAATGTTTAATAGAGGGCAAAGCTTATTGTTAATCACTGTTTATTGTATCTTGTGTTTAATCAATAAGGGAATCCAAGGAATGTATTTGATCTAAGAGATAAGTGATCTAAGTAAGTTAGATTTACGAGACCTTTCTCTTATGCTCATTCCTAAAACGTTCCTAGCCATAGGGTTGCCAATTGGGCATTGACAATCCACTAAGGTTAGTATGTGTTATGTCGACTCAAGCGTGGATATGACAAGTCTCAAGTCATTTAGTGTTGGACACTAAGACAAACACATAGGTGCTTGAAAGAGTAATCGAGTACACTGAACTACGATCAAAAGAGAGTTCAAACATACATGTCATGTAAGAACTCATGGTTACAATATGCAAAGTAGTCCTTTGACCTGAGGCATCATTGATGTCTAATGGTTAGGTCCTTGATCTTTGATTGTGTCAAATGGCGTTCCTTTGGAGTGTCCACGGCATGGTTGGGGTCAAGCTATCTAGTCATGTAGACATATGAATGTACAACAAGGGATCTCTAACCTTATGGAAGGATAATACTCTAAGATATGATTCGAGAGTCTTTGGCCAAAGCATATGAATATGACTAAGGAAGTTTGTTCCAAATCTTATTCAAGCGAATCATATAGAGAAGTATCACATTGGATAGTAGACATGAAACAAACTATCACTTAAACGATGTGATTAAGAGTATTGTATTAGAGAAGGACCGTATTGCATTGTAATTGTAACTGGATAGGTTCTCCAACCACTTCTACTTAGCTTGGGTAACCATAACATGCTGCTAGGTGTCACTCATGGTTTGTGGTAGCCCTAAAGATTGGCAAACACTAATCTTAAGGGAGAATTGAAATGTGGTTTCAATTCACAAACGATAGTTAAGAGTAACATCGCCCACTGCCTCGCTAATTGGAACCTAATGGATCGTACACCGAGTAAAGATGAAAGTGAAGTAATTAAATGAAATGGATAAGCAATTAAATAGTTAATTGAAGAATGGTCAAAATTAATTAATTAGTTAATTAATTATACGAAACGTTCGTATTGGGCTTCTAAGTTAGTTTTGGGTTTCGGGGCCCAAAAGTGTTTTGGTCCACAAGGCCCATTATGTTTAAGTTGTATGACAACTAAAATAAATTGGGCAATTAACCCAAAGACAAAGCTAAGGCCGGCCAACAATGTGAGGGGTAGCAAACTTGTGTTAATTACAAGTTTGCCACTCACAAGAAATAAAGTATAAATTCAAAGTTATAGCTTTATTTTCATTAAGGGTTTTCCTTAAGAAATTTGGGTGAAACTTTTCTCTCTATTTTCTACAAGGAGGCCGGCCACTTAGGGAGAGTTATCTAGCAATTTCTTCTTCCCTAAGTCATCCATTTTATCTTCACAATTTATCTTTGGTGTAGAGACTTGGAGACATCAAATCTTTGGTGTTTTGGAGAACCAATCCTCAAGGAAGCAAGGAGGTGACTTGAAGGCCCTCCACTTGGGTGAATCCCTTGTGTAATCAAGGATGAGCTTCAAGGGTAATGATTCTCTAAATCCTTAATCTCTTTAATGTTGTTAAAGAGTCATGGTTCACCATCTACTAGGCTTTGAAAGTCATGGGTTTTATGAATTGATTTTGGATGCATGTTTAATTTAATTTGTTAATATTATGCATATGTATTCAAATGTTCTTTAATGTTCTTCACTAGGACATAAATTTTCCTTCAGTGAAAACATAATGGTTGACCACCTAAGTCGTTTGGTACACAATGAGGAGCCAATACCCATCCTTGAAGCATTCCTAGAGGAGCAGCTACTGTCCATTAAGGTAAGTGAACCTTGGTATGCCGATTTAGTGAATTATTTGGTGATTAAACAAGTTCCAAGCACCCTAAACAAGAACCAATGTGATAAATTGAAAAAGGATGCAAGGTTTTATGTTTGGGATGACCCATACTTATGGAAGCATTGCTCTAATCAGATTCTACGTAGGTGTGTGCATAAATCCGAATTTCATTCAATTTTAAGTTTCTGTCATACCTATGCATATGCGGGTCATTTTGGCACCCAAATGACAACACTTAAGGTTCTTGAATGTTGATTTTATTGGCCTACTTTGTTTAAAGATGCTAGAACTTTTTGCATAACATGTGATCGTTGTCAAAGGACAGGTAGTATAGGTGCCAAGGATCAAATGCCACAGACCCTTATGTTCTTTGTTGAAATTTTTAATGTTTGGGGTATTGATTTTATGGGTCATTTCCCTTCATCTTATGGTTTCAATTATATATTGCTTGCGGTTGATTATGTATCGAAATGGGTGGAAGCAAAAGCCACCCGAACTAACGATTCTAAACTAGTTGTAGATTTTGTGAAATCTAACATCTTTTTCAGATTTGGGATGCCTAGAGTGCTCATAAGTGATGGAGGGTCTCATTTTTGAAATCGAATCATTGAGGCGCTTCTTAAGAAGTACAATGTCACATATAAGGTTTCAACACCTTATCATCCTCAAACAAGTGGCTAAGCCGAGGTTTCGAATAGAGAAATCAAGCAGATTTTGGAGAAGACCGTTGGGCCAACTCATAAAGATTGGAGCTTGCATTTGGAGGATGCACTATGGGCATATCGTACAGCTTACAAAACACCCATTGGATGTCCCCATTTCGGCTCATCTATGGCAAACCATGTCATCTTCCCGTGGAACTTGAGCACAAGGCACATTGGGCAGTCAAGACATTCAATTTGAACTTAGATGCGGCTGGCACCCATAGAAAGCTTCAATTGAATGAGCTGGAGGAGATTAGGAACGAGGCTTATGAGAATGCGCGTATTTACAAGGAGAAGACAAAGGCCTTCCATGACAAGATGATTCGAAGCAAGACATTCTCAAAGGGGTAGAAAGTGTTACTTTTTGATTCCCATCTTCGATTGTTCCCTGGTAAGTTACGTTCTAAGTGGATTGGGCCTTTTGTTATTACTAATGTTTTTCCTTATGGTGCAGTCCAAGTTCAAAGTATGAAAACGGGACATGAATTCAAGGTGAATGGGCACCGTTTGAAGCCATACTATGAGAACTTTGCTGAACATGTCGTGGAGGACATACCCCTCAATGCCGTGGGTACCAATTGAACTTAATTGGAGGTATCGTCCGGCTGCAAAACGTTAAAGCAAGCGCTTCTTGGGAGGCAACCCATGCATTCAAATAAAGACAACCTTGGAATCTCTCAACAAACCAGATTTGCACTTCTTAACCTCTCTCTTTACTGCCTTTACTTTGCTATCTTTGTCATGTTTGTTAGTTGTGTTATTTGCTTGCTTGTTTGCGAGTTTAAATCTGAAACATTGAGGACAATGTTTAGTTTAAGTGTGTGTGGGGGGGAGGGGGTAAACAAAGTGTTTTAAGTGTTTTTGATGCAAATTCGTGGGATTTTGTCACCCATCACTTCTAAGGTTGTTACTCATTGTTTTAAGTGTTTTTAAGCTGTTTTGGAGTGTTTTAGTGTGTTTTGAAGTAATCATACGACAATTTGATAAAAATTTGAAAAAGTTTTGAAAACCCAAAAAAGAGTTGTTTTTAGAGTCGTTTTAGTGTGTTTGTGTCTTAGGTACCTTCCAACACAATGATGACGATTCAGTTTTTAATTGCATGACTGTTAAAGAAAGTTGTAAACATAGATGGAAGTTTGATGTACTCTTGGTTTATGCTTAGTTGTAGTTATTGTTTATGAATGCACATTTGATCACAAAAGGATAAAATCAGTTTTTGTAACATGCTTGAAGGAATGAACTCAAATTAACGCTACATTCCTGTGAGACTTGAGCTTATACCTTCTTTGGAGAGTTATTAATATGTGATTCTTTGTTTTCTAAAGTCATTGCATGATCGCATTATTCTTTGCTTGGTTGCTACTTAGAATGCATTCTTATCATTATAGAACCAAATGCTAGAACTCATATCCGTTTCATTCAAAGCATGACATTGAATTGCATAACACATATCAAGATAAAGTTGTGTAGTTACCACCAAAGCCAAATAGCCGTACCCTCCATATTCATATGTTTTGTAGGTTTAACCCCTTTTGAGCCTTGTTTAGCCTATGTTCTTTGTTAACCACATTAACCTCACCTAGCCTAGTGTAGGACTGTCCATACCCTTGTTCTTAAAGGATAGTGAGCATGACTTAGAAATGAATTCCTTTTGATCTACATTATGCAGTAAATCAAGAGTGGGGGAAGGTCTTTCTTTGGAAATTGATATGGTTGTATGTTTTGGGTTTCAAAAGAAAAGAAAAAGATGAGAAAACATGTGAAAAGAAGAAAAGAAAAAAAGAAAAAAAAAGTTTGAAAAGAAGAAAGAATGAGTTTTAAAGTGTTGATTGTTGAAAGAAGGGTTCTAAACATTGAATCTGACCCTAAAATGTGTAAATCTCCCATTTTTGTTCAAAGTTGAGTGATGCATTCAAAAGTAAATTCTAAGTTGATTTCATTACTTTGCTCACTATTTCTTTAAGAACCTTTGTTTTCCATATCCTTTCTTTGTTAGCCAAACACCCTTAGCCCCATTACAACCCTTACACTTCTATCTTGATTGTTATGTGTTCAATATGTGGAGTTTGGAATTGGTATGAGCATATGGTGTCATTGGTTCTTGCATCTAAGTAGTAGCATTTCTTTCATGAGATCATATTCATTTATGCATTAATATCTGCAGAAAAATGCTTTCTTTGCTATAACATATGTGAGTACTAGTTTTCATGTTTACATCAATCCTCTCACATATACCTAGTGTAGGGAGTGTAGTCATAAAATCTGAGTGAAAATTGAGTGTTTACTTAGTAAGGAATTGAGGGAATTCTCTAAGGTGATGCGATGAATAAGCAAACACACAAATTAAACTCTCTTGTTGACAATTGTAGTATATATGCAAGTAGGGATCGTTCTAAACCGGGGATTAGGAGGGATTGCTAATCTATATAAAATAAACTTAGAAACACTAAATAAAACTTTAAAAACACAAATCTAAAATCAAAACACTTCACTATATTCAAATGATTTCAACTAAACTAGAATAACTCAAATTAAAACTAACAAATAAACTAAAACAGATTCTAGGGATGCTTTAGGACATGAATTGAATTTAAAAGATTCAAATTATGAAAATTAATCAACTCTAAACTAAATTAATTCAAAGAACTCAAAAGAAATCAAATAAAGTAGATTCAAATCAAAGGACATAAATTGTAAAAGGGGGATTGGGTTTTGATGATAATAACTTGAAAATAAACAAATTATAAACTAGACAAATTTAGACACAAAATATGGTTGTTTGAATGGATGATGGATTAGCTAGAGGGTTCTCCTCCACACATGATACACCAATTTTTAGTTGTTCTTTCGATAACTTATGAAACTCAATACTCCGGGTTAACCATGATAGCACTTTTTTAACCTTCAAGTTCTGCTTAAGTTAATGAATTGAATGGGAAAGCGCATATAACAATTCAAAACATTCTTCAAAAGTTCCATACGTGAAAAGCACAATAGAGATACAATCAAAGATCATTAAGATTCATGAGAACTATAAGTATTGACGAGGCATTCGTAACTATGAAAAGCATGATACTCTTGCCAAGAATTCACTTAACGCGATTGTGGATAGCAACCTTCACTACTCATGAATATAAGTTCATAACGATTAGGTGAAATTTCCTTGTATTCTAGCATCAAACTTATGCATGAAAACTAAGCGTGCACTCTTAATTAACATACACAAATAAGTTATCAATCAAATAGTTAAGCGAATTGAAATCACAAATTATTAAAGCACAACCAAAAGTAATTAATTCATAATGCAAATGTAATCATGGCTTTGAATCCCCCCTATCAAAAGGGGGGTTTAGTTCCTCATAATTGTAAAACAAAGGTAAATAGATTTATACATTGAAAATAAAAGAAAGAAAACACCTAAACGCTCCAACGATCCTCGTTGATTGGCAAGCACGTCCAAGCACTTTCCCTCCCTTCCTTTGCTACGGCACAATGGGTGGTTGTGGGTTGAAGGTTTGGTTGTATGGAGGAATGGATAGGAGAATGTATGGTGGTATTTAGGATGGTTGGGGGGGTGTGGCAATGGTGTTTATGGGCAGATTTTTGTGGAGGGTTTTAGGGAATAGGTGCGGCTATTTTTGGAGAGAATGAATGGATGTGTAGAAGGAAGTTGTTGTATGAATTGGTGAGTTTTAAGCCTTGCAAGAAGGCCTATTTATAGGTGCTCAAAAGTAAAGAACCACACAAGTTGTTTTAATAAACAATACAAAGCAAGAATTAATCATCAAAAACAGTTAGCACACATGCATCTTTGCAGAAATTTCATGATGAAACAACTTGCATTCATCCTCCTTGGTCCATGCCTTTGGTCCCTCTTGGTCTTCTCATGATGAATCAGCTAGTACACTTGCAAAACAGCTAGCACACTTGTATTTCATGATTAAATATAAGCTAGCACACTTGCAAAACATGATTATCCATCCATGTTGTGGGGTTTCCTTGCAAAAACAACTTGCACACTTGTGTTTTCATGATTAAAACAGCTAGCAACACACATGCTTGGTCTTTGCAAGGTATCTTCTTTATTTTGATCAGATTTTAGCATGTGTTTGAAGCCCTTTCATGCACCAAAACGTCCATCCTTTTGCTGCATGCATGTGCTTTGCTCATTGCAGTTACAAACTGCTCAGCCGCTTTGGAACCTTTCAGTGTTAAAATGCCCATAACTTCTTCTAGAAAAATGATCTTAATAATCCGCAAAATGCTCCAGAAAATAGACATCCGTAGCATTCCAAACATATAAGACTCATTCACTAGTTCATTTTGAGCAGTTCACAAATTTCTTTCAAAGTCAGCTGATCTGCACAGGCAGTTTTGACGAATTTATTACTTAAAATCTTACTTGTTCTATTTTTCTTTTCTTTGCTTGACAACTTCTATAAAACACAAAAACAAAGTAAATAGCTCAAAAATATAAGGAACTAACTAAGAAAAGATAAGTGAATTTGACGTAAAATATATATAAATATGAGCTTATCATAAGGCATGTTACTACATTCAAAATGTTGTTTTAATCGATTAAATGTGAACTAGTGAATGGTGACTGTGATTAAGTGTGTGCTTAAGGGTAAGGATGACCAAAATTTGTGTAAGTGATGATTTTTAATATGTCATGTGCATTGAGAATCCCTGAGGCAAATGTTGGAAGGTTTAGATTGTGTTCTCTTTTGTTTGTTTTGTTTTGCTCAAGGACTAGTAAAAGCTAATTGTGGGGGAATTTGATAGGAGCATATTTATGTGACTTAATTAGCTTGTTTCCTTGCATTTACTTAGTTAGTTATGTTTATTTGAGGGTTTTAAGTTGTTTTCGTGTGTTTGTAGGTTCAAATGACAAAGTCGGCAAGAAAGTGCAATTTGGAGCCTTTTGGAGCAGTTTTGGGCGTTGGATGGATAGCACATGCTTGGAGCCAAGTGGATGGACAAAATTGAAGACAAATGAAGCCAATGAGCTCATAAAAGAAAGAAGAATTGTTAGACCAAGTTTCCATTCTTGGAAGTTTTTATTCTTGGAGGTTTCCATTCTTGCAAGTTTCCATTTTTGGCTTTAGAACTTTCCTAATCCCAAGTTACCTAAGTTCCAGTTACAAGGGTGATAAGCTCATATTTTTATATATATTTATATCAAATTCACTCGCCTTTTCTTAGTTAGTTTCTTATATTTTTGACATATTTACTTTGTTTTTGTGTTTTATGGATTTTATCTAGCAAAGAATTTAATAATAGCATAAGTGCAAATTTTTAGTAATAAAATCGTCAAAACTGTTTTTCCCGCTATATTTGGTTAATAAAAATTAGATAGTATTATAAATATATTTATATATTTATATATATATATATATATTTATATATATATATATATAAATGATGATGAATGATGCTTTTGGGAGCTTTCGGTGGAAGAATAAGAAAAGAATTAAAAGATGGCTGCCATTAGAAGGCAGCTTTGACAAAGCTGCGGGCCATTGAGGAGAAAACAAAGGAGCACTGCTCTCGGTGGAAAATAAAGGAAGAAAACAAATAAAAAAAATAGAAAAGCAAGGGGCAGATTGAGAATAATGAAAGAAAAAGAAGAAAGAATGATGAAGATGTGGAGTGGAGATAAGAGAGGGAGCTCACGGCATTATTAGGGGGAGTTTTAGCAGAAAAGGGGGAAGAAGGCAGCGCAAGGCTGCCTTATATTCAGAAATTGGGAAGAAAAGGCCTCGGGCCTGGACCTGGGAGGAGTCCACCGCAAGAAGGGGAGAAGCTGCGCAGAGCAGCTGCCTCGGACTGTGCAGAAAAGAGGGCAGAAGACAGAAGCCTCGAAGCGAGAGGAGGGTGTCGAGTGAGAGGGCAGTCTCGAGAGGGCAGCGTGAGCACTTTGCATACGGGAGAAATCAGGAGCTGGCAAAACAGCCAGCACAAGCACAGTGCAAAAACACGCACAGAAGCATTGCACACGGTGCAATTGAAAATCAATCCTTGCACACTCTTTCGGTTTATCTCCTCCAACTCAGTTTTTATTTATGTTTTTAATTTATAAATAATGTGTAATTAATTATTTTGGCTAGAGGATAATTCGAAACCATGGATATATTTGTAATTTGAATTGGTAACTTCAGTTGTGATTTATGAGTTGTGATTTAATTTGCTTAACTGCTTGATAGATAACTTATTTGTGTATGTTAATTAAGGATGCATACTTAATTTACACGCATGAATTTGATGCTAGAATATAAGTGAATTTCACCTAATCGTTATGAACTTATATTCATGAGTAGTGAAGGTTGCTATCCGCAATCGCGTTAAGTAAATTCCTGGCAAACGTATCATGCTGTTCGTAGTTACGAATGCCTTGTCAACACTTATGATTTTCATAGAACATAATGATCTTTAATCGTATCTCTATTGTGCTTTTCACGTAGGGAACTTTTGGGGAATAATTTGAGTTGTTGTATGCTGTTCATCCAATTCAATAACTTAAGGAAAATCTGAAGGTTAATTTAAGCGTACCTAATTAATCTGGAGTATTGAAATTTACAACTTATTGAAAGAACAACTGAAGGTCAATTTAGATTGCATATGTGTCTTGTGTGGAGAAGAACCCTCTAGCCAATCCATCGCCCATCCATTCACTTTTATTTTATGTTTTTGTCAATTTTGTAATTTAGTTAAGTTTAATTTACGTTTCATCAAAACCAAACCCCCCCATTATTAAATTATATTATTTAGTTAGTTTTTATTATTTTTAATCTTTTAATTTAATTTCCGTCTAATTAATTTCCTAGTTTTTATTTTAAATTGTTTTCATTATTTTGAGTCATTTTTAGTGTGTTTCAAGTTTTTAGCTTAGTTTGTTTTTTTCTAGAGTCTTGAGTTGTTTTGAGTCTTTTGATTTATTTTAGTTTATTTGTTAGTTTTATTTTGAGTTATTCTAGTTAAGTGTTTTTATTTTGGTTTAGCGTTTTTAAATTATTTTAAAGGTTTTAGCAAGCCCTCCTAATCCCCGGCCTAGAACGATACCCTACTTATACCTATACTACAATTGTCAAAAAGAGGGTTAAATTTGTGCGGTTTAAAATCCCGTCAAATGGGGGTTCTAAAACATGTTGGGACACTTAATTGCATTATTCTAGAAGCCCTAGAACCTGCCCTAAAGCTTGCCGCATCACCCTTGCACAATCTTCTTCCTTGCCGTGCAAAAGAGGTCTCATTTCCTATTTTCTACACTCAAAACACCTTCCTCTTTTCTTCCTAGACCTTGCCGCACCCTATTTCCTTTTCCCCTTAATTTCTAGCCTCAAATACACTTCCTATTTTGTGCCAAACCTTTGTTACCTATTTCTCTCTAAATTCTTATTCTTTCTTACCTATTCAATTAGGGGACAAAATAGTTAAGTTCCTAAATCCTTTTTTTGAACCCTTGCCGAGTCCTAGCACTATATATACACTCTTATTCACACCAATTCAGATATACACATTCTCTGCACAACCTTAGACACTCATCCGCATTCTTCTTTGCCCTACACCTTTTCTACATACCTTTAACCCCTTCTTCCTAATCTGCCGCAGCCCTACACCGCCCATACTCATCTCTCAGCCCTTCCCACTCATTCTAAACCTAAATTCACCCACCAAACACCAAACTTCCCTTAGTGCCGCAACCTTGCAAGGAGGAAGGAGAGGACCACTTTGGAGCAGTGCATAGCCATTCAATCTGTGGATCGCTGGAGGGTTCTAGGTGTCTTCTACTTTTGTTTTCAATGTTTAAATTCGATTGTTTCTGTTTAATTGCAAGTATGTGGAACTAAATTCGTTGTAGCTAGAGATGGCTTCAACTTCATGAACATATATGTGATATGAATTGATTTCCTCCAGTTATTGTTTCACGAATTGTGGATGTGATTTACTTAACTGTTTGATTTAGAACTTATTTGTGTATGTTGGTTGATGGTGCACTCTTAATTTGCATGCATAAATCTAATGCTATGAAAACAATGAGCAATTATGATAGGACAACTTCACTAGTAATAATGCACAAGAATTTAAACATGAAATGTATATGCATGTACAAACCTTACTTGAGTTGAGGCAACACTATTTGCACTTTGATCTTCCATAATCCAGACTTTAGAACCAAGTATCCCAAAGTCTAATATAAGGAATATTGATCTAAAGAGCATGTGTGGTACATAATTACAAGATTGACAAGGAAAGCCAAAACAACTAAGTCTAGACTTTACAAAAGGTGATTCTCAAGTCATGGCAGTGAAATTACAAGGCATACATCATGATTTTGAGTATGCTAGAATGAGGAATAATGAATCTCTATCTAATTGCTTGGCTAGATTGTTTGCTTTAGTAAATCAAATGAAGATGTATGGTGAAGGAACTGTCAAATAAGAGGATTGCAGAGAAGTTGTTAATTAGTTTATCAATGGTGAACAAAGAAAATCACTGAAATAGATCCCAATGAGCTAGTGCTACACTCAAGGGATTTGAACAAAGGTTGATTAGGCATTCTGAGGACAATCAAGTGTCTGAAAGGGCTTTCAGCACCCTTAGTTTGAAAGGAAAATCAGGATCACGTGCTGGTGGATGTATTAGTAGCCTAGGAAACCAGACGGTGTTGTAAAAGTAAAAATTGTGCCTAGGTTTTCAAATATTGAACTCGGATTTTGATTCGAGACCACATATTTCTTTTGATTCGAATGTGGAATCCAATTCCGGGTAATTTCAATACTCATTCTAGGTAAGTAAACATCATACCAAAAAGGAATTCTAAATTGGGAAGCTTAAATTGAGTTTGCCGTTCACGCTATTTCGAACAAAGTTTATAAGCCTTGGATGTCCAAATGAGAAAACAACAACGTTTACACACAGAATTACTATATAAAAAAAAAGAATATTAATGTGATAGGCCAAATAGATGCTCAAATTATATACGAATAAGCAACGATCACCATGGTACTTTTTATCGACCTTTTCAATGAAGTATCCACTAAAACGTATACAAGTTACTAAGGTAAATATGTTCACCCTATTGAAGATGTTTTTGCGGCAAGATGAACAAGCGCTCGCTTGTGGTAAGTGGTACGAAGCTTCTTGTACTTTTCCACAAAAGCCCCGAGATCAACCTCCTTGTCGAGGAGCTGCTCGTGCAGAGCTTCAGATTCCTCCTCTGTCGTATTCATCGATTCTGCATGCACCGAAAAAAAGATTTCATCTACCAATAAATTTGATTGTGATTCATGCATGCATGATATTGATGACTAATAAGGCACGCGAGAATACTGAATTACTGTACAGTTTCATATTATCATTACTACATGCCTTGAAGCCTTTGAAGAAGAGAAGACGGGGAAAATAGCTTCAACGTTTCTTCTTTCTTTCTCTCGAGTTCATTTAGCCTCTCCTGAGCAGCAGCCAACTCTGTTGTTCTAATTATTCTGCACTGTGACCACAAAAGATAAAAGGAGAAAAAGATACAAGATCAAAAACAACGATTTTGCAACTAGTGTGAGAAGCAAGACAAAGGCAAAAGCTTACCTGGTTTCTAAGTTCCACCATCTGCGGTTCTTTTTCCAAGTTTTCCCCTGTTTTATAAAATAAAATTAAAATTTGTTTTCCCATGTATAATCCAATAGCAGGAGACAAATATAATTAAAATAGGCCAGATACTGAAACAGAGAACTCACTGGATAACTGCAGAGTTTCCCTCCGTAGCTCCTCTCTTAGCTGATGTGGTCAGTAGAAGAAACAAAAAGAAAGAACATAATAAAGACATGTCCGGAAACTCAAGTATTCGAACAAAGAAACTCAACATCACGTTAATAGCTTGTTAGGAGACCAACTTCCAATCCAAGTATAAATATGGTGTAGCCCCAAAGCAAGACAGAAATTACTGTTCATTAAGAGCTTGCTAAATTAAAAGGCAAGTGTTGAGTCTACTAAGATCAATGTGCGTGTGTGCATCAGCAGTTGAACCTTAAACAGAAAGGGTATGACAGAAAAGGTGAAGTTCAAACTTACATTATTTTGAATTTTGACCTGATCGAGCGAAAGAAAAAATTGCTGGTATGCATTCTTGTCAGACAAAAGCTTCCGTAGGTCCTCAACACTGATCACATTAATAGGGAAAACATAATGATTAGTTACTGGTTATTTGACAAAAATTTGACAAAAATCTGCCGTACTCGAGATACTGAGACGTACACCAAAAAACTAAAAGTTACAGAGCACTATAAATGTTTTTGAGAACATGAACCTCTCAATCATATACCTTAAGAAATAACAAATTCACTTACTGAACAACATTTCATTTGACAAATATGCTCTTTCAAAGGTTGATTAAAACAATGATTGAGTAAACAGATCCTATCTTGATAGGGAAAACGTAATCTCTAAGCTTGGGCTTACGCCTAAAGTAAATACAAATTTCTTTTTTCTCGTATTCAGTCACCAACTTCTTTTCAACATTCTTCAGTATATCTAACAGTTCTGAGCTTTGTTTTTATACGAACGAGTTCAAACAAAGCTACCAACTACCCTAGACAAACACCAAGTACAGTTAAATTCACCCAACAATCATCTCCAAATTTTTATGTACAATCTGAAACAAAAGAAGTGACAAGTTGATATGTAACAGCCGATAAATGAGGTGTGCTATAGCTAAGAACATTGTTGATCAGCTCCGAAACAGAAAAATCATCATTACTATACTATGTAATCATGAGATTCCGACAGCACCATTATCCTTACCTCTTGTCCTTGAGAACAGAAATAACACCGGCAGCTTCGGCGGGAGAAACATGTAACGCAGACTGTGCCCTTTCTGTTGGCCTTTGGTAACTCATACTGCTAGACGAGGTGCTACTCGGCGTCCCAGGGCGAGAAGAAGTCGGAGAACTAACTACAGATGGAGGGTACCATGACTGTGAAGGAGTAACAACCTCCGGACGCGGCTGAGTAGGTTCCTCCTGAGATCCCCTGTGGACGTAAACAAGGTTAGAAACTTGGACCTTCAGCCTCTCCAACACACATCACCAATCAAATTACTGGATTACGAAAGCTCCAACTGAAAGCTCCAATTTCCGCTAATGATTTTACAAACCGATTCCAGTAACAACCCACCAATTCGCAGAACAAATTGGGGATTTTGACACCGACCCATTAACGAAAACGCCGTAAAATCAATCACCGCAATCAGAATTTAACCCTAGGATTAACGGAGCTACGGTTCAAATTTAATACCCTAAATTACACCGAGAAGAGAAGAATTACCAGAACTTGAACATGGACATGGCTTTGGGAGAGCTTGAGGACTTCGATCAATCAAGCTGGGTACGGAATCGAATCGAATCGAATCGACGAAAAGATTGAACTGGATGGACGAGGAGGAGGAGGAATTTGGAAGCTTAAACAGTCCAGTTACGTTCGAGAGAAAATTCAAAGGTATACGCCTCAGACGAGATTGTAATTCGCGCCTGGCTTTGTGCAAGTGGTCGAAGACGTGTGAGAAGACGGGAAAGATCGCAGAAGATGACTTGGAGTCGGCGATGGATTGTTGGATTCGATTCCGACTTCAAATCTGCCGACATTGGGCCTGTCTGGAGCCCAAAAATATGGGTGTTCACGTGTTAGTTGGGCGCGCGTTTTCTAGGTGCGGACTGCACTTTGTGGACTTTAGGCGCGGACCGGATTTGATCTGAAGGGCTAAAACAAATCTATCAAAATGATCAAAAGAGTAAAATCGGGTTCTAAATGATCCGACATTAATAAAAAGGTGACTGCAACTGTTTTAAAATTTTGGAGTGTGATTTCTCATACACAATTCTAATTTTCGACTGTCAGATCTAATGAATTGAAAAAAATCAACAGACAAAAATTAACAAGAAGTGTGTAAAAAGTAATTTTTTAGATAGCACACCGTAAAAATTTTCCTTTTCGAACTATCTCAAAAATTCGGCCCAGAAGTGGGTGTCTCCTTTCATGTCTCGTTGCTAATATTACTACACGTGACCATAGCATTCACACCGTTAAATACTATATGAAAGTATAATTAAAAATAAAAAAAGAAGATTAATTTCATAAAGTCCTCCTGCTCTCTTCAGTCCGTCGCCACTCATCTTCATCTCAGCGAGCAATCTCCTCTCCTTGCTCTCTTCAATGATTTATGATGAAATCTTTGTTAATTTCATGAATTAACTTGATATTGCTTTAAGTCATGAAGTTTTACTCACGGTAGATGTATTGTTATGAAAATTTGTTGACAGGTTGTGTTAAGGGTATACATTGTTGAATTTGGTTGTGTTCAGGGTATATATTATTGAATTTGATTGTGTTGAATTCTTGTATTGTTATGTGTACAAGATATGGCTACTGCAGGGGTTCAACTTGTTGAGAGTTGTCCCACATTGGTGAGGGACAAGGTTTGCTATGTGCTTATATGGTCTTGGGCTACTCCCCATATTGCCAATTGATTTTATGGTGAAACCCCAATTTCATCAACAACAAAAGAGGAAGAATCGTATAGGGGAGTGTTTAACAACCTTTCTCAAGTAAGTCATGTGCTTTGGAGAGTGATGCTGATTCCGATGATCTGACAGTCAAATTGCTGAAGCGAAGCTCAAATTCTGTGCTAATTCACGTGCTCAAATCTACTCAATTAAAACTAAACTTATCACAAGCCATCACAAGTTTTGCACCTATATATCTAGGATTCAAATTCACGATTTCAACCAAGTTCAGTGGTAACCACCCGACATCATGGATTCAAATCCCATAATTAATTGAGTATCGTACACACATACCTGATGGTGGTTTTCAAAACCAAAATGAAACAAAAATGGATTTACTAACGGCTCAAAACTGACTTTCACATTCTAGGTTTCTTCAGAGGTTCTGGACGAACCATCCTTATGAACTCCAATCCAACAAGAGCTTCAATTCACCTGAAATCAAACACTCCAGCGCCTCACCAGCTCCTTCTATCTGCCTCTCTTTCCTTGCGAAGACAACCCTAATCTCTCCCTCTCGCCAACAAAAACACGCCCAATGAGCCAAAAAAAATTAAGGGCCCTTTGGTTGTGAAAATCTTGTGGTACCCATTTTGGGTGGAATGCTTTTGCATTGGTGAATGACTGAAACACCTGTGATCATGATTATTTTTAACATAATTTTCAACGGACATTGTAGTGGGTTTCACAGTGTAACATTTTATAACTTTTAAAGGTAACACATTGCCTCAATTTATAATCGGGCGACAATTTGCAACCAGACCTATAGTTGATATGACATTAGAAATTCGTGCGACAATTTTGCATCAGGAGATGATACTTGAAATTTGTACAAAGGTCCTTGGTATATAATTCAAGTGTATGAATACACTAGTACCAGAGCCAAAACATATTCTAGTGTCATTAAACAAGGAACAGCTATGCAAGTGGCTATTTACTACAGCGGTAGATAGGAATGTTGCTCTTATACTGTAGCTCAAGTTTGAATCGCATCAACTTCCTAATATAATATTTAATTTAACAAATCTATTATTTGATTTAAAAAAAAAGAAAAAAAAAGACATGAAACAGCTACAAATGTGACGGAAACCAAAGTGTAAACACAACAACACAACAAAAACCTTCTCAATGCGGTCCTTTGTGGTCAGCATCCACCGAAATCTAATCCAATACACGGCTTCCACAAAAAGCCGCAGACGACGGAGGCTTCATGGCACCAAGTCAAATTATTGTTATTGTTAACTTATTAGGAGCACCATTTTTTACTTTTCTGACGTTCCCTGTTAATTTCAGATCTTTGATCTTCTTCAATTCATTAAATTCGATGACAAAAAATTAAAAATGTATGAGAGAAATAAAAAAAGTGTGTGAATATCACACCTCAACTTATTAGGGGTGTGCTATCCACACACCAATTTTTACTTTTCACACACCCCTGTTAATTTCTGTCCGTTAGATCTTCTTCAATTCATCTGATCCGACTGCTGAAATCTAAAAAAGTCTGAAAGAAGTAAAAAGAAGTACGTGGATATCATAGCCCACTTATTATTGCTTCTTTTGAAAATTTCTATATCGTACCTGACTAATTATCATCTACAACTACAAAGCTGTCATCTGTCATCCCCTTAAACAATCCAACTGTCCAAAGTCACATTACAAAATTAAATTTCTGTTGGTACCTGCTGAGCCTACTCCAAATGATCAAATCTTTCTTTGTCTCCGTCATTATCTATATATATATATATATATGATACTTCTTCTTTGATACAAGAATATATTTATACTAAATAGTAAAAAATTAGTTTAGTATCAAACTCGTCATCTACAATATTAGAATCTAAAATCTCTAATTTACAAGTAAAGATGAATATTATTAAATAGGTAGTATCATATATTAATTATTACTAACTTAACTATGATCCTAGTCCCTGCATTTCACTCAAATTTTTGTTTTAGTTCTATCCAAGGTTCTAAAAAACGTTGGGCGCTAATCGAGCGGCGGGCATGGATCTAGCGCCTAAGTTTCTGGCCCTTTTTTTTTTTTTTTTTTTGTAATTTTAACTAAATTTATTTTATAATATATAAACAAAATCTAAAGTCCTTAAGGCCTTGTTTGGTAGGTCGTATAAGAGATTGGATATGACTAATAATACAAACTCGATTGTTTGGTGTACTCTCATTTAATAGTTGTTAGATTAATTTAATTAGTCTGCTTATTTAGTAGGGTATACACTTTCTTAATAAACCCTTCCAAAAGGAGTGGATTATTAGTCTGGTTCCCCTTCCATTTTCTCATACTTCGTTCTCCACGACACCTCTTCGTCCCTTTCGCCATCGTTGTTCTTGCCGTCGTCGTTCTCCTCGTCATCTTCTATAACCATTGTCGTTCTCCCTGCCGCTTCCTCTCGCCAACATCAATCTCCCTGTCGCCTTCTCTCGCCATTGCTATTCTCCTCGTCACCTTCTCTTGCCGTCGCTCTATCCTCGTCGCGCCAAGCACCGTACAAAGAGAGTTTCATTCTCATTCACAACAGTTGAATTTAAATTGGGTTTTTTTGATCTAGTCTAGGTTTATTTTGGAATCTTGGCTGAGAATAGTACCTAATCATATGGTATCTAAACTAAGTAGTTCTATGACACTATTGTCATTTTGGGTTTCTCCAGTCCACCTAGGACTATAGTTCCTAAATTTCTATGCGATTTGAATTGGGTTATCCCCATCGAATTCGAATTGGATAATTTTTGCTGCTCTTTCTGATCTGATCTGATATGGGTTTACTTTGGAATCTTGGTTTAGAATGATGATAGAACTTGGAAATTAGGAAAAATTTCATCTGGACAATTTTTTATTTTTTTAAAATTAGATTTTGATTCAATTTGGGGCTTTTTAATTTGCTTTTTATTTTGAAGATTAGGATTTGAAAAGTATTTGGGTTTTTAGATAATTACATTGAATTCATATTTGGTATGGTATAAATAATAATATCATTAGACCGAACGAAACGCCCGATTAATTTAGTCAGTATTATCCGATGACTATTTATCTTATCCGATTGAAATAATCAATACAGTCTGAGCTGCCAAACGAGGCTTAAGTGTCTCTACACAAGTTTTTCTGATCCCAAACAACAAATTTTTTTATGGTAGGGTGATCCATAAATCAACAACTTAAATCTTGCATATGGAATGTAAGCACTGTAAAACTCATACACTAAGTAAAATGTAAGCACGATAACCAACATACAGCACGAAACTAGATATAAATCCAAACTAAGGGATACATAAGGTATTAAAACCAATATTTAGTGTCTACACAATATTAAAAGAGTGCTATTAGACCCACTCCAATGTCCTATTTTTCCACTCACATGATAATCCCACTCACCATAGAAAATTAAAAAAGTAAAATGTTATTTTCACACCCACCATTATTCCTAGAATAACCATAATATATATATTTTTAAAAAAATAACTCTAATATATCTTTAAATAATATTATAAATAAATAAATAAAAATAGAAAAAAAATGAAAAAAAATGCAAGACCTAAGACCTTGACATTCATCATCTCCTTCATACTTAACGCCACCTTGTAGAGACCTCGGATCTCCAAACCACTCTTCTTCCTCCTTTTTTGTCAAAATCGCATATCTCACACCCATTTTTTTTTCTCCATTAAAGCTCCTTGCCTTCATCTAGCACACGCCCATTCCTTCCTCCAACATTTCCATCGATTCTAACCCAAATCTTTTCCAACCTCTTTTCACCAAAGATATCACACCCAACTAGGGGTGAAATTTTTTACCACATTACCATACCTACCGTATTACCAACCATACCATACCAAAGTTGTGCCAAAAAATTTGTACCACTGATAATGGTACAGTATTTGTACCATACCATACTGTTTCGGTACGGTACTGGTACTCAAAACTAGTACCGGTGGTATACCATACCTACCGGTTACCAATATTATTAATATTATATTATATATATTATTCATGTATATATACATATATAGAATTATGTATTATGTATTATGTAATATTATATTATGCCGTTTGACACTTTGATGGTTATATGCATCTGGTCTCTACTTCACACACCAAACACTCTTAGTCTCTCACTCTGGTCCCTGCTCGACACATTAGAAACCTAGGGTTTGTTCCGTTGTCGCATCTCTCTCATCGATTCATCTTCGTTTCTCGTTTCCGGCGACTTTGTCTTTCAAGTGAGGGCACAACATATGCATTGGGTATTACCACCTTGGATTGTGGGTTCAAATCAGCAAGCCAGTCGTCGAGCACAACTATGAATATTTACATTTTTGTGGTTTGCTGTTTTACGTTTCTGGTTCATTTGAGTCTCAGCATGCTATAGAAATCTTGTCTTATGATTTATTAAGTTTTTACCACTTTGACATACAATAGTAAAAAATCTTGAATTAGGTTAAATTGTGTATATATGTCAAACTGTGTATATATTTCTGGGCTTTGAATTAGGTTAGAAAAATATTAGATTTTGGGCAAACTAAGTGGCATAAAATAAAGTGGTAATTACCATTGGCATACCATACCAACCAAACTTTCGGTATACCAAAAGTTTGGTACGGTAATGGTAATAGATTTTGTCGTACCAAATATTTTGTACGGTTATTGGTATAGAGGTTTTGGTACGGTAATGTACCAAAACCACCCCTACACCCAACCCACCATTATTTATTTATTATTTTAAATTAAATTTTGTTTTTTTTTCAAAATTTTAGTACTTAATTAAATAGGGGTTTAAAAGTCTTCTTTAAAAAAAATAAATATGTTATTAACATTTTCATTAAATAGTGGGTGGAGAAATAAGACATCGGGATGAAAATATCATCACTCTATTAAAAAAAAATACTCAAAACATTAAAATACATAAAATTCTCTATCAAATTCTTACACTTGGCAAAAGCCATACCACAAAACCGTTTCCTGCACAGTGTCCACACCAAAACTGATATACGTGTAAACCACTTGAAACACTCAACGATCAATGATCATATCCCAAATTTATTGCAGCCAAATTCGATATCCAAGGGTTGTTCTCTCTACACTCTTTGGCTTTCTACATATTCACTCACAACCAAGTGTTACATTCCTACGCTTTCTTTATTTGTAAACCTCTCTCTCTCTCTCTCTCTCTCTCTCTCTCTCTCTCTCCTTTTCCCTAAAACACCAAAAACCCACCAAAAAGCCCAAAAACCAGATTGAATTGAGAGATGGAGAATGTTGGGACTCAAGTGGTAGGAGCTTCAGGTTCGGGTTCTTTCTTCACACCCCTTTTGATTTCCATGGCAGGCATTGTCTTCACAACCCTAGCAATAGTTGCGTACCATTTCCTAGTCGTTAAGTATTGCCTGCGGAGGAGGCAACGGCAGATGCAACTGCAATTCCAAGCCAGCCTCGCGCAACAACCAGCCACCAGCCAATCCATTGGGGTTGATGAGAAAGTCTTGCATACGATTCCGATTCTCACGTATTCAATGAAAGATGGTGAAATTTTTTGCATGGATCAGAGCGAGTGTGTGATTTGCTTGGGAGACCTAGAAGACGGGGATTTGGTGCGTTTGTTGCCGAGTTGTAAGCATGCGTTTCACAATCCATGCATAGAGACGTGGTTTATGGGGCATTCTAATTGTCCGGTTTGTAGGTCAGCTATAGATGTGCCTATTGTGCCTGTTTCATCAACGTTGCCTGTGGAATATGATCATGATCATGATGATCAAGTTAGAGATCGAGAACTCGAAGAAGCAGGCCCGGTTAGTTGCTCATCGCACCCTCATGATCCAGAGGAGGGTTTACCAATTAGCACTGGTACCACTACTACTACAACTCAATTATCAAAACCACATGGTTTGCTTAGACATTGCGTGTCACTGGTGGTATTGCCTATGAAGGATAGTAGTAAGCAACAGATTTTGTTAAAGGGATTGGAGAGGTCTTTGTCTTTGGATCATTCCCACGTTCTTATCAATATATACACAGAGAGTGATGACAAGCCATCTTCATCATCATCATCATCATCATCATCATCATCATCATCTTCATCATCTTCTTCTGATTGTGCTTCTTCGAAGCCGGTTCTTACTAATTGTGGATCGTTGAAGGTGCGGTCGATGAGGCAGCTTGATCGAATGTCTTCAGTTTTATTAAAATCTATTTCTCAACTGCGGATGAGCCAGAGTTTCAGCACGGACAATGGCCATGGAAATCTTCCTTGTTAGAATTATTTCTATTTTTTTTTTCATTTAAGGCGAGGGTCCAACTGTTAGATGTATAAACTCACTCTGTGGGAGCTCAATCTTAGTATTTTTTAAGTGACAATATTTGTGTAATCCTAATTACATTAGGAGTGTGATCAAGGACATTAGGCATTAGACGAACGGCGAGCGCCTAAGCGGCTAGGTGGTGCCTATGCAAAGGCTTAAGTGGATAGGCGGATTTAAGTAACTTATATATATATATATATATATATATATATATATATATATATATATATATATATATAAGTGCTAACTTATACTTTAAAAGTATACAAGTGTATTTAGATACATAAATTGAAAAATAAAATAACATATAAACTAGAAAGTATTAGAAAATATTAAAAACATGGGGAATCAGAATATACTGAGTGTTTCATCCAAGTATTCAACAAGTCTCTTACAACTTATTTTTTAAAAATAAAATCTAAAATGAAAGTTATCTATATTCTATTTAAGTGAGTCGCAACCTAAGTGGGTGCCTAAGCGGGTCTAAGCGGGCACCTAAATGGCAGGCTAGGCAGGCGCCTAAGCAAGTCTAGTTGCCTTTTCTTAATTTTCAAAAGCCTAGGAATTAATTGGGACAGTGGCAACCGCCTAGCGCTTAGGCGGGGCTTAAGCGGCGGTAGGCATGGATTTTTAGAGTAGGAGTGTGATTGTGTAAATCCTAGTAGATTATGTATATTATTCTACATGTCTTTTAGATAGTTTCCTAGTTGTAGTTGTATTACTTGGAAAGGAAGGACTCTCTCTCCCATATTAATATAAATAAAGGCACATGGCATAAGTAATATGGCACACAGAATTCCTCAAACCCTTATCTCAATTCTCTTCACTCTGGCCGATTTCCCTCATTAAATTCATACTACAACACGTTATCAACATGGTTTTGACGTTGCGCTAAAGAGAGTTTGATCATCTTCAATTTGGGGGAGTATTACATTTTAATCATTCTTATTATGATTTACATATTATTTTATTGAATTGATCTACTTTTTATTAACAAAATTGCTAGTTCTTTCAATGTCCATGTTGGACATGATACAATGCATTGAAGATGAGAATTAGGATTTTCGTGAAGGATTTTTTACAACTAGCATTCAAAGGCTTTCTTTGTTTCCATCCACTCTTTCATAAGAGCATATTTATGCGAATTTTTATCTTGTTTCTTTACATTTACTTAGTTATTTCCATTTGTTATAGTGTTTTACATTTTTTTCGTTTATTCTAGGTCCAATTTGGCAAAGTGACAATTGGAGGTTAAATAGAGCAAAAAGGAGCTGAATAGGACTTGGTTGTGCATTGCACTGGATAGAGAACAAGGGCTGAACGTTTTTTGAGTTTAAATTGGTTCAAACATGTGAAACATTTGGAGGATTTGAAGATGAGGTTTTGAAGACAAGGAATTGTACAATGAAGAGGAGTCCTAGTTGGAGTGAAACACTATAAAAAGGATAGGCAGCTATAGTACACATTATCCTATCGTATTTCCAATTGAATAAAAGAGTTCTAATAAACTTGAAACACTCTCTAGCTGATTCCCAGAGTCTACTGAAGGAATTCTCTCCAGACTTTAAGGAGAGAATTCCTTCAGTAACACCAACTTCTCCTCTCTTTCGGACCCGTCTACCACAATTCCCTACAGCGTCTCACATAATTCATTTGATAGTTCATCCATTGAAGACGTAGGAGTTCTTAGTTTCTTTCTTTTTATCTTTGTTATTTAGTTTCAATGTTTATTATAACTTGCTTTGTAACTATGATGAACGTGTGTAACTAAGTTCTTTTAGATAGAGTTGAATTCGAAGTCATGAACATCTATTTCATATGAATTGATTAGATCCAATTATTGTTTCATACAATGTAAACGTGATTTACTTATCTGGTTTATAGAGAACTTAATATTGTATGTTTATTAGAGTGGCCAAACTAAGTTTGCATGCAGAAATTTGGAGCTAGAATATAAACAAAATTCATGTAATCATTATGAACTTGTATCCATAAGTAGTAAAAATCAATGGATGTTGATTAAGATAAGTTAAATCCTTTGCAAGAGTATCATGTGTCGTAGTAACAAACGTTTTGTCAATACTTTTGTTTTTTGCAGAAAATAATCTTTGATGTGAATATCTATCACGTGTGTTAGATGTCTTGATAAGAATAATTTGAGGAGCGAAGTGTCTTCCTTTTCATAACTTAGGAAAATTTGAGGGAAATGAGTGTGCCACTGTTAACTTGGAGCACTATCATTCACGGTTTATAAGAAGAATAACTAGAAATCAATTTATGTGCATATGTTTTATGTATATAGAAGTATCATTTAGCTAGCCCTTCATTTGAGTGTTTGCGGGGCTTTACTTGTACTACGATCACATTGTTTGCAAGGTTTTAATTTGAGTGTAAGTTTCTACCACATTAAATTTTGGCGCCATTGCTGGGGATGAGTGAAATTACAAATCCTTTTGTGTTTTTCGTTTGTGTTTCTTTTATTCTTTGATTTCATTTTAATTTCTTTGATTCTAGGTACTAGAGAAGCAAGACATGGCAATTGCCAATCTATTAAAACTTAAAGCTCAAATGGTTAATCTTAATTACTTCTATTATGTCGCAGATTCTTGAATAGTCTAAGATGCAAAGTGTGGTGGACACATGCATTTGGTGTGCTCTCTATGCAAGGCTATCAAACTAATCAATGTCGTTAATTAATTGAGAATGAAGGTTGAGAAAGTGTCACTGTTGTGGGTTATCAAGGCCACAATCAACTAAGGAATGACTCGTCCTTCAACACTTACAATCTGGGCTGGAGAGACCATTTGAATTTTATGTGGAGGGGTCCTTAACAACTTCAACAACAAGGAGAGTATAGGCAGCCACCTCGATTTTCTATCCATGATCTATGTTGTCATCACAAAGTCCCCCACAACAATTCCAACCAAATTCAGTTTATTCGTGGAGCATGTTAAAATTCTTCAAACACTAATTGATTCTCATGCTTCTGTGATTTAGGGACACCAAAATCAAGTTAAGGAATTGGTATATTTGAATAATCAAATGGAGCAAATTGCAAAATTCTAAAGACAAAATCAAGAACAAGGCAAACTCCCTAGTTCAACTATTGTTAATCCGGTGGGAGGTTTTGAAACCATTAACGATATCACTTTGAGAAGTGGTACGGAGGTTTGACTAAACCAAAGACATCTAAACATAGCCAAACAATGGACCAAAAGCTTCTGTCTGAAGAGGGTATGAATGATCTAGCCATGGCAAGGAAGGAACAATCTGCCGCAATCCACGACCATCTCGAAGCCTAGTGCTTCAACCCCTAAAGCTTTTTTGCCACTCAATTTCGTTGAAGTTGTTTTAAATTCAATTCTTTGTAGCCCTATTAATCCAAATGTACCTTTCCCTTGCAAATTTACTTAGTCTAAGAATGAAAAGGACAAAAAACTTGGAAAATTTTCGAAAGGTTTAAGTTAACATTCCGCTTCTTGATGCCATATACAAGTTTCTAAATATCTAAATTTTTGAAAAAGCTTTGTACAATAAGAAGAAGGATTCCATAAAAAGAAGTATTAATGGAATATTTACAGTTTATCAATAAGGATATATATGAGATAGCCACCGTCAAAGGAATTGGATTTGGTCACACAAGACATGTTGAAAAATACCCCCTGGACCTTGTTCTTTGATGTAACCAACAAGAATAGACTAAACTTAGCAAATATTAGAAAATTTAGAAAACACACAAGAATTATACTGGTTCGGCAAAACTTTTGCCTACGTCCAGTTGTGATTTCCCTAGGTAGAGAAATCACTGCTTCTTTGATTAATAATAGAGATTACAGAACTTATGCAAACCCTAGAACTAATCTCAAAACTCTCTGCTGTTTTTCTGTTTTCTCTCTGCTGAAAAACAGTCTTGCCGCACCCTATTTATAGATATAGGGTTGGCTTACATGTCCTTTACAGATTATAATTCCTATTCTAAGTGGAATAGGAAATTAGACTTCCTTTCCAATTCCAAATAGACTTCTAGGATTCCTAATCTAAATTGAATAAGGAAACTAAGATTCTTTCCTAGCCCTTTTAGGAGAAGAATCGGTGCACCCTTTCCCTAAACAATCCTAAACATAAAAGGACACTAATTTGACGAGCCAAAACCTAACAAGACAAGCCACTGCCCTCAAACCAAGTCCCACAGAAAGGAACAACTCTACAAGTTTTGAAATCTTGGTTGCCCTTAAGTTCTTGCCATAACACAAAAGTAAGCACCTCCCTCAATTTCAATTCCCTTTTCTACTAATAAGTTGTTAGCTTTAGTAATTCAGGTAGCCACACTTGAGCTTAAACTGATATTGGATTTTAAAGTATCACTTTCCGTTCAAAGATCCAATGCGTAAAAGTAATGAGGAGCATTTTTTGAAAGACATGCCCCACCATGCCGCATCTCCTAGTGAGGATTAAATGAAGGTATAGTTTGCTTGGAAGACATTAAAGTAAACACTTCTTAGGAGGCAACCTATGCGTTCAAAGTAGGAAACAGCTAAAATTCCGGCTTCTACACTCAAATTTGCTTTCATTTACTATTCTCTTTATTATTTTTTCTTGACCATGATTGTTTTGTTTTGTAAGTCTTTTTTGTTTGGTTTATGTGTGGGGTAACGGTTGGTTGGGGGATGGGTAAACAGATTGTTTTGCATGATTTTTCTTCAATTTCACCATCATTATTTTTCACCATTTTAATTTGTGTCTACTAAAAAAATTGAAAAACCAAATTGTCAGTTGGTTAGTTTTTGTTTATTTGTTTGTGACTTAGGGTACCTTCCAACACAATGATGAGGATTTGGTTTTTAATTGCATGACTGTAAAAGAAAATTACAAGCATGGGTGAAAGTTTGATATGCTCTTTCGTTCATATTTAGTTGTGGTTGTCATTTGCGAATTCACATATAATTACAAAGAAAATATAATAAGTTTTCATAACATGCTTGAAGGAAGACACTCAAAGTAACATTACAACCCTGTGAGACTTGAGTCTATGCTTTGCTTGTAGAATTTTTAATATGTGAATATTCTTGTTTTCTAAAGTTGTTGCATGACCTCATTACTTCTTTGCTTGGATGATAAAGAAAGAGAATTCTTGGTTCAATTCTCCACCTTAATGACAGAAAAAAGTATTGATCAAATTCTATTGAGTCTGACTCATAGTGATCATTTATCAAAGAATGATTCAGATTGCATATCCATCTTTTAGTTCCAAATATTAGAACTCAAGCCCATTTCATTCAAAGTATTAAATTGATTACATAACAAACATAACAAGATGAAGGTTTCTAGTTACCACCATAACCAAATAGGCATATCCCTTGCATATGTATCGTAGGATTAAACCTTTGAGCCTTATTAATCCTATTTTTCTTTGTTAACCCTTGTAATCCCTACCTAGCCTAGTCAAGGTTCTAAAAGACGTTAGGCACAATTTGGGAGGCGGGTTGGGGCCTAGTACCTTGGTGGATTTAAGTAAATTTATTATATATTTGTATAAATAAGTGCCTGTTTATTCTTAAAAAACACATAATTGTATTCACAAATTGCAAAATAAAATGACATGCAAGTTACAAAATATTAGAACATATTGAAAACATGGAGAATAAGTATATAATGATTGTTCACCCACATATTTAATAAGTCTCTTACATTTTATTGAAAAAATAAAATGTATCATACAAGTTATCAATTTTTTGTCTAAGTGAGAGTCGAGATCTAGGCATGTGCCGAGGCAGGTTTAGGTGAGCTAAGCAGGCACCTAGGCAGAGGAGGCAGGCACCTAGGTAGAGGAGGCAGGCACCTAAGCAGGTCTAGGAGCACTTTCTTAATTTTCAAATACCTAGGGACTAATCGGGGTGGTGGCCAACCGGCTAGGCTAGGCAGGGATTTTTAGAATGATGAACCTAGTATAGGAATATCCATACCCTTTTCTTGAATAATATTGGAGCATTACTTATTGAGAATTCCTTTTCATGTACAGTTTATAGAAAAACAAGTGTGAGGGAGGGATTTGTTCTTTTGTATCTTGTTAATCTTGGTTTCTGTTTTGCGGGACCATGATTTTCCACCATCGAAACAGGGCGGATCAGAATACAAATATTGTAAAAATCCAGTCATGGACTCAACACCTTCCCGGTGAAGTTGAATAAACAGTGCAGTGATGCCATCATCATCCTGTTTTGAAGCAGTGTGCGAAGTTTGAAGACTTAGCTGAGATTGATCATGATTGTTCCCCAAGATACAGAAACCTCACCCAACAAGGAATCAATAGGTTTCCTATAATCTTAGAGTCCTCAGAATCTAAGGATTGGCGTGCGCTACAAGTAATCGCACTCCTGGGAGGATGCAATATCTATTTCTTAGATATCTTCCAGGATTCTGCCAGTTTAATACAGATTCTCTATCTTAAAAGGTCTCTACCTCGACTGGTATAAATACACCATTCCATGGTTTATCTTTGGTAACACAATTATCACACACTTATTCTTTTACCTACTACTTTAATCTCATAACATTACTTGCTAAATTGATTGTCATAGAGCTTTTGACCGACATACCCCCTGGTACTTAGCTACTTACAATTGTTTATTATTTTGCATGTAAACTGATTTGTGCATCTTCACCCTTCACAGTGGTGTGCGAATTTGAGTCCAATAATTGGTGCTATCATTGGGAGTGAACTCATCTTCTGCACTACCAAATTACTCTACCTAACTCTTTCACCACTCCAGGGGTGAGCAACCAAACCTCTCATGCTCCAACCATATGAGGGAACACTGAGGCTCCAATCGTTAGATCTTAACCCGCTATGGACAAATCTGGGAGACTTTGCTGAAGATTAACACCTTTACTGAAAAATTGCAGAAAGCTTATATAGCTTATCGTGCTGAGAATCATACAAAGTTCATGGACGTTGAGAAATGGATGAAAGCTCTAGAAAACCCCAATAAGACCACTCAATAGACCCAGATTCATGCCCTCAACTATGAAAACATAAGTACCATAACTCCAGAAAGTCAGCCCATCGTGTCGACTTCTACCCTAACCTTAACGGAAATTTTTGATCTAGGCACAAACATCCCACATAATAGACAGGTTGTGAACAACGACTTTGGAGGAATGATATATATCCAAAATGATGTTGGTCCCTTGGACACTTCACGAGTGTCTTGAATGTAACCTCGTCATTTAAACTTGAATGACTAGTAATCCTCGGAGGAGAAGAAACAGCGTTAACCCTTGAACCACGATAGAGCTAGGGATACCCCGAGGGAAATTCAGCCTTGTATCTTTAGCAATTGTTGGCAAAACCAAAAGCCAATTTTCATCGACAATCGAGTTGGCACTTCCGCTTGAGAAATTCTTTCAACTCAGGTTAAAATACTTTCATGGAGACTTTGACCTAGACTATCATATTATATATTAGCAGAATGCCATGATGTTATATAACAATAATGATTTGATTCTAAAACTGCACTAGTGATTTGATTTTCCTTGATTTGATTTTCTTTCCCATGGACGTGTAGGTAATCCTATGCGATTTCAATCACGCCTCTTTATCAATTCACCATTCTCTTATGAATAAGAATTTTGACATTTGATTATGTCACAACTTTCACCTTACTTGTTCGTTATTTTCTTTGAGTGATATTGGGGATGTCCTAAAATCCCAAAAAACACACATCTTTGAAAATTCACATAATTGCAAGTATAAAACTCCTTTAGCCTATCAGTAGTATTCGTTACTAGTTTGGGAGGCTTGAGAGGTATAAAGCAGTTATGATAGGTGAGCTATGGGTACTAGGACATGACCCCTGACCTGGAAGTCCAATGCGCCATTCGGCCTCCAAAAATTTATGCAACCTAAATGTTGTGGTTTATAACATTCAAACCTGGGCTCTAC
The DNA here is from genome assembly GCA_963580275.1 of Crataegus laevigata. Taxonomy (NCBI): domain Eukaryota; kingdom Viridiplantae; phylum Streptophyta; class Magnoliopsida; order Rosales; family Rosaceae; genus Crataegus; species Crataegus laevigata. The sequence continues at coordinate 16,296,573 of OY756953.1, read as the reverse complement.
GCCATTCGAGGGAATAGTCAATAGTGCTATCTGAAAATCATCTGAGGGGTGGCTTTTAACTTCGAGTTTGAGTATGATTACTTCCATTCTGGACCAGTATACGAAGTCAAGTATGTTTTGCGACACCATGTGTCTAAGAAAGTCTAAAAGAGGTATTTAGACTAGGAAATCCTTAAGAGGAATTTCATTCCAAAGGAGCTCTAATACATTGAAATGCCTTAGTTAAATCAGCTAAGTGTAACCTAATAACAAATGCAAGGTCCAATGTAAAGGGTATGGCAAAAAGATTCAGAAGGTGTTTCCGATCCATATGCAAGCGGCCAAGTCCCTGATGAATTTTCATCTAAGATTCACTAGAGATAGACATACAATTTGAACTAGGAAGGAAGCTGCCCCTTCTCGGTAGCACATTGCAATCTCTAAAGTCTTAAGAATCAGAATGGAGCGATGTGAACAAATAAATAAACATAAGGTTATGATTAAATAAATCTAACAAATGACTTAGGAAATCTGGAGAATATTCTAGGTATGATTCGACAATTTCTCATTCTTAGTCTGATCAATGCGTTGAAAGCACAATCAACATGCAAAAAGATTAAATCATTTCGAAGGAATAAGTGCAAAAACCCGAGTCCCATGATTGGGGCAAATTGTAGGAGGGATAAGCTCGTTTTCTGGCTAAATAGATCGTCTCAGAATAAAAACCTACGATTATGTCTTATAAGTAGCTACGACATTAATAACCTTACCTTTATCTAGAACAGATAGATCTTCCTGAGAAGCCCCATCCTCGACAAGAGCTGTCTCTTCCAGTATCTCTTCAAAGTTAGAACTCGACTCAGCTTCCCCATATGTCTTTAGCTTCGCAGCCTCATCTGCCAATTAAGAAGGGATGGGCAAATTTTCCTTCTTTCTTTTTTTTCCCAAATTTGCGACGGGAATCCCATCTGTCTATATGATCTTGCCTGGTGTAGCCCACGATGTAGCCCTGATCATAGCCTTTAGAATACTTTAGTGTCGACATAACCTTAAACATTGTGCAGTTATCGGCTAGTGTCGGCTCTGCATCGTCCTTAGCCTTTAGTGGTAACATAGTTTCTCACTTAAGTTTAGTCGTCTTTGTTGCTGCCTTTTTCTCCACACGATGCAATTGCTTAACCAGATTATTCCACTCAACGTCCCAGAAGTGCTACGTCTCTCATTCTTTGGGGACAAACCTCTTCAGCTTTGCACTCTTCTCTTGCAGTTGTCTCTCCAACTTGATACAAATTTTAATTAAACATTCACTTCAACGTATTCCCAACACATATATATCACTCCATAACAAATTGGGTTAGTCACTTACATTAGTTGACAACCACCCTTCCTTTTCAAGAAGCTGCCTCCAGAAATCGATATTTTTAACTGTCATAATCTCTAACTTGGCAACCAAATTAACAATGTAAGAAAAAAATAGTAAGGCTCATCGTTGTATTCATTTAATCAATATTGTCATGCATACATAAAATCCAAATGTTAATGAGTAACTTACTTCTTCTCATTCCCCTTCAGCTTATTGAAGTGACATAAATATTCCATCGCCTCAACCACAGTTTCTGTCTTTTAATTACTGCTTCTCTTTGCACAACATCCTCTTTGGGCTCACTTTCATCTTTTTTTTCTACCCTCTTTTGGTTTTCACAAACTTTGATGTCACCTTTGTGGACTAGACTTTCATCTTGGTTCCCACATGCTTGCCCTCAGGTGTGTATATAACCACCTCATCATAATCATTAGAACTTTTAACTACTTCATACTAGTCTGAAACATGTTCTTCAAGCAATTCAACTATTTTCTTGCATACATCTAAGGGACTGCCCCAATCAATAGTCCCAATAACCTCATTCAAACCTCTTCATTCTTAGCTCTCACAAGTTCATTCCCTCTCAATGCCTCACCCTCTCCCTTTTTGACTTCATCCCTTAGTTCCTTCTTCTGATTCTCATTCTCACATGTTGGTTTTTCCTCCCCTTCTTCCAAACTATTTATTTCATGACCCCTATTTTCAACTCCTTGATTTGAAATTTCAACTCACTGACATCATTGGTGTCGGGTTAAGGTTGTCAGGCATCACAATATCAGCATCATCGACCCATGTCCAGTACGCTTTGTTTCTCTCTACTTTAATCAGGACAACCTCTCGAATTTTTTCCTCTTCACTTTCATTCATAGATTTCAAAAGTTTTGAAATACAGTGGTACCTCTCGACTCTCGGTTATATACAACTTTAGTTGTTCGTGGATCGGCTGCTTCTATGTTGTCTTCTACTACAAAATTCTCGATGTAATTGTCAGATCCATCATTTTACAGTAACTTAAGGACTTCTCAAGTTGGGGAATTTTCTATATGTCCACACATTCACGTATTACTCAACTAATTGTTACTCAATCACAGTATTAAGGCCAATATAACCAACGAAAGCAACACATAATATCTGAATAGTGCATAGAAATTCTTTGCAACCTCATCCAGACCGCTGCCCTCTCTTGGTTCCCCGAACTTCTTCTTCTTCTTCCTCCTCATCTCCTCTACCATCACCCTTAACTCTATCTCTACCTTTCCTAAAAGTAGTGAAAGAGAGATTGACTTAAAATTGTTCAAGGGAGATGGAACCCCATGAAAAACTATTGAACCTATTCATATCTTCCATGAGGTGGAAGTAGTCTAGATTTACAGTGACACTAGTCTTTGCTCTAACCAACATAACCTCGACAAAGTTTACTAGACTTAGCTTGAAGGCTCCTCGTTCTTGCACTCCTTAAAGGCCCTTTCAAGCTCCCTGCAAGTCACATATATTTTTTTGGTGACTTTCTTAGGGGTGGCCTTGGCTTTACCTCTGCCATTTTCTTTCATCATCTTGCTACTTTCACCTACCAACCCTAATTTTTTTAGAAAATACTCCCTCAGCAACCTAATCCTTTACGGCTTAACCTTTATGTCATGGGGTTTGCTATCGTAGCCTAGTAATGAGGCAGAAGTTCTGCTTTGTGAATCAGGCCAGTTCACAATCTATGAAATAAGTCAGTCCTCTGCGTTTTTAACCCCTTGATTTGCAACTCTACGGAGCGATAACTCATGGACCAATTGGCCATTGAAGGCCAATTCATCCACACCCTCAATTTGGCTAAAGCAGGATACCTTAAAGGTACCAAGTTATGCCTCATTAAACTTCTCCCTTATCAATCCTAGCACATAAGGGGCTTAGGGATAGATTGTTAAAGTTTTCCCTGTATGAATCTTCTTCTTTGGTTGCTAGTTAAATATCATCGGTTGCCATCTTGTATGCATAACAATACAAACATTCACCAAGATATACCCTTAACACAAATAAATTCAACAGTATATACCCTTCCAACAACTTGCTAATAAAGTTTCATATCTACTGGGAATAAACCAACACTACTTAAGCAATATAAAAACAAATCATAAGATTAACAATATTTCATCAACAAAAATCAATTCCAACCAAAAGCTACAACTTTACCAAAACAACAATTAACGGCCTAGCCTCCACACAACCTATCAACAAAGCTTGATAACTTCACAACGCACCCAAAATTCTTAAAAAAATCACACATATTCACCAACTTCAACTAAGTACATCAATAAACATGCATGATTAACCTTAAAATTAACTTAATAATCATAATTAACAAAAATAAATTCTAGGGTTCCATTTTCAAAACTCACCAAATTTGAAATTGACTATGGGGAATCAAATATGACTTCGGCTAGCATGCAAGGACTCTAAACCCAACTCGAATGAAGCGAACAGAAGTGGAACCGAATGGACACCTTTGAACCAAACTCCCGAACCAAACTCCCCTGATTTACTTAACTGTTGTCTGGAATTGCAGTGAGGTCGGAAAAGACAACTACAGCTGGCTTTGGAACATGAAGCAAGTTTTTGAACTAGAAGGAAGTTCGAGCGGTCACGGGAGGTGAAGAGTTTGGGAGGAAAGCACAAATGTAAGAAGGTTATTGTTGTTGTTGAGGATGGAAAGAGTTTAGATCCAAAAAAGAATTAAATTTTTGTCGAGTACTGTTTTCATTTAGTGACGGGTCATTTATGACCCGTTTCACCGTAAGCTCATTTTGATGGATTGGTTGTTAGTTGATCAGGTTTGATCTATCGGATCACATTTGGTCCGCACCTAAGGTCCCCCAAGTGTGGTCTACACCTTAGAAAACGTGTACCATAGATAACAAAGAAAAATGTGATAAACGGCCCAAGCCTTGCTTGTTTGCATCTCTGTTCATCATGGACCTCTCAATTGAAGCCAAAACTAATAAATGGTTCTCGTGGTCATAAGGTTTTCTAAAGACATCTGATGTGGTAAGAAAAATTTGAAATTAAACCTTTGTAGTGAAGTTTGTTAGGATTCATGCTGAGAATTGAAACAATCATTGTTCCTCTGCTAATAGCCTACACATAACTTCAACACAAACGTTTAACTCTGAATTTTATTACCACAAGGATTTATCTTCTGAATAACTTATGAGTATAGGGAGCATTTATTTGATTCGGCTTCCAATTTAGTGGACAATTTTTCTGTTGACGGAAATTTTTAGTTATATACAAATGGAAATGAATAATCTTTGGATCCCTTCTGTCAAATCCACCAAATCAAGGGATTCGAGTATTTGAAATTTGATCCAACGGTTAAAGTTATTATAACTTTAAAGGGCCCCTCTTTGTAGCCGTTAGATCAAATTTTAAGAGTCCGAATCCCTTGATTTGGTGGAAGAGATCCGAAGAGAATCCCCCTGAACAGAATAACTAAGGCCTCGTCCTTTCTAAAGAAAATGAGGGGGGCGAAGGGCTGTTTGATTCCCTTTCCTATACAAATGATATGAGAAGAGGAAGAATTAAACTCAAGTACAAGAACGCACACACTTAATCATTGAAGCTACAAGACCGTTCTTTTTGTGAGTAAGTTGAATGAACGTAACACTTTAATATTTTGGCAGTGTTGGCACAAGTTCCTTACTTCATTATGCAAAGTGGTGTGGTTGACGTCTGCAAGAGAAGAAAGGAGGCAAAAAGAGCGGAAGTAGTTATTAGCAAGATTCACTAAACAGATTGACTTTTTGAATCAATCAGTAGTTGTACTACATTGCCAAACTCTTACATTTTGCATAGACATTTTTGAATTAGGATTCTTTCTCCTCCCCTTTTCATTTCCTTCCATCCTCTCCTCTCACATTTTCTATTTTATCTTTTTCTTTCTATAAAAAAAATTAATATAAGATATTGACGTGACTTAACCGTGACAGTTCAAATAGGAGGGGACGGAAGGAGAGGTAAAAAAAGAGGGGAAAGAATCATACTCTGACATTTTTAGCCAATAACAGTACCTAAATGTTCTATTTCGGGATAAATTAACTCTTCTGCTACTTCTGGTTATGAAAATTCATGAGGCATGTGATGGATTTTATCACAATCCAGCACAGTGTATAAAAAAAATTACCACGGGTTGGTTCAGTAGTTGGGAATAAATTTCAAGCTCATATTCTACACGGTATGTTTCAAGTTCAATTTCTGGTGCTGATGAATCGCACGATGGTAGTCAGTGGCAGAATAAAATGTCTCCATGAGTCTTTTCGGCCCTCAAAAGGGTGGACTGCTATATCAAAGCCACCAATTGATCCCATTCCAAAAAAATAAAATAAAGAAGCTCAGTGTATCAAATGTTTTCGGTCTTAACCCAAATAACTATATATTGTACATTGTAATTTGCTAACAAAATAGAAAAAAAAAACATTGGAGGGTTGATACAACTTCAATCATGATGTATAGAAAAAGGTCAATGATCACACTAATTATATCATAAATGTTAACACCACACCTAACTTCTTAGTTAAATAGTTGAAGAGGCACCATGTGATCCCTTAGTACCTATCAATCCCCATCCACCCCACCTACATGTTGCACTCCCCTTCTTTACAAAATTTAGACGGTGCCACAACCAACATTGGTCACTCTATTTGCCCTTGCAAAAAGTTCTCTTGTCACCTTGGTAGAATACTTTAATGGCGCGTTTACTAATCCGTAATCAAATTGAGAGGAATTGAATTGAAGAAGAATTGGATTGAGGAGGAATTGAAATGAGGTGGAATCATAATCAGATTCATGTTGAAGTTGTTTACTAAAACAGTCCGGAATCAGAATACAATTCTATAAAACTGTTTACTAATTCAGCAGAATCGGAATATAAACCAGTATGATTACTAAAATACCCTTGTCTCAAATCAAATATTTTATATACTTTTTAATAAAATTTGATATAGTATATAATAGTAAGAAAAAATTAAATTGCTTTTTTATTTCATAGACATACTAAAATGATTTTGCTTATTTATTTTTTTTATAAATTTAAGTATTGACTTTAATATCTAAATTTTCTCGCTCAAGTTGTAGTTTTTTCTCTTCGACATATGTATGGAGTTGTGCATAATGTGAATGAGTATAAAATTATGCTTAATGAGCTAGAAGGATATGGAAAGAAATTGTTAGAAGTTGGGTGAAAAGAAAAATAAGTCTAGGGTTAAAAGGATAATCTTGGAAATAATGAAAGTATGTGAGGGCATAAAGGAAAAAAAATTATCATTCGGATTGCCCAAGCAATCCGGAATCCAAATACCTTGTATATGTTGGGAATCCAAATCCTCCAATTTCAGGAATTGGATTCCATTTTTTGTGTGGGCCCCATGCGTTTTTATTCCTCCTAATTTTAGTAAACACAAGTATAACCCGTAATCGGATTCCTTATTCTCATTCCGATTACGGGTTTGTAAACGTGCTATAAGTTTAAGGTAAACTCTTTGACACATGTAAAAGGGTTTACATGATCCCTTATTATGAGAGTTGATAGACTTGATAATTTTTTATACGACCCATTAATATGATACAAAAACGACATAAAATAATGAGTTTCGAGTCAACACGATAATTAATCGAGTCGTTATCTGGTTACCTGTAAAGAACCTGTTAATAACAAGTACTTAACGAGTTTACATGCAAGTAACTCATTTCAACCCATTAAGAAAAAAATTATTTTGATGATTTCAAAGTTAAACTACTAAAAAAACTTACTATAAATACAATAGTCATATAGTCATAGTGTATATTAAATATCACATCCCAGTCCGCATAGCAAAATATTGTCAACTTTGGGCCCCGACCACGCCCTCACGGTTTTGTTTCTGGAAACTCACACGAGAACTTCCATGTGGGTCACCCATCCTAGAATTTCTCTCGCCCGAACTCGCTTAACTTCAAAGTTCCGATGGAATCCGAAGTCAGTGGGTTCCCAAAAAGCCTCGTGCTAATTGGAGGTAGGCATGCGCATATAAGACACATCATCCCCTCTCCGTTGGTCGATGTGGGATACTACAATCCACCCCCCTTAGGGGCCCGACGTCTTCGTCGACACACTCGCACCTAGGGGTGGAATTTTTTACCACATTACCATACCTACCGTATTACCAACCGTACCATACCAAAGTTGTGCCAAACAATTTGTACCACTGGTAATTGTATGGTATTTGTACCATATCATACTATTTCGGTACGGTATTGGTACTCAAAACTAGTACCGGTGGTATACCATACCTACCGGTTACCAATATTATTAATAATATATTATGTATTTATTCATATATATATATAATTATGTATTATGTATTATATAATATTATATTATGTTGTTTGACTCATTTATCCTAAAATCTCCACAGAAACCAAACACTTTCAGTCTCTCACTCTGGTTTCTAACTCTGGAATGTGTCCCCAACAACAACACTTCTAAGATAGGGCATAGCATATGCATTGGGTATTACCACCTTGGATTGTGAGTTCAAATAAACAAGCCAGTCGTCGAGTACAACTATGGATATTTATTTTTTTGTGGTTTGTTGTCTTACGTTTCTGGTTCATTTAAGTCTCAGCATGCTATATAAATCTTGTCTTATGATTTATTAAGTTTCTACCACTTTGACATACAATAGTAAAAAATCTTGAATTAGGTTAAATTGTGTATATATGTCAAACTGTGTATACTTTCTAGGCTTTGAATTAGGTTAGAAAAGTATTAGATTTTGGGCAAACAAAGTGGCGTAAAACAAAGTGGCAATTACCATTGGCATACCATACCAACCAAACTATTTGGTATACCGATATTCAGTATACCGAAAGTTTGGTACGGTAATGGTAATAGATTTTGTCGTACCAAATATTTGGTATGGTAATCGGTACAGAGGTTTTGGTGCGGTAATGTACCAAAACTACCCCTACTCGCACCACACGACAAAGTGGCTCTGATACCAAATTGTCACATCCCAATCCACATAGCAAGATATTGTCCGCTTGGGGCTTTGACCACGCCCTCACGGTTTTGTTTCTGGGAACTCACACGAGAACTTCCTAGTGGGTCACCCATCCTGGGATTGCTCTCGCCCGAACTCGCTTAACTTCAGAGTTTCGATGGAATCTGAAGCCAGTGAGTTCCCAAAAGGTCTCGCGCTAAATGGAGGTGGGCATGTACATATAAGGCACATCACCCTCTCTCCGTTGGTCGATGTGGAATGTTACATTAAATATGTATTATTGTATTATTATTATTATTCTATATAAGTTTTTAAAAAATTAAGTTTCATTTATTTATTTATTTTTATCATAAGAGTTTCTTATTATCATTACTGAGATAAATTTTACTTAACTTGTTGTCCAAAATTCAAATAGTAAACGACCTAACAAAGTTTTTTGCTCTCTCTCATACAATCATACTTATAAATATTATACCATCTTAAAAGTGAGATTCAAGCATTATAAAAACATTAAAAAATAAAAATATCAAAGTAATTTAAAAATACCAAGCACATTAAAAAATTATAATAACTAATTTGTAGGGTAAATTACACTAAACCCTCTCATGTTTGAGGTCTATTACAATCACATACAACATTTTAAAAACATTTCACTTTCATACATTTAGTATCATTTTATTTCAAAATAACACATCTGTTAGATTTTCCATCCATTAGTATGTTAAATGCTGACGTGGCTGCCACGTGGTAATTTTTTTATTTTATTTTATACATTAACATATAATATTAAACCTAATTTAAATATTAAAAAAAAATGACTAAAACTTGAAACCCAGTTCCCTCGCCCCTTCCCCCCACCCCACCCACTCCACCCGCCCCCACCCCACGCACTCTACTTGCATCCCCCGCCCCAGAACACCCCTGCACCCCCACCCATCCACCCGTGACCCTCCCTGCGCACCCCCCAACCCGCGACCTTCCCTCTCTCTTCTCCCCGCAACCCCCAGACCCATATTCCCATCTTCATCTTCTTCCCTGCAACCCATAAAGAAAAGAAAGAAGAAGGAAAAAAAAAGTTTGGTGACGATCGAATCTCCCCATCTTCATCATCTTCATCTTCTTCCCCCAACTCCCTACCTGCAACCCTGAAAAAAAATACCCAGATCCCGTCTCACCATCACGGGTTCCTGGAATGGGGGGTGTGTAGAGGAGAGTGAGGGGGGGGTGTAGAGAAGGAAAAAGGGTGGGTGCGGGAGGGAGGAAGGGTTGCAGGTTAGGGGGTGCACATGGAGGGTAGCGGGTTAGGGGGTGCGCAGGGAGGGTCACGGGTGGAGGGGCAGGGGTGCATGGGTGTTCTGGGGTGGGGGACGCGAGTGGAGTGCGTGGGGTGGGGGCGGGTGAAGTAGGTGGGGTGGGGGGAAGGGAGAGGGAACTGGGTTTCGGGTGCAGTAAGTTTTTTTTAATATATTTAAATTAGGTTTAATATTATAATATTGTTAATGTATAAAAATTTATTATTTTTGCCACGTGGTAGCCACATCAGCACAAATGTGGCAGCCACGTCAGCATTTAACATACTAATGAATGGAAAATCTAACGGAGGTGTTATTTTGAAATAAAATGATACTGAATGTATGAAAGTGAAATGTTTTAAAGATGTTGTATGAGATTGTAATAGACCTCAAACCTGAGGGGGTTTAGTGTAATTTACCCATGATAAGTGTGAATACTAAGGCTTTTTCTTATTTTGGAATATGTAAGTGACAATGTGGTATGTATATACCAATATAGTATTAAGTTTTTCATTTGATTATTTATTTGTTTAAATATATTTTATTTAATGGGTAACGAGTCGGGTTATATTATCCATTAACATTAACGTGTCAAGTTTGGATCATGTCATATTACTCGTTCATTTTAACAAGTGTCACACAACACGATCCGTTAAGATATCAGATACGACATAAAAGCGATACGCACACAAGAAATACAACACAAATGCCATGCCTAAGAGTTGAGCTTGTTATTTTCAAACAACGTGGAAGGTTAGATATATAGGCATCGGGAGCATTTTTGCTCACCATCATAAACTATGGTGTATGCTCACCACCTTATTTATCACCGTTAGATGAGTTTGAATTTCGAGATTCGTGTAGTGGATAGGCACAAATTTTAAAATTCAAACTCATCTAACGGTGATAAATAAGTTAGTGAGCATTATCACCGCTTGAGAGTAGTGAGCAATAATTGCACTCTGTAGACACTACTTCTACTTGAATTTACCTACTTTAGCCTCAAATTAGACTAAACTGTCATCCCAACAGCCTAACTCAAGTTTCCACGCCAAGTTACTTTGTCATCCTGGTTCTGTCATATGTCGGTGGGTTGACTCGTGTAGATTCACATTTTAAATCATGTTTTGATAAGTTGATCGAAATTTAACTCGACTTTGTTTATGCTAAATTGAAAAGAAATTATGCTAGTTATCAATTAACTATCAAGTTTACAGCTCGTTACATACTTATGTTCTTACTAATAAGCAATGGTTTTTGCAGGTTCTTTGGTCACATCGGCAGAAATGGACAGGAACACAAATACAATGTGGATTTACCCCAAACTTAGGCAGACGTATAAAGTGGATTAGCCCCATCACCATTGAATTAAACAACAAAAAGATGATGTTTCTTTATGTAATCGGCGCCCATGTGGTGGGTGGGCCCACGAAAACTAAAATATGGGATTCCACAAAGACTTGCTTTTAATTTCTTAATTGACATGTACACCTTGCAACTATCAATAACGATTATGCATTATTGCATCTTTCTAAGTTTTTATTTTTTGCCACGCAAAACCCAAAAGGAATGTATTTTTATCTTCTTCCTATACCTCAATATTGTTGAATGGTGATTCTCTCGGGATCTTTTTTATAAGTATTCTAAGAATAAATTCATCTTATTAGTTAATCGTACATCGTGTGGTCAGTTTTCGTTACATACTTTTTGTGTTTTATTTTAAATAAAATATTTAAAATAATTTATGACCACAAAATGGTTGATCAACGAATAAGATGAACTCATTCTTAGGATCCTCACAAAAAAAAATCTGGATAAGATCCTATTCCATACCCCAATACCAATATACCCCCATTTCTTTTTTTTTTGACACCCACTTCTACCTCCACCTCCCCCAAATTCCAAAGGCTTTGTAGTTTGCACCCTTCACTTTGTTGAACAAAAAGACCGCAATGCTGGGGCGGAAAATAATTTGTTTCGAGTTGGAGGGCATTTGAGCAAATTAGGAGCCAAAGGGTGCCCTATGAGGAATGCCTTTTCTTCTTCTTGCTGTGGAAGGAGGTGGAGGCGGCGTGGGCGGGCATATGTCTTGTTGTGAGCCTTCACGCAACTCTTCTCTCCTCCTCATTGCCTCCTCATCCTTTGCCTCTAAGGTAAAGTTTGCATCCCCATTTCTATTTATTCCCGCAAGCTTCACCATTGCCAACCAAAATAACAATTTTTAGAAAGATGGTAACTTTTATTTACAAAATTACACCCCATCAACCAATTTTCGTTTTGAGTTTCTGTCCCTTGTTTTTTTCTCGAATTTATTCAATCTAATGGTTAGAAAAAAAGAAAAACCAGAGAGAACATAGTGCAAAAATCACTTCTCGTAAAAAAAAAATCCAATTTAATGAATGTGATAAAATGTGGTGGCTCATAAGAATGATCATTGTCAGTGGTGGGTAAATGATGGTGATAGTGATGGAAATTAGATAAATGTGGGAATAAATTTATGAGCACAATGTGAAGCAAAGCAAGCAAGAAAAAGAGGGTTGTTTTTTAATTTGCATTTTGAAAAAATAAATAAAATAAAATAAACGAAATACTAACCTTACAGCCGAGTGAGCAGAAACGAACAGGATCCAAGAGGCTTCTGCCACAGATTTCACAAACGTGGGGAGATCCCTTACTCCCAGCCTTCGGCTGAGGCCTCTCATTCAGAAACATAACTCTGGCGCTGTTTATCACGTATGTCTGAACTCCGTTTATGTCTAATACCTTCTGCACCTCCGAAACCCGCACCACATCGTGGTATGAAGATCTCCTTATCTGCAAAAAAACCCACCAAAAAAATTATGAAATTTGAATATCACAATGCCAACAAAAATAAGGGGAAAATTTGGTTTTTTGTTTCGAACAATGTGATACCCTAAACCACTCTAATCGAAAACAGGGATTTGAACTTGGTGGAAGGCGGCAGAGACATTGCCCTGACAAACTGGCCTAACCTGCTTTCTAAAAAAATAAATAATAATAATAATAATTGTTGAGATAGAGGAAAAGGGTTGGTGGAAAAATTAATCGGGATTTTACCTGAATGACTTGGTGATCTTTGTGTCCGGAGGACCTGCAATAAAAGCAGAAAGCGTCTCCACTGCAATCTAAGCAGAACATGTTGCACTCACTTCTGGCGGCGTCTCCATGTGTACGGCAGACTGTGAAGAATGATGTGGTGAGCAACTGCTCCAGCCATGGCGGCACCAGCATTGTCCTGTCCTGTAAGATTTATGAAACCCAAAAAGTGAAAATGCAAATTGAAATGGTGGAAATTAGAAAAAAGAACCAAATGGGGTGCGTTTTTCAGAGAGAAAGACAAGAACTTTACCATTGCGAGCAAATCGGTATCTAGGAAAATGTGATGCTTTTGCTTGGATTGGAACTTTTTGTGAACCCAATGGCCAAAACGGTGAAATTTGCAGGCTCAGAGTACTTGCAGAGGAAAATGCAGAGAGAGAGAGAGAGAGAGAAGGAGAGAGGAAAAGCCTAAACGACCTGCAACTTAGACTTCAACAACAAAACAACGCCTAGAATGGGGGACAAGGCTGATAAACCAATGTGGAGAGCGCTTAAGGATTGGACGGCTGAGGATTGGGCGTGGTGGCTGAAGCAAGGGGGCAGCCGTCGGATGGATTTGAGAGAGTTGGGTAGGTTTGGCGCTTACGCTAATTTGGATCTCCTTTGCGTCTCTACTTAAGGCTCGAGGTCGCCCACTTGGCTACGCATAAGCGAATTAGTTGTTCATCAAGTGTGATCTGGCCCTTATTTCACTCCACGTGGCATATTTTACACGTGGCTCAACATGGTCCGTCCAATAATTGTAGGAATCATCAATTAATTGACAAAGCTTAATCACATCATGTATCAAATGCTGAAAGTAACGAAATTAAACCGAAATTATAGTCTAACAATATTTCTCTTTAGTTGTATATGAGATTTGCGTTGGTTTTTCCAACGAAAAAAGCACTTTTTTGTCTTTTAGTTGTAAGTAAGAAGTCTTAGTTTCAATTTTAACAAAAATCAAAATTAAATCAAATTATTATGACTAGCACATTATGAGGCTTAACAACTCCCCACCCCTTATTATACTTCAAAAGATAGTCGAACATATTATGTTGTTCAATTATCAATTTCTTTAGGCAATATTTAAGCAGGATGCAATGGATGTGATTAAGTTTATGCTTTCTAAATATGGTTTTGATAACCATGACAAGTGACTCAGTAAAAATGTACGAATAGTAGCTCCCTAGAGAAAAAAAATGAAAAGTCTTAGGTTTCCTTTCACGTGTCGTCCAAGTTTTTAAAGAACACAAACTCTCCGTTATCCAAAAAAAACAAAAGAAAAAAAAGAAAACAACTCTCCAAAAATATATGATATTTTGGAACACGTTATGTTGATTTATCTCTGAAAGAAAATGCATGGGTGGAACTAGATTATCATATTAAGATAAACAAACCATATTAGAAAATTGCATGGGCGTTACCAAGTAAACATAGCCATGGCTTGTTGACTATTTTTTTTTTTAGTACATCGATATTTTTACACTATCTGAAGGAAAATGCATGGGTGGAACTAGATTATCATATTAAGATAAACAAACCATATTAGAAAATTGCATGGGCGTTGCCAAGTAAACATAGCCATGGCTTGTTGATTATTTTTTTTTGAGTACATCGATATTTTTACACTAAGGGGAGGGGGAGTTTGGCTAAACCACACAATGGGCAATCTAATTTGGTATTGAATTTGCCATCCACGAGATTCGAACCTAAAACCTCTCACTTCCAAGTGAAGATGAATACCACCAGACCGTAGTACTGAGTGGCATGGCTTGTTGACTATTTAATAAACAAGATTTCAAATTTTTTTTATCCAATAATAAACAAGATTACACTGCTTACGTTTTGGTTGGTCACGGAAGGCTCTTTAAATGCATAATTTTAGGCAGGATGATACTAGAGAAAGAATTTTTTAAAACTATTAATTGCTACATCATATATAATTTTTAAATATGATCTAAAAAAATAATCTTCTTAGCATTTTCTTTTTAGGCAGCATGTCATATCGAAATGAATTTTTTATAATACGTTGATTACACCAAGAATGAATTATTTCAAGCCTTGTTTATATATTTATTTCTCAAAATATACAATGAATTATAGAATATGTACGATTATAAAGCCGGCATTATTCGTATGGATTCTAGCACTTGAAAAGATAATAAGATGATCCGTTGGAAAGGATTTCTAATTCCCTTTTTTTTGGTTTTAATAGAAGAGAGGATTTTTTTTGGATAAATTACACCATAACCCCTCAGGTTTGAGGTCTATTACAACCCCATACAACATCTTTAAAACATTTCACTTTCATACCTCAAGTACTATTTTATTTCAATTTTATACAGCCGTTACATTTTCCATCCATTGAACCGTTAAGTGCTGACGTGTTTGCCACATATATGCCACGTGGCTGCCAAATGTCTGCCACGTGGCAAATAAAAATAATTTTTTATTTAAAAAACCTAAAATTTCCAACCAAAAAAAAAATTTGGGTAAATTACACCATACTCCCTCAGGTTTGAAGTCTATTACAACTTCATACAACATCTTTAAAACATTTCACTTTCATACATCCAGTACCATTTTATTTCAAAATAACATCTCTGTTAGATTTTCCATCCATTGGTTTGTTAAATGTTGACGTGGCTGCCACATTTGTGCTGATGTGGCTGCCACGTGGCAAATTTTTTAATTAATATTTTAAAAAACCTGAATCTTCTCAAAAAAAAAAAAAAACCCTGAAATCATCTTCCCTGACTCACCCGCTTCTTCCATCCATCATCACCCCCCCCCCCCCCAAAATCCCACTCGAGCCACCCTTTTCTCCCATCCCCCATCACCCACCCCCAAAAATTCCACCCGAAATTAGATGGATCTACTACAAAATGGTACTGGATGTATGAAAGTGAAATGTTTTAAAGATGTTGTATGGAGTTGCAATAGACCTCAAACTTGAGGGGTTATAGTGTAATTTACCCTTTTTTGTTGAGAAAATTTAGGTTTTTTAAATTTTTTTTAAAAAAAAATTATTTTTATTTGCCACGTGGCAGACATTTGGCAGCCACGTGGCATATATGTGGTGGCCACGTCAGCACTTAATGGTTCAATGGATGGAAAATGTAACGGCTGTATGAAATTGAAATAAAATAGTACTTGATGTATGAAAGTGAAATGTTTTAAAGATGTTGTATGGGGTTGTAATAGACCTCAAACCTGAGGGGCTATGGTGTAATTTACCCATTTTTTTTTATTTTAAATAAACGATATTATTTACATAAAGGTGTGAGATGGGCTAAGTCTTATAACGAGACAACAATAATACGGTTTAAAATTTTCTTTCGTGAGAATCAAACTTAAGACCTCTCACTTACGAGTGAAAAGGAGTACCACTAGACCGTAATACTAATTCACGGTGGTAATAAGTTATTTATTTATTTTTGTCAAACGATAGATTTATTAGATTAGATGTTAGGTTAGAGAGCCGCAGTGGCGGAACCAGAAATTCATGTTCAGAAGGGCACATTTTAGATCAAAATGGACATAATACATGTAGAAACTATCTCGTTCATTTGGTCGCCTTGATATCAAATTTGAAAATGAGTGACGATGCATTTATTCTTCATTATAAATGGTCAATTATAACAAGAGTTGAAACATTATTAAAAGCACATCTATTTATTTTTCGTTCTTGATATCAAATTCAAAGGTGACTGACCAACTGACTATGCATTCATTTTCTCATAGTGATCAAGAAAACATTTTTCTAAAAACATTAAAACATGAGAGCATCTGAAGGGTTTTTTTTTGTGTACAAATTTGGAAAAATGAAATATTTTTCTCTTCTTAATTTCATAGACGATATAATAGAGGGAAATGAAAAATTAACCAAAATAATAGTCTGCAAGCAAAGGGAAAAATTGTATATAGGCAAGAAATAGAGAATATGATCAACTAATATTAGTATAGAACTATAGTTTCGAATCTTTAATGTAAAAAATTTAAGACTTTGTATTTGTTGGATTGAAGTTAATTGGACTAACCAATATAATTACAAATTCAAGTTGATAGTGGTATTATAAAATTAATTAATGTTAGTAGAGGTTGTTAGGAAAAAATTATTTGAGAATATGCCTGAGCCTACCCTAATCTAAAGGTGGCTCCGCCACTGGAAAGCTGACGGGGTTTAAATCCACACCATGGTGCAAGGACATTACTCCACCCTACTACTGTGGTAGAGGACTACTTACCGGTGGTAACAAGTTCACCCAATCATTGTTGGTAAGGATTTCTAATTCCCTTTTTTTATGCAGTACACAAATCTACACACTTATTGAAAACATTAGTAATTGTCTATTGAAAACTTTTAAATTGCTATGAGTTAACCCAATTCATTCAACCAATTCATTCACTCGCATTCATCCATGAATATTTCTGTATTCGTTCTGGATGAGCACCAAACGTTTGAATTAATTGTGACAGCAAGTTAAAACCTATCAAGCTCTAGGGACAACACCAATTGCACGGGTTTCTTTCCACCCCAAAATAAGGAAAACTAATAAAAAGGGCTTGAAAACTTTCCTTTTAACGAAAAGTCACTTTTAAAGGTATAGTGAATAGTGACAGTTAAAGGTAAAGAAGCGGTTTTTCGTTAAAAGTAAACAGTACCGGAGGTGTTTTATTAAACCTCCATAAAAAATATGATAAGTGATCACTTGAATAGTGTTTTGGGGTGACTATTTGCTTGTGTTTTTCTTATTTTGCCCAAGAGTAAACGGAAAGAGAAGTTGAGTGGGAATAAGAATAATCTGAGATAATCTTGTTTATCAAAACAAATTCGAAGATAACATAATACTTGATTTCAAAGATTAACTAAAACCCTCCAATTTTAGTGCTATTAAATTAGTCGCAACCATTTTAAATATTCCTTCAAGTATCCAACCTATCGAAAAAGTTTAAGATGTCACGCATTTGAAAGGAAGAAAACGGTACATATTCCGACTTACTCTGAAGGGCATGGTCTTTGGGTAACTACCCATCCTGAAGGGGAACAAGTCATTTCTGTTGGAACTTGTGAGTGGGACTCAGTCCCACATCGCCCAAACATGAAGTTTAAGTTCACTTTATAAGTGACTTCACTCACTTATAGTTTGAAAAGAATTAGGCCATAGTCATGGATCTTGGACTTTAGGCTTGGAGGGTTTGGGTATATATATTAAATGTCAAAGATTGGCCTTGGACTTTAGGCTTGGATGGACGAAAAATACAAGTATCAGTTTTACGTTTTTGGTTTTTGAATTTTAGCCTTTCGTTTTTTCTGAAAGGATAAAACTGATCACGTGAACAATTATGTCTTCTTAAAGATAAAGATGAATGGCTTAACTGCCAAAATAAAACCATTATATATATGGGAGTCAGATCAGAAACCTTTCAATTAATTCCAACGCCAACTTTTACAGAGAAACTCTAAGTAAATTCGCCAAGAATCCAAGTTCGAGTGCAAGAACTTGGATTAGATAGTTGTATCCTGCAAGATAGACGTCTGTTGAACTACTGCACTCATGTAGAGGCGAATTTCTGTCTTAGGAGATTGCTCTGCAAGCCTTTATCTTCCTAAAACAAGTTAGTGTTTTGTGATTTATTATTCAATTTCGTTACTTGTTCATATTTTAGATATATTGTATCTAGTGTGAAACTTTCATTCGAAATAATTCATACAATTGTTATATATTTGTATACCTGTTAATTTGATTGGTCATAACAATCTAAGACAGAAATCTATTAAATGTTGGTGTCATCAAGCAACACGTTGAGAAACCTGAGAAATTCAAGGGAGTTGATTTCAAACGTTGGCAACAGAAGATGTTGTTCTATTTGACAACTCTAAACTTGACTCATGTCATTACTTCGGAGGCCCCTAAAGCGCCAGAAGAAAGAGATATTCCTGCTGAAATTTTGCAGGCTATAGAAGCTTGGACACATAGTGAATTTCTATGCAGGAACTACATTCTGAATGCTTTAGATGACTCTTTGTATGATGTTTATTCGTCATATAAGACAACGAAAGAACTGTGGGAGTCTCTGGACAAGAAGTATAAGTCTGAAGTGGCTAGTTCTAAGAAGTTTGTGATTGGAAAATTCCTGAATTACAAGATGAGTGATACCAAGTTTGTTGTCAAGCAAGTTGGAGAACTCCAAGTGATTGTTCATGAGTTAGATGAAGAAAGACTTGGTCTGAAAGAAGGCTTTGTGGTTGGCTCTATAATAAAGAAACTGCCTTCGAACTGGAAGGACTTTAAGATTTATCTGAAGCATTTAACTGAAGACATGAGCATGGATAAATTGATTCTCAAACTGCATGTGGAAGAGGACGATCGCAAAAATGAGAAGTATGATGTCTCATCGCTGGAGGCAAAAGCCAATGTTATAGAAAGATGAGACTCACACAAGGCAAGGCACCATAAAAAAAACAAAGGCAAGGATGCTGCAAAGAAAACACTAACTGCTATGAAAGGGAAAACCTTCAAGAAAATTAAAGGAGGTTGCTGGGTTTGTGGAAAGACAGGTCATAGGGCAAAGGACTGCCGCCACAAGAAGGATCAGAATTCTAAGAATTCCAATCAAGAAAACATTGCAGAAAACAACAACTTTGTTGCAGTTGTATCTAAAGTCAATTTGATGACTAATTCTAATGACTGGTGGGTTGATACAGGTGCAACTAGGCATGTTTGTGCTGATCGAAATTTATTTGTTTCTTACCAATCTGTTGATAGTGGAGACAATTTGTACATGGGAAATGCAACTATATCTGCCGTAGCAGGAAAGGGAAATTGACGCTCAAACTAACTTGTGGAAAAGAGCTTTCTCTCACCAATGTTCTGCATGTTCCTGATATTCGCAAGAATTTGATTTCTGGATCGCTTTTGAGTAACAAGGGTTTCAAAATTGTGTTTGAGTCTGATAAGTTTGTAATCACCAAGGGTAGGGTGTATGTGGGAAAAGGCTACTTGGCTGAGGGGCTCTTCAAACTTAATGTACTTTATGCTAATGCTATTAATAATAATAACAAGCCTAGCATTTCTTCTGCTTACTTGCTTGAGTCATCTACATTATGGCATGCAAGATTAGGTCATGTTAATTATCGTTCTCTTCAAAGAATGGTTAACTTAGGCCTATTGCCCAAATGCTCTATGAACAAAGTATCTAAATGTGCGATATGTACAGAATCCAAATGTGCAAGGCACTCATATAAATCTATGGAAAAATCCAATGAAATACTTGGTTTGATCCATATTGATCTTTGTGATTTCAAATTCGCACCAACTCGTGGAGGAAAAAACTACTATATCTCCTTCATTGATGATTGCAGCAAGTATTGTTATGTCTATTTGATTCATAGGAAAGATGAAGCTTTAAACATATATCTCCTTCATTGATGATTGCAGTAAGTATTGTTATGTCTATTTGATTCATAGCAAAGATGAAGATTTAAACATGTTTAAGACATTTAAAGCTGAGGTCGAAAATCAACTAGACAAAAGAATAAAAATCTTAAGATTGGATAGAGGTGGTGAATACGAATCTAATGATTTTGCAGAATTTTGTTCAACACATGGAATAATACATCAAACGACAACACCATATACTCCTCAACAAAATGGAGTGGCTGAACGAAAAAAATCGTACATTGAAAGATATGATTAATTCCATGTTGCACAGTTCTGGTGCACCACATAATTTATGGGGCGAGGCACTCCTTGCTGGAAACATGATTTTGAACCAAATTCCACATAAGAAGACTAATCAATCTCCTTATGAAATCTGGAAAGGTAGGTTACCTACATACAAAACCTTGAAAGTGTGGGGTTGTCTTGCAAAAGTTCAAGTGCCTTTTCCAAAGAGACAAAAACTTGGACAAAAAACTGTGGATTGTATATTTATTGGTCATGCCAATAATAGTTCGGTATACAGATTTTTGATTCACAAATCTGAAATTGCAGACATTCATGTAAACACAATACTTGAATCTGCCGAAGCTGAGTTCTTTGAGGACACTACTACAATTACATGTAGTAAGTCCTACATATTTAATTTCCTAAGTGTTAGGCGGACCCACACTTTTTAATAAAAATGGAGATTAATTGTTGGACCCACACTACATTGAATTTTAAAGATCTGAACTGTCTATGTTTTAAGTTTCACCTCATAGATTATTCTTGCAAAATACTAGCCAAATTGGAAATATTTGAGGCATTTAATTAAGTTCAAAGAAATTGACGAACATTTTGTTCTTTGAAAAACAATGAAATTTCAATGTGATAATTAAATAGTCAAGTTGTTTCGGATTAAATTGAATCTTTACAATGATGATCTATGAATGGAGACTTGCAAAGCAGACTGTTCAGATTGTTTGAATTCGACGTGGAGTGTGCTCTACAAGTCTACAACTAGTCCCCATTTTTACCCAAAAATGGGATTCATTTGGATAAAGGGGCTGATATACCTGTATACATATATATATATATATATATATATATATAATAGAAATTGTTTAAGGGGAGGGATCCCCATTTTTTTGAAAAATGGGGACACGCTTCCCATGTGACAGCCCGTCCCGGACTTTTCATAGCTATGTTGTGAATTGACAGATTTACCCTCAAACGTGGAGTAAGTACTCGTATTTTTAAGCTAAGTTAAACGTGGAGTAAGTACTCGTATTTTTAAGCTAAGTTATTGGTCCAATTGTGTTAATTCCTACACTTTTGGGACCAATTGGGAACTAAGGAATATTTGTTTTTGATTGGTGGCTTTTGGACCACTCACACAAACCAATCCTCGGTTTCTCTCTCTCTCCTCTCCCGTAGACTCTCTCTCTCTCTCTCTCTCTCTCTCTCCCACTTTGTACGGACAACCCAGAAATCCCATGGAAACATGACAGATCGAAGAAGAAAATGATACCATTGTGTTCCTAAGATCCTCACGAGTTCAAAGGTACCAAATATAGGTAAGATTACCTTCGTTTTCACGTCGAAACCCTAACTCCGGTTTGAGTGATGTTCATGCAATCGTAAAATTGTTTATTTTTGGGAATTTCAAGCTTATATGAAGCTTTGTGAGGTCCTAAGGAAGCTCAGAGTGGTTCGTTTGAAGGAATTAGACGTCGGGATTAAGAGGGCAAAGCTTGGCCGGTTTTTCTCGAAATTCTCCAGTGAGATCCCGTGACTTTTAGAGCTCCAAATTAGTATGAATGTGTTCTACAAGTTATGAGCTTCAATTTAGTATAAATTGCATGAAATTTGGATGAAAAACGAGTGAGATATCGAAGTTTAAGAATTTTCCTAGTTTCCGGCGCCGACGACGGTCATCAGAGCTGGAGGTTGAAGGTGACGGAATATTCCGTCAATTCTGGCGGCGCGTGGAGGCCGAAAAAATTATTTTGAAAATTCTTGGGTGTTTGTGATGTCGAGTAGGTCACGTTAGTATATTCAAATGCCAAAATTGATCAACGTATGATAAGTTATTTCTAAAGTTACGTTTATGTACGTTAATTAACGTTTATTCAGTTACTTCTCATATAGGCTAGGCCTATCTCGAGGACGAGCGTAGCCAGTCTAGGCTTGGGAGCTACGATCCGGCTATTTATCAGTGAGTGGGCAGTTTATTTTTCGTACACACCTATATATATTGCTATTTTCCCAGAAAATGAATTTAAACGATGAAATGATTTGAGATGCCATGCAAGTATCTATTTATTTTAATTATGCATTAATACTTGCATGTAATTGTGACGGTGCTGCGGACGCACAGGTAAGTATCAGGTAAGATTTTATGCTAGTTATGATGAGAATGAAATGATGTGATGTGATACGAATGAATGAAATGATGTGATTTCAGCTCATACACCTGCACATATTGTTAGTACTCACGCCCAGAGTTAGGGGCACAGTCTTTCATGTGTTGTTCACCTCCCGCACCGCATGCTCACCTTGGATCCAAGTAGGTGCACAGTCCTGTCGTATAGACCACTATAGGTGGGTTCGACTCATAGGTGACCTGCGAATCATTCGCACAGTCTTCACGTGATTGTAGCACTAGAGCATTCTTGTATTGATACAGTGATGTGATAGTGACCTCATGAGGATATTGATGTCTATGCAAAGTATATATATGATGAGATTGAGATGTTATGAGCTATATATACAGCCGAGGTCTGAGATGATTATCATATATCTATTCACATTGCAGATTTACGATATGAGCATACAGTTGAGATATTAGTTATGATACTTTTGCATGGCATACATACAGATATTTCCAGCATGATTTTGAGATATATATGTATATGAGTATATTTTATTTCTAGGAAATTATACAGGTTTTACGGAGAGGGGTTACAGTTTTGAGAAAAGAATGGTTTTGAAAAAAGATTTGTTTTACTGACCCACTCAACTTGTTTTTCGCCCCTTTAGGTATTAAGTAGTGTTCGTTGGTGGCATACGAGGATCTCCCGGATGTTCTGACAGAATTCTCTTATGTAGGATCACCTGCGGGTGTTATTTCTGTTTAGTACTTTCTGCTTGACTGCACGTAGACCATTTATGCTCTGGTTTGTAAAAGCACCTTAACTCTCGCACTAGCACACTCTCTGTTATTGGATTACTAGTGGCTTGGTTTTAATTGGTTCGTATCTTTCTAATCAATGTTGCTTCCGCACTGTGCACATGGTTACGTCACGCTCACGTGACAGCCAGCACGCCCCACTTTCGGGTCGGGGTGTGTCATCCCACCGTTGAGTTTAACTTTAATGAAATTGTGTGGCCTTTGTTTTAATCTCAACCACACAATTTCATTAAAGTCAATATAACGGTGGGGAGCATGTCCCCATTTTTAAAAAGAAGTGGGGATTCCTCCCCTTAAGCTGTGTGTGTGTATATATATATATATATATATATATATATATATATATATATATATATCTTGTTAAAGAGCTTAAACTACGAGTCTCTTGAAGTTTGATTTTGTTTAGTTAAATAAGCTCCGCAGTTTATTTCGACAATATATTGATGGCCTACTTGGTTAACATTCTCACTAGGTTTGATTCTGGACATGTCATTAGCCTTTCACGATGAGAGAAGGAGAGATGATAATTGTAATTCTTCATTAGCTCTCCTATTATACATTTATGATCACATGTATTTTATATTCATGAAATAGTCCAATAGAAAAAAGAAGAAGTTTGATCATATATTAAACTTCATCTTATCATTTCCTTTGACAAATTCTCTGTGATATCAAATATAATTAGCTACCGAACATAATATTTAAACCTTTATTTAAAAGTGTTGGGAAATAATTATGCGATTAAAAATAACATTATGGTACTTAAGACATGAGTAGTTAAAGCCACTCATTTGGTCCTAAGATTTATAAAAGCTATTAATTCAATAGTTGTCAAATTATTAATAATTTAATACCACTTTCATGATTTTGAAATTGATCACCTTAGATGAAGCTCTGACAATATGGAAATCAATTGCTTATTATCTCTCGTGACATAGAATTAATAAATTTTTGTACAACTTTCTACAAATCTACTTATATTGTAACTTTTTGTTTTGTTTACAATTTAATACTGTGTTGTTCTGTATGAACTATAAAAATGATAAATCACAGCTAAATTTGTAATGTGTATAAATTGTTGTATGGTAGAAAGAATCATCTCTACAAGAGTATAATTTGAGAAAGACACGAGATATAAATCTCGTCAATTTTTGAGTTCCCTCTTGTGAGAATTACACGAGTAAGTACCAGAATATCATGGATATATGATCATCTATTAGATAACGTCCTTTTGTCTTTTTATTAACTTCTTAGCTCTTAAGAAATGTACTATTTCATGTAAAACAATATGAAACTTCTGTGAAAGATGGACAAAGCCTTTTAACCTTCATGAAAAAGCATTAATTTTTGCCCGTGAAAGAAGAAAGGCGATAGGAAAAAGGAAGCTAGCAAGGCATGGACAATGATGTGAAACCGATGCATATTCTGCGGAGAGATGAGACTCGAAAGCTCACTAGATGCCCAACCGAAAGACTAGTAAAGAGGAGAAATCATTTATTGTGTCCTGAACATAAGTGCTACATTACGTGTTATTATATAAGTAGAGAAAAGTTAGGTTTATTATTTAAGTTTTTGTTAATTTTTTAACATAAGTATTTCAACACTTGTATAGTGATATGTAATGTGCTACCTCGCGTTCCAGAGATACTGAAAAATCTCTCCACAGACTCGTTTTCAAATTTTGGCATCTGTATTAGTAATAATAATAATATATATATATATATATATATATATATATATATATATATATATATATATATATCTTAGATTCTTTTTTTTTTCTCCATCTGTAAGTTGCTTTCATTTGTATTGCTTAGGCCGCACCCCTTGGGTTCCAAACTTCAAAAAAAACTTTATAACTTCATGATTGATGGATCAAATTTAAAATTATATACAAAAGCTAGGGATCGGATTAGTTTAAGGAGGCTGCTAGCATCTAAAAATTTATACTTTGATAACTGATGTGACAATTTCTCTGTATGATTCTAAATACTTATTATTTCTCTAAAAGATAAGGCAATTGACTCAAATTATTGTAGTATTTGTTTAGAGGTGTTCTTATTAGCACTTCAAAAATTTCATTGGACATTCTTTCTAACTCTATCTTTTTTCCAGAATGCCAAATAACAACATCGTTAATTATACTTTGCTCATTTTTATAGTTATAAAGTTTAAGGTATTGGGGAGGGAGTATGGAACACTTTTTTTCACTAAATATTGGTGGAGCTCAACTTGTTTAAGACCAATTTCGAAATCAAATTTTGTGAACCAAATATGTGGATGTTGATGATTGAATTATTATATAAGTGTTGATTAACATGTTTATTTTTTATTGGTGAGACATCATTTTATTTGCCAATTTGGTTTAAAATTTTGGTTTCCCTAGCATTGTCCATTTCAACAAGACAAAAAAGACTCGTCAAACTCCACCTTTTTTTTTTGGCCAATGTTCCATGTAAGGGGTTTCGCATGTGTGATATAACATGATTTGCCTATCTTTTATGAGAATGACTTACATGAAATGAGTTTATCGTCATGTGGCTTTCCTTGTTTAATAATGTAAATATCATGTGCAAGTTTTTTTCTCCATTTTGGCAATGTGTCATTGAATTGGAATGTCACAAGCGATTAACTTGTGACATATAAGTTGCCATCATCTTTTAGAGATGCTCAACTTAAAAAAAAAAAAAAAAAATCACCCTCCACCCGTACAAAAAAATAAAATAAAAAGCCTCGTAGGAGGATGAATAATATAACTTTTATAATCTTTATTTCATAAAATACAATTATACAGTATGTAGTATATATGGTTCCTTTGTATCGGTCTTTTGTGACAGTTTGGCCCTCTCTTTATGGAATGAAAAAGGCATGCATGTGTCACTTTACCGTAATCTAAATTTCACGTGAAATTTGTTCGTAAAAATAGTTTCACATGAAATTCAAACAACACGTTCGAAATCATGGGCCAATTACATAGTGTATATAACACGAGATTTCTTTCCTATCTTGTTATGTTGTTAGTAAAGAAGTTTTAACGAGTTGGCGGATATGGCTATTCTAAAAAATAATCTTGGGCGACGAACTTATATTTCTATGTAGCTCTAGTCCTATCTTCATGAGCTTTACGGGACAAGTGTAGGCTTCGTCGCCCAATTTATTATGCAACAAATTATTTCTTTGCACGAAAGTTTGTTCGTTACAAAAGGTATTAAATGTAGTTTGATTATAAGCAAATTTACCAACTATGTTAGGGAATTTTTCATCTTTCATTCTCATCTTCATATCAAGTAAGTAAATGTGCCATTAAACTTTAACACATTGAACGAAGTGATAAGAAATTCCAAAATGATATTTAAAGCACGATTAATGTTAGGAAGACCACATATTTATACCACATTGATGTACCATCACATGTGGCAAATGATTCATACAACTGAATGAGGATTCTCTTCAATAAGGATCCTAGGGATCCTTTAATCGTGTTTGTTTATCGTACATTGTGCAGTCAGTTTTCGTCAAGTACTGTTTGTGTTTAATTTATATAAAAAAATTTCAATGATTTCTGGCCGCACGATGTACGTATTTAAAGTATGATTAATGCTAGGGATACCACATATTTATACCACATTGA
Organism: Crataegus laevigata; assembly: GCA_963580275.1. Lineage (NCBI taxonomy): Eukaryota > Viridiplantae > Streptophyta > Magnoliopsida > Rosales > Rosaceae > Crataegus > Crataegus laevigata. The sequence goes on along the minus strand of OY756953.1, from coordinate 16,269,564 downwards.
TGTACCATCACATGTGGCAAGTGATTCATACAATTGAATGAGGATTGTCTTCAAAGAGGATCCTAGGGATCCTTTAATCGTGTCTGTTTATCGTACATTGTGCAGTCAGTTTTCATCAAGTACTGTTTGTGTTTAATTTTAAATAAAAAAATTAAAATGATTTCTGGCTGCATGATGTATAATTAACGGACATGATTAAAGGATCTCGGGATCCTCACAAAGAGGATCAGAAGAGGATCCTCATTCCATACAACCAACATTCGATGAAATAAATCATTAATTGACGTGACATGTACACAACACCTGCCACATCACATTGTAAAGTACAAAAATATAGTCTCCCTAACAGTTTCCTTAAAATACTAATTGATATAAAGTTTTAATCTAATTTTATAGCTTTCCTTCCAAAAATTGATTCTTACATGCATGGACAAATTAAAACGTCGTTTCTGAATCCAAAAAAGTAGTTTCAGGCATATTTGAACCCTATATGTGTGAGCCTCACATGCAACTTTTGATGAAAGTTGGAACAAAAATTGCAAGTTGGACTAAATGAGTATGATTGATTAATACTGCTGCTTTCATTGCATAGGTCATCTTGAGACCACCTTTTTGGTCATCTTGAGGCAATCCTTGTGATCTACATGCCTGGATGATTTGTCCAATTTGACAAGGGTTTAAAGTAACATTATGGTCTATTTAACTGCGGCTAGCTTAAGGTATTTCCTAAGAATATTGTACTTGTAGGCTTGTAGCTAGGGTTAAGTAAGATAATATGATGAATGATATACAGTAGCAACATAACAAAGTGGTCCTAGCTTTTCTTTGTTTTCTTCTTTTATTAGTTGTTTGTTGAGCTTTAACTGTTTTCTTTAAACTGAAAGAGATATATATACACTTGCATTAGAAAACTTGGACCATATTGTGCAACTTTCCCAGCCCTAAATATTCTTGGATCATTGTCCTGCTACTACGAGGATAATGCATGTTATAATATATATATATATATATATATATATATATATATATATATATATATATATATATATATATCCTTTTAAAACGGGGAAAACAGAATGGCCTGTACTCTTACTTGGAAAGAGAAACAAATGCTAAGTAATCCGTACAGTGCATTTTATGGTCCGAGTCTTTCTTTTAGCATCGGTGTCCGAATTTTATTATGGACTTGAATGATGGCTTTTCAAGTATTAAGATTTGGTTTAAATGTAAAAATGGTTCATGTGTTCTACTTTATTGGTCAATTTAGTCTATATGTTTTCATGTCCATAATAAAAATGGACATGTCATAAATTGCATATTACTCAAGTGAATTGAATAAAGCGACAATTTCTAAAGATAGGCATTGTATCTGTTTAGTGGGTGTACATAAAATTATGTTTTTGTCCTCTCGTGTGCCTCGCACATGTCAATTTTGATGGGTTTTTAACGGAGTCTTGAATTGGCTAATAGATGTAAATACAGGGACCAATTTGGCCAAATTGTAAACACAGAGACTAAATTGGTTGATAGTGTAAAACACAAGGACTATTTTGACATTTAAGCCTTAAGATTTAGAATAAACTAGTAATATGCTCGCGCAATGCTGCGGGACTTGAATGCACCTACCTTAATTACATGAATAAAACTCATTTAACCTAAAAAACATTCAACATAATCATGAACGAAAGGATAGATCTAGAAAATTATAAAAAAGTATTGTAACCATAGAGCCAGGAAATTATAAAAATCCATGCAGTCAAGAGACAATATAATAGTTGTGGGAAGGTGAGTATGCAACCAAGAATATAAGATATACTTGACTTGCAATTACATTATAATTTTGCACAAAAAAAAAAAAATCAAATTTTGATTGAAACATCAAACAATACAATCTCATATATTACAGATTGGACCAACTAAATAAAGAATATATCAATATGATTTTCAACCTAACTATAAAAAAGAGTTTTATAACAGTGCAATCAACATTATTTGAACTCAACTAAAAAGAAACTGATTGCATGATATAAATTCCATATGTAATTGAATGGCGGCATAGCCCCTAAGGAATGTTTTTTAATCGATTTAGTAGTTAAAACTAACCAAATGCACAATACAAATCTTAGAAACTATTCTCAGTTAAAATCCAAAGAAGTTAGAGCAAATATTACCTTTAGTCTTTATTTCTCTTGTACTTTGGTATTGCGGGATAAATTGAAGTCTTGAAAACGAAAGAATAAAAAGCTTTTTTTTTTCTTTTTTTTTTCCAATTAACTAAGAAAAGCACATAGTAAATGGAGTGAGATATCTGGTAACCAAAAAATGAATCTCAGAAAGCAGACAAACAAACTTCAATTAAAATTACTTTAATACATTTGGATATCAAGGAAAATTAAATTTATTCAATTTCGATATGAATAAAATTAATTAATGCAGGAACAACATTTGTGCCTCAATGACGGAAGAAGTACTCAAAACAAACATTGTTTTCTTTATGTCTTTAGTCTATCTCTACAAATTGCAATGACTCACATCCATTGAGAATCAAATTAATTAATTAACTTACTAACCCTTCCTGTAAATTTCACATCTATGCTCTAAACAAATTTTGTAACTAATATCCCAAAAAAGGAGCAAAAGGGAAGAAAAAAAACTTTTGTATGGTATACTGTAGTGTTATCTGTGTAACCAAAGTCAAGTGCTGAAAGGCCAACAACCTCATTGTATATTTGGGAATCTATTGCAGATTTTATGGCTCCAAAAGAAAATATATCCTGCAGCATTAATATCATTTAGACTTGAGTATTTTTCCCAAGTGAATATATATGCAAAGTATCAAAGAGAGAAAGGAGAAAAAATTATCAAAATAAGAATTACGCACCTATCCTATAATATAAATGACGGGATTTTAAACCGCACAAATTTAACCCTCTTTTTGTCAGATGTAGTATAGATGTAAGTAGGGTATCGTTCTAGGCCGGGGATTAGGAGGGCTTGCTAAAACCTCTAAAATAATTTAAAAACGTAAAAACAAAGTTTAAAACACTAAACTAAAATAAAAACACTTAACTAGAATAACTCAAAATAAAACTAACAAATAAACTAAAACAAATCAAAAGACTCAAAACAACTCAAGACTCTAGAAAATACAAACTAAGCTAAAAACTCGAAACACACTAAAAATGACTCAAAATAATGAAAACAATTTAAAATAAAAACTAGGAAATTAATATGGACGGAAATTAAATTAAAAGATTAAAAATAATAAAAACTAACTAAATAATATAATATAATAATGGGGGGGTTTGGTTTGGTTTTTGGTGAAACGTAAATTAAACTTAAATAAATTACAGAATTGACAAAAACATAAAATAAAAGTGAACAGATAGACGACGGATTGGCTAGAGGGTTTTTCTCCACACAAGACACATATGCAATCTAAATTGATTTTCAGTTGTTCTTTCGATAAATTGTAAATTTCAATACCCCAGATTAACCGTGAACAGCACTTTTTTAATCTTCAAGTTTTCCTTATATTATTAAATTGGATGAACAGCATACAACAATTTAACACATTCTCTAAAAGTCCCCTACGTGAAAAGCACAATAGAGATACAATCAAAGATCATTAAACTTTGTGAAAACTATAAATACTGACGAGGCATTCGTAACTATGAAAAGCATGATACTCCTGCCAAGAATTTACTTAACACGATTGTGGATAGCAACCTTCACTACTCATGAATATAAGTTCATAACGATTAGGTGAAATTCACTTATATTCTAGCATCAAATTCATGCATGTAAATTAAGTATGCATCCTTAATTAACATACGCAAATAAGTTATCAATCAAGCAGTTAAGCAAATTAAATCACAACTCAGAAATCACAACTGAAGTTACCAATTCAAATTACAAATATAATCATAGTTTCGAATTAACCTCTAGCCAATATGAAATTTATTTACACATTATTATAAATTAAAAACATAAATAAAATAAAAGTTTGGAGAAATATAACCAAAATGGGGATAAGGATTTCTGTGCAATTTTTGCACCGTGGGCTTGTGTCTGTGCACTGTCCGTGCCTTCAACGCCTGGCGCCTCAATTGGCGACCTCCTCGAGAGCTCAGCGCTCTTGATTATTCTCCTGCTGCCAATTGGCGCAGCACACGTTACTCCTCCGAGGCTCACGCTGAAATTCCTTTTTCTCCCTGCTGCCAATTGCAGCTTCTTCTCCAATTGGGATGCTACCTTCAAGGCGCCTCCTTTTTTTTTTTGACTTCTAAACTCTCCGTAAGCTGCCTATCTCTTTTTTTTTATTTCTGTTTTCTCCTGATTTGTCCCCGTCAAACTCCCCTTTTCTGGCAGCTTCACTGCCTTATTATCCCCCCAGCAGCTCTCTCTGGCTCCCCTTAATTCTGCTCTTATTGGCCCCGAGGCTCTCTTCTCTTCCTGTTCTCTCTGGATTTTTCTATTCTCTTCAAGGCCCGCTGCTTTCCACTCCTTTCATCATTTTTCTGCTTTTCCTTTAATCATTCACACACAACATAATCATCACATATATAAATATAAATATATAAATATATAAATATATATATATATATATATATGTATAAATAAATATAAATATAAATATATATATATTATTTTCTAAATGATAAGTATAATTCAACAGACAAGATAGTACGAATTTATAACTTAACACTTCACTTATTCTATTTTTATTTTCTTAACTTGACAAATTCTATAAAACACAAAATCAACGTAAATAGCTCAAAATATAACGAACTAACTAAGAAAAGATGAGTGAATTTGATATAAAAATATATATAAATATGACCCGATCAATAAACAAAAGGTAATTACAGAAAAATAGTTGGAAAACACAAAAATAAGTAGAAGAGAAAATAGACAATCAGTATAATCTAAAATTATTTAAACAATTAATCCACATTGAAAAGCATACATTACAAATCCAAACCAAATTACATCAACCAATAGATTTTTTTTTATACCTTTGTTATTGTGCCTTTATATTGATTTTAGCAAAACTCGCTTCTTTTTCCACAGTTTGTGAAGCTCAAAATTTTCAAAAAGCTACAATCATTACACAATGTTGTCACATCATAAGTGTAGAAGAAATCACTGCTACCAATGTGACAGCCCGTCCTGAATTAATTTAATCGACGGCGTGAATTGACGTTCTTGCCCTTGTTCGCGCGTGAACGTGTGTGTAATTGGGCCATGTTTTGGACCCATTAGTTGTCCCATATTGTTGGACCCAATAAGAACTTGGGGTTAGTTTTGTTTTGGTTGGTTGAAAAATTATATGCACACACTCACACGCACACGTGCACACTTCCTTCCCCGTTTCTATCAACACACACTCTCTCTCCTTTCTCTCGAACTCTCTTATCCTTTCTCACCATTTTGTACGGACAACCCTTCACCTCGCGATCTTGGCACAAATCGAGGTTTTGGATGACATTTTTGGACTCATCGCGACTTGGTGAGTTTACTAGTACCTTTTGTTTGGCTTGAAACACGTGCAAACATTTGAAAACCGAGAACACTCTTAGTGGCACTGTTCACAAACTTTTAATAGTGAGGTTTTTAATGAATTTGGAGATCACAAGAAGCTTCTAGGCATCCTCACGAAGCTCGGAGTGTATTGTTGAGGCGATTTGGACGTTGGAGGGTCGAGTTTCAGAGTTGGTCGGAATTTAGGATTTTTCTCTAGCAAGATTCCTTCGTGTTTAAGGCTTTAAAAGGGTATAATTCTATTCCTTGTGTCATAAGCTTCATTTTGGTGGTAATTTCATAAATTTTGGTTGAAAAACGAGTGAGAAAATCATGTTTTAAAATTTCCTAGATTCCGGCGATAGCAGCGGTGGTCGACGCTGGACTCCACCGACTGGAGGTAGGAGACGACGAATATTCCGTCAAGTTTGATGGAATATTCTAATGGCATTAGTTAGATTTAATGGAATCTGTTAGGTTTTAACGAAATATTCCATGAAATATTCCTAACTGCCGTTAGTTATTCCGTTAGGGTTGGCCGCGCGTGGGGGTGCGTCTGGCCGTGCCCTTGCTGGTGTGTGGGCCATCGAAAATTTTTTCTAAAAATATGAGGGTGTTCGTGAGATCGAGTAGAATATGTTGGTATATTCAAACACCCCAATTGAGCAATGTATGAGAAGTTATGACCTAAGTTTGGTTATGTGCGTTTAATTGACGGTTTTATAGTTGTTTCACATATAGGTAACACATATCCAGAAGACGAGCACAGCCACGTTAGGCTTGGGGGCTACGACCCTTCTACTTATCAGTGAGTGGGCTTTCGTTTTCAGTATATATATATATATATATATATATATATATATATCATTGATGTTTTTTTCCCAAAAACTTTGTTTAAATGGTTTTAGAATATATCATTGATGTTTTTTCCCAAAAACTTTGTTTAAATGGTTTTAGAATCAAAATGGTTTTATGATTGAAATTATGCTTTGGCGCCGTGGACGCTCAGGTAAGTCAAGTGAGTATACTTGTTAGTGATAGTGTGGTGATGAGATTGTGATATAGCTCGTATTTCTGCACCCTGGTGTTTGTGCTCCGCCAGAGGGGTTACTACTTTGATATTGAAACGGTTTTGGAAAAGCTTTGTTTTGCCCACTCACGTTTTCTGTTTTGTGCCCCTCCAGGTTTTAGGTAGCGGTGACGTTAGTGGCAAACTAGGCATCAAGGCAATTCTGATAGAACGCCATCCATGTAGGATTTCTCTGGTTATCTTTTTAGTGTTTGTTTGATTTGGACTGCACTAGGTTTTTTTGTACTCTGATGTTGTTTGTTATGCTTCCGTTTTATCACTCGCTCTCACATATATCTTATTGTAAATTATCCTGCTTGGTTTCTTTTTCCGCACATCTTTCATATTTGCTCTTCCACACTGCGCACTTGGCTACGTCACTCTCACGTGACAGCCAGCACGCCTTGATATTTTGGGTCGGGGTGTGTCAGTTTGGTATCAGAGCCTAGGTTTGGCAGTCTTGTATATCTTGTGAATATTCTAATTATTTTTGTGTCTTCTGTTAGAATTATGCTGCCTTGCCGAGAGCCACGTCCACCTTCTGATCCTAGTTTCCCTAATATAGCTCAGTTAGGGGAAGCTATCGCGAATGCGATCTAGTCGGCACTTCGTCCTCCCTAGAGGACCCCTTTGGAGAGTGTTTATAATTTGAAGATTAATACTTTTGTGGGAAATGAGGGGCATGAGGGTGCTGAGAAATGGTTGATTCACCTTAAGAAGACTTTTAGGTTGATGTAGAGTCAGGGGAGCCTACCTGCAAACAAGTGGGTAGAGACGACTGCTTGGTTTTTGGGTAAGGAACCTGCATCTTGGTGGGAATAGCAGACTAATGAGATGCCGGAGGAGGAAGCTGCGATTGGAAAGTATTTAAACAGTTGTTCTATAAGAGATTTATTCCTTCTGCATATATTGACAGCAAGAAACAGGAATTCACAAGTTTGAGGCAAAAGAAGATGATGGTGAATGAGTAATATAGAAAGTTCACAGATTTGTTCTGCTATCATCCAGAGGTTGCGGCGAACCTAGCGAAGATGCTTCGTCGATTTAAGCTTGGTACTCATAAGAAGTGGCGTTCGATGGCGACCACGACACTCTGCAGCACTTATCACGAGTTCTATAAGATTCTATTACAGATTGAGGATTCCGAGAATATGCCTAGTGAAAGCAAGGAAGAAGAAGAGAAAGAGGATCCGAAGAAATACAATAAGGGCAAAGGTCAGTCATCGCAGGGACCCCAAAAGACTTAGAGTTTCAAAAGAAGTAGGGTTAGTTTGAGTTCATCCAGTGGTGGTGTGAGTTCCCCAGGTCAGAGGAGAGGGGGTAAGTTCGCTAGAGGCCCACTTTTTTAGAGGCAGCGCGATGCTGGCTGTTCTGGTGGTTTAGCAGCACCGTATTGTCGGAGGTATAACAGTCGGCATGTTGGCGATTGTAGACAGGGCAGTTGAGGATGCTTCACTTGTGGATAGATTGGACATCGAGTAGTGAATTGTCCATATAGTCAGCAGAGACCCCAGATTCCTTACCACCACCACAAGTTCCGAGCCAGGATACTCCAGCTAGAGCGGTTATGGTCAGTCAAGTTGTGGAGGTACTTATCATTATCAGGGAGATGTCGCCCCTTATTTAGCAGTACCGTACCCATATCCTTAGGATCCGTATTATACGGGTGGTTACTAGAGTGGGTATCCTCAGTACCCTGGAGGATATACCCTTTATCCTCCTTATCCTGCTCGCGGATCGCAGTGGTATTTCGGAGTGTAGCCACAACAGGGAAAGGTTGCCTCTAGCAGTGCAGGGTCGTCCAGATAGCCTAATCAGACAGGACAGAGCCGTAGTACACCTGGACGTAGTGGTCAGACTAGCAGAGGTCGAGGTGGATGACAGCAAACTCAGGGCCATATTCATAACCTTTCAGTGCAGTTAGAACAAGCCTGATTTAATAATGGGTACGTTAAATGTTCTTGGTCACTTTGCTAGAGTGTTAATAGACTATGGTGAAACCCTAATAATAAAAAGATGTTTCTACCCCTCTACTCACCATACTCATTGTGGGATCTAAAGATGAGATGGGTACGTTAAAAATGAACTGCATAAGCATTATAGAACAAATAAATAAAAGGTTTTCAAATGATTAATTTCAAGTAGCTAGACATTTATAATTTTCTATAAGTTTTTTTATTTTTATTTTATTTGTTTTTTTAAGGGGACAACTATTGGTAAGCCACGGTTATCCACCTTTTCTGGGGGCCGAAAAGACTCATAGAGGTATTTCAGCCTCCCCTTGACCACACGTTTGGCTTCCACACCAGCAACGGGTTTTGAACCAAGGCCAGATACTTTGATACTTAGTAATTATGACACACCCCGACCGGAGTCGAGATGTGCTGGGTGTCACGTGAGAGTGACGTAGCCATGTGTTCAACAGAAGTGATGATAATTAAGTAAAATGTAAACCAATAAAAACCAAAACTAAACTTATTTAAATTATAGATAATATGTAAGTGTGTGGAAGTGATCACAACCCAATATACAAGTATTCAGAGCATAATTAATATAAAAGTGCAGTCAGACTAGCTAAGTACTAATTATACAACCAGATAGAAGATCCCTTCATTATTTAGTGGAACGTCAGAATCACTGGACAATCCTTGTGAGCCACTGAGAAATATAGTTACCTAGGATCTGGAAGGGTGCAAAACAAAAGGGTGAGTGGGCAAAAACAAAGCTTTAGAAAACACATTATCTTTTCTAAACATAATAACCCCTTTCTGTAAAACCGGTATAGCTTCTAGAAAATAATACTACGTAAGTATGAAAATCAATGCACAAGTGTAGTGAAAAACCAAAGTATGCCATGTCATAACATTTCAACACTAATAAAGGTAAGTAAGGTGTGAAATCAATCTAATTGCCATGCCAATCAGAGTCACCTAATGTGATACGACTGGACTTATAGGCCATCAGTTTTGCTAGCACAAGGATTAGAGTCACCTAGTGTGACCTGTATGACAGGGCTAGGTGTAAATATGTACGCTGAAGTGCTACGATCACGTGAAGGCTGTGCAATAAATCGCGGGTCACATACGAGTTGGAGTCACCTAATGTGACTTATACGACAGGGCCGGTACCAAACTTGGATCCAAGGTGAGTGTGCGGTGCGGGTGGTGAACATCACGTGAAGGATTGTGCCCTGGTACAACAATATAATGCAGCCATTTTAGTCACATAATAACTCACTTGAACTTACCTGAGCCTTCGTAGCATCACTTAGTATAAGCATAAATCATAACAATGCAATATTTAAAGTTTAAAACATTTAAGACATGGCATGCAATGCATAACTCACTTTGAAAACATTTTTGGAAATCGTAAAGCATATATATATATATAGAAAACAAATGCTCACTCACTGATAAGTAGAAGGATCTTAGCCCCTAGCCTTGCTTGTCCACATTCGTCTTTGGGGTACGTTTCACCTATATACGATACAACTATTTATCGTTAATTAGATAGCACATATACAAAATCTAGGAATAACTTCTCATAGTTTTCCCAAATAGAAGGTTTGGATATATGAACGTGATCTACTTGATGATACGAACCCACAAAAATTTTTAGAAATTTTTTTGGACACCGGACATGCCGCCACGCACTGGCCAAGGCACGACCACACCTACAACCACTCGTAGGCATATGCATGACACACCGAACAGATACCTTAACGAACGTTAGGAATATTCCGTCAAAATAGGCGGAATATTCAATTAAATGGTAACGGCGTTACCTAACATCGTTAGAATATTCCATTATAGTTAACATAATATACCTTGTCATCTCCGATGAGCTTTGTCGTCCACCACCGCCGGTACCACCATCTAGTTCACCGAAAATTGGAAAAATCTCGCCGAATCAAATGGAAAAGAGCCTGAAAATTCCTTGAAAATTTTGGCCAAAACTGGGATTCCTCAAAATCACTTGTTTCAACGTTAACTTGACCTCCAACCTACTCTCAGATTCTAGGGAAGTTGCGTGGGGACATTTTTCCAAATGCTAACCTCGTAATCTCATTGGGATCATGTGGGGAGCTTCTAACTTGCTGAGTTACTCTTGTTTGTTCAACGATCAAATGGTATGGTTGTGCTCGTGAGGTTGAGACGAGCATGATGGTGGCAATTTCAAGTTTGATCTGTGGGGGTTTTAATGTGTTGGTGTGTGGGTGGTCTCATGGGTGCGAGGAAGAAGAAGGAAAAATCAAGAAAGAGGAAGAGAAAGAGAAGGTGCAGTCTGATTGGGCAGAAGTGAGAGAGAGGTATTTCAATTGGTCCAAAAGAAATAAAAGCCCAAAATATCTAATTGGTTTAGGGTAGTCAGGAACTAATGTAATAGGTGGATAAGGGATAAGTATACTCAACTCTTTTTAATAAAAACAATATAGTTCTACCTGTTTACGCACTTAGTTGTTTGTAACATTTTCATTACGACACCAATTTGAGTACGATCTAATTATGATAATGGAAATAATAATTTAAAACTGTATATGTACATCCACGTCACTAAGCCAACCAGTGCATCATTGTCATTTACACACTCTGGAGAGAAAATTATAATCAAAATCAGGACGGGTTGTCACAAATTAACTCGGTAATTCCTCGTCCAAACACGACATTATGGTTTAGAGTCACCGGCGATGATTTTATATTAATGGAGTGAGCCTTTTGTACCTTTAATTTAGGAATCCTCATTCTCCATCTAAATGTATCAACACAACGATGCAACTAGGACCATTTTGGTCTCTAATCATTCATTCTTGGATTATAATACTCTCTGTTCACATATGTTTCACACTCACAAGGACTGTTTCATGTATCCAACCGGTCAATCCATTCAACCGAGGTTTATATGGCATTTATCTAAAATATTGTCTTTAAATTTTAACCACCAACAAGATTAGGCAACCAAACTCTCCATTGTCGTTAACCAGCCAAGCATTTCCGGTATAATAATGGAGTTTGCCTTTCAAATCTCATTTATAACTTGAGCCATATTGCATTATTGGTTCTTTACAACAAAATGAGAATCTCCTTTTCTCCACTGTGTATTGTTTATTTAGCATGATCAAAGTACATACGAAGAAACTTCAAGGATGCATCTTGTAGAGAAGAAAAAAAAAGGACTTCAATTTATTAGGTTCTTTTGCATTTCTCTTTTTCTGACTGATGAAAACTTGAAAAGGAGAAACCAATTACGATGTGTTGATGCCCAAAGACAAAAGATTAGAAGGAGTTCGAGTGCATTCAAGGTCCAATCATTACATGGCCATGAGGAAAAGTTTACCTAATCATTTGAAGTCTTATTAATAAGTAAAAACTCGCACTCGGGGTCAAAATGAAAAGAGAAATTGGCTAAAATAATCATAAATCAATTCCTAATTGTTGAAGGGATTAAAAGTAAGACGACATAACAAGGAAAAATTGACAATATAGCCAAAATATCAACTATATATTGAAAACGGGTCATTTCAGCAATTGAAATTTCTCATGCAACTTGGTGTACAATAGAGGGAGCATAAATAAAACTTAGACTAAGGGAGCATAAATAAAACTTAGACTAAGGCTTAAAGATAGACAATAATGTAAAAAATTTACTCCTAATTAATGTGAGTGAGACCAAACTATATTCAATATATATATGTTTTGATATGTAAGTAATTGGACATAAATTAGTATTAGACTTTATATACTTAATTACTCAATTTGAATTAAAAGGTGGTTAAAACCTCATAGGAAACTGAAAGTGAATCAAAGTGGAGAGATTGCATTACTAGACACAAATCATAGATAGGTGTACGTTCTAAGCTAGGAGAATCTTAGAGGATATCTAGAAGTATGTCGTAACCAAACTCGCGTACATTTGCCGACGGAGACAAAATCCAGTTAGACTAGCTTGTGATATTCGATGAGGATAGAATGAGTTTGATTGGCGGATGTGGTTGAATCCGGAAAAGGCTGTCTATATATCTTCGAGAAAGAGAATCAAACCACGGGTAGTCCCATGAAAAAATGGCGTGAACCATGCTTGACGAATAGCCTATGGCAAGGTATTGGGAGATGAGTTCTCCATGAACGTGTCTACGTGTAGATGATGGCGTAAGGGCCCTGTTAGCTATCATGAGAGTGTTGTGTAGTAAAGAATATAAAACTTAGAGAGAGAAGGATGTGATGTCCATAGGTAGACTACTGTATTTATAGGGATCTTAATAGTTCTTGTAAGGAAAGTAATCTTCATTAATTTGAAAAACTATCTAGGAGGAAATCTAGGATATGGTATCTAGTCTTTCTAGAATCATGATTATATTGCATAATCCCTAAGATATCAAAATTGGACTTTAACTAAGGTTTCCTTTACTTGGGAGACAAGTAATATCTTTAATAGGCTTAAGTCTATCTTATCAGACTATGCTTCATGGGCACTAAAAAAATCACAGTCCCACATGGTGTTGCAGAATGTACTTGGCTTAGTATGCTGGCCTGGGATAGAAATAGTCAAAGTTCAAAGTTGCCCTCAGATGATTTCCAGACTGCCATTTCAACTATTCATTCGAATGGTGTAGAACTAAGTTTGAATGTAATAACCCACAACCTTTTTGGTTGTATATTCTTTTTGAAGGCCGGATGATGTATTAGACTTTTGAGTCAAGACCCATGTGCTTGTGCATATAGTCTGCCAATCATATTTGTGCTTGTTACGGTTCGAGCCTCTCAAGCTACTAAGCCGGATGGGCTTAACAGAGATTCCTCTGACCACTTTGAATTTTTTGACTTGCATTTATGTGAAGTTTCAAAGTTTTTTCATAATTCTAGAATTTAGGTATTCCATGCACCACAATGGATGGTGGAAGAAAGAACAAATAATGGCATGTGAGGATCTGAAAAGATCATCCCCAGCTTTGGGTCTTCTATCCTAGATATACATTTAATCCTGTATATAATCAAAACAGTGCTTATCTCTTGTAGTGATACCATGGTTTGGATTAAGGTTGTTCACCTGTCGAATATGCCTTCAAGTTGTTTTCCTCATTTGTCTTTGACGATGCCTTTGAGAATTCCAGAGGATAGCTAGGGATAGATATTGTGTCCTCTTAGAAGTGTGATTACTTGCGGCGCATGCCAATTCCTAGATTGTAGGAACTCCACTAATTATAAGATCTAATTAAGTCTATATTCGTATCAAATCGCGTGTTTTGTAGGTGACCTTTGGTTTTAGCTCATTGTTGTTGACTTAATTATGACTGTGCGCATCTTGAACTCGTAGGTCATTACAACACGCCGTACGCCATTTGATATGAGTTTGAATGAAGAACTTGAGGAATCCCGCAGAAAATTCTAGTGTGCTATGAGTGGTAAAACATCAATAACGTCTTCCGCGTAACTCGAAATTGTGTTCTTCAAAATTCTACAGAAAGCTGACTTCCATATCTTCACGATGATATGTGATACAAGACCCAGTTCTCCAAGTAGGTACATGTTAATCTAAGAATTTGGTAGTGTTACTGCAGTATGCTACTTGAGTTACTTTTCCTCGTCTTGAGTCTCTATCATGCTCGTCAATGAGGTTGTGTCATTGTTGGAGTTACTGGCTCCACCAAAATATTGTAAGATTGAGTTAGTTCTATGCCACATGATCTAAAAGGGAGAAGGGATGTTGAATCAGCACATATCCCCTTCAGAAAAATGATAACAAATAGTTAGGTCAAGCTTTTTGTTTCAAGGTAAAGTGATTTAAACTTTTCGAAGTAATAAGATATTAGAACAAAATAAATTAAGGTATTAGAAACCCTCCCTTTTTGTGTTCATTTGAGAAAATTTGGGTCTTGGGATAAAATTCTTCTTCACATCATATGGAGATGGAGTTCATGATTCTTCAATCCATCATGAAGTGATTGTGACTGTCGTCATTGTTTTTATTGTTGCTCATAGATAGAATTTTTACAATCAAATCAACCGTGATTTGGCCTTAAAATATGTATTTTTAATGCTTAAGCTATCCTCAACAAATCCTTAGAAGGAATCTTCCTTGAAATATGCCATCTTGACCTTCATAATACCCAAAGCGCCTATAAACGTCAATCTAGAAAAGCTGTGCATTATGCCTTATTTTCTTCTCCACGGTCAAACGGCTTGGAATTAAATTTTAGAACTTTGATACAATTATCTTGAAAAACTCACAAATGAAAGCACTAGTTGTTGGAACCAAATTTACGCACATCCCCGGACGGAGGCGAAATCTATCAGGACTAGTCCATGATCTAGATGAGGGGATAACGGGCTTGAGGTGTGAATCATCCTTGAAGAATAGCCTATGGTAGGGCGTTGAGAGATAAGTTCTCCATGGACGTGTCTACGCGTAGACGGTAGAGTAAGGGCCTTTTATTATTCGTCATGAAAGTGTGTGTGCATTAGAGAATATAAGACTTAGAAATTGAAGGATGTGATGTCTATAGGTCTGAGAGAAAGAGAAAAAGAGAGAAAGAGAGAAAAAGAGAGATGTGAATGTAGGTGGATATCCATAGTAGTCTCATAGAGAATAAAGTGGTCATCCTAGAGAGAAATAGATCTAGAAAAGAGAGATCTTGTAAGGATCTTAAGAGTATTTATAGGGATCTTGAGAGTACTTGTAGGGATCTTGAGAGTACTTGTAGGGATCTTGAGAGTACTTGTAGGGAAACTAATATTCATCGATTCAGGAAACTATCTAGGTAGAAATCTAGGATAAAATACCCAATCTCCCTAGAATCATGATTATATTGCCTAATCCCTAAGATTTCCTAATTGACTTTAACTAGGGTTTCCTTTACTTGGGAGACAAGTAATACGTTTAATAGGCTTAATCCTATCCTACCAGACTATGCTTTATTGGCTCTGGGTATTCCAATCATTCTCTTCACGTGTCATTGGCCTAGAAAATCATGGTCTCACAAGTAGTAGATATTGCACCCTATTAGGAGTTATGTTTATTTGCGGCATATGCTAATTCCTAGATTATAGGAACTCCAAGACTTATTGAGATCTGGCTGATTCCATACCGGATCAAATCTCGTGTCTTGCAGGACAACCATGGTCATTCCAGCGAAGTCTATTGGATTTCGCTCGTTGCTCTAGAATAGAATGTTGGTGGCACTAGTACTCCATTTGATCCAGCTTCGCTCATAGCTGGTGAGTTGAATTAAATAACGACATAAAGGTGAAGTTATAGCTTAGTTTCTATATAGTGAAGTGGTTTAATCATTCAACACTTAATCATTCAAAATCATCATTAGTCCATATGATTCAAAATCACCATTACTCGATACTGATGGACTATTTTCCCTTAACAACTATCTTGTTTCCAAGGCTCTCTGATGGTCAAGTTAGTAAGCACCTATAAAAGATAGCAGTGCGCAAGAAAATTAGAGTAGGATGATTGCATTACTAGAGATGAACCCTATAAAGATGTATTTATACTAGTCGGGAGAAAGACCTTTTTAGGGGAGAACCCTATAAGATGTTTAGGAGTAGATATTGCATCATCTTGGGAAAGTGATTACGTGAGGCGCATGCTAATTCCTAGATTGTAGGAACTCTAAGATTTATAAGGAAACTAGCTAATTCCGTATTGGATCAGGTTCCCATATCTTGTAGACCAGGCATGGTCAATCTCAGCGAAGTCGCTCGGACTTCGCTCACTGCTCCACACGATGATGTCGACATCACTACTCTATTAATCTAGCTCCGCTCAGAGCTATTGAGTACATAATCTGACTTTTGAGGTAATTATACTCTGATCTGCCTTACTTCAGCCCTAGAAAACCATGGCCCTCTAACTATGTGTTTGAAATGAGCTTGTTCCTATTGAGGATGGATAGTTATCTAAAGACCATACTTGTTGGAGCAAGTATGGAATACATACTGTTTATTCTTCTATCTCCATATGGCAATCCAGTTCTGTAGAGTAGATGAGACGTTGCCGATTTAGGCATGCTGTCTTGAGTATCGTGCCATAAAAGTTGTAATGATAAAGTTTGCCATTATTGCGTGTGCACATAAAATGAGAAACTTATGCAAATATTATCAACTAATTCTAACTGTCGGATTTGCCAATCCTAAGAGAGGTCGGTTTGCATTTAATAGATGGATGACTCTGTGACATATCACCTACATAAGCACAAACTTTTCCCTTCATCTTCTAAAAAAATCCCCAAATCGCTCAAAGAAAAAAGGTTTTAACCTATTCACTCGTACATTAAAAAACTTTCCAATCCCTTTGTTCTTCTCTCATGGCCGCGTCTTTAAGAAGAAATTCAAAATCATCCAAGAATTCTTCATATAACCTCATATTAACGAGGGCCATCAAGACATTTTAAACCAATTTAGGGTTTAGTGGGAACTTGGGCAAAATGTACAAGCTACACTAAAATTCATTGACGTCCCTACACTAAAATTCATCCATGGTACTTGGATTAGGCTTGAGATTCCCTATATCCAATCTTCTAAAATGCATTCGGGTAAGCTACGACATACTTGGATTAGGCTTGAGATTCCCTGTATCTGATATTCTAAACGGCATTTGAGTAAGCTACGACATAGCTATCTATGACTTGGCCCCAACCACCTTCAAGCTAGTTACATGCTTTGAACTACTCAATCATTTGTACGGGGCTGATATTGGACTTCAAGTATTCAGGATGCTTCATAATGTGCAAAAAATCTTTGATGGCCATTATTATGTCTTGCCAAGACCCAACTTTATATGAGCGTCGTATATCTTGGATATTCCTTGGTAAGATAATGATTGGTTCAAGGATATCTTAGTAGTCAATGGCGATTGGGAGGGTGATATCTCAAGGGTTAGAATCTTAAAAAGGATGAATAATTTCACTATTGAGAAGAAATAGATGTTATGTCGCTCCGACAAACACAAACCCAAAAACACCTACCTGATAGCCTCTCATAAGAGAGTCTCAACCTCCCTTCTTTCTATCTCAAGAATTGACCTAACAGTGACAACATGAATCCAAGCTCGAATCTCTATCTTTGCAACAGGAAGTAGCTTCCGCTATGCCAAATTGAAGTTCAAGTATCTGAATCTCATTATATCCCAGTTCTGATACCTTCGATAACAAGCCTACCTGAACCTGTTGAGGCGTCTTCCTGAGCTAACACCCTTTTGCTGACAACTTCAACTAGAATTGAAAGAGGATTGTCGCTTTCGCTTGTGATTAGGCCTTCAATAAATCATATTGCACTTCCAGCAGATACTAGTAGACTTAGAAACACGAGTTTTGCCCGAGCTCTACTTGGTGCCGCAGTTGCCCCAGTAGACTACAAGGAAGTTTATACGCCCTTTGAGGATGCCATGATGCAATATCTTTGCCCCTTACATTAAACTAGATTAGTTTAATATGTGAAATGTTCGGAAAGTATCATGTTATGATTTTCTTTAGGGCACGTTTTCCAAAATACACTCCTAAGCAAAATTGAGTTGCAGAGATAAAGAACACGACTGCTATGGAAATGGCAAAGGCAATTTTGCCTAAAGAAGGCATGCTATATCAGTTTTGGGCTAAAGTTGTGAAAACAATAGTCTACCTACTAAATAGAAGTCCCATTAAAACATTGGATAAAATGACTCCATTTGAGGCTTACAGTGGCAGAAAACCATGGATAACTCAACTTAAAGTCTTTAGTTCTCTATGCTATGTACATATTCCCTCAAACTTGAGACACAAGCTGGAGAGTAATAGCTACAAGTGCATATTTATGGGATATGGCACAAGTGAGAAAGGGTACGTGTTATTCAGTCTTGTTACTAAGAAGATTATACTACCTAAAAATTTAGTATTTGATGAGAATGGCAGCTGGGATTGGAAAGCTAACAATGAGATGTATCAATGTGCCACTTTCTACTAAGAATGAAGAAAGTGGAAGAATACAAATTGAAGAAGAACATGAGTTGATAGACACTCTTGTCACATCCCCACTCAATTCTAAGGTGAAATGACTCACGATGTTGGTGATTCTACCTCCCAAGGAGAATTGGAATTATCATAAAGTTAAAGACTTTACAACACTGAAATGGAAAGTTTGCATGATGTACTGGCTCAATACAATATACGCATTCTAGAGCCTGACAACTATAAAGAGTCTGATTAACATGACTCATGGAAGAAAACTATACATACTGAGATCGACAAGATTGAAAAGAATCACACATGGGACTTAGTATAGTAACCATCCAGCAAACCTGTCATTGGTATAAGGTGAATCTACAAAACGAAATTGAATGTAGATAGCACAATGCAAAGAATAAAGCTAGATTGGTGGCAAAGGGCTATTTTCAAAAACCTAGAGTTGACTTCAATGAAACATTTGCCTCAATTGCAAGGCTTGACATAATAAGAGCATTGATAGCCTTGGCAATTTAGAAGAGTTGGAGCCTATATCAAATGGATATGAAATCTTCTTTTATAATTGGAGTACCCAAAGAGGAAGTCTATGTAGATAAACCTCAAGGATTTGTAGTTCAAAATGAAGAAGACAAAGTGTAGAAGCTCAGCAAGGCTTTCTAAGGCCTAAAACAATCCCCTAAAGCTTGGTATGATCAAATAGACTCATATTTCACCATGCCTGAATTTAGTGGCTAAGCTAGAAACCTAGCTTAGGAGGGGCCTTAAAGACATATAAAAGAAATAAGATAAAATATAGCAATATAATTACTTGGAGAAAATTTCTTTTTAGGGAATTATTAGTGGCACTCCAAAATTCTCATTTGGCACTCCAAACTTTTTATATTTAGAAAGAAAAAAAAAACATTTATGAGTGCAAATGACACACCCCAACCCAAATGTCAAAGTGTGCTGGCCGTCACGTGAAAGTGACGTGCAAATGACACACCCCGACCCACAACGAGAATATTATAATTAGGAACGGGATGTTACAACCTACCCTCCTTAACGAAATTTTGTCCTCGAAATTTACACAACACAAACAGAAACTAATAACCATAGAATAAGCGCGGATACATGTCTCTCATCTGTTCCTCTATCTCCCAGGTAGCCTCCTCTACCGAATGATTCCTCCACAAAACTTTTACTAAACGTACTGTCTTGTTCCGTAGAACCTTATCTTTCCAATCTACGGTAGTCACTGGCTCCTCCTCGTACGTCAAAATCAGGCTTAACCTCTAATGGCTGCGGAGGTAGAATGTGAGACGGATCTGCAACACAGTGACGCAGCATCGAAACGTGAAACACATCATGAACTCTGGATAACTCTGGAGGTAACTCGAGTCTATACGCTACTTCTCCTATTCACTCAGTGATCTGATATGGTCTGATATACCTGGGATTCAGCTTCCCCTTTTTACCGAACCGTACAACACCTTTCCACGGTGATAACTTCAAAAATACCCAGTCACCTACCTTATAGACTCGATCTGTGGCATGTCTGTCGGCTAAGCTCTTTTGGCGATCCTGAGCCGCTTTTAAGTTAGACTTGATTACCTGAATGTTCTAAGTAGTCTCATCTACAATCTTTGGGTCCTCTAATACTCTCTCGCCGACCTTCGACCAACACAATAGTGTGCGATAAGCTCGACCATACAACGCTTCAAACGGTGACATCCCGATGCTTGAGTGATAGCTATTATTATACGCGAACTCCATCAGATCCAAGCGTAGGTGCCACGCATCACCAAACTGTAGTACAGAAAATCGCAACTTATCCTCAAGAGTCTAAATGGTCTTCTCGGACTGCCCGTCTGTCTGTGGATGATAAGCCGTACTGTACAATAGTCTCGTGCCAAGGGCTTCCTGGAATGCCATCCAAAACTTGGATGTAAATCTTGGGTCTCGATCTGAAATGATGCTGACTGGCACGCCATGATACTTAACTATCTTCGACATGAAAAGTTTAGCTAATCGTCGTAAGGAAAACTTCTCTCGGACCAGGATGAAATGTGCAGACTTCGTAAGCCGATCTACTATTACCCAGACACCATCATACCCGTTCTGCGTACGGGGCAACTTATAGACAAAATCCATAGTGATGTCTTCCCATTTCCACTGAGGAACGGGAAGCAGCTGCATTCGTCCGAACGGTTTCTTCGTCTCGGCCTTAACCTGCTGGCAAACGATGCATCTGCTAACGTACTCGGCAATCTCTCTCTTCATACCAGGCCAATAGTAGAATGGCCGGATGGTATGATACATCTTGGTACTACCCGGGTGCATCGCATAGGCTGAAACATGTGCCTCATCCAAAATAGCCCTTTTTAGCTCTGGATTATTTGGTACGTACATTCTGTTTCCTTGCATAAATATACCGTCGGTTTCCCGAATCCGCAGATCTTTCTTTTTACCTTCACCCTTCAGCCGAATCAACTCTTGGGTCTCCTCGTCATCCATCTGGGCCTCGAGAATACGATTAATCAGAATCGGCCTGACCTGGAAGTGGGCAAGTAAAGCTTTCTCTCGACGCTCTACCTCAGAGTTCTCAATCTCTAATCCTACTCCGGTCGACCTCAAGTCAGCCAGAAGAGGAACACGACTCGCGTAGATAGCATCCACTCTACTCTGAGACTTCCAGTTAAGTGCATCAGCTACCACGTTCACACCACCCGAATGATACTCGATCGTGCAGTCGTAATCACTCAGCAGCTCAATCCACCTTCGCTGTCGAAGGTTTAGATCTCTCTGGGTGAACAAGTACTGGAGACTCTTGTGGTCTGTAAAGATCCTACATCTCTCACCATAGAGGTAATATCTCCAGATATTCAACGCAAACACAATTACCGCCAACTCAAGATCATGGGTGGGATAATTCATCTTGTGCGGTTTCAGCTGCCTCGACTGATGGGTATTTATTACCGCACAAATTTAACCCTCTTTTTGTCAGATGTAGTATAGATGTAAGTAGGGTATCGTTCTAGGCCGGGGATTAGGAGGGCTTGCTAAAACCTCTAAAATAATTTAAAAATGTAAAAACAAAGTTTAAAACACTAAACTAAAATAAAAACACTTAACTGAAATAACTCAAAATAAAACTAACAAATAAACTAAAACAAATCAAAAGACTCAAAACAACTCAAGACTCTAGAAAATACAAACTCAGCTAAAAATTCGAAACACACTAAAAATGACTCAAAATAATGAAAACAATTTAAAATAAAAACTAGGAAATTAATTAGACGGAATTTAAATTAAAAGATTAAAAATAATAAAAACTAACTAAATAATAATATTTTAATAATGGGGGGATTGATTTTTGACGAAACGTAAATTAAACTTAAATAAATTACAAAATTGACAAAAACATAAAATAAAAGTGAAAGGATGGACGACGGATTGGCTAGAGGGTTCTTCTCCACACATGACACATAAGCAACCTAAATTGATTTTCAGTTGTTCTTTCAATAAATTGTGAATCTCAACACCCCAAATTAATTAGGTACGCTTAAATTAATCTTCAGATTTTCCTTATGTTATTGAATTGGATGAACAGCATACAACAACTCAAATTATTCCCCAAAAGTTCCCTACGTGAAAAGCACAATAGAGATACGATTAAAGATCATTATGTTCTATGAAAATCATAAGTGTTGACAAGGCATTCGTAACTATGAACAGCATGATACGTTTGCCAGGAATTTACTTAACGCGATTGTGACTAGCAACCTCCACTACTCATGAATATAAGTTCATAACGATTAGGTGAAATTCACTTATATTCTAGCATCAAATTCATGCATGTAAATTAAGTATGCATTCTTAATCGACAAACATAAATAAGTTATTAATCAAGCAGTTAAGCAAATTAAATCACAACTCAGAAATCACAACTGAATGTATCAATTCAAATTACAAATATAATCATGGTTTTGAATTAACCTCTAGCCAAAAAAAATTAATTACACATATTTATAAATTAAAACAGAAATTAAAATAATGAGTTTGGAGAGATTAAACCGAAACGGGGATTTTCTGTGCACTGTGCACTGCTGTGCGTTTGCACCGTGTGGCTTGTGCTGAATTCCTGGCTGCCAAGTGGCAGCTCCCACTCTGCTTCCCGTGACCTCCAATTGGCCAGCTCCACGCAGCTGCTAAGCAGCTTTGACTCTGCCGCTGCTGCTTATGATTTCTGACCTCTCCTACCTTCCTCTGAGTGGCCACGTCAACTGCTTCTTCAACAGCAGCCTTGCTGCCTTTGATTGATTCGCTGCCAATTGGCAGCTTCCTGATTGGCCTCCCGCAAGCTCCGTTTGTCAATGCTCTCTCGCTGCTTGGCTGCCGAGGTTTGGTGCTTCTGTCACCCATGAGGCTTGCCAAAAATGGCAGCTTCAGTTTCTCTCTTTTGCGCCTGTCCGTGTGCTGTCAGCTGCCTTCGCAGCCTCGTTTTCTTCCGCAGGCTTTTGCCTGCCTCTGTTTTCCTCCTGAGCTCGCTGCCCAGAGGCAGTGTTTGGTTCTCCCCCTTCTCAAGCTGCCCAGGATTGGCAGCGTTTTTATTTTTTATTTTTTTTATATTTTCTTTTTCTGTTTTTCTCCCCGCTGCTTGCGCAGCTCTCTCGACTGCCCTCTGACTTTCTCTCCCGAGCTCCCAGATTCGAGCGCTCCCTCACTAGCTGCCCCAAGGCAGCTTCTGTCCTCCTTTATTTTTCTTGGTTCTCTTCTTTTATCACCGCTCCCAGGAGCTCCTTTTTATTTTTCTGCTTTCTTTTGGTTTTAGTCTCGTGCACTGCCATCATTTGGCTGCTTCACTTCTCTGCTTTCATCATGGATGCCAGCCAAAATGGCATCTCTTTCTTGTTTTCTTGTTACCAAGAGCCCACTAGTTTTTCTTTTTCTTTTCTTGTGGTGCCGCTTGCCAGCATCATTCCATTATTTTCTGCTTTCCACTCCACTTGCAGCTAATAATCACACACACACACAATCATCACATTATATTTTATTAATATGTATATATATATATATATATAAATAATATAAATATATAAATATACTATTTTCCAAATAATAAGTTCTATTCAACAATCAAGAAGTTTAGACGAAATTATTACTTAACACTTCACTTATTCTATTTTTATTTTCTTAACTAGATAAATTCTTAAAACACAAAAATAACGTAAATAGCTCAAAATATAACGAACTAACTAAGAAAAGATGAGTGAATTTGATATAAAAATATATATAAATATGATCCGATCAAATACCCCCACACTTAGCTTTTGCTAGTCCTCGAGCAAAACAAAGAAAACAGAAAAAGTAATAACATGAAAAACATTAACTTCCCCCTATGTGACCCTCATAGAATTTCATTCGAAAACGCAAATCATCAAGAACCATAGCTAGCACAAAACAAACTAATCCAAGTTCATCTTCCTTATTCAAATATTAGCAGTAATCTTTAAATCATCCTTGAAGTGTAGTGTGTGAGATAGCCATGCTAATGCAATTTCAAGTTTTTATTTTTAAAATCATCATATGCAAACCAGCAACCTTCTCACGGGATATGCACTCAATCACACATGTGTTTAGTTTTAATGTGTTTCGCTTAAAGAAACAAATGTGAAAGATCTACCATAAGCTTGCATAAAAATCACTTCTTCACAATCATAATTGCAAAACTTAAATCAAGAGGACTTTTATTGGATGTAATGAGGCTTAGGGATAGGGTTATTGAAACGAAAGAATATGTAAACACGAGTTCCAAGCTACATTGCATGCAATTCTTTTGTTGAGATTTATAAGAACTCAAGTTCTCTAGTGATTATTCTAGCACTTCCAACCACACCCCTAAACTGAAACTTTAAACTTTTTATTTTATTTTAATACAATCTTTTTTTTTTTTTTTTTTTCATCTATTCTTTTTTTTTTTTTTTAAAAATAAATACAAACATGAAATACCCCCACACTTATTCTTTTGCCAAACCTTCCAAGTACTTCATAAAAATTTCTCATAAGACAGTCTCAAATTGCTCGCTTGGAAAGGGTAAGGAAACATGGTTTGAGGTATAAGGGTAGACATATCTGGTGATAAGAAATAAAAGGCTCAACATACGGCTCAAATTGGCAATCTAATGATATCATTTTTTCTTTGGGAAATATGGATATTTGGGCCATGGTGGTGAACCTAATGCCTCTATCATTTTCAAGTTCATGCAATTAATGACAAATATTTCGAAAGATCGTTACGCAAGTTCTAGAGATGCATCTCACATAAGTTCATCACACATGAAAGAATAGGAGTGTATGAAAAATGCACACACTTTCAATAGGCTCAAAAACTCACATGGGATGTATATGGTCACTAAATTCACATATGAAGCTTTAATTCATGCTTTAGTTTCACATCAACAAGGCTATGTGCATTTGGATTTTCAAAGATGATCAAACATGTACAATACTAACAAGAGAACAAGGAATTTCACATAACACATGTTAACTAAGTTCTTGATAATCATGGTTCAAATTCATCCAGTTATATCATTGGGTCGGGAAACTAATAAAAATCTAATTTAAAACCATAAGGAAAACAAGACAATATTTTTGGATTTTTTAAAAATTTCGAGAAAAATTAAATAAAACACAAAACTCCGGAAAAAAATTAAGTAAAACACAAAGCTAATTAAGAAAACAAAAAGCAATAACATGGAAACAAATGAAACCAGTTCAAAGTCGAAGGTACAAAAATTTTCAATTTGGTCAATTTTTTATACTTGATACCCCCACACTTAAACTAGACATTGTCCCCAATGTCATAAAACAAAAATATGCAAATAAAAATAAAATGAATAAATAATACGAAACAAAATAAAGAAAAGGGACTGAAAACTTCTCTAATTTGCAGAAAACCAAGCGATGACCCCCAAGCGTAAATTTTGTAATCAACTTCAAGGGAAAAAATAACCGAAAGTTCCTGCAAAGAAAAGAAATAAATCAGTTAAGCACGCAAGAAAATATAGAAAATATGCAAACGAAAAATTAAAAATTGAAAATAAAAGATAATGAAAAGAACTAATAGGTGGTCATTGGTCGTCCTTGTTGATTTTCCACAGCTTTCATCTTGAACTGGATGGGCCTCTTTCTTGCAAGTGATCCTCGGCTTAGTTGAGGATGAATCAGCACGTTGTCTCCACATGCTTCAAGTAGTCCGGTCTCCACGCAGGTGTGGCATCTTCTTGAACTCTTGGATCAACCCAGACTCATCTGCTCTTGGGTGCACCTCAGACTCCTCCTGCTTCGTCTGTGAGGTACTTTTGTTTTTGAAGAAGTACCTCAAACAAGTTTATTTTTGAAGTGGGCTGGGAGGGGTCTGAGATGAGTACTCGAGAGCAAGACTAGGTAAGCAATCAGGATCTCACTTTCTCCATGTTCTTCAGATGAAAGTGAGGAGAAAGCGTAATATGAGATACTTTTGCTTTTAACCTTTTTGATATGAAATACTTTTGCTCTAGAAGGTTTGTTTTCTGGGGTGATCCAAGGGATGAAGAACACTGAATAACTCGAAAGCTTTCTTTGGGAAGACATTATCGGAGATGAAGAGAGGTTGAGAGGTTGAGAGGTTGAGAGGTTGAGAGGGTGTGAAGGTGTGCCTTTGATGTGGAAGGAGAAGGTCGACTTTATAGAAATTTTCCTTCACAACCGGAACTGTTCCCTCACTATTTGTCGGCAGCCGGTGGATGGATGAACAGTGCCCGTTACGCGCTTTCTGACAACGCGTCCGTAATTTCCGCGAAGCTGACTGCGCATACGACGAGTGACGACAAATTGGAATGATGATCTTTTGAAAACCGGGGTTCAAAACCGGGTGCGGCTCGTGGTTTTCGCAACGCTCCACGCTGCACGTCATGAGTGACGACACATCCGGACAAACCGACCCACGTGATTGCTGAGTCAAGCCCAGCTTTTGAGAAAGGAAACGGCTCTTTTGATTTGCGCGAGGACGCGTCTTCGACCTTCGAGCGAACGCGTCATCGACCTCTGAGGAACGCCTCTCAATTTCTTCTTCTTATAGGGGCACAAATTCTGCTTCACCTCACACTTGAACTCTCTTCTGCACTTCTACAAACTTACTCATTCCTTGCACTTCTGCAACTTACTCCTTCCGAACTCATCCTGCACTTTTAAATTTTCCGAACTCTTTTTCTTCAACACCCTCTAAAAATGTCTTGCCCTTCCGACCGTCGCCTAAACTTGAATGTCGGGGAAGACGATGACTCGTCTTCTCCGAACAATATTTGGAATCCATCCTTCATATCCCTCAATGGTCCACTTACAGTCGGGGACACAATGATGAGGAATGAAATCACCGCTACGGTGATTGCCAGAAATCTGCTCACTCCAAGGGACAATAGGATGCTATCTAGGCGGTCGGACGAGCTGGCCGTTCAGGAATCTCTGTCCCTCAGCGTCCAAAGTGCAGGCTCAGTTTCGAACATGGGCCAGCGCCTGCTTGCCCGAACTCGTCAGGTGGAGTCGCTGATGGCTGAGGTGGCCAGTCTTCGGCAAGAAGTCAGAGGACTCAGGCACGAGAACAAGGAGTTGCACATGCTCGCAACTAGCTACTCGACCAGCATGAAGAGGAAGTTGGACCAGCTGCAGGAGTCGGACGGTCGAATCCAGAGTGATCATGACCGGTTCATGGCGTTACTCCCGCGGTTTATGTTGCCTTCGTCCTCTGGAGCAGCACCACGTGTTCCGGCTCCGGAGATTCCAACTCTAGCACTTCGTCTTCCCGGAGCTCCATCGACTTCTGCGGCGCCACCTGACCAATGACCAATGACCAATGAACGCTATTAGTTTTCGTATTATTGTAAATTTATTTATGCTTTTAATGTTTATTTAAATATATATATATATATATATATATATATATATGTTACTAATATTATTATTATTATTATTAATTTTTTGTTTTTTGTTTTTTTTTTTTCAAGGTTTATTTTAAGCAATATAAAATATGTAAAGTAAAATAAGTAAATTAATGCAAAAAGACTTTATTTACCCGCACTTAAAATAAACAAGGCCCTTAATTTATTTAAACACAAACTAAACAAAAATCAACCAAATAACACAACTAACTAAACAAAACAAAGATTGCAAAGTAAAAGCAATAAAGAGTAGGGTTAAGAAATGCAAATCTGGTTGCTTGGGTTGCCTCCCAAAAAGCGCTTGATTTAACGTCTTTAGCCGGACGAATCTTCCTTTTAAGCTTGAGTAGGGCCCACGTCACGGAGGATGATATCATCCACAACGTACTCATATGTTGAATCTTTAAACGGACGGGGATAATGGTCCTTCCTGATTTTGGCGGTTCGCTTCCCTACGCCAACATGAACTCTTCTACCACCTTTGATTTGATTAGGTACCTGCACAATAGAAGGTAGCAACCTATTAGTTGAAATGGGAATTGGAATTGGAGTAGGTGACTTACCAATGGGTGGCGTTGAAGTGGCAGTATTATGAACAAATGCACAAGGGGTGTTCTCGGCCAAATATGGGGGTTCTTTGATGGCAGGGACGTGTCCCTTATGTTTCATTCCAATTCCTTCTTCGTTCATGGTTTGCATAAATCTGCCAGGAAAGGGCACATTCGGAGGAATAATGTTAGAAGGAATTGAATTTGACACATTATTACCTTTATTTGATAGATTGGATGGCTTAGGAGCAATAGGGGCCTGTGGCAAAGGTGTTTCCACCCTTGCCGTGGGTATGGTGTGTTCCTCCTCCACACTTTGCAATCTTTCATCTTCCTTGTGATTTGATGATTGTGGGTCTGCTCCAACCTCCTTGTCACTTCTCAAGATGATTGCCTTGGCAGTTTCAAATCCTCCATTTGAATTCGCAATGGTTGAACTAGGGAGTTTGCCTTGGTCTCGAAACTGTCCTACGAACTCCGATATCTGGCCAATTTGCTTTTCCAAGTGATCCACCCTTTTGTCTTGATTTTCTTTCTCCTGAGACAAATTGGTGAGTAAGTTAAAAAGCGTATCATTATCCAAAGACATACCTGAATTTGTTTGGGCAGGTTGTGTTGGGGTGTAGGGCTGTTGGAATATCCCAAGGGATGGCCGAAATCTTCCTTGTTGTTGAGGCTCTCCCCAATTGAAGTTTGGGTGATCACACCATCCCGGATTGTACGTGTTGGCGTATGGATCATATTTGGGCTGATTTTGGCCTTGATACCCAATGGTGTTGACATTTTCCCATCCTCCATTCTCAATCAATTGAGGGCACTTTTCAGATTGGTGTCCTTGCATGGAACATATGCCACAGATTGTGTTTTCATGCACTTTGGGTTTTTTAATAGCCTGTGACACAAGAAGAGTGAGATTAGCCAATTGAGATTGAATTTCGGAGATTGCATATACCTCTTGCTGCCATGGAGGGTCCCTTTGTCCAACGCCTTCATATTGTTGTGCGTTTAAAGCTCGATTGGCAATCAAGGTCTGGGCAGCCACGGGTGTTTTGTCAACCAATACACCACCTGCTGAAGCATCTAACAATTGTCGTTCGAAGGGAAGAAGTCCTTCGTAAAAGTATTGAATGAGCATCTCTTCTTTTATTTGGTGTTGCGGACATGAGGCAACAAGGGTCTTGAATCGCTCATAGTACGTTGGGAATGATTCTCCTTGATTTTGCTCAATGCCACTAATCCTTTTGCGTAGGAGAATGACTCGAGAAGTTGGGAAAAACTTCTCCAAGAACGCCCGTTTCATGCTCTCCCAAGATGTGATAGTTCCAAAGTCTAGTTCGTAAAACCAATCCTTTGCCCTTTCCAAGAGAGAAAAGGGAAAAGCCTTCATCTTCAGAATGTTGCTATCGAAATTGCCGGGAGTCATGCTTGAACAAACCACTTCAAACTCCTTCAAATGCTTGATAGGATCTTCCATGGACAGCCCATGAAACTTAGGAATATGGTGCAACAAGCTCGACTTTAGTTCGAACTCGTCGGTCTTGTCTTGGGCCGCCCTAGGGTATTGGATGTATAGGGGTGCTGCATTGTCCATCCACGAGGCTAAGAGTTCTTTGATTGTTCGATTGTCCACCATGATGAGTACCTGAAAACAAGAAATAAATCAAATATCAAAAGTAAAATACACAAACACAAAAATAAACAAAAACACAACAAAAAGACAAATATAAAAATAAACACAAACAAAAATAAAGGGATTAGCAAAGTTGCTAATCCCCGGCAACGGCGCCAAAAATTTGACGGGTATTTATTACCGCACAAATTTAACCCTCTTTTTGTCAGATGTAGTATAGATGTAAGTAGGGTATCATTCTAGGCCGGGGATTAGGAGGGCTTGCTAAAACCTCTAAAATAATTTAAAAACGTAAAAACAAAGTTTAAAACACTAAACTAAAATAAAAACACTTAACTGAAATAACTCAAAATAAAACTAACAAATAAACTAAAACAAATCAAAAGACTCAAAACAACTCAAGACTCTAGAAAATACAAACTCAGCTAAAAATTCGAAACACACTAAAAATGACTCAAAATAATGAAAACAATTTAAAATAAAAACTAGGAAATTAATTAGACGGAATTTAAATTAAAAGATTAAAAATAATAAAAACTAACTAAATAATAATATTTTAATAATGGGGGGATTGATTTTTGACGAAACGTAAATTAAACTTAAATAAATTACAAAATTGACAAAAACATAAAATAAAAGTGAAAGGATGGACGACGGATTGGCTAGAGGGTTCTTCTCCACACATGACACATAAGCAACCTAAATTGATTTTCAGTTGTTCTTTCAATAAATTGTGAATCTCAACACCCCAAATTAATTAGGTACGCTTAAATTAATCTTCAGATTTTCCTTATGTTATTGAATTGGATGAACAGCATACAACAACTCAAATTATTCCCCAAAAGTTCCCTACGTGAAAAGCACAATAGAGATACGATTAAAGATCATTATGTTCTATGAAAATCATAAGTGTTGACAAGGCATTCGTAACTATGAACAGCATGATACGTTTGCCAGGAATTTACTTAACGCGATTGTGACTAGCAACCTCCACTACTCATGAATATAAGTTCATAACGATTAGGTGAAATTCACTTATATTCTAGCATCAAATTCATGCATGTAAATTAAGTATGCATTCTTAATCGACAAACATAAATAAGTTATTAATCAAGCAGTTAAGCAAATTAAATCACAACTCAGAAATCACAACTGAATGTATCAATTCAAATTACAAATATAATCATGGTTTTGAATTAACCTCTAGCCAAAAAAAAATTAATTACACATATTTATAAATTAAAACAGAAATTAAAATAATGAGTTTGGAGAGATTAAACCGAAACGGGGATTTTCTGTGCACTGTGCACTGCTGTGCGTTTGCACCGTGTGGCTTGTGCTGAATTCCTGGCTGCCAAGTGGCAGCTCCCACTCTGCTTCCCGTGACCTCCAATTGGCCAGCTCCACGCAGCTGCTAAGCAGCTTTGACTCTGCCGCTGCTGCTTATGATTTCTGACCTCTCCTACCTTCCTCTGAGTGGCCACGTCAACTGCTTCTTCAACAGCAGCCTTGCTGCCTTTGATTAATTCGCTGCCAATTGGCAGCTTCCTGATTGGCCTCCCGCAAGCTCCGTTTGTCAATGCTCTCTCGCTGCTTGGCTGCCGAGGTTTGGCGCTTCTGTCACCCCCGAGGCTTGCCAAAAATGGCAGCTTCAGTTTCTCTCTTTTGCGCCTGTCCGTGTGCTGTCAGCTGCCTTCGCAGCCTCGTTTTCTTCCGCAGGCTTTCGCCTGCCTTTGTTTTCCTCCTGAGCTCGCTGCCCAGAGGCAGTGTTTGGTTCTCCCCCTTCTCAAGCTGCCCAGGATTGGCAGCGTTTTTATTTTTTATTTTTTTTATATTTTCTTTTTCTGTTTTTCTCCCCGCTGCTTGCGCAGCTCTCTCGACTGCCCTCTGACTTTCTCTCCCGAGCTCCCAGATTCGAGCGCTCCCTCACTAGCTGCCCCAAGGCAGCTTCTGTCCTCCTTTATTTTTCTTGGTTCTCTTCTTTTATCACCGCTCCCAGGAGCTCCTTTTTATTTTTCTGCTTTCTTTTGGTTTTAGTCTCGTGCACTGCCATCATTTGGCTGCTTCACTTCTCTGCTTTCATCATGGATGCCAGCCAAAATGGCATCTCTTTCTTGTTTTCTTGTTACCAAGAGCCCACTAGTTTTTCTTTTTCTTTTCTTGTGGTGCCGCTTGCCAGCATCATTCCATTATTTTCTGCTTTCCACTCCACTTGCAGCTAATAATCACACACACACACAATCATCACATTATATTTTATTAATATGTATATATATATATATATATAAATAATATAAATATATAAATATACTATTTTCCAAATAATAAGTTCTATTCAACAATCAAGAAGTTTAGACGAAATTATTACTTAACACTTCACTTATTCTATTTTTATTTTCTTAACTAGATAAATTCTTAAAACACAAAAATAACGTAAATAGCTCAAAATATAACGAACTAACTAAGAAAAGATGAGTGAATTTGATATCAAAATATATATAAATATGATCCGATCATCGACGCATAGGCGATCACTCTACCATGCAACATCAGCACGTAACCCAAACCATTCAACGACGCATCACTGTAGATCTCAAAGTTACCACTGTCGTTCGGAAGGGCTAATACCAGAGCATGAGTAAGACAATGTTTTAGCTGCTGAAAGCTCCGCTCACAATCAGCCTCCCACTTGAATCTGACGTGCTTCTTGGTTAATCTCGTAAGAGGTAATGCAATCACAGAAAAGTCTTGAACGAACCACCTGTAGTAACCTGCTAACCCGAGGAAACTCCGTACTTCAGAGACGGTCTATGGCTACTCCCAGTTCTTTACAGCTGCTACTTTCTGGGGATCTACCTGAATACCCCGAGCTGAGATGATATGCCCCAGAAATGCCACCTGGTCCAGCCAAAACTGACATTTACTAAACTTGGCGTATAGTCGATGTTTCCTCAGTTTTTTCAGCACTAGAGAAAGATGTCGCATGTGATCTGACTTTGATTTAGAATATACTAGAATATCATCGATGAAGACGATGACGAACCGATCTAAATACTGCTGAAATACCCGGTTCATTAAATCCATAAAAGTAGCTGGGGCGTTAGTCAACCCGAACGGCATAACCAATAACTCATAATGACCATATCGGGTTTGGAACGCCGTCTTCAGAACATCTTCGCTCTTAATCTTCAGCTGATAGTAACTAGACCGTAGGTCGATCTTCGAAAATACACAAGCTCTTCACTGTTGGAAATGTGCCCTAAAACCAATCATATGATGATACTTTACAGACATTTCACATGTTAAACTAATCTAGTTTAATATCAAGGGCAAACATTATTGTTTGAGCGGTCTCATATAAATGTTATATGCTTAAACGATAAGTCCAAGGAATATGTGATTGGGAGAATGCGATCTAAAGAAGTTAGATTCATGAGACCATTCTTTCGTAGACACATCCTAAACGTTCCTGATCATAGGATTGCCAATTGGGCATTGACAGTTCGTTAAGATCAGTATGTGCTATGTCTTCTTTCAGGGAGAGTGACTGGTCTCGAGTCATTGGTGTGAGTGACACCAAGACAAGCATGTAGGTGCTCAATAGAGAATGAGTTCACTGAACACGATCAACGAGGAGTTCTCATACTCATGTCACATGAGAACTCATGGTTGGGATAATGCAAAGTAGTCATTTGACCTGAGGCATCATAGTTGTCTTGTGGTTAGGTACTTAATCTTGGATTATGTCAAATGTCACTCCATCTGGTGGGTCCACAGCATTGTCGGGGTTAAGCCACCTAGCTATGAAGGCAAGTGAATGCGTAACAAGGGATCTCTAACCTTCAAACCGTTTGAGGGAGAATACTCTATGATATGATTAAAATCTCTGATCAGAGTATGAATGAGATTTAGGAATGTGTTCCAAATCACATTCAAGGGAATCATATAAGCACAAGATTCACATTGGATAGTAGACATGAATAAACTATCAAACCAAACAATGTGGTCAAGAGTATTGTATTAGAGAAGGACCGTATTGCATTTGTAATCCTAAACTGAATAGGTTCTCCACCTCTTCTGATTAGCTTGGGTAACCATGATATGCTGCTAGGTGTCACTCATGGTTTGTGGAAGCCCTAAACGTGTATAATCACTAAAGGGAGAATTGAAAGAAGTTTCAATTCACAATCGATTTAAAAGAGTTTGAATCGCCCACTGCCTCGCTAAAAGGAACCTAATGGATCGTACACCGTGTAAGGTAGAGATTGAAGATTCAACGGAGATGAGTAAGAATAATTAAATGGTTTAATTATTTATGGCAAGGATTAATTAATATGTTAATTAATCAAACGAATGAGTTCGTTAAAGACCTCGGGATAGTTTTGGACCTTAAGGCCCAATGGGCTTCGAACGTCAAGTCCATTAACTTAAGTTGTATGACAACTTAACGAATAATGATTCACAAAGGCCCAAATAGCCCAATTAATCCCTAAGGCCGGCCATGTTAGAGAGGGTAGCAAACTTGGACTTATTTACAAGTTTGCCACTCAAATGAATTAAGGTATAAATATGACTTTATAGCCAAAATTCATTAAGGGCTTTCTTTTGGGGAAATTGGAGAAAACACAAACTCCTTTCTCTCTAAAATGGCCGGCCACCCTTGAGGAAAATAGCTAGCAATCTTACTTCCTCAAGGTCACTCATTTCTTCTCCAATCTAACCTTGGTGTAGAAACTTAAAGGTTCTCAATTTTGGGAACTTAGAGAACCCATTCTTCCATCTAAATCCCTAGATCTAAGATGCAAGGAATGAAGGCCCTCTCTTTGGGTGATTAGCCTTTGCTTATGCAAAGAGGAATCTACAAAGGTATAAATTTCAACTCACTTTGTTTTGAGTTGTGTATTGGTTCATCAAACTACTAGGCTTTGAACATTCATGGGTAATGTTTTGTTTTAAGTGCATGAAAGCATGATTCCGCCTTTAATTTGTTAATTGCATGCTAATGATGTTACTTAAATGAACATGATTTCTCAAAATAATCCTTCATTCACAACTGATCAAACAAATCGTCAAT
Organism: Crataegus laevigata; assembly: GCA_963580275.1. NCBI lineage: Eukaryota > Viridiplantae > Streptophyta > Magnoliopsida > Rosales > Rosaceae > Crataegus > Crataegus laevigata. The sequence continues at coordinate 16,234,819 of OY756953.1, read as the reverse complement.
ACGAGGCAATGGGTAACAGTTTTTAATCGTCACCCAATTCAGTTGCCGGTAGTCTATACACAGTCGTAAGGTACCGTCTTTCTTATGCACGAACAATACTAGAGCTCCCCAAGGCGAAGTGCTCGGCTGTATGAAACCTTTATTTAATAACTGTTGCAACTAAATTTTCAACTCTTGCAACTCTACGGGAGCCATCTGATAGGGAGTCAAAGATATGGGGTCCGTACTTGGCAATAGATCAATAGAGAAATCTACGTCTCGATCCGGCGGCAAGCCTAGTAAATCGTCAGGGAATACATTCGGGAATCACCTGACCACCTTCACATTCCCTAAACTTCTAGGAGCATCATCATTCAATACTACATGTGCCAGATACCCCTGACAACCCTTCTGTAACAGTTTCTTAACTCTGACAGCTGAAATGATGCCATGTCTAACGTTACTACGCTCGCCAACAAATGTAACCATAGGTAGCCCCGGGCGTTGGAACGTAACCTTTTTTTCATAACAATCAATATTGGCTCGATTATAATGTAGCCAATTAGTGCCCAAGATCACATCAAACTCAACTATTTCTAACGGAATAAGATTAGGGGGCATAATCACATCCTCAAGTAACACGGGGCACCCTGGATACATCCAACTGACCAAACACGTCTCTCCCCTAGGCATCGAAACCTCTAACTCAAATCCGAGGGGTGAAGAATTAGGTTGAGTCAATTGAGCAAATGAGGGAGAAATAACCGAATGAGTAGCGCCACAATCTATCAACACTTTAGCAAAATGACCAAGAACATTTAACGTACCCATTATTAAATCAGGGTTGTTATGGGCGTCCTGAGCCGTGAGATTATGAATACGGCCCTGTGGTTGCTGTCGTCCACCGCAACCTCTATTCGTCTGACCAGTACGTCCAGGTGTACCACGACTCTGCCCCGTCGGATTAGGCTGCCTAGATGATCCTGCGCTGCTCGCATTAATCTTTCCCTGCTGTGGTTGCACTCCTGGATACCACTGCGATTCGCTAGTAGGATAAGGAGTATAACCTCCAGGATATTGAGGATATCCACTCTGATAACCACCTGAATAATGCGAGTCCGGAGGATACGAATATGGCGTCGCCGAATATGGAGTAACATCTCCCTGATAGTGATACGTGCCTCTACGACTCGACTGACCATAACCACGCGGAGCTGGAACCTACTGAATAGGAACTGGAAATGGTGGTAGGGAAGGTAAATGAGGCCTTTGCTGATTCTGTGGACAATTCGCTGCCCGATGACCAACTTTTCCACAAGTCAAGCATCCTCGATTGCCCTGTCTGCACTCGCCAACATGTCGACTGTTACACCTTCGACAGAACAATGCTGATGAACCATTATCGTTTCGTTGTCTCTAAAAGTGTGGACCTCCAGTAAATCTACCTCCTCTCTTCGATCTAGAGAATTTACATCTCCATTGGATGAACTTGAACTAAACCCACTTCTTTTGATACTCTGAGTCTTCCGGGGTCTTTGTGATGCCAGTCATTTGCCTTTATTATCTTTCTTCTGTTCCTCTTTTTCTTCTTCTTCGTCACTGTCGCTAGGCATATTTTCTGAATCTTCAATCTATAATAAGACCTCGTAAAACTCATGAGAAGTGCTGCAATGGACTGTGGTCGCCATCGTACGCCACTTCTTACGAGTACCAAGATTAAATCGACGAAGCATCTCTGCGATCTCAAGGTGATAGCGAGACAGATCAGTGAACTTTCTATAATACTCATTTGCTGACATCTTCTTCTGTTTCAGACTGGTGAATTCCTATTTCTTACGGTTGATATAAGCATCTGGGATAAATTACCTGTAGAACAACTGTTTAAATACCTCCCAATCTGCAGCTTCCTCCGGTGGCATCATCTTAGACAATTGTTCGCACCAGGATGCAGGTTCCTTTCCCATAAACCAAGCAATCGTCTCTACCCAGGCCCTTAGGGTGAGGCTGCCCTGACTTTGCATCAATTTAAAAGTCCTCTCTATCTATTGTATCCATCTCTCAGCACCCTCGTGCCCCTCGTCTCCCACAAAACGGGTTAAGCTCAGATTATGCACACTCTCTAGAGGGGTCTTGCAAGAAGGGCGAAGCGTCGACTAAAGTACATTCGCAATAGCATCCCCTAATTGAGAGAAATCAGGGAAAATAGGCTCATAAGGTGGATGTGGCTCTCGGCGAGGCGGCATAATTCTGACAGAAAACACCAGAATAATTATAATATTCACAAGTTACACAAGACTGGCTAAATTAGGCTCTGATACCAAACTGACACACCCCGACCCAAATGTCGAAGCGTGTTGGCCGTCACGTGAAAGTGACGTAGCCAAAAGCATCAGCGGAAGAATAGAAGAAATCGTACATGGTTGCTGGTCTGTCAGAACTGCCTTGATGCCTCTATAGCCGCCAACGTCACCGCTACCTAGAACCTGGAGGGGGGCATAACAGAAAATGTGAGTGGGCAAAAACAAATCTTTTCCAAAACCGTTTCAGAAATCAGTATATAACCTCCCACTGTAAATCCAGTATAATTCCCATAAAATAATACGTATATATACTCATATACGAAAACATCAGCATAAAATCTCAGAAGTAAGCCATGTCGATATACCAACTCAAAAGCAAGCCACATCAGGCAGGTGAGATAAATCAGTAATCATAATATGCCGGCAATATAATACGTCAGCCGGAGTCACCTATAGTGACCTGTATGGCTGAATCTATAGCTCCTCACTACTATCCTACACACGAGTTGGAACCACCTTTAGTGGTCTGTACGATAGGCTAGGTGTATAATATTACGCTCAGTGCTACGATCACGTGAAGGCTGTGCGACGAATCGCGGGTCACCTATGAGTTAGAACCACCTATAGTGGTCTGTACGATAGGCTGGCACCTGCCTTGGATCCAAGGTGAGCGTACAATGCGGGAGGTGAACAATCACGTGAAGGCTAGGCCATACTCTGGCGGAGCACAAACACCCGAGGTGCAGGTAAATGAGCTATATCTCAATCTCACCATCACTAGCTATCATACTTACCTGACTTACCTGGCATCCACGGCGCTGAAGCATAATTAATGTAATCACAATCATAATGATAAAATATAATTTGGCATACGACATGGCAATTTGATTTTAAATTCAATTCAATTTGCAATTCATTCAAATCAAGTTTTTGGGAAAACGACAGTTATATATATATATATATATATATATATATTGAAAACAAAAGCCCACTCATTGGTATGTCGAGGGGTCGTATCCCTCGAGCCTAGCGTGCCTGCGCTCGTCCTCTAGATACGTCTCACCTATATGTGAAACAACTGTAAAACCGTCATTTAAATGTACATAACCTAACTTAGGTAATAACTTCTCATACGAACCTCAATTTTGGCATACGAATATGCCAACGAGACCTACGTAACGTCACGAACATGTAGGAATTTTGAGAATTTTTTTTTGATAGGGCACGCGCCCCCCACGCGAGTCTTCTTCCTTGGGTTCGTCGAACTGGTTCTGCTAGCGACGGAAAATTCGCCGGTTTCTGGCCAGATTTTCAAATCACTATATCTACCTCATTTTCCCACCATTTTCTCTCAAATTTCTTCCTACATGCTCTAAATTTAGTAGGGAAGAGGGCTATACCTTCAAAAACCTCCAAAGATGTCTAAAATCTCATCGGGGAAATCCACCAAAATCGGCCAAGTTTGTACCAAACTATCCCGACGTCCAAAACATGCAAACGAGGTACTCCGAGCCTCGTGAGGATGCCTAGAGTGTCCTTGTGATCTTGTTTTCCCCTAAAACATAGCCATTACAAAGTTGATGAACAGTGCCCAAGAAATTAAGCTCGGGTTCGATATGTTTTCTGAGGTTCCCGAGTCTAAAACCACTATATATAAACTCAGTAGGCTCCAAGGATTACGAATATACTTACCTAGACTTTGATCCTTGCCTTGATCGATGTTTAGTGTGTGTGTCCGTATGAAATGGCGAGGAAGAATGAGAGAGTTTGAGAGGGTATGAGAGAGAAGTGACAGAATCATAAAAGAAAAGTGTACGTGTGTGTGTTTAAAAATATCCAACCATCATTATCAGCCCAAAACAATTGGTCTTGAGGTATAGGACGCCCTAAAGTCCAATTAAAACCCGTAACACCCGTTCGCGTATAACCCGAGGGTAAAAACGCCATTCCACAGTGAGAATATTATAATTAGGAACGGGTTGTTACAGCAAATGAGATTTTTTGGAGTGCTAATAATAGTTCAATTTTTTTTATTGGCATGGAAAATTTAGCAAACAAGAGTCATAAGGCATTAAAATTTTTATGGAAAATTTAGTATTGAAATAATTAAATCATATCAAAACACTATGAAATGATAGGCCTTGTTTTATACTGAGAATTGTCTATCAATGGTTGAAGAATTCAAGAGTGACATGATGAAACACTGTGAAATTACAAACCTTGGGCTACGACATCATTTCTTAGGAATGGGAGTAGTTCAAACTGATAAATGCATTTTCATTCATCAAAATAAAGACGCATTGAAGCTACTTGTGAAATTTGGTTTGAATTATTATAAGTAAGTTAGGACTCGACTCCACTCACTATGAATCATAGGTTATGCAAAGTTGATGGTAGTAAGGCAGTAAATGAAGCTAAGTATAGGAAGATTGTGGGAAGGTTGCTCTATTTGGATGCAACAAGGCATGACATATGTTTTCTATAAGCCTACTCTCTAGGTTTATGGATAATTTTACTAAGAAACACATGGGAACTGTAAAAAGGGTCTTGAGGTACGTCCAAGGAAATCTAGATCATGGAATTGAATATGTCAAGGGAAAATCAGCCTTACTCATAGGTTATGGTGATAGTGATTGGGCTGGAAGTGAAGCTGATATAAAGAGTACTTCTGGATATACATTCAACCTTAGCCCATGTGTGTTTTCATGGGCATAAATCAAGCAAAACATATGCACTCTCCATCATTGAAGCAAATTATGTTAGTACCGTAGAGGCAACTTCAAGCGAAATGGTTGAAATTTGTGCTAGAGGATTTGGGAGGAATAAATTAAGTCAATTCAGTTACTCTATGACAATACTTCAGCAACAGCAAGGGCCAAGAACCCTGTTTTTCACCAGAAAAGAAGGCATATAAACATGATGTTCAATGTCATCAGAGAAGCAATTCAACAAAATAAGATTGAGATTGTCTAGTAGAATAGCAAACGGTAGATATCCTTACTAAAGCTCTACCAAAGGACAAGCTCTCATATTTCAAGGAAATGCTCGAGGTGAAATTAGCAACAAGCTTATAAGGGAGTGTTGGGTTGTGAGCATTGCAGTCGAGATTGATGAAGAACACTTTGAATTTCTACAATTTTTTTTGGTTTGCTCTTGTTTGTAAATGAATGGCTGAGATTAAAAGTCTTCACACACTCTTCCTTAGCAGTTCGTTTGACCGTGAGGCAATGACAACTGATGATGACATGGTTGATTTTTACAAATTCTAAAATCTTCATTTATAAGGTTTGGATGACTGTGGGCTAACTGGTTAGAAACCTAGTTGGTTATCAAACTAAAAGAATCTAGAGATATTGCAGCTGAATGGTAATCAAATTACAAGGTCAATTCCAAGTTGGTTGGGGACTCTTCCGAAGCTCTTTTATGTGGAATTGTTAGCCAACCAAATTTCAGGTGAATTTCCAAAACAACTTTGTAGATTACTAATGTTAATGGTGAATGCATCTCCAATAGACAATTATGAATTTGAATTTCCCATCTTGGGTGGCAGAATCGAAAATCCAACATATATGGCACACATACCATCCAACTTTCCATTCAATAACATTCGTGGTAATATACCTGCTGAGATCAGCCAATTGCAGCTTCTTCATGTGTTGTATCTTAACTGCAAAACTTCTTCTAAGAAATTCCAGTTCAAATATCTAACTTATTTAGATATTTTGAACCTCTCCATGAATCATTTGTTCAGAAAAATTCCCTCATCAATGATGAGCCTTAGTTTCTTGAGTGTTTTTAATGTCTTGTACAATAATCTTGAAAGGAAAAATACCAACAGGCATGTAGCTCCAGAGCTTCAACGCTTTTGCATTTGATGGGAACCCTAAACTTTGTGGCTCTCCACTTCTACATGAGTGCAGAGAAATTGATGCGGATAATGAGAACAACATCGACCAAGATGTGGCCAATGAACGCTATGAGTTTCCCTGGTTTTATGGTTGTGCAGCCCTAGGTTTCATTGTCGGATTTTGGGAAGTTTGTGGTTCTTTAATTCTTAAGAAGACATGGAGGTACACGTAATTTCGGTTCCTGGATAATGTACAAGGTTTGCTCTATGTGAAGATTGCAGTGTGCATGGCCAGGATGAAGAGAAAGATTAAGAACTAGATTCTACTTTTCATCGTATATTTTTAATTTCAATAAACAATGTGATGCAGTTTTTGTAGGAAAACATTAAATGGTTCAATAGCACAATAGTTGTTTGCTGATTCTAAAATAAACGAGGTTGAATAAGAACGTGCTCCAACAAACTCTTTAAAAAAAATTAAATAAATAAATAAAAAAAAAGAAGGAACTATGGACTTCTTTCAATAAGCAGCACATTACAAAGAGGTTCATCTTTAATCTAACCACAAAAATAAACACACTGATGTCCATAGTTCTAAAAGAAGAAATGTGGCTTCAAATAATGTCAAAGAAGTTGGTGTTCCTTTCATGTCAAACTTATGGAGCCAAAAATAATCACAAGCGACACGTGGATATTTTGGCAAAAGATGACCAAACTACCCCTGAGGTACACCAGGATTTCTACACGCGAGCAGCAGACAATCATCCTTCAACAAAGTAAAAAATGTTCCAAAAGAGGTAAACAATTCAAAGTCCATCTCATCAAATCCCCTTTTGCAAGGTAACCTCCAAAATTATGTTAATTGGTTAATTAATGGATTAATTACCCAATTAATCCATTAAATATCAATTAGATTATCAAATTTAACCACAAAATATATCCCATTCAATCCTAAAACTAGTGAATGATCGACCACCTTTCCTTACTCCACACCTTTCTTATTTTCTCCACTTTATTACCCCACTTATGCAAATTATTCAATTTTGTAACCACGAATTTATTCCTTTAGGTTTAATTAGCCAATAAATTGGCTAATTAAACTAAAATATCAACCTAAAAAACCCCATTAAGGCCGGCCATTTCTTCTCAAAAATGGACAAGCCTAGCCCAATAAATAGGCTCCTATTTTCACCAAAAACTCATTCCAACTCTTGCTAAAATTCTCTAGAATTCTCAAACACTTTCGCTCTCTAACATGACCAACATAAGCAAGTCACCCTTCACGGATTAGATCGAGCAGGCAGAGCCTCCACACGAGTTCAGCATGCCACTTTTCACATCTTTCAAAGGGGAAGAAGACCCGGAGGGACACTTGAAGCACTATCGAAGCGCAATGATCCTCTATCAAAACAACGATGATCTTATGTGCAAGATATTCGCCACCACTCTACAAGGCGAAGCGCCCTGCCGCCACAGTCCATCCGAAATTTTGATGAACTTTCTTTGGCTTTCATCAAAGAATATTCACCCTATCGCTCGATCAAGAAGAAATCCGACCATTTGTTCAACATCAACAAGAACCCAAAGAAGTCACTTCGCGACTATGTGAAGAGGTTCAAAGCAGAGATGGCAAGGATAGTCGGATGCAACGACTTGATAGCTAGACCAGCCTTCCATAAAGGACTTCCAGCAGACCACCCGTTGTTCGGAGAATTGATCATGAAAAAAGATCTAACTCTAGCAGACTCCTTCATTCTAGTAGAGAAACATGCACTTTGGAATGAAGCTCGGTGAGCAGACAAGGCACCCGAGCAGCTTAAAAAAGAAGTAGTGGTAAAGAAGGAGGACGGAAAGCAGCTGAACAAATAAAGTAAGCAGGGGGCCAAGCATAAGGACTGATTCTCGACTAAAGGAGGCCCGACGACCAACAACTACACTAAAGTTCTTAATCCTAACCCCACCAAATGCACATCTGGAGTATCTTCAGGAAGATTCTTAGGGTACCTAATGACCCAACGAGGAATCGAAGCATATCCGAGTGATCCTAGAGATGAAATCTCCCACTATCTTGAAGGAGATCGAAAGCTTGACAGGACGAGCAGCTGCCCTCAACCAATTTCTTTCGCGGTTCACCGATCGATGCAAGTTTTTTTTTTCAAGGCCATCAAGAGGGCACAACGAGACAAATGGGATGAAGAGTGCAAAAGAGCTTTCCAAGACTTGAAGAAGTATCTCACATCACCTCCCATACTACCCAAGCCAGGAGCAGCAGAGGACTTATACATTTACTTGGCAGTCTTAGAAGTAGCGATAAGCTCTATCATTATACGAAAAGAGCTGGGGGCCTGACTACCTGTATTCCACAGTTCAAAAGCTCTCCTCGATGCTACCAGAAATTCAAAGGCTAGGTTTGGCAATAATTATTGCAACCTGAGAGCTCAAGTTTTATCCTTATGACGCACTATTCGGCCCAAAAAGCACACCAACGGCAGACAAACAGTAGAAGGACACACTCAGAAGCAAACTACCCCTGAGGTACACCAGGATTTCTACGCGCGAGCAGCAGACAATCATCCTTCAACAAAGTAAAAAATGTTCCAAAAGAGGTAAACAATTCAAAGTCCATCTCATCAAATCCCCTTTTGCAAGGTAACCTCCAAAATTATGTTAATTGGTTAATTAATGGATTAATTACCCAATTAATCCATTAAATATCAATTAGATTATCAAATTTAACCACAAAATATATCCCATTCAATCCTAAAACTAGTGAATGACCGGCCACCTTTCCTTGCTCCACACCTTTCTTATTTTTTCTACTTTATTACCCCACTTATGCAAATTATTCAATTTTGTAACCACCAATTTATTCCTTTAGGTTTAATTAGCCAATAAATTGGCTAATTAAACTAAAATATCAACCTAAAAAACCCCATTAAGGCCGGCCATTTCTTCTCAAAAATGGACAAGCCTAGCCCTATAAATAGACTTCTATTTTCACCAAAAAATCATTCCAACTCTTGCTAAAATTCTCTATAATTCTCAAACACTTTTTCTCTCTAAATTCCAAGGTTCTAAAAAACGCTAGGCGCTAGTATGGCGGTGGGCTAGCACCTGGCGCCTAGGCGGCTAGACGGCTTAGGCGGATTTAGGTAAAGTTTTAGTATACCTTGTAAATAAATGCATATTGACACTTACAAAAAATTATACTTATATGAAATCCATAGATAAGATAATAAAAGAATGATAAAATGCAAAAAACAATATTCTAAAAGATGCTATGCACTAGTCGGGCATTGGACTGGAGCCTAGCGCCTACGCAAACAAGGCGGATTTTAATAAATTATTTTATATTATTAATATTTTGATGAATTTGATAATATGAGATGACAGTTTTAAAGGATTATAAGTTTGTAGTACTTACTAAATCTTTTCAAAGATTATAAATATATAGTGAACTTAAAAGAAAAGTCAAAATATGTAGTGTTGTAGTCTGTTGAATAGCATTTTTTAAGTGAGATAATATGCATCAGAAAAGGGAGGTGGGGCGCACCAAATGAATATTTAATACATATTTATGTCAGTTGCATTTCCATTGGAATCAATTTAAAAACCAATTAAATAAAAGGGTTGGGTGGTCAGTCTTGTCCATCACGTGGGTCTGAATGGAAAGAGAGACAAATTAATTTCTCTTTCGTCTTCCTATTGTCTTCTTCAATGGAAATGAGTTTGAAATGCAGAACCCAGAAAGAGAACCAGCTGCGCAAAAAATATTTGAAACGCCCAGACCACCACCTAGGCCACCCAATCGCCCGCCTAGGCCGCCCAAGCACCGCCTAGAAAGCCTCGGCGCCCACCTAATCTCTTTGCTGATTTTTCTTCCGATTATGGGTTAATCGCAGCGGGTGGCCACCGTGGAGCGCCTAGGCCGATTTTTAGAACACTGCTAAATTCTAACTTTGGCATCGGAGGTTCTTCGGCCAAACCCCCCCCCCCCCCAATTCATCGTGGGCGCGTGAGGCTTTTTGCCTTGACCAAAGGTGTTAATTGTTTTGTAGGTGCAGTTTTGTCCAAGAAGAAAGCGGCGAAAATTTGCATCCACAAAACTCCTAAACGTTTACTTAGTCAGTGAAGAGTTCTGAAATCTCTCTTTGACGTATCGAAAGGGTTCTGGGTTCTGAAATCTCTCTTTGGCGTATTGGAGGGTTCTGAAATTTCCTGTGGTGTATTGAAGGGTTTGGAAATTTCACTTTGACGTGTTTAAGGGTTTGAAAAAATGTACATTAATGGGCGGTCGTGTAACTTGTTGAAGGGTTTGGCCCCATCTTGACCAACTGAGGTCTTTGCTTTTTACTATAAGCAATATATATATATATTTTGCATTATATCTTTTTTGTTTAAAACCATTCATCATGGCTTTTATACGATTGTGTGGAGTGTACATATATATATATATATATTTTGCATTATATCTTTTTTGTATTATTCTCTTGCATTATATCTTTTTTGTTTAATAACCATTCATCATGGCTTTATACGATTGTGTGGAGTTTTATGCCTTTGCCTTGGGAGGAGCTCTACCTGCTTTCCACGGCTTGATAGGTAGTTGGCAATGGAAGAAAACAATCTTAAGAGGAAATTTCTCTTTGACATTTTGAAGTGTTTGGAAAATGTACATTAACGTGTGGTCATAATTTTTTTTAATGAGTTTGCAATACGATAATATTTTTTTTTAGAAAACTTCATTTTATTCCTTAAAAAAATGAGTTTAGACTATAATCTTGTGTAAGATTAAAATCGAATTTTAGTCCTTAATAAATTTAATCATCTCGTTTATTAATTATGCTTTGATGTTTTATTTCTTTCATTTTTTCCTATTTTTATTTTATTAATTACATTTAACTTTCATTTTCATTTCATTCATCGTAATATATTTTGATGTCTACATTCAAGTAAACTAATTTTTTTAATATATATAATATAGGAATATACAATTTGTATAATCTTCATTTAGGTTCATTAATTCATTTGATATATTTCAGTATATCCATTGATACAAATATATAGGTACATTAATTCAATATGATACATTTCAGTACCTACATGTGGACAACAAACGTGATGACCTTCACTGATTTTATATTTTTGCAGCCCTAGGTTTCATTGTCGGATTTTGGGAAGTTAGCAGTTTTTTAGTTCTTGACAAGACATGGAGGTACGTGTATTTTCAGTTCTTGGATCATGTCTAAGATTTGTTCTATGTGAAGATGGCAGTTTTCGTGGCCAGGATGAAAAGGACTAGGGACTAGATTGTACTTTTAAGTATATATTTTTCAGTTTAAATTAAACAATTTGGATACACAAAATTTTACCCACTTGCTAACGCACTCTCTAATAGAGGTCAATCATGCCATTATATGTGTGAAATATATTGTAGAAATATACCAACTATTTATATGATCAAATATAATAAATTAAATGTATAATCACTATTAGACTTTTGAAAAATTAAATTAGGAAGAAGGAATAAAAATATCTGACATATGAACCGAAGATAGTCGCGATGTCATTGCCTTAAATCCGTAGATGCCACCTTACGTGCAGGTTATGGTGGTGCCTACAACTCCAAGATACAACCCAAAGCCCCATAGGATATCTGAACAGTTATGCACGCCAACGGCAGATGGGATTGCCAAGTAGAGATCAATTACCTAAGAATTATAAAGTAGCAATGTAAATTGACTGACAGAGATGTGAGAAGTGAAGAAGACAAAATAGTATTTTTTTTTAACGTATTCTCTTTTATGTCTGAGGTTTCTTATGTAAAGAACTTCTCATACCCCTTTAGAAAAGGATTATGACTCTTCAAATAAAACATAACTCTTAATATTAAAAATAAATAAAATAATAATAAGTTTTGAATCTTTAAAATAAAATATAATTAAAATAACCTGCAATTCCCCACAAGATTCAAAACTCTATGAGGAATAAAATAGACACAATTGAAAAAATGGAAGTATAGGCAATTTGTATACCATGCAATGGGTGTAGGTGTCTTTTGCACTTGAACCTACATTTAGTGTTCATAGTTTTCACCTGAAGGAATATAGTGAACTAAGTCTTGAACTAGATTCCTTTAATTCAGATTACAACATTTGAAACACATTGTACTGATAAAAAACTTGGCGCAGGTTAGCGTTCCATGCGCTTAATCTTGATTCTCATGAGTGTTTTTAGAGAGCAACCCAATTCTCACAGCCGCGGCCTCACGACTACTCTCACTTAGGTGAGTCCTCCAAGAGTACATGTGACTTGTACTCTAGGGGAGATTGCCCGCCTAGGAACTCATTCAGGACAATGTCCTTCATTAACATCACATATCATCAGCACAAATGTCATAGGGATGAGCATGGGATTTTATTTCAAATCTCCTATTTTAGGGTGCTGGAATATAAGTCACGCAATGTGGATTGTAAACCCATTGAACCTTCTTTGTGGGATCTCCAATCACAAAGGTTGGGTTTCCTCCCTAGGTGACTTCCCTATGGGTTTAAGCCCATCCCCCTTGACAAATCTAGGACTCCATTCCTATATAAACCTTTGGTCAATTGATCAGCAATATTCTTTTCTGACTTCACATAGTCTAAAGAAACAACTTCTTGATTTAACAAGCTCCTCGCAGATTTTTATCTAACATTGATATGCCTATTTAATTTCTTTTTTGTATGTGTCTGCCTTACTAAACCTATCATGGCCTTATCATCACAATGCATGGATATGGCAGGTATAGGCTTGCTCACCAATGGAATATAAAGCAAAAAATTCTTAATCTATTTAGTAGTATCAAGGGCTATGAGTTCAAATTCCATTGTACTTCTAGAAATTATTAGTTGTTTCTTAGATCCCCAAGATATAGCTGCTCCTCCCAATTAAAATACATATCCTGAAGTAGATTTCACTTCGGAGCTATCTGTGATCCAATTTGCATCATTGTATCCTTTTACTACATAAGGAAATCTTTTATAGTTTATAGAATAATCCAAAGTTCCTCTTAGATACTTAAACCCTCGCCTTAAAGCATTGTAGTGTTCTTGGATTATGAGTGTATCTACTTAGCCTTCCAACCGCATAAGCTATATCGGGTCCAGTTTTATTTGCTATATACATCAAAGACCCAATCATCTGAGAATACAGGAGTTGACACACGGGTTCACTATTATTTTTAAGTAAGCACACACTTGGTTCATATGGTGTCGAGACAACATTGTAATTGAAAAAATTGAACTTCTTAAGCATTTTCTTAATTAAGCTAGCTTGGTTTATAATAAAACCTGCTTGTGTTCTTTCTACTTTCATTCCCAAAATAATATTGGCTTCTCCTAGATCTTTCATATCAAACCTTCTTGATAGATAAGTCTTAACATCTTTCACAATTTCCAGACTTGTTCCAAATAATAATATATCATCAACGTAAAGACATAAAATAATACATTGTCCATTGCATTCCTTATAGAAGACACACTTTTCATGATCATTAATTTCAAAATCACATTCTAAAATGACTTTATCAAACTTCTCATGTCATTGCTTTGGAGCTTGCTTAAGTCCATATAACGACTTAACCAACTTACACACTTTATGTTCTTGGCCTTTCACTATAAATCCTTTGGGTTGCTCCATGTAAATTTCTTCATCTAAGTCTCCATTCACAAATGTTGTTTTAACATCCATTTGATGAACTACTAAATTGTGTATAGAAGCTAACGCTATAAGGATCCTAATTGTGGCAATCCTAGGCATAGGAGAGTAAGTGTCAAAATAATCAATTCCTTTCTTTTGAGTGAATCCCTTGGCAACTAGCCTAGCTTTGTACTTGTCTATACTTCCATCAAGCTTCAGTTTCTTCCTAAATACCCACTTGCAACCAATTGGTGTAATACCAGGTGGTAAATCCATTAACTCCTGATGAGTCCATATTATACTATATATTTTACTCTAATATTAATATTAATTTATTAGTTATTTTGTGAGATTTTGATACTTTGGATTATAATTTCAATGTAGGACTTTCGACTTCGTCTGGAGCAAAAAGTGATCAAATGGATAAATTTTGCAGTGATTCCAATTGGAGGATGTTTGTGAGTCTTTCAAGATGATGGCGGAAGGCTGTCCCTGGAATTGGTGCTCGCTTCTTGTGGTTAATATGTGTAACCTCTTAGGATGGACGACACGTTTTAAGGGTTATATGGTTTTTCAAAAGGTTTTCACAAAACTTAATGAGTCTTGCATGTTCACATTCGATCTGGACGCCACGGACAGGTTGCATGTTAGATATACGTTCTATGTTGGAGGTTCCAACTAGGGTATACTTTAGGAAAACCTAACCTTCAAAATATGCATGTGTAATTCATAAGTAATTGGAAGAATTACGTAGGATTGTTAAGGTGACGGCGGAACCCTAGTGTTTAAATAGATTTTCAAACTATTTTCTTTTGTTTGATTTACTTTCCCAAGTTATTTAGTTATTTTTAATTAAATTCGTTTTTAATATTTTAGGTCATTAAATCAACCTTTTCCAAAACTTTGATTTCAAATAATTAATTAAGATTTGGTTTTAACATAAGTTATTCATTAAATCCTTATGGAGAACGACCTTACTTGAGCTGTTATACTACAACAACCTTGTACTCTTGCAAGTATTTTTAAGTGCTTTTATCCCTACTTTTGTAGGTGGTAAAAATCCCTACCAACTCCAAAGTGTTGTTTTGTAAAATAGACTCAACTTCACTATTTATAGCTTCTTTCCAAAATGGCGCATGGACAGAGATCATGGCTTCTTTATATGTTGTTGGATCATCTTCAGTTTAAAAGGTATAAAAATCATCACCAAAGTTCTTCTCCACTCTAGGTCTCTTACTCCTTCTAAGTTCAACTGAAGGCTCTTCTTCATTTGTAACTTGATGGCTAATACTTGTGGAGGCTTTGTCAGTACTAGTGCATGATCTATCGGCCACTTGCTTTTGCATTCTAGTCTTGAAAGGAAATATGTCTTCAAAATATGTTGCATGCCTAGACTCCAATATAGTGTTATTCAAAATTTCATTTATTTTAGAGTTGATGACTAGAAAACAGTATCCATAGTTTTAGGTCCTATATTCTTTCTCTTAGATTCTGGGATTGCAACGTTAGCAAAACACCCCCATACTTTCAAGCCTTGAAGATTTGGAGTTCTATTTTTCCATATTTCATATAGAGTAGTAGTGTTGTCTTTAATGATTACTCTATTTAATATAAAACATGCAGTCAAAATTGCTTCCCCCAACAAATTTTTAGGTAATCTAGAACTCAAAAGCATTGCGTTCATCATGTCCAATAAGGTCCTATTCTTACTTTCCACAACTCCATTAGATTGAGGAGAATATGGTGCTGTTACTTCATGTATAATACCATGCTTTTCACAGAAAACACTAAGATCAGTAACAGTGTACTCACCACATCTATCAGACCTAAGTCTCTTTATCCTTTTATCTAATTGATTTTCCACTTCTATCTTGTAAATCTTAAATTTACCAAATAATTCATCCTTAGTCTTTATCAAATAAATATGACTGTACTTCAAACAATCATCTATAAATGTGACAAAATACTTATTACCAGCTCTAGTAGGTGATCTATTTGAGCCATAAACATCACTATAGATAAGCTCTAAAATTTGGGTATTCTTTCAATGGACTTAAAAGGTTTCTTGGGTTGTTTTGCATGTACACAAATTTCACACTTATGCTTGAGATTCATGTTTGACTTGGGGACCAAGTCCAAGTCCATCATTTTCCTAATTTTGAACAAGTTTACATGTCCCAACCGTCCATGCCAAACATTACTAGATTCAACGTTAAGAACTTTTGGAAGAGTATTGCACTTGGAAGAAACAGTTAACAAAATAATCCTTTACTAATAAAACCTTTTCCAATAGATACATTATCCCTGGTTATTACAACCTTATTTGATTAGATTACAACTTTATAGCCTTGCTTTACTAAACATGATCCACTAATTAATTTTTTTTTAATATCAAGTACATGTCGCACGTCCTTCAAAATTAAGACCTTTCATCTTCAATTCTATGAATCCACTTCCAGCACTGAGACATTGAGTCATTCCCTAGAGTTACACGTCCTCCGCCTAATTCCTAGTAGGTTTTGAAACATTCACGATCAAAACAGACTTGTGCATTAGCTCTAGAATCTACCCACCAATCCTTATTTTCATAAGAAAAATTGACAAAGGAATCATACTTAAAATGTATTTGAGTCTTCTTGAAGTTCTTATTTTGGTTTGGTTTGAACTTAAAATTTGTTCTTTTGGGTTTGAAATTCTTCTTATTATTTTTGGTGAACTTGTTTTTGCTTTTGCCAATTTTGTTGGTGCCATTTTCAACTGAGTTCACAGTTGTTTGCCTTTTGGTTTCCGTCCTTTGGCTTGACCTCTTCAACCCTTATTAAATTCATGACTTGAACCAAAGTAAGTTCTCCTTCTTTATGTCTTAGGGTTCTAGCAAAATCATTCCAAGATTAAGGTAGTTTATCAATAAGGCAGGAGACTTTAAAGTCTTCACTGAACTTTGTTCCTTTCATTTCAACTCTTCTTAATTGCTCCTGATACTCATGTATTTGTTCCCCCTAAAGACTTGTTATCAACCATCTTATAATCATTAAAGTTTGAGACCGTGAACCTATCCATCCCAGCATCTACAATTCTATATTCCGCTTCTAAAGTTTTCCAAAGTTCTTTGGTTGTGGATGTAATCGCATGATACACATCATAGAGGTAATCAGAAAGAGCACTTGACAATGGTATTTTATTAGTTTAGGGGTTAGTTTAGAAGATGACTCTTTAGAAGAGGAATCTTTGTTTGATTGAGTTTCTTCGAGTGCGGATACAAGTCCTAAGACAGTTAACCAATATTTGACTTGTTTTTGCCACCTACGAAAATTATAGCCACTAAAATTTTCAGACTTAACACTATTGGCTTCTTCTAAACTTACAACACTGTAGAAATTAAAACAAGTTTGTCACTCAGAAGTTTCAACAAATACCGAATGAACTAAACTATTGTATAATATCCTTAGATCAGTTAACAGTGATAATTACAAACAGATTTGATTAAAGCACCAAAGTGCAGTTATTATATCAATATGCAATCACGAAATAGTAAACGGTTAACTTGAAAACTAAATTAATATAGGATCAATCCCAGAGAATAAATGACAGATAAGCAGTATTAAAGTGCTTTCGTGCCGAATAAAAAAAAAATATGCACAGAATCAAAGATGCAATGAAGGCAGTATTATAAACACACTTCTTAGCAACTATATTAGTAAGGCTAAACTACTAATTTGCCCCTTGAACTATCAACTGACTTTTGATTTCCCCCCTGAACTTTTTATTTGAAAGAAATAAATGAAAAATTAACAGCAGAGGGCAAATCAGCCAAAAAGTTCAGGGGGCAAATCGAAAGTTAAATGATAGTTTAGGGAGCAAATCGAAAATTTACTCATATTAGTAATTTAAGAACCAAATAATTAACGAAAGGAGTAAAAGGGTTCAACTGCTATTTAATGCAATCAACGAAGGGCATGGTTAGCCTTTCCCATAAAATTCAACGACAAGAAAATTATAGTTATTGGGCTTTCAAAGCATTGTGAAAACATATTGTAAAAATTTGCAATTATATTATCACACTTCTACGGCTTTAGATTGTGACATATATTGTAGAAATATACCAACTACTTATATGACTAAATATAATAAATTAAATGTATAATCACTATTAGACTTATGAAAAATTAAATTAGGAACAAGGAATAAGAATATCTGGCCTGTGAACCGAAGAGAGGCACGATGTCCCTGCCCTAAAGACATAGACGCCTCCCTACCTGCAGGTTATGGCGGTGCTTACAACTCCAAGATAAAATCCAAAGCCTCACAGGATGTCTGGTTCATTATGCACACCAATGGCAGACGGGATTGTCAAGTAGTGATCAATTACCCAAGAATTAAAAAGTATGAATGTAAATTGATTGGCAAAGATGTGAGAAGTGACGAAGACATGATAGTTTTTTTTTAATGTATTCTATTTTCTATCTAAGGTTTCTTATTTAAAGATCTTCTCATATCTCTTTAGAAAAGAATTATGACTCTTTAAATAGAACACAACTCTTAAATATTAAAAACAAATAAAATAATAATAAGTTTTGAATCTTTAAAATAAAATATAATTAAAATAATTAAAATAACCAACAGTATATATGTCGAACACACCTATATTAAGTGTTAATTTTGTATATTCAATTAGTATGACTCTTTTAGTTTTTATTTGTTTGTTTTCATCATGATCTAAGGTTTATTCTAATATATATAATAGTACAATAAACTATTCGGACATACAAAATTAACATACTTGTTCACACACTTTTTACTTCTAGTACATGTGAGCTCTATCATTGTATATGGTTCTCTCTTATATTAAAGTGTGTCAATAGATGTCAATTTGTGTGTTAATTTGTATGTTCAAGAGCCACAACAATAGTAATATATTCTTTCTAGTTTCGCCATGGTATCAGCCAAATGTCAAATCTGAGTATTTTTTTTATATGAACAATTAACAATGTTCAATTGTTCATTTAATGACAACAATTAACATCGTGAAGCAGTTTTTACATGAACTTTGGAAATATACAAAATGTTTCTTTTAATTTTGAAAATACTAGTAGTTCTTCATTTTTGAAACCAACTAACTTGAAACATACTGTTAAAACTTTATTGAAATTCATTCAAATATTCTAAAATCATTACAACGATTGTTGTTTTAACATATCTACTAATATTTTTTTCTCAAGAGAAATGTCTACTTCAATTCCAAACCAGCAAAAAACAAATTGTATGTACAAACTCCTCAAACTTTCATTGCTTCTCGTCTATCCATATGATCTTTTCCTACAATGCTTGAAAACTTGACGAACACGGTTATTTCCCACTAGGATCTGAGGTCCAAGAAGTTTGAATCACATCACGAAGCACCCGTGTTTAAAACAACTCACCTTAGGGCGTGCCTGGGCGGCCTTGGAGGCGGGGTGCTAGGTTCCTCTGTTTGTGGGTGCCAGCTTAGGGCAGCGTAGGGCGGCATTGGGGTGCACCTAGGCTGCTGAGGCACGCCCAAGTGTTTGACTTGGGCTTTTTTTTTTCCTTCAAAATCCATGTCTATTTTTAAAATGCAGAAGACTGCCGTTCGGTTTCAATGAAGAACAAAGAGAGACTCTCTCCAAATCCTAACACTAACTCGTCTCAAATTTTTATATATATTTTTAATTGTTGCTCATTCAAATTCAGCCACCTAGCATTTTGGTTAGCAAAGATTTAATTATCTTCAAATTTCCTATAACTGCTTCACTCAGCCTTTTTTTTCCTTTAAATTTCCTATAATAATTGATCTACTCAGCTTGTATTTCATTTTTAAATTCCTTTTCAACATTTATTTTATTTTAAATTCTCTATAATTGCTCCACTTAACCTTTATTTCTTTTTGAACTGCCTATAATTGCAACATTCAACTTTTATTTTCCTTGAAATTCCTTATAATTGTAGCCACTCAATCTTATTTTTCTTGAAGTTCTATAAAATTGCTTACTATAAAATAAATAATTAGAACATTTTAAGATTATATAACATAGTTTCCAAGTACAACTAACTTAGTAATGAAGACTATGATATTATAATTGATATAGTTATAAATATATTTTTTTTCACAAAGTATTAAATTTTATAAATATAATTTACCTATAATATATATTAAAATTTCAAGTACCCTAAAGTTTTGCCTCATGCCTAGACAGGACTATCCATGGGATGACCTGCCTACCCCTTTACAAGCATAACAGAGATAAACAAACATATATAAAAGGCATCACCATAAACCTACCTCTTCATGAATATTTGTAATTTCACGAGCTATGACGCATTTTCTGCAACACAATTACACATGAAGTCACCTTATTAGTTTTTTGTTTTTGCTTTTTTTTTTTGTTTTTTTGTTTTTTTTTGGATAAAACCATTAAACCAGTAAAATCACTTAAATGCATACATGGAAGATCAATTTGTAAATCAGCATAACAAAAAACAAGGGTAAATTATATAAAGCTGCCTCAATTATTGGGCCGGTCACAATTTCATACTTCATCTTTAAAAAATGTCAATGTCATATCTCATGTTACGAATTTGTTACAATTTCATACCTTACGTCAGTTTGTCTGTTAATTGTTCACTTAAATAGTCACGTGGCTTGAGATGAGGTCCACTCTCTATTAAAAATTAATTAAATATTAAAAAATAAAATCATTTAATATTTTTTTTTGCATGGAGGACCCACCCTTTATTTCCCTCATCTTTCTTCCCCACTCCCGTCTTCTCCCAACTCAATACCAGAACCCAACCTAGATCCCAACCTCCCTCTCTCTCATCCACTCTGCACACTCCTCCGCCTCACCTGCTCCTTCGCCACTTCCTCCTCTTCTCGGGAGTTCAACATCACATTCACGCCACCGAAGCCAAAGCCCAAACTTGACTCCACCGAACTTGACCAGAATGCCCTCGTTGGGCAACTCATCATCCCCTGGATTGTTCACGGCGAGGACAGCAACCCCAAGCTCTAGTCGCACCCTCCCGCGCGTTTCCTTCAGGCCATCGAGACAAGAGTAAGAGTGCCAAGAAAAAGAACGAGGGCGCTGAGAAGCGCATGCTCACGACTAGGCCTAAGTACTCGAAAGTCACCCAGAGGTTCTACAACAAGAATTTCAGAGACGCCGAGCAGCGGCTTAGCAAGGTTCCCGCTGGTGCCGAAGGTAATTGTGTCAAGTCTTTCGTCTCTGAAATGGATAAGAAGAATGGAATTGTTGACATTCAAATTGGAACCCATTTCTGCAACCCGGACGTTTGGTATAGCTTTTTGATGTGTCTCCAAGTCAACCCGTGAGCTCTGAACAAACTTAGTACCGAGTCAAGGTTGTGGGTGGCTGTGGGTTCGAACTAGAGCTTTATGGAAGCAAAAATGGTGGAATCTAGAGACAAACCACATGATTTTTTGAGGTGGGTGTTGGAAATGGAGGTTGGGAAATGGTGTAGGAGTAGGAGTAGGAGAGCGATGGTGAAGAAGACACATTTGAAGGTGGGTTTTGGGGGATTTTACAGAAGGAAGTGGGTTTTGGGAAATTGAATAGGAGTATGAGGGTGCTGGGGAAGAGCGAAGGAGATGAAGAAGGTAAATGAGCGGGAAGAGAAGCTGGAAGTGGAGGAGGCGAAGGCGGAAGCAGATGAGAAGCTAGAAGTGAAGGAGGCAAAGACAGGTGGGAATTGGGTTGGGTGGTTTTAATTTTGGGTTAGGGAAGACAGGAGCGGGGACGAAAAGTGAGAGGGATAACAGTGGGTCCCCCAGCAAAAAAAAATTATTAAATGATTTTATCTTTTTAGTTTTTAATATTTAATTAATTTTTTTAATAGAGAGTGGGCCTCGTCTTAAGCCACGTATCTATTTAATGGAAGAATTAACAGACAAACTGACAGAATGTATGAAATTGTAACAAATTCGTAAGATGAGGTATGACATTGACATTTTTTAAAGATGAGATATGAAACTGTGACTGGCACAATAGTTGACGTAATTTTATGTAATTTACCCAAAAAATAATCATATCAATGGATTGGTGGGGAATAAAAGTATTTACCTTGAAACACCAAAACTTGAAGAAGTCTCTTCAAGGAACTGATGAAGTTTGTGGGGAGGTACATAGATATATGGGTCGTCACCTCATTTGCTGAAACCGTTAGCCTCTCTTTTCTAGATCCAACGTGTTTAGAGAGAAATCGAACTGCAAAAGTATAATAAGTGGAGTCCTATATACCATAGTACTACTAAAACCCACATCCACCACAAAGATCGTCAGCAGCATCAATTCCATGGAAAACTTACCAAACATATACCCATCAAGGGACAGGCCAGAGGTAGAGAGAGCAGCCACAAATGCAGACAGCCAAGGTATAGGAATAATAGGGATGTTTTCATCCACGCATAGCTTTGCCTACACCAAAGATTGAAATTAGTATGGTATACGAAAAGTGAAAGCCTCAACTGCACTACTTGTTATCAAACTTGATTATATACAATGTCCCAAACACGACAGCAACATCTATATCAACATATAGTTTATTATCAAATTTCATGACGAACAAGGCTACAAAATAATAAGAATACTATTCAACAAACAAGAATGCTGGAACGGTTACAAAACTTCAATAGGCTACATTGTGAATAACTTACTTTTTTATAGAGTTACAAAGTACCATATATATAGAAAACTAACATAATGGGCAAGGAAACGGACTAGGCCCAAAATACCAAACATTAAAATAAATCTAAATACTAATATTTTCCAACAATCCCGATCACACTCATGGCAATAGACAACATGAGTTTGCCAACAAGCAAATGCGGATGTAAGCTCTATTATGCTAATTTCCTATACCAATTCCAATACAAAATTTCATCAGTGCAAGTGCAATTTTCCAATGCCAGTGCCAGTGCAAAATTCCAATGCAAATGGCAATGCAAGTTCTAGATTCCAATGCCAATGCTAGTGCAAGATTCTATTGCCATTGCTAGAGGAAGATTCCATTGCTAGTGGAAACTTTCCCATTGCCAATTACAAGCTTACAAACAAAAGAAAAATCCAATTCACCATGTTCACAACGTTACTCGAGTTGTCTCTAACTCAACCACACGAGTGACCCTTGCGGTCAACAACAACAGGCACCAAACACAAACCCAATATCAAACGTGGGACTAAGAAAAAAACAAAAAACCAACAATTTCTTCTCATTCCCATGTGGGCCTAAAACACAGGAATTCGTACAAAAGCAATTATAGCAAACAAGGCTTGCAAAACCAATACAAAAAAATTTCTATTGTAAGTCAAACTGTAGAAGGGGACTTTAAAGGGTTGCCATAAATCCGACTTGTAGAAGTCGGTATGGGTACTGCAAACGGGGTGGATGTAGCAGCCGAGATGATGGTACGAGTTAGACTACATGTGATCTAAGGCGAAGAGGAACTTGATCCGAGTTTGTGGTTGTCAAGTCTGGGCTTCTTCAAACAAGTGATGGATTCGGTGTTGTCAACCAGCAGCGGTGGTGGATGTAGAAAATGATGAATGCAGGTGATTCGAGAAGATGGTGGCACAGTGGTTCAAGTAGGCGAGGTTCGAAATGGCATGATGCAAGTGGTTTGGTCGCAGTTTGGTGCGGCGGCGACAACTGCAGGGGATTTCTGGGTTTCCAAAAACAAACATTCAACGATTATGGTGCGATGGGTAACAGCAAAGGATTTCTGGGTTTCCAGAAACAAACATTCAACGACTTGTGGTTCCGATACAAATTCAACATAGACGGCGAGCGACAAGACTCTAGTTTCTCTTATCGACCATTTTTTTTATAATAAACAATCTAAACCCTAATCAAGACAAAGATCCCAAAATGAAGCCAAAATAGTTTTCACAAACCAAAACTAGACATACAACAAAATGATATCAAACAAGAGCAGATTAAATCTTGAAGGGTTGTACCTGCTCTGATACAAAGTTGAATATTAGAGTACGCAACGAACAAAACTACAAAATAATAAAAATATTATTAAACAAACAAGATTGTCAAAATGGCAACAAAACACCAAGAGACTACATTATAAAGGACTTACTTTTCTATAGAGTTACAAAGTACCATATATATATATATATATATATATATATATATATATATCTATATATAGGTAAGGACATGAAACCCCAATACTAACAGGTTAGGCCAAAAATACCAAACATTAAAATAAATCTAAATACTAATATTTTTCAACACATATCATATTCATAATAGTTCCGAATAGAATCTCTTTAGAAAGAAGATCTTTTTCTTAATGGTAGTCTGCTCAGATTCCCTTATGAAACTTTCGTTATTGGGTTAGCCATACGCTTTACATTTTTTTAGTGATTCACATGGCATTATCAAACGATACAAGTCTTGGATAAGAATCTACAACATACTAGAACACCCTTGTTGATGATCCTTTACTTCAACAACATCTAGGGTTCCTCAAACAATATGATATCTCACACCAGATAAATCCTTAACCCTTCACCCTCTTACTAATACTACAAAATGTTCTTGTAAATTATGCCCAATGCCTGGTATATAAGCAATGATTTCAAATCCGTATTTGTTATAGGGGATAAAGTACTATATCAATATTGTGCTTTAGTGTTCGCGATATAGTTTAAGCTTTATTGTGCACATGAGATTGACTTTTTGAAAAATGAGGTAATGTATCTAATGTGCTAAACTACTTACAAAATCAATACAAGGCTAACACATCTTCAACTACATTTTCAAAAAGTTAAGAAACAATAAAGAGGAGAAGACCCTCATCAATTCCACATAGGATCACTGATCCTTGGCATCCCAGCATTGCTTAAGAGCCCCACAATTTCACCTTTCTTCAACCGCATGCTTCAACATAGTTTGCCCCCTTTGAGGTTCATTGAATTTGTGATAGCTCAACTGTAATCTAAAGCATGAATTAAAACACCAGTAGAAAAAAACTATTGGCTCGACAAAAAAAAAATTGTGTCGAGTAAAATGTGGGAGAAAAATGCAGGTAAGTCTTTTTTTTTTTTTTGGGGCAAACAAATGTGCAACGAAAAAATATCTACAAAAATATTATGCGACGAAGGTTTCATCACACAAGATATGAAGGTTTATGCCAGACAATCAGTTTTCTGAGTTAGAGGAATCAATACGGTATTTAGTGCATGGTTTTGTGAGACGAAGGGTTTGTTGCACAATGTGCTCAAACTTCCTTTAAATATGCAATTTCGCTCTCCCTATCTTTATAATTCGTTTTAGAAACATTGTACTTTTTTCCGAATTACAATTCCAGTTGTTATTTAAATTTGAGTATTATGGCAGACTCAGGTGCTCGTTCATCAAAGAGAATCAAGGATGAAAGTTTCGGAAAATGTAATACGTACTAAACTTTGTGTTTTGTATAAAGTTTTCGATACTAACGGCTATTGTGGAGTTGATGCATGGGAAAATAAAGTTTCGTATGTCCAACCAGTGCTTTGATTATTTTTTTAGGCTTTTCAATCAAATGACAATTGTTTGCCTAAAGATCACAAGTGCGGAGAAGGTGTCAAATGGTCGGGGATTGGGCTATGAAAAAATTCACGCATGCAAAAATAATTGTGTATTGTTCTGTTGTTCCAACATACGATAAACCAACTGGGTAGATGTTCACCTTGTGAACAGCAGTGATGTGGACTATAAACGATTTTCTTGCATATGCTACGATGTCCAAGTAGAGTACTAAGGGTTATTTTGCATTCCCAGTTTGCAAGGAAGACGTATTGTCTTCTTGCCATTTTCCCATAATTCTTTCAGTTCATCAACTAACGACTATAAATAAACATAAATAGACATGCCCAGATCCTCTGTTATTAACATTGTCATCATCTTTTATTCTTTTATCATGCACTTTCAAGGCAACAAATTATAGGAAATTGAGAAGATTAGCCAAGTGTTGTAGTTTTGGTTTAGAACCCTGAACAGATTAAACATGTATGTCGTAAGTCCCAATCTAATGTTTTGTGGCTCGCATAAAAAGTTAAGGTACAGCCAATCAAACTCTTTGCATGCCTCTCCATCTGTAGGATGTCTCATAACATTGCCATCCACTCGTATGTTTTTATGCCACCTTATGATGCTTACAGTGTGTGTCGACATATACAATCATTAGAACCTAGGCTTTAATGGGAGATAACGCAAAACTTTTTGTGGAACATTTGTTGTTTTATTTTGAGAGCTCATTTGAAACCGCGACTCATTACATACATGTTGGAAATGGGCCCTAAAACCAATCATATGATGATACTTTACGGATATTTCACATGTTAAACTAATCTAGTTTAATATAAAGGGCAAAGATTATTGTTCGAAGCTGTCTCATATAAACGTTATATGCTTAAACGATAAGTCCAAAGAATATATAATTGGGAGAATGTGATCTAAAGAAGTTAGATTCATGAGACCATTCTTTTTCGTATGCATATCTTAAACATTCTTGATCATAAGATTGTTAAGTGGACATTGACAGTTCGTTAAAATCAATACGTGTTATGTCTTCTCTTAGGGATAGTGATTGGTCTTGAGTCATTGGTGTGACTAACACCAAGACAAGTATGTAGGTGATCAATAAAGAATGAGTCCACTGAACGCAATCAACAAGGAGTTCTCATACTCATGTCATATTAGAACTCATGGTTGGGATAATGCAAAGTAGTTCTTTGACCTAAGGCATTATAGTTGTCTTATGGTTAGGCCCTTAATCTTTCGCTATGTCAAAGTCACTCTATTAGAGGATGTCCATGGCATAGTTAGTCATGGAGGTAGATGAATGCACAATAAGGGATCTCTAACCTTTAAACCGTTTGAGGGAGAATACTCTATGATATGATTAAGAATCTCTTGCCAGGGTATGAATGAGATTAAGGAAGTCGTTCCAAATCACATTCAAGGTAAACATATAAGTAAAGAGAATCACATTGGATAGTAGACATTAATAAACTCTCAAACCAAACAATGTGGTCAAGAGTATTGTATTAGAGAAAGACCGTATTGCATTGTAATCTCAAACTGAATAGGTTTTCCAACCTGTTCTGATTAGCTTGGGTAACCATGACATACTACTATTGCATTGTATTCACAATCGATTTGAAAAGTTCTAATCGCCCACTGCCTCACTAAAAGGAACCTAATGGATCGCACACTGTGTAAGGTAGTGATTGTAGGATATAATAAAGATGAGTAAGGACAATTAAATAGTTTAATTATTTATGGCAAGGATTAATTAATATGTTAATTAATCAAACAAATAAGTTTGTTTTTGAACCTTGAGTTAGTGTTGGGCTTCGAATCGTCAAGCCCATTAGCTTAAGTTGTATGACAACTTAACAATCAAAATGCAAGAAGCCCAAAACAGCCCAAAGACATGGGAAAACTGGCCATAGAGTGAGGAGAGGCCTTTTGGTTTAATATGCACACAAATGTTGAAAGCATAGAATGGGTATTTTTGCTCAATCCTCATGAGGGTTTTCTTTGAGGAATTTGGAGAGAACACAAGCTCTCCGTTTCTCTCTAGGAGGCCGGCCACAATAGGAGAATTTATGAGCATCTAATTCTTCCATGGTCACTCATCTTCTTCCTCAACCATCCTTGGTGTCAAACCTTAGAGGTCTCCAACTTTAGGGACTTTGGAGAAACCAATTCTTCCATCCATATCCAAGAAGACATGGAGCCAAGAAGCAAAGTTCCTCCATCCAAATCCATGGAGCCAAGGAGCAAGGTGACATAGGAAAGAAGGCCCTCACATGGGTGATTAACCTTTGCTAAGCAAAGATGTGCTTCAAAGGCCTAAAGTTTCTCAACTCACTTTGTTTTGAATTGAGTCCTGGTTCACCACAACTTCTAGGCTTTGAATTTAATGGGTAAAGTTTTGTTTTTGAGTACATACAAGCATGATTCTGCCTTTAATTGTTAATTGCATGTTGTAGATGTTGCTCAAATGAACTTGTTTTCACAAATATTTCCTTCAACTAGCATCAAGAGTATAGGTCTAGGAGTTGGTGAATCCTTTTGGGTTTTGTTTTTCGTAGTTTATGATTTGAATGTTGTAATTGTTTCAAGCTTTATTCTTACTTCTTTAAATATAAATTTTGTTAGAAAAATTGCCATCTCAAAAGTTGTAGATGTAGTTCATATGAGCATGAATTTTGAAGCTAAAATTCAGTGCCATGTTTATGGGGAAATCCGGCCAAATCCAAAGGGTGAATTTTTGGGTTCATGTTTGTTTTGTTAAAAGTGTTTTAAAGTGACTTTTGGAACCCCTAAGTACCCTAGTATGGTAATATGTTATTTTCCTTAAGTTTGAGAGTTTTTTGGGATGCCTTTGGGTGAAAAATGTTCATGGAGCTGTTATGGGTTTTCATGGATGTTCTTCATTGTTCTTGTTATGTTCTTGCCAAAAACAAAAAGTTTGTTGTTTTGATTCAAAAAGGTGTTTGGTTATTTATTTATTTTTTTGTTAGTGACCGATGGTGTGTTTTTTCAAACAACACCAATACTTCTTTTACTTTTCACACCATATCAATCACTTACAACTTTCAATCATCTTTCAAACACACAAATCAACTCACACTCTCACCAAAACTGGCCACCCTATTAAAGTAGCGTACTTTTGAGGCTTTTTTGCAATTACATAAAGTTTTGATACATTTGTATATTTGCACTTTGACTCAAAAGTTTACATTTTTACTTAAAGGCCCAAAATCACTAAAGGACAAATTGTTTTGCTCCTTTAATGAAGTTTTTGTATTTGTTAAAAATTTTAGGTTCTAGTTGTAATTACATGAATTAGTGGACTTTTGTGTTTTTGCAAAGTGACTCCAAAAGTTTGTGCTTTGCAATATAGCCCAAAAGTTGAGGTTATTGCATTTTGGCCCAAATTAATTGAGAACAAAACAGTTTTGTCTCTTTAAATGAGAATTTGATTTTCATTTCATTTAGCTGCATTTAAATCAATTCTATGGATACAAAAATCAAATGACAATGTTGCATTCAAGTTTAATTAGTTAAAGTGTTAATTAATTAAAGAAAGGGTGATTATGAACCTAAGCCTACGATAATTGAGCTATATGAAAGGCCGTCTCTCAAATTTGTTTGAACTATGCATGCTTATATGTGATGATACCTAAAAACCCTCAACTAAACCGCTATTAAGTTGACAAGCGTAGGAGTGCTTTGAACACTCTTTCGTGGCCTTCCATCGTGGTAGGCTCCTATCGTTTGTGACTCATACACCGACTTCACCCAATCATGGGGGAGTACAAAGTATGTGCTTATGTAAAACATAAATCAATTAAGCCAAGATCATCGAACTTCATGATTTTCACATATAAATAAAATGCAAAAATACATTTAAACAACCAAGCGTACCTTGATCCATGACAACGAACATTATGAGATCTCAATCGGATTCTGTCGGCAGCGAAGGAAATAGATGTTCTCTCTCTTGCCTCTATTTGCACGTGAAAACCCTATTTGTGTTTTTTTTCTATCAAGTGCATATTAGATGGTTATATGCCATATATTTAAGTGAGGCAGAGAGAGGACCCATTTCCATTTAAAGCCCATAATCAATTACCACCCATCACAGTAATTAGGTAGGAAACATTTTCTCATAATTTGACCAATAAGATTATTTAATAATAATATCCGTTAAACCCTACATATTATATGGACCGTGTCATGTGGACCACTTTAGAATATTAAAATATTCTTACATTCTCCCACTTGGTCCATAGTGACATATGTTCCTTTTTCGGTTTACCGAATAAACATTAAGCACGCAGTAAAGTTTGAAATAATCCTTACGATCAATTGGTCAACATAAATACTGATCTTAATCAATTCACTAGTGTGACTTATGGCGGTTGTACATCAACAAGCGGCATAGTCCCTTCCATGTACTACAATACTAGCAATTAACTAAAACAGTTTGTTAGTGAGAAACATATATATATATATATATATATATATATATATATATAGGTCCGATAATGTCTTTGTCAGAGACATTCCTGTTGTCATTCATCCAATCTCATAAATGTATACATATAATGGAAAACAGGAAACACCAAAAATATGTTCAATTATCGAACTCAGAGTGTCAAGCACAATATTGTCATTAAATAAATCCTCATAAACAAAATAAAAAATGACAATCATCATGGACTACGACTAAGACCCATTCTTTCAACATGATCATTAAATGCCTTCGACCCCCAGTCTTTTTGTCAAGGGATCTGCAATCATAAGCATTGTGCTTATGTGCTCAATAAACACTCTTTGTTTCTGAACCTCCTCCTTAAGAGTCAAGTATTTTATATCTATGTGTTTAGCACCATTAGAATACTTGTCATTCTTGGAGAAGAAGACAGCGGCAGCATTGTCACAGAAAATTCTCAACGGCTTAGCAATGGAGGCAATGACGCCAAGCCTTGATATAAAATTTTATAACCATAATCCATGATTTGTAGCCTCAAAGCATGCTATAAACTCAGCTTCCATGGTGGACATTGCAATAGCATCTTGCTTTGCACTATTCCAGGAAATTCCTCATCCAGCTAAGAGGAACAAGTAACCAAGAGTTGATCTTCTGCTATCAATACATCCAGCAAAATCTGAATCTGAATAACCAATAACTTCTAGGTTATTAGATTTTCTATACGTGAGCATATAGTCTTTCGTTCTGTACAAATACCACATCACTTTCTTTGCAGCTTTCCAGTGATTCATTTCTGGGTTGCTTTAGTATCTACCTAACATTCCAACTGCAAAATTGATGTCTGGTCTGGTACATGTTTGTTCATACATCAAACTTCCTACAACAGATGCATAAGGAATACTTTCCATATGTGCACGCTCCAATTCATTTTGTGGGCATTGCATAAGGCTAAACTTATCCTCTTTATGAATTGGAGCAACACTAGATGAACATTTTTCCATACCGAATCTCTCTAGAACTCTCTCAATATATACTTTCTACAACAGGCCCAACACTCCACGTGATCTATCTCAGAATATTTCAATTCCTATCACATAGGCCGCCTCACCCATATCTTTCATTTCAAAGTTCTCCGAGAGAAACTGCTTAGTCTCATGTAATAGACCAAGATCACTACTAGCAAGTAAAATGTCATCGACATACAGAATCAGAAAGATAAACTTGCTCCCACTGACCTTCAGATATGTACATCGATCAGCGATGTTGGCTTTAAAACCAAACAATACAATGATACTAACAAACTTAAGATACCATTGTCGTGAAGCTTGTTTAAGTCTGTATATTGACTTCTTTAGTTTACAGACCATGTGTTCATTTCCCTTTAATGCGAAGCCTTTAGGTTGATCCATGTAGACTTCTTCTTCCAAACTCTCATTCAAAAATGTTGTTTTCACATCCATTTGATGTAACTCTAAATCATAATGAGCTACTAATGCCATAATGATTCTAAAAGAGTCTTTCTTTGAAACTGGTGAGAAAGTTTATTTGTAATCAATGCCTTCTTTCTAAGTAAAACCTTTGGCCACCAATCTGGCTTTATATCGTTCTATATTGCCATTAGAGTCGTGTTTGGTCTTAAAACCCCACTTACACCTAACTCTCTTATAACCTTTAGGCAATTCAACGAGATCCCAGACTCCATTTTGGTCCATTGAATTTAACTCATCATTCATGGCATCAATCCATTTACTAGAATCAATACAGCTAACAGCTTGTGAAAACGAAACCGGATCTTTATTTATTCCTACATCAATGTCAAACTCTTGCAGATATACCACATCCAAAATAGCACGTTTCCGTTCTCTTTGAGATCTCCTTAATCCTATTTCATGTTGTTCTTCCACTACATTTTCATTTATGATAATCTCATTCTGGAGCGAATGGTCATTAATTTGTTGTTTAACATTGTCAAATGGTTCAACATGTGTAGGAACAACAACTTGCTTAGAAGTTATAGGTGTAGGAATCTGCACCCTAACTTCATTAATGACCAATTCTTTAGGTTTTTCACTCCCACTAATTTCACCACTTTCAATAAATTTGGCATTGCCCGTTTCAACAATTCTCGTACTATGATTAAGACAGTAAAACCTATATCATTTGGATTTTTCTGGTTAACCAATAAAGTAACCACTAATAGTTCTAAAATCCAACTCTTTTTCATGCGAATTATAAAGTCTTATTTCTACTGGGCAACCCCAAACATGTAGGTGCCTTAAACTAGGTTTCCTTCCTGTCCACAGTTCAAATGGTGTTTTGAGAACTGCCTTATTAAGAACCCAATTTAATAAATATACAGCAGTCATAAGAGCATACATCCATAATGATATAGGCAAAGATGCATTACTTAAACATACTCATAACCATGTCCATAAGAGTACAATTACGCCTTTCAACAACACCATTCTGCTGTGGCGTACCTAGCATAGTGTATTGGGCACATATGCCATGCTTTTCAAGGAGTTTTGTAAATAGACCAGGACATTGTCCTGATTCATCATATTTTCCATAAAATTCACCACTTCTATCTGACCTAACAATCTTCACCTTTTTATCTAATTGTCTTTCAACTTCAGTAATGAACACTTGAAGGGCATTCACTGCTTTAGACTTTTCTTTCAATAGATAAATATTGCCGTAACGTGAATAATCGTCTATAAAGGTGATAAAATATTTTTCTCCACCAAAGGATGGAGCATCAAAAGGTCCACATATGTTTGTATGAATTATTTCAAGAAGCTCTGAACTTCTTGTGGCTCCTTTCTTGGTGTGTTTGGTTTGTTTTCCCTTAATATAATCCACACACACACCGAGATCAGTAAAATCTAGGTTCGGAAGAATCTCATTCTTTACTAATCTTTCTAACCTTTCTCTGGATATATGACCTAGTTGTTTATGCCACAAGAATGAAGAATTTTCATTATTTAGGCTACGCTTAGTTCCAACATTAGGATGCAAGGTCAAAAGTGTTTCAGCAAAACGATTATTAAGCTTTAAATTATACAGCTCACCTATTAGAATACCAGAACCAACAAAAGAGGTATTCTTATATAAACTGAAACATTCATTACCAAACTTTATAAAAAAAATCCATTACGGTCAAGCTTTGAAACTGAAACCAAATTTCAGGAACAACTATGAACATAAAGTGTCTGAAATAAATCCAAACAATATCCAGTATCCAAAATTAAATGAAAGGTTTCAACAGCTTCAACTGGAGCTTTGACTCAATTCCCTATGAAAATGAAATTTTCATTTTGACTTAAAGTTTGGGTCGTAAGGAATCCCTGTATCGAATTAGAAATATGAGTCGTAGCACCAGAGTCAATCCACCAGGTATTATAAGGAACTTCAATTAAATATGATTCAAAACTTACATAAGCCAAATGCTCACCTTTCTTTTTGAGCCATTCTTTGTGTTTCTAGCAATTTCTTTGATAATGCCCATGCTTCCTACAAAAGTGACATAAATCACTTTTCCGTTCCTTATCATAGCCTGAGTAGCATTAGCAGGTCCATTCACCTTGGGTGGTCCTCTTTTCTTGCCCTTTCCAAGCTTTCTTCCAACTCCTTGACTTACTAAATGAATAGAATGTTCTTCTTGCTGCTTAAGCTTTCCCTCCTCTTGAACGAGTTTAGTGGCCAATTCATTAACATTCCACTTGTCTTTAATAGCATTATAGTTGATTTGAAATGGCCCATGCTAAGGAGGCAAGGAGTTCAAAATAAATTGAACAAGAAATGAGTCATCCACATTCATTCTAAGAGTCTTTAGCTTTGCTACTATATTAGTCATTTCAAGAACATGCTCATGCATTCGCATACCATCAAATTTCTTGGTGGTAAGGTCAGCCATTAATGTCCCAGCAAGAGACTTATCAGCAATCTTGAAATGAGTCTTAATATTTTTCAAGTATTCCTTAGCAGTTTCAGCTTAAGGAAGGCCAGTCTTTATGTTGCTCGCTATAGTCATTCGCATAAACATCATGCTTAATCTATTCGATCTCTCCCAGGCATTATAGAGAGATTTTTTCCTAGTGCTGCTTGTATTTGTAAGAGCAGCAAGTTTATCAGTTCGGAGTGCTAAATCAAGATCCAGGACACCAAGGTGAAACTAAACTTGCTCACTCCAATATGAGAAATTTGTTCCATTAAGTAAGGGAATAGATGGAGCAAGCGAATGAAAAGAAACCGGCACTGACACTGCAATTCAAAAGTGCTCACAACATTAATGCTTTGAGTAATAAAAAAACACGTGTAATGACAATAAGTGTATTATCATATTCTCATTTGGGTAGATACTACAACAATACAAACAATCATCGATGCATAATACCTATATTGATAATTGTAAATCTTTAACAAGACAGGTTTCATTATCTTTGGATATCCAAACAAATAAAAATGAAATGTACAATTCTCACCACATTCATATCATCAATCATAGGAGCAATTAGTCTACCTTTGGGTGACCCTTAAGAACTTATGACAAATGAAAATCATATTACTCAAGTACAAACCTTTAAAACATAATAAGGTTTTGTTCGTTCATATGCATCATCCTACCATGAGTAATTGATTAATCATCATTTAATTTGAATCCATGTGATCTTTCTAGTTTGGCCACTTTGGTGACTAACAAATAATTTCGTAAGACGAATTACAAATTAAATGAATGACGTTTATAATCGTAATGATCAGTCATAGGTATTCAAATTACTTTAACTAATTTCAACTAAAAGAATTGCCCAGATTGCATCATAATTTCCATACCCAAATATGCAATTCGGCAAAATTGTAATAAAAAAAATTACAATTTCTTAATCCCAACATGCATAATCGATACTTGCAAATAAAATATAATCATGTCTGCCTCAAAACAACAGATATTGAACCCTAATTAACCACCGATCCGTTGTTGCAAATTTAAAAATTATGCAACAACATCATAATTAAAAAATATTCTTTCCGAGAGCAATTTATAATATAAAGAACATTCACAATTCAAAACAACAATTAGGTTATTTCAAAATAGCACAGTGGATCATAATTTATTTCGAAACAAAACCCTAATCAAGTCGATTCAGTTAAAGTCCATAATCGTAAATGGAAAATCATGAGAGCTCTCAACTAGGCTCTGATACCACATGTAAAACATAAATCAATTAAGCCAAGATCATCGAACTTCATGATTTTCACATATAAATAAAATGCGGAAATACATTTAAACAACCAAGTGTACCTTGATCCATGACAACGAACATTATGGGATCCCAATCAGATTCTGTCGGCGGCGGAGGAAATAGGTGTTCTCTCTCTCACCTCTATTTGCACGTGAAAACCCTAATTGTGTTTTTTTCAATCAAGTGCATATTAGATGGGTATATACCATATATATAAGTGAGGCAGAGAGATGACCTGTTTCCGTTTAAAGCCCATAATCAATTACCACCCATCACGATAATTCAGTAGGAAACATTTTCTCATAATTTGACTAATAAGATTATTTAATAATAATATCCGTTAAACCCTTCATATTACATGGACCGTGTCATGTGGACCACTTTAGAATATTAAAATATTCTTACAACTTACACTCATGAGGAGTTCTATATGCATACATGATGTTGTGAAGGTAGGCAACGAGAATGATCAACATCATATCATTGTGAGGTTGTTCTTGAACCCTACCCAAACTTGCATGGTGGAAATGACTTAACTAAGTGCAATGGAGCCAACATCATATCATTGTGAGGCATCATTCTCTAGAGGCCAAATAAGATGGATACTTACATGAGATGTAAATGAGTAAGTGTACTCTCTCATTATTATTGATGCTAGCCAACATCATATTGTTGTGAGGTGGGTTTGGTAATAGTGAGCATCCCATACTCTACTTTCCTCCAAAACTCTCGAATTCCGATGAGGAATATGAAATTTTCCAAAAATAGTGGGTGATGCTATTTGATTTAAAGATCCAGATCAAATAGCTTAAAATCAATCAATTTATATTAGTTATGTATTTATTGACATATATATTTGCAAATGCTATCCAAAACTTGACAAAGAAAAGCCAAAGGGTTTAATTTCTGGATTTAGTACCACAATCTTTGACGTAGATTGTCTTGAATGGATTGTATATGTACCAAAGTGCTTATTCCTTTGTTGCATGGACAAAAGAAGTCTAGAAGAATAGTACAAAGGTATGGACACTTTATGTGCCGTGATTCTTCACTTACAAATTATTGTATGAAGAAATGAGAGTTTCCTTGGACAACTCTTGAAAGTTTGTAATCATGTTTAGAACACAATGGTTGATTGACAAAAATAGTCCATCAACATGGACTTATGATGATTTTGAATCATTGAGTGTTGAAGTGTTAAACCACTTCAAGAGATGAAAACTAGGCAAGGACTTCACCTTTGTGTCCTTATCCAAATGGTTCACTAAGTTTATTGTAAACTATATAGTGAACAATAACCGCATGCTCTCCAAATTGTTTGATGTGCATAACACAATTTAAATAAGTTTCAAGAGAGATAGTGGGAGTTTAGGGACCATGACTATTGTAGTAAATTAAGAAGTCAAATAAAGAAGGCGAAATAACTCGAAGGGAACAAACTTTCTTTATGAAATGATGGACATTGGAATGGGTATTTGCAAGAAATGTCTTGCAAGTGTCAAGAACACACCTTTCGAAGGTGTTGTAAATTGTTCTTGAATAAAGTTCAAAACAGTTGGTTTTTCTACTTGAATGCTTGATTCCATATTAGTAACTATGTTTTACAATCGTTGTAAAAGTGTGGCTAATAAGAAGTAGAAGATTAATGAGAGAAGAAAAAGTACTTCACATTTGGAACGTGAATAAAATATACATCTCTACAAAAGCAGATAGTACTTACTTCCTCATATGAACTACCAATGAAATTGGAAAAACAAACATTATCTTTACATCAATTTGAATAAGGAACTTAATTTCGTCACTATAAGAGATGGATGAATGTTTTGTCAATTGTTCTTTATTAGTGAATGATTGAATTATTGTAATCTAATTGTTTATCTCTATAATAGAGATGATGAGGTAGTGTTAACTGTTTAGGATATAACAATGCTTAAAACCCAAAAAGTTGCAAGGCAGTGACTAATCCCACTAAGTTGCGATACCTCTAAAACATAAATTACAAGTTGGCCATAGATGGATGCTTTGGATCTTTATTCTTTTGGAAAGAAGAAAGAATCACAAAGTTGTTGAGGTTAATTCACTTAGATGTTAGTGGCATTTGTCCATAACATAATAATACGCATGTTGTATGACATTCACCGAAGATCGCTCTTAGTTGGACTATCATTTCTTTTGAATAAACACGAGTCTGAATACTTTGCAAAATATTTCAAAGAATTCAAGAATGTAAGTTGATGAGTAAGGCGTCTAAAGTATTTACCTCCTTAGATTTGATCCAAGAAAAAAAGAACACTTTAGAAGAGTTTCCTTGGAAGATATCAAGGAAAGAAGCATCATAAGATAATGGATTTCTCTATTAGGAGAAGAACGAATTCGAATAAAATGCAGTTCGTTGGATGTTATCAATTACTCATATATAAGATACACACACACACACACACACACACACACATACACACACACACACACACTATGACAATATGATTGTCAATTAGAAGATCTTCCAAAATTTTCATGACTCCATAGGATGTAGTTGGAAAGAATGACAAGTCTTAATCATGTTAAGATTTGGGTTGTGTGCTAATAAGCAATATTTGTTTGAGAACAATCTTGTGGGATATCCTTAAATTAACCTTTGGATAGTTCGTTGGATGTTATCAATTACCCATATATAAGATACACACACACACACACACACACACACACACACACACACACACACACACACACACACACTATGACAATATGATTGTCAATTAGAAGATCTTCCAAAATTTTCATGACTCCATAGGATGTAGTTGGAAAGAAAGACAAGTCTTAATCAAGTTAAGATTTGGGTTGTGTGCTAATAAGCAATATTTGTTTGAGAACAATCTTGTGGGATATCCTTAAATTAACCTTTGGATATCACTTCTATAGACCAACTAACAAATGTTATTTGTTGGGCAGTTCATTATAATCCTACAATAGGATTTGCCTAAGATAGAGCAAATGAACGAGAGATAGAACTCAAAGAATGGGTTCTTTAAGAGACAAGATGATAATCAACAAATATAACAACCTAGTTCCTACACCACAAGCTCTAAGGTAGTCGAGAATGATCTATAAACCATCTCAGTTGAATGGTTTGAACTTTATGACTATGTCATAGAATGGATATCCTAATGACTACATTGAGTGTATGTACGACATATACTCAGGGATATAGTATAATACCATTTGACCCGAAATAATGAAATCTTCAAAGCTAATTGGTAGCTTAAGGTGACTACAATCAAAGAGATTGGATGACTTGGAAGAAACCATCTTTGAAGTAGCCTAGGTTTCAATTAATTCGAAGATTGCTAGCTACAACTAAAAGATGATTCACTGTTTGGACATAATATGGGTTTACCATTATCAAGATAGTCTTGATAATATATGTCTAAAACTAGGAATCACAAGACATGTAAGTTGTAGAGATCTATCCATCGTGAATCTTAGCAAGCTAGTGGGAGCGATAAGCGTCTTATGAGAGAAAGATCAAATCGTTTGATTTCTCATAAAGATGTAAATGAATCTTTTGTTCACTAGGTTTACAAAAGATTAGTAGGAGTTAATCATATTCCTAAATTTGAACATAGTTATGATATATTAATTTTGGGAATGAAAGGAATTCTTCTTCATTAAAGTTATGACTTTAAACGTTCTATAATGATAGAATGTATATGAGAGACATAGCCTATATACATGGGATGGAAATCTATAATGATAGATAAAAGATACTAGGAAGTTTCTCATATGATGATAAACTTCAATCAGAAGGACAATTCTAGTAAGACTAGGAAGTTGCTCTTCACAAAGGGAGCGTACCCTTTTGACTCCCAAAGAAATAATGCGTAAATAGAATCCTCTATGCATACGCAAAAAGGTGATTTATGTATTTCATATAGTATGAAAAACGTTGATATGAGTTGTACCAAGATCAGTACAAGACAATATCAATGCAAGCCCAGGATCAGAACCATGGCAACTGTCAAGCGAGTTCTTAAGTATTTAAGAAATACTAAAGGATAGATTCCTTAAGAATGAGGACGAATTCAAGTAACGCAATGGAAGCGTAAATGTATTAGATTATGAATCTAATATTGTATCCATCATTGGATGTCTCTTCATTATGAATGAAGAGATAATTTGATATCTCTTTATTATGACTAAAGAGATATTTGGGTGGAAGCGTTAAAAGTAATGACTTTAGTGTATTTCATCGTGCATGCAAAATATATCGCCATATAGAAGCTTACAACATTGTTCTTTGGATGAGAAAGTTCATTTATGAACTCTCCATTCAGTTTCAACCAGAAAATGTATCTAGTATGCCGACATAACAACACTAATGGGGCAATAGCTCAAGCAAGGGAATCAAGGTCTCATCAAGATCCGAACTCAAATGAGACATAACATATAGTTATCCATTGTCTAGGCCTACTACTCAGTCATTTTTTAAATGAATTCAGAAGAGGTATCATCACTGAGAGCAACTCCAGTGTAGGAGCCCTCCCCCCAGGCAATACACTATTCAATCCACCTAATGAACAGTAATTGCCTTAATGAACAGTGTATTCCCCTAGCAATAGCCTTTTTGCATCTCCACCCCTACACTTGAATAGCCCTGGGAATTGGCAATAAAATATTAGTATTTTTTTATTTATAAAATAATACATAATAATTTTATTTGTAATTTCAGATAATATTTTTAATCGTTCTCGTTGCACAACGTGTCATTATCCGAAAAGCCAATAGCAATAAAATATTTGGATTTTTTTTATTTATAAAAAAAAATCAAAATAATTTTATTTGTAATTTTGGATTTCCGATAAAATTTGTAACCAATCACATCGTGCCACGTGTCACAATCCGATTACAATCTTTGAGGATAGATTTCCACCAGATTTTTAACGAATGACGGCATGCCACGTGTCATTATCTGAAAGGACAATTATTGGTGAGGGATTTTCGATAAGATTTGTAACCAATCACGTCGTGCCACGTGTCACAATCTGATTACAATCTTTGAGGATAGATTTCCACCAGATTTTAAACGAATGACGGCATGCCACGTGTCATTATCTACAACCTAATCCTTGCCCAAATCCTCCATATAATGAAACCCTCCATCCTCAGAAATCTCACACCAATTTTCTCAAGCTCTCTATCATTATTCATAGTTTCTGCTTCCCTCTTCACCAAAATCCCTTTCATTATTCATAGTTTTTGCTTCCTTCTTTACCAATGTCTTCTTCTTCTTCAAAGATGATGTGGGAAATCGATCAAGAAGAGGAAGAATTGTTTAACCAATCAGAAGGAATGTTCAATGCTGGGGATTGGGCCCAAAATGAGATGGAAGAGGATGATGAGCGTAGACGGAGAGATGACGAATCAAGAATGGCACGAGCCTCACATTCCCGTCGAGTCATCCAAGGTGTGGCTCAGATCTGCAGGCCCAACCGTGCTGGAAACATAGATAGAAACAGGCAACGACGAGGTCAAGAGCTCTTGGACGATTATTTTGTCTTGAACAGTGCATTCCCTGATACGTACTTCCGACGTCGTTTTAGAATGGAACGACATTTGTTCAACAAAATCATGGGCGCTGTTTGCAACCATGATTCTTACTTTGTGCAAAAGCTGGATGCATTTGGTGATATAGGTCTCCTGCCTGAGCAAAAAATTACTGCTGCTTTGCGGATGCCTGCATATGAAGCAGCTGCAGACCAAGTGGACGAGATAACGAGGATGGAAAAATCAACCATTCTTAAGTCCCTGATGAGGTTTTGCTCGGCAATCGAATCTATCTACACCAATGAGTACCTCCGGAGGCCTACTCATATGGGGGGCGTTTCTTGCAGCCTTCTTACCTTGAGGCCTAATTGGAAAACGGGTCGACCCCGACGCTTGTTCAACGGGGGGCGTTTCAGGTACTTATTCTGCATCATCTTCATCATGATCATGCGAGGCATTGATCGGACCATATTTATATACATTTTTTATATCAAATTCACTCGTCTTTTCTTAGTTAGTTCGTTATATTTTGAGCTATTTACGTTATTTTTGTGTTTTTAGAATTTATCTAGTTAAGAAAATAAAAATAGAATAAGTGAAGTGTTAAGTATTTAATTCTTGTAAACTATCTTGTCTGTTGAATTATACTTATCATTTGGAAAATAATATATATATATATATATATATATATTTATATATTATAAATATATTGTGATGTGGGTGTGTGTGATAACAGGCTGGAAGCACTAAGCTTTCGGTGGGAAGTTATGATGAAAACAGAATAATGAGGAGAGCACCGAGAGGAGACCTCGGGGGGCAGCATTAAAAAGAATCAGTAGGTGCTGGGCAGTCTCGGGGACGGAAACAAGAGCAGCGAGCCATTGGGAGAGAAAACAAAAACAGAAAATAAAAAAAAAGAAGGAAGAGGCTGCCATTGGGCAGCGTTGAAATTGGAGAGAGAATTGAGGCGCAAAGCCTCTGGAAATCAGAGAAGGACGCAGCACAGGAGCTGTGCCATTTGGCAGCCAGAAGGCCTGAGCAGCGTTAACGAGGAAGTCAAACAGAGGCCTTGTCAGCGTGAACCAGGTCTCGGGGAATTGAGAGATTGGAGTTTGGGCATTTAGGCAGAGGAAAACGTGAAAACAAACAGGAGACATTTGGCAGCGCAAGGCTGCCTTGGATTTCGCAGCACGGAGAGAAGCTGGGAGGCCTCGGGAAGAAGCTGCATTTGGCAGCTTTGGAACCAATCCAGACAAGCGCCAATCAGCAGCCTTGGCAACCAGTGAGCACAGTGCACAGCGGTGCACAGAAAATGCTTACACACTAATTCGGTTTAATCCTCCAAACTTATGTTTAATTTCTGTTTTTAATTTATAAATATGTGTAGTTAAATTTGTGTTGGCTAGAGGTTAATTCAAAGCCATGATTATATTTGTAATTTGAATTGGTAACTTCAGTTGTGATTTCTGAGTTGTGATTTAATTTGCTTAACTGCTTGATTGATAACTTATTTGTGTATGTCGATTAAGAATGCATACTTAATTTACATGCATGAATTTGATGCTAGGATATAAGTGAATTTCACCTAATCGTTATGAACTTATATTCATGAGTAGTGAAGGTTGTTATCCACAATCGCGTTAAGTAAATTCTTGGCAGGAGTATCATGCTTTTCATAGTTACGAATGTCTCGTCAGTACTTATAGTTTTCACAAAGTTTAATGATCTTTGATTGTATCTCT
The DNA here is from genome assembly GCA_963580275.1 of Crataegus laevigata. Taxonomy (NCBI): domain Eukaryota; kingdom Viridiplantae; phylum Streptophyta; class Magnoliopsida; order Rosales; family Rosaceae; genus Crataegus; species Crataegus laevigata. The sequence continues at coordinate 16,192,448 of OY756953.1, read as the reverse complement.
ATAGTGCTTTTCACGTAGGGGACTTTTAGAGAATGTGTTGAATTGTTGTATGCTGTTCATCCAATTCAATAACTTAAGGAAAACTTGAAGGTTAATTTAAGCGTACCTAATTAATCTGGAGTATTGAAATTTACAACTTATTGAAAGAACAACTGAAGGTCAATTTAGATTGCATATGTGTCTTGTGTGGAGAAAAACCCTCTAGCCAATCCGTCGCCCATCCATTCACCTTAATTTCATGTTTTTGTCAATTTTATAATTTAGTTAAGTTTAATTTACGTTTCATCCAAACCAAACCCCCCCATTATTATATTATATTATTTAGTTAGTTTTTATTATTTTTAATCTTTTAATTTAAATTCCGTCCAATTAAATTCCTAGTGTTTAATTTAAATTGTTTTCATTATTTTGAGTCATTTTTAGTGTGTTTCGAGTTTTTAGCTTAGTTTGTATTTTCTAGAGTCTTGAGTCGTTTTGAGTCTTTTGAGTTGTTTTAGTTTATTTGTTAGTTTTATTTTGAGTTATTTTAGTTAAGTGTTTTTATTTTAGTTTAGTGTTTTTAAACTTTATTTTTACGTTTTTAAATTATTTTAGAGGTTTTAGCAAGCCCTCCTAATCCCCGGCCTAGAACGATACCCTACTTACATCTATACTACATCTGTCAAAAAGAGGGTTAAATTTGTGCGGTTTAAAATCCCGTCAGGCATGATAGAGGGGTGTTGTTCATGAAAACTTCTGGACCGACAGGCACAACTCTGAATTTAGGACAATCTTTGACCACATTCCAACATTCAAACCGGGTGAATGTTTTGTTTTTGCTTTTGGTTTTGGCACCATACCAAGCTTGTGCTTGAAGTTCCTATACAATGCGGGAGATTAAATAATTATGATGAAAATAGGTAACAAATAAATAATACAAACAAATAATTATAATGAAAGTAGGTAACAAATAATTAATACAAACAAATAAATAATATGAAAATAGCTAACAAATAATTATAATGAAAGTAGGTAACAAATAATTAATACAAACAAATAAATAATATGAAAATAGCTAACAAATAATTATAATGAAAGTAGGTAACAAATAATTAATACAAACAAATAAATAATATGAAAATAGCTAACAAATAATTAATACAAACAAATAAATAATATGAAAATAGCTAACAAATAATTATAATGAAACTAGCTAACAAATAATTAATACAACATAATAATTATAATGAAAATAGGTAACAAATAATTAATACAAACAAATAAATAATATGAAAATAGCTAACAAATAATTATAATGAAACTAGGTAACAAATAATTAATACCACATAATAATTATAATGAAAATAGGTAACAAATAATTAATACAAACAAATAAATAATATGCAAATAGCTAACAAATAATTATAATGAAACTAGCTAACAAATAATTAATACAAACAAATAAATAATATGAAAATAGCTAACAAATAATTATAATGAAACTAGGTAACAATTAATTAATACAACATAATAATTATAATGAAAATAGGTAACAAATAATTAATACAAACAAATAAATAATATGAAAATAGCTAACAAATAATTATAATGAAACTAGGTAACAAATAATTAATACAACATAATAATTATAATGAAAATAGGTAACAAATAATTAATACAAACAAATAAATAATATGAAAATAGCTAACAATTAAATAATACAAACAAATAAGTAATATATTGTTACATGATCTGCTAAACTTTCCCCACTTCGAAGATTAGAACTAGCTTGTGTCAATGCGTCTCTCCACAAACTAAACGATATATTCAGTAATTTCCAACGACGGGACAGTGAATCTTTGGTTCTTTGCCCACTCATTTTCTCAATATAATTGGTATGAATAAGACTCCACATTTCTCGCAACTGCATCTCATTACCCGAAAGTGAATCATGAATAATTTTAACCCAACTAGCACACAACGCAACATCTTCAAGAAGCGTCCAATTCATACCTGCACCAGTACTCATTTTGTTTCAAAAAAAAATTGGCTTCAAACTTTGAGAGAAAGGCTTTTGAATGTGAGGAGAAATAGTTGAGAAAATATGGAATTGTGGTGTAAGGTAGATGTTAATGATAAGGTATTTATAGAAAAGTAAAAAAAAAAAAAAATTTACATATTTTTTACAATTTTTTACCAATTTTTTTCAATTTTTTTACAGAATTATATCAACCGTTGATCTGAGATCCAATGGTTGATATTAAATAAGATTTTTTTTTTTTTATTACCGTTAAAATCGGACGGTCAAAATTAAAGAGCCGTTGGGATCGAACGGACCGTGGGAAGCCACGTGGCTTCCCAACGGTAACAATTTTTCTGAAAAAGTTTCTGTCATTTTTTGAAAAAGTTCTTGTTTTTTCTGAAAAAATGTCGAGCGACGCGCCCCCACGCGCGAGTGGGGTGCACGCGCCTGACATAAAAAAATTTAAAATTGCCCACACGCCAGCATGACGTCATGCTTTGTCATCCCCACCCAGTGGGTCGGGCAGTCAATTTTTGACAGGCCTCTTGCTCGGGCCTCCACCTTCACACGGGGGCCTTTCCCGCTGGACCAAATTCACAGGGCCTTGGGCCTTGTTTCTCCCCAGTCCCTCGAGCAAACTCCCCCAGTTGAGTTGCTCTGATGACCAAGCTGATTAGCTCTAGTGCAAGTGAGAGATTGTTGGAAATGTTCCGTAAAACCAATCATATGATGATACTTTATGGACATTTCAATGTTAAACTAATCTAGTTTAATATAAATGGCAAAGAATATTGTTTAAAGCCGTCTCATATAAATGTTATATGCCTAAACGATATGTCCAAGGAATATATAATTGGGAGAATGTGATCTAAAGAAGTTAGATTCATGAGACCATTCTCTTTCGTATACATATCCTAAACGTTTCTGATCATATGATTGCCAATTGGACATTGACAGTTCGTTAACATCAGTACGTGCTATGTCTTTTCTTAGGGAGAGTGATTGGTCTCGAGTTAGTGGTGTGACTGACACCAAGACAAGTACGTAGGTGCTCAATAGAGAATGAGTCCACTGAACGCGATCAACAAGGAGTTCTCATACTCATGTCACATGAGAACTCATGGTTGGGATAATGTAAAGTAGTTCTTTGACCTGAGGCATCATAGTTGTCTTATGGTTAGGTCCTTGATCTTTGGCTATGTCAAAGTCACTCTGTCAGAGGGTGTCCATAGCATAGTTGGGGTTAAGTCTTTTAGTCATAGAGGCAGATGAATACACAACAAGGGATCTGTAACCTTTAAACTGTTTGAGGGAGAATACTCTATGATATGATTAAGAATCTCTTGCCAGAGTATGAATGAGATTAAGGAAGTCGTTCCAAATCACATTGGATAATAAACATGAATAAACTATCAACCCAAACAATGTGATCAAGAGTATTGTATTAGAAAAAAACCGTACTGCATTGTAATCTCAAACTGAATAGATGTTCCAACCTCTTCTGATTAGCTTGGGTAGCCATGACATACTGCTAGGTGTCAATCATAGTTTGTGGAAGCCTTAAAGGTGTATAATCACTAAAGGGAGAATTGAAAGTAAGATTCACAATCGATTTGAAGAATTCTAATCGTCCACTGCCTCGCTAAAAGGAACCTAATGGATCGTACATCGTGTAAGGTAATGATTATAGGATATAATAAAGATGAGTAAGGAAAATTAAATAGTTTAATTATTTATCGCAAGGATTAATTAATATGTTAATTAATCAAACGAATAAGTTCGTTTTTGAACCTTAAGTTAGTGTTAGGCTTCAAATCGTCAAGCCCGTTAGCTTAAGTTGTATGACAACTTAACAACCAAAATTAAAGAAGCCCAAAACAGCCCAAAGACTTGGAAAAACCGGCTATAGTGAGAGGAATGGCCTTTTGGTTGAATATGCACACAAAAGTTGAAAGCATAAAAGGGGTATTTTTGCTCCATCCTTATGAGGGTTTGTTTTCTTTGAGGAAATTGAAGAGAACACCAGCTCTCCTTTTCTTTCTAGGAGGCCGGCAACCATGGGAAAATTTACTAGCATATAATTCTTTCATGGTCACTCATCTTCTTCCTCAATCATCATTGGTGTCAAAACTTAGAGGTCTCCAATTTTGGGGACTTTGGGAGAAACCAATTCTTCCATCCATATCCAAGAAGACATGGAGCCAAGAAGCAAAGTTCCTCCATCTAAATCCATGGAGCTAAGGAGCAAGGTGATAAAGGAAAGAAGGCCCTTACATGGGTGATTAACCTTTGCTAAGCAAAGAGATGCTTCAAAGGTATAAAGTTTCTCAACTCACTTTGTTTTGAGTTGATTCTTGGTTCACCACAACCACTAGGCTTTGAATTTAATGGGTAAAGTTTTATTTTTAGTACATACAAGCATGATTCCGCCCTTAATTGTTAATTGCATGTTGTAGATGTTGCTCAAATGAACTTGTTTTCATAAATATTTCCTTCAATACAGGGCATTTATCCAGTGCTTTATTCTCTTTGTAGAACAAAATACAATTATTTTTACACACATGAATTTTTTTCATAGCCCAATCCATGACCGTTCAACACCTTTTTTTCACTTCTATGATTTTTAGGCAAGGTTTCTTCTTTTATTGATGTGGGACTCTTTTACCTTCACATCCTAACAGAAACCCTCTGTTCGTCACAAGATCTTGTTTTGCTCTACAAAAATGTCTTATAATTAATTATTGTAACATGACGTGGAGTGGGTGAGAGTTTTAGCAAGAATGGAATATGGGTTTTGTGGAACTATGATTTTCCAGGGCTGGAGTAAGGCAAGTTAGAGTAAGTTACCCTATGTGTGAGCCCAACGGCCACATGTGTTCCGCGTCACCCAATTTTTCTTGTTTACATACTAGGACTGAAAAATTCGCCACATGTGACGGGCGTGTTGAGAGTATGAATCACACGTCTAGGAAAGAAGAGACTTTGCATGTACTTATAAGTAATTGTAATACTCCCCATATTACTAATTGGTTCAATGGTGAAACCTTAACTTTGTTCACTTACTGGTGTTGGATAAAGTACGCGATGTTTTTCTAATTCTTAGTTTGTGTTATAGGGTGGATTTCCGATTGTATTCAGCTAGATCTTGATGTAACCAATGATAAATTATCATTTTGTTAACATTTAAAACGAAAAATCTAGAATATATAGGATAATTAGCACGAATGATCACTTTTTCATATTTAGTTGCAGAAACAATTAGGTGTCAAGGTGTCTTTATTTCATTGTCTTGTCGTTGATATACAATCAGTATGTCGTCGGTGTTAAAAAATAATCATTTAATTAAATGTCAATAGTTACCATTCTTGCTAATTGCCCTTTATTATAATACTTGTGTTTGGTCTGAAGCAAAGTATAAAATATCGATGATATCGGAAATATCGGTAGTCCGGAAACACGGAAATATCGACGGAAATATCGGGATAATATCGATATCGATAAAAATCCAATGGAAACCATGGAAATTGTAAGAAAAAGTTGGAAATTTTTATTGAAACTTTGCAGGATGTTTATTTAGTCAATTATCTATTAGTTTATCACAAAAAATTGGAAGGAAATGCATTGCATGATGGATTTAACTGATTTAAGTTGATTATATAGTGAGCTGGCAAACATTATGAGTGTAGAAAATATATAGTAATTAATGAAAGAAGTTTAAACACACCATAATCATTTATATATTATGAATTAGTACAATATTTTACACTTTATACATTACATGGTAAGATACATGAGTGACTTAGTACCACATAGAGTTCAAGTCCCAAACCGAACTTTAATGAATATCTATAATGGTGCAGAAAAGCACTTAAGCACATGATGTGTGCAAAAAACCCATGTCCCGAACCAAACTTTAAGATTATATATTATTAAAATAAGCAAAGTGTGCATAAAAGGACATGATGTGTTGTGTGTTGTCTAAATTTATATCAAGCAAACTGCAAACATATCAAGAATAGCCTATTAAATAATATTAAAATATGTAGAGTGTGCAGAAGAGAACATGGTTGCTGTCTGAACACTCAAACTCTTTAGACAAAGTCTCTCCCATCTAACTTTCTCCCACTCTGCCTTCGCCAACCCTCTTACCTCTCTCCCCCTCTTGCCGTGACCACACACACACATGCAGCAGCACCATCTGCTCGACTCGAGCAGCTCGAGGACACCACCTCTCTCTCGAAACCCTCTTACCTCTCTCCCTCTCTTGCCGTGACCACACACACACGCAGCACCACCATCTGCTCGACTCGAGCAGCTTGAGGACACCACCATCATCACACATCATCAATCTTCTCTCTCCCGCCTCTGCGATTTGGGGTTGTTTTGGATCTGTGATTTCGTTGGTTTTCTGGTTTGCAAGCTGCGGCCATGGCCTCTTGAGATGACAGGGCCATGGCGTCCATGGCTGCTTCTGTGTTTTCTCTGCAACTCGGCGAACGCAGGAACTCCAGCGTTCTTCTCCGGCGACATTTCCACAATATCGCGATATTTTGACGAAAACACATTGGATAGTGATTAAAATATCGATATGTAAAAAAGCCGATGTTATCGGCGAAATATCGCCGATAATATCGGCATTTGAGACCATGGTTTGAAGTAACCATTAATCTTTCTTCTTTCTGACAATCTTTATTAGGATTTTTTTTCTAAATATAAAAATATATTTGTACTTTGATGTAAGAGGTTCCCCACTTTATTAAAAAATAGAGATTAGTTGTAAAACCCACTTCACATCAAATTTTAATTATCTAAACCATTTATTTTAGGAAACTTTAACGAAAAGTTTCCAGTATTATTCACTTTAATAAAAACCCACATTTTTACACTAAAAAGTCAATCTTGGTACTATTCACTTTATCCTTTATTTTGTTCTTATCGTTAAAACTCAAAGTTTTCAAGCCTTTTTCATTAGTTTTCTTCTTATTTTATAAGTCTCGATTCATAGATCGTCCTTACAAAAATTCAATTTAATATGAAACCATTTGCCTATTTAATTATGAAGAAGAAATTTCAATGTTTTCTTAAAAACGAAGTATTCGTCAATTTCTTTAAACTTGATTAAATGCCTCAAATATTTTGATTTGACTAATATTTTGTAAGGATAGTCTAGGAGGTGCAACTTGAAGGCTTTATAGAATAAACGGCTCAGATCGTTGAAGTTTAAAAAAATGGAGGTTGTGAGGCCTACTTCACATCGAACTTCAAATATTTGAACCATCTATTTTGTAAGTCTCAATTCATGGATCATTGTTTCTTATAGAACCATTTGCCTATTTGAACCATCTATTTTGAAGTAACCATTAATCTTTCTTCTTTCTGACAATCTTTATTAGGATTTTTTTTCTAAATATAAAAATATATTTGTACTTTGATGTAAGAGGTTCCCCACTTTATTAAAAAATAGAGATTAGTTGTAAAACCCACTTCACATCAAATTTTAATTATCTAAACCATTTATTTTAGGAAACTTTAACGAAAAGTTTCCAGTATTATTCACTTTAATAAAAAACCACATTTTTACACTAAAAAGTCAATCTTGGTACTATTCACTTTATCCTTTATTTTGTTCTTATCGTTAAAACTCAAAGTTTTCAAGCCTTTTTCATTAGTTTTCTTTTTATTTTATAAGTCTCGATTCATAGATCGTCCTTACAAAAATTCAATTTAATATGAAACCATTTGCCTATTTAATTATGAAGAAGAAATTTCAATGTTTTCTTAAAAACGAAGTATTCGTCAATTTCTTTAAACTTGATTAAATGCCTCAAATATTTTGATTTGACTAATATTTTGTAAGGATAGTCTAGGAGGTGCAACTTGAAGGCTTTATAGAATAAACGGCTCAGATCGTTGAAGTTTAAAAAAAGGGAGGTTGTGAGGCCTACTTCACATCGAACTTCAAATATTTGAACCATCTATTTTGTAAGTCTCAATTCATGGATCATTGTTTCTTATAGAACAAATGTTCGTCAATTTTTTTGAACTCAATTCGATGCCTCAAATATTTCTAATTTGACTAATATTTTGTAAAGATAATCTATGAGGTGGAACTTAAAAAATAGACTGTTCGGATCGGCCTTTAAGGAAATAGATCCCTATTTTATTTTATTTTTTAAATTAGGATTAATTGTGAGTGAGTTAAACGACACAATGAAGTAGTCATTATTGTTGATATCGACCTCGTTATTTATGAAAGTCAAATTTAAGAACTTTCGCTTAACTAGGAAGAAGGAAAAGAATGCCGAACCGGTTTAAGCCATAGAGACCTTAAAAGCCCAACCGCAGCCCATATAAACCCGGACCAATACATCTCAAAGATTTTCCTTTCTTCCTACCGAGACTAGCACAAGCAGGTGAGGCTGAGTTGGAGATATCGTTGGCTGCTACAAAGCCTACACTGAGTGAGTTTGGTTTTGTTGTAGGGACGAACAGACTCTCTCCATTCACAGCAGCGAGCCATGGCTCACTCTCTCTCATCATTCTCCTCCTTCTCTCTCCACCCAATACCTCCTCCCAAATGCGCCGCCCCATTCCTCTCCATCTCCTCCCTCAGAGCCTCCATTGACAACAAGGAACCCACCACCACGAACTCCAAACCCAGCTCATGGGTCAGCCCAAATTGGCTCACTTCGCTCACTCGCTCCCTTACCATTTCCAAAAACGACGACTCCGGCATCCCCATCGCCAGCGCTCAGCTCGAGGACGTGTCGGAGCTTCTGGGTGGCGCTCTGTTTCTGCCGCTGTTCAAATGGATGAACGAGTATGGTCCGATTTACCGGCTCGCCGCCGGGCCGAGAAATTTCCTTGTGGTCAGTGACCCTGCCATTGCTAAGCACGTGCTTAGGAATTACGGGAAGTACGCGAAGGGACTTGTTGCTGAGGTCTCTGAGTTTTTGTTCGGCTCTGGTTTTGCAATCGCTGAAGGCCCGCTTTGGACGGTAATGCTATTCGGTTCCCTGTTTCGGAAGGAACAAAACTTGGAAAATTGTTTAATTATAGACGTGGGTTTGTTGAGGAATGTAAGAATCCCATGTCGGAAAATTGACAATACTATATAATGAATCGTGTTACTCCTAACTGCACCGAGGCCTTTTGTAACAGAACTCCGCGTTTATTGTGCTAGTAGGTGGTAAGATGCAAGTTGGTGACAATATCTGTGATTAGAATCTTGACATGGTATAGTTTGCTCTGATATGGGCAGGGCTGTTTATATGCTTTGTGTTGTTCTTATTTATAATTCGATATAGGTGGTGATTTCTTAGTGATGGATATGTTGATAAAGAAGAGCAGAATGTGTCTAGTGAGCTTTGATTTTCTTGACCAAACCGAATTTTGCATTTCATTCGGGTGTTTTCCTTGCTCAACTTGTTTTGTTGGGCTACATGGAAATTTGAATTGTGATCTTAGTAATGCTTCGTGCATGTTTCATGGAAATATGAAACCAGATATATGGTTCAGCAGGTTTTTCTTTTTTTCCCATCTCATATGGAGTGAATGTCTTATTCATAATAGGCGAGGCGCAGGGCTGTGGTGCCATCTCTTCATAAGAAGTACTTGTCCGTGATAGTAGATCGGGTATTTTGCAAATGTGCTGAGAGATTAGTGGAGAAGCTACAATGTGATGCACTTAATGGAACTGCTGTAAACATGGAGGACAGATTTTCTCAGTTAACTCTTGATGTTATAGGCCTGTCTTTGTTCAACTACAATTTCGATTCGCTAAATGCTTATAGCCCGGTTATTGAGTCAGTTTACACTGCATTGAAAGAGGCTGAGCTTCGCTCTACTGATATATTACCATATTGGAAGGCAAGCTCTCTCTCAAGTTTACTAATCTTCTGCTGCTGTATTTTTTCCTTTCAATTTGGAATGTGATCACAGTTACTGATTTCTTTTATTTGGTTGTTGTAGGTTGATGTTTTGCGGAAGATAATTCCAAGACAAATAAAAGCTGAAAAAGCAGTTCAAGTGATCAGGAGTTCTGTTGAAGAACTTATTGCTAAGTGCAAAGAAATTGTGGAAGCTGAGGGCGAAAGAATTGATGAGGAAGAATATATAAATGACACTGATCCAAGCATCCTTCGCTTTTTGCTTGCAAGTAGAGAAGAGGTTGGCATACACTAGCGTTCAATAATAACTGTTCTCTTATCTTGTTAGCATCCACAGTTTGAAAGGTCTATTTTGGATAGGAATCTCAGCTACTGTGCTTCAATAAACATTTACACTACATTGACGGAATCAAGGTTAATGTTGAAAAAGGGAACACTATTTATTTTTTTCCAAAAGAGCATTGATCATACATAATAACAGTGTTATGATAAATGATAGCGTATTATCTGCATATGCATATGTGGAAAATTCTCATCTCATTTTTCTTTTACTGATATGCTTGATTTGAGATGGACTTTATAAGTATGTAAATGTTTGTCCGAGAAAGACAGCAGATGTTTTTCGTTATTCATTTGTCGAAGAATTATTAAGACTGAGTTAATGAGCCCAACAGTAATCGAAATCTTGTTCAATCATTAATGTTAGTTGTAAAGACTCTGGTAGCTATACTTTTTAGTTGTAAAAGTGAAGATTGAGGAATACTTTTCAGGTATCAAGTGAGCAATTGCGGGATGATCTTTTGTCTATGTTGGTTGCTGGACATGAGACAACTGGTTCAGTGTTGACTTGGACGCTATATCTTCTAAGTAAGGTATCATTTCCTTCTGTGTTTCTCTCATTCCAACAGGTTGCTGAGGTACGAGTGTGTACTCATTTTGTTTTTCATGTATTTGATTATTTTTGTTACTGTAGAATCCCCACACCTTGGTGAAAGCACAAGAAGAAGTTGATAAAGTTTTACGAGGACAGCGTCCATCCTATGATGACATAAAGAACCTTAAGTACTTGACACGCTGCATAATGGAATCATTGCGTCTCTTCCCACATCCTCCTGTATGTTAAGTTCTCTCTCGTTTATGTTAACTGTAATACAATTAGGAAAATTTGAAAAAACAGTCAATTGTCTAAGTTCATATCAACTCATGTTTGGTCTTGGTGGTTTCATTGTTCTAATTTATTTAGGTTTTGATAAGAAGAGCTCAAGTAGCTGACGTGCTCCCGGGAAATTACAAAGTCAATGCTGGTCAAGATATTATGATATCAGTATACAATATCCATCGTTCTTCAAAGGTACCATCTTATGTTAAGTTTTGAACAAACTTTCTTGTATTTTACGAATTTCAAATTGTATTTTAGAAATTAAAAACGCATTTGGTGTGTATTTTTCCCATGGTTTTACAAGGTATGGGAGAGAGCAGAAGAGTTTGTACCTGAAAGATTTGATCTTGAAGGCTCCGTACCTAATGAAACAAACACAGATTTCAGGTACTTATAATTTATGCCCTTTTCAGGATGTTGCAGTGCCTACATAATCTCTGGACTTCTCCTCGATAGCATTCTTTTCAAGAAACACATACTAAAAAACATTCAACCTAGAGCTCGAATGGCTTCGTTCTTTGCATTTACATAGCCCATTTGGCATAAAATTGCGGTTAAACAGAAAATTATCTACTGTAGGTTCATTCCATTCAGCGGAGGGCCACGGAAGTGTGTTGGTGATCAATTTGCTCTGCTGGAAGCGACTGTTGCTCTCGCAATCTTTATTCAGAACCTGAAATTTGAGCTGGTTCCGGATCAGAAAATTAGCATGACAACCGGAGCAACAATTCACACCACAAATGTAATGTTTTCCAGCTCACATAGCGGGACTTAGCTATGAAAGCGCAAATGGTCTCCTAACAGTTTGCTTCTTTGTTGCAGGGTTTGTACATGAAATTAAGCCGACGACAGGCAAAATCTGCATTCGCTACATCATCCTCGTCTTCGTCCGCCTCTTAGCATTCAGTTAATTAAAGAATGCATGTAAGTGGTGGAATAATCCCAGTGTCCCTTAGAAGTGTCAAGAGTCTGTACAAGTATTTTACCGGAACAAAGTAGCGATGTTTATCTAGAGTTTTTTAGTGTGACTGTTGCACTTCAAAGAAGTAAATAGATGACACTACCGCGCACCAAATTGAGTTTTATAATTTTTATATGGTACGTAAATATGTCTCCTCATCATTATTCTTCCCTAATTACGAATCTCAACAAGACAGGCACTCAGTTTTGCTCTCAAATGCAATATGAAACTCTGGGATTCTGTAAAAATGAGATAGATGAAAAAACGTACAGATAATCATATTTCCCTTAAATACTAAATGATATATTCCAATTAAAGAAATAGATGAAATATCAACTCTAATATATTTCAATTACTCAATTCTGATCCCTAAATATTCGCCCATAAATCTTACCGTAGGAGGTCCACGAAATCTGCGCTTTAATGAATTGTCATGCAGCTAAGTGTTCGTCACCTAGACCTAAAACACAGAACTAACATGAAATTAAAGACTTTTAGTCCCTAAATAAGATTCATATTGAAGATTAAAAACTAAAAATAGTCATTTGACTTGTGTCCACGTCAAATTTTGCCGTCCATGTCATATTTAATTATTTTTCTACAAATTTATTATCTTTTTAATTTTCCTGTATTGTCCTTAGTTATTGATAAATGTTTAAACGTTTTGGAGTTATAGGTTCCTCTAGTCTCTCTGCATTCATTCGGTTACGATTCAGCTCCCTATATCCAGCCTCATTGAAGTTTTTCCCTTTTTCTCTGCCGATGGCGATGTTCACGCTTCCTTTCTATATTAATCTCGAAAATCAGTTTCCCTTTATTGGTTGGATTGTCTCATTATCAATTTATAGTAATCATACTGAGTTTCAGAATTTTCTTGGGTCCAAAATCAAAGTGAAGTAGTTGTTGTGTTATTGACTGCTGATTCGTGCATACTAGACTGTTTGTCGTTCGGGTTTTCAGCACAACCAATTCATCCATTATGGGGTAAGTTCTACAAACTGTAAAATGTTATTCTTTATTTGTGATTCAAAGTACCCATTACTTTTTAAGAGGGAATATCTCTCTCAAATGTTTCAATTTAACTTTTTTTTCTTTCAAATAGCTGAAGCATGGTTTATGTTTGATCAAATTTGTGTTTGGGTTTACCTAATCATTACCCAATCTATATAATGTGTTTGATGAAATGCTCAAGTGAATTCTTTTTAAATGATCCTGCACATGCCAACTTGGTGGCATAGTTTTACTAATCTATGCATCGGTGAGAGTTTTGATAGCACTTTGTACCAAATTTTATAGTATATCATAACATTGGTTTTACTAAACTGTGCACAATCCCTTGCCTATATGTCCCTGGTGCACCAAGTTTTGTAGTATAATTTTACGACATTGTGACAGGTGATGCATTCATATCTTGTGTGAACAAACTGTGTAACTATGCATTCATACATCTTATTTGCTTTCAATTGTTTGTTTAGGAGATTTGACCATTTTGTCTCATTCTTAGGTGCACATGTTTAGTTCATTGCACTCACTTTCTTTGATGTTTTATTTGTTTGTAGCAGAAATGGAATTGGCTATCATGGCCTCCTTCAGGTAGTCCAAAAATGGTAGCAATATCTATCGCTGTTATCGCCAAACAATTACCGCCTATATCAAAGCAATTAAGATCCTTATTGTATGTCTCTAGTATATCAATAACATCGTAGTCATTCTTCCATGCATCATCTGTCGTAATGCCTTCTTTGTATGTCCTGAACAAGCCCCAAAATGTTGTCATCTCCATAAGAAGTTCTAGGTGGATAGGTATATGATTTTGAATTTTTGGTAGGCTTCTGCAAAGGTCCCCATGTTAGACCTGTATTGTAGGAATGAATATTCACTCCTCTTTCGTTCCATAATTCTTGTAACTGTGGATTCATACAAGATGGAAACTCGTCAGGGTTTGCAAAATGATCGAAATGCATCAGGTATTACAACAAGATGAATTAAATAAGTCCTTAGGTGGATTCAAACATAATTAGTACAAATGGTGATGCGATGAATAAGCAAACACACAAATTAAACCCTCATGTTGACAATTGTAGTATATATGCAAGTAGGGATCGTTCTAAACCGGGGATTAGGAGGGATTGCTAATCTATATAAAATAAACTTCGAAACACTAAATAAAACTTTAAAAACACAAATCTAAAATCAAAACACTTCACTAGATTCAAATGATTTCAACTAAACTAGAATAACTCAAATTAAAACTAACAAATAAACTAAAACAGATTCTAGGGATGCTTTAGGACGTGAATTGAATTTAAAAGATTCAAATTATGAAAATTAACCAACTCTAAACTAAATTAATTCAAAGAAATCAAAAGAAATCAAATAAAGTAGATTCAAATCAAAGGACATAAATTGTAAAAGGGGGATTGAGTTTTGATGAGAATAACTTGAAAATAAACAAATTATAAACTAGACAAATTTAGACACAAAATATGGTTGTTTGAATGGATGATGGATTAGCTAGAGGGTTCTCCTCCACACATGATACACTTGTACATAAACCAATTTTTAGTTGTTCTTTCGATAACTTATGAAACTCAATACTCCGGGTTAACCGTGATAGCACTTTTTTAACCTTCAAGTTCTCCTTAAGTTAATGAATTGAATGGGAAAGCGCATATAACAATTCAAAACTGTAGACATTGAAATTTCGGTAAAATAAATGTTGACCAATGATTAAAATTTCAACGCTCACGTGTCACATAAATTTTACACGTAGTGTATAACTCGACGAAAAATCGAAAAGAGTCAGAAAAGCCATCAAACAGGACACGTGTCAACACTTGGCAGAAATGACTTATTTCATCTGATTATTTAAATTCAAAAATCAAGTTTTGGAATTCTATAAATAGGAAGCCATTCTATTCATTTCATTCACCAATTCACAAATACATTTCTCTACTCCCAAATTGGAAGAGAATTCTCTTGAAGTTCGTTCATCGTTCTTCGTTCATCGTTCTTCGAGATCAAGCCCCAACGGCCCTTGAAGAAACACTCATCCATCTTTGAGATCAAGCCCAACAGCCCTTGAAGAAACTTCGCCAAAACCTTTGAAGAATCAACAAGCACTTTGGTCACGTGCCGATTCTTCATCCAAGATCAAGCCCCGACAGCCCTTGGATCAACACAACTGTTCTTCAAGATCAAGCCCAAAAGCCCTTGAAGATCCATTCATCGTTCATCCGTTCATCCGCTCTTCAAGATCAAGCCTCGACGGCCTTTGAAGCAACGTTCATCCACCTTCCAAGATCAAGCCTCGACGGCCCTTGGATCCACACTTCCATTCTTCAAGAATCAAGCCCAAAAGCCCCTTGAAGTTCATCCATCGTTCATCGTTCATCGTTCTTCGTTCGTCGTTCATCCATCTTCAAGAACAAGCTCAAAAGCCCTTGAAGATCCGTTCGTCATTCAACGTTCATCCAACTTCAGAATCAAGCCCCAACAGCTCCTGAAGATCCGTCCGTCATTCAGCGTTCATCCAACTTCAAGAATCAAGCCCAAAAGGCACCTGAAGAAGCGTTCATCCGCCAAACTTCAAGATCAAGCCTAACGGCCCCTCGAAGAATAGTTTATCCCAAGAATCAAGTCCCCAACGGCCTTTTGGATCAACGATTCATCAACAAATCCATATCTCACAGAGATAGAATCAGAGGAACAAAAAGAGATTGTAACCCAAAATCAATCAAATACAAATATTATTTTGTACACGTGTTCTTGTTGTTTTCAGGAAATTTTTCGTGTTTACAAAAACATTTTTCAAAAGTTCCATACGTGAAAAGCACAATAGAGATACAATCAAAGATCATTAAGATTCATGAGAACTATAAGTATTGACGAGGCATTCGTAACTATGAAACGCATGATACTCTTGCCAAGAATTCACTTAACACGATTGTGGATAACAACCTTCACTACTCATGAATATAAGTTCATAACGATTAGGTGAAATTTCCTTATATTCTAGCATCAAACTTATGCATGAAAACTAAGCGTGCACTCTTAATTAACATACACAAATAAGTTATCAATCAAATAGTTAAGCGAATTGAAATCACAAATTATTAAAGCACAACCAAAAGTAATTAATTCATAATGCAAATGTAATCATGGCTTTGAATCCCCCTAGCAAAAGGGGGGGGGGGTTTAGTTCCTCATAATTGTAAAACAAAGGTAAATAGATTTATACATTGAAAATAAAAGAAAGAAAACACCTAAACGCTCCAACGATCCTCGTTGAGTGGCAAGCACGTCCAAGCACTTTCCTTCCCTTCCTTTGCTATGGCATAAGGGGTGGTTGTGGGTTGAAGGTTTGGTTGTGTAGAGGAATGCATAGGAGGATGTATGGTGGTACTTAGGATGGTTGGGGGGGGTGTGGCAATGATGTTTATGGGCAAATTTTTGTGGAGGGTTTTAGGGAATAGGTGCGGCTATTTTTGGAGAGAATGAATGGATGTGTAGAAGGAAGTTGTTGTATGAATTGGTGGGTTTTAAGCCTTGCAAGAAGGCCTATTTATAGGTGCTCAAAAGTAAAGAACCACATAAGTTGTTTTAATAAACAATACCAAGCAAGAATTAATCATCAAAAACAGCTAGCACACATGCATCTTTGCAGAAATTTCATGATGAAACAACTTGCATTCATCCTCCTTGGTCCATGCGTTTGGTCCCTCTTGGTCTTCTCATGATGAATCAGCTAGTACACTTGCAAAACAGCTAGCACACTTGTATTTCATGATTAAATAAGCTAGCACACTTGCAAAACATGATTACCCATCCATGCCATGGGGTTTCCTTGCAAAAACAACTTGCACACTTGTGTTTTCATGATTAAAACAGCTAGCAACACACATGCTTGGTCTTTGCAGGGTATCTTCTTCATTTTGATCAGATTTTAGCATGTGTTTAAAGCCCTTTCATGCACCAAAACGTTCATCCTTTATGCTCCCCATGCATGCAATCCAATCCACCCCAAAATAGCTCCAAATTGCACCAAAATGCACTTCTTTGCTAACTTTGTTATTAAACCCTATAAACACACGAAAATAGCTTAAAACATTCTAATAAGATGAAACTAATTAAGTAAATGTAAGGAAACAAACTAATAAAGTCACATAAATATGTTCCTATCAAATGGTACCAGCTTTTTTCTTACCAAATCATTTGACCTACACTATATATGTAATTAATTGAAAGTGTGCCCAAATTGATCGTACCGAATCAAACGGATCTAAACATCATAACATAGGTAATTGAATTCACAACCTAATTGACCATACCGAATCAATTGGACCTAAACTACAAAACATATCTAAATGACCATACTAAATTGATTAGACCTAAATGACCGTACCGAATGGATAGAACCTCATTGACCGTACCTAAATGAAAAAGGAACCAATGTGTACAAAAACCTCCACAAAGGCATTTCAACAAACACATGGGGTGCATTGCAAATATAAATTCTTGCTAAAACAATGAAACTTTTCGGATCAATACATACAAACCATACTAACAAGCTATACAAGTATCAACTGATGTGTTGGCTATGAGAGCTAAACACATTCTCCACACCATATAGCTTATGATTAAGACAAACCGTACCAACTACTCTTTTGGTTAAGACAAAACATATATATGTATATATATAAACAATAGCTTAGAAGTAATTCATGGGTTTCAACAATTGCAGCGAATTGAGGAAGCCGAACAATTTTAGCTTCAATCAAATTTTCATGGAGCATGGGTCCAGACGGTAATAACACTGTTTGGGAGAGTAGACAAACTATTTGAAAATTTGAAAATTTTCATTGATTACAGGTGCAATTCAAGCCTACTTTAACGTCGCTCACACTCTCTCTCTCTCTCTCTGAAATCCCGTTCTCGAAATTTCATTAATTAATTATGTATTTCATTGTTCAAATTCATGTTTCATTTACATGATTTTTAACTTTATTTTAAATTTGCTAATTTTAGAATTTTAGCTATGTAGTTTCAAAATGTGAAATTAAGTAAGGGATTATTATAAAAAAATTATAAAAAAAATATAAAAAAAAAACTCTAGAAGCTACCAAATGGCAGCAAGGAAAAAAGGGAAAAGGAGAGATGCGAGAGAGAAAATGAGGGGGGAGGCCCAATCAGAAATGGAGAAATGAGGGAAAGGAGAAGGGAGAGAAGGAGGGGAACCGGACCCTTTTGGACCCAGTTTTATTGTCCCGACCTAACCCGGCCTTCTTCACCTCTTCCGGTGGTTTTTCGTCAATTTTGCTAGCAAACCACATTGCCTAACCACCAAGAAAACGTTCCATGACCTTCCCTCTACCTATTCCACCATAAATTAGATGAAAAATTGCCTTGAAATTGTACAAACCGCACTGGTGGGTGCGTGAGTTCATAGGTGTCGATCCACCAAATCCAAAACAAATTTCTTCGATCGCTACCACCTATAGCACCCTCTTGAGGCCAGAAACAAATCCCGAACAAGTTTGGGGGCAGCAGAGCTGTTACAGAGTTTAATTGAAGACACCCAAATTCTAGGGTTTCCGGCGGCCTTTCCTGGCTGAATTGGCCTTGGTTGTAGGTATGAAACTTACTTTACTCATTGAGATCTACAATTCTATGAAATTTAGTAATTTTTGGAAATAGTTGAATTTTCCAGCGAGTCAAGGCGGCTGACCGCCACTCGCGGCGGCGCATGGGAAGGTATGTGGCCAATGGGCCAACAATGTCTTTCTAAGAACAATTAGATGCCCTGAATTCATAATTGATATTCATATGGAGCGGTTTGATTGTTTGAACTTTGTTTCATTATGATGCATCACCTGATCAAAATTTAAATAGACGATCTGATTGCTGGATCGTCACCAAAATTTAATGCATTATAGAACGTAATAGTTAAGAATAGTTGGAACTAATGGATCAGGAATCCGATGTACAGATCTTCCCGAACTGGATTTCTAAGTTAGTAAAATTAATTGTTGACCTCCTCTTGATTTGGCAATTGACAGAGATCCAACCGTTGGATCATAATGAAATTTTAATATGTTGTTTTAGAAGCATAATGTGGGTATTTGGAAGTTACAGATCTGAAATCCAATGTGCAGATCTTTTGGATCAAATTACGTAGGGATTGTGGGCACCATCGTTGATCAAGCATTGACTTCTAGTCAAAATGTCCCGAATCGTTTATAAAACTAAAATTACTATTAATAAAAGCATAGTGAGAATAGGCGGGCTTATCTCGGTGAATGACTTTAATATATGTAATATGGTGATTACTCGATTCTTTTTTATTAATATCCTTTGTGGATATGACTTGGTTTTATAAATGTGTTTTCTATGAAAATGTGATTCTTTTATAATTGGCCATCGATCTATTTTTATTAAATGTGAATTGATTCATGGATTGGTAATATTGGTGGAAAAGTGATTCGAATTGTATATTGAAATGTTTGTTAAATTGAGGGCTAGTAGGGGACTATGACCCTGCTTGGTTAATACGTAATAGGGGGTCATTAGTGGTCCAGCTTGATTAATACGTGATAGGCGATCCTTATGGCCATACATACTTAGGAGTGATCATGCTTGGTTAATCCGCAATAGGTGACTCTGCTTGGTTAATCTGTGATAGGGGGTCACTACCTACTTAGTTATCTTGGTCCTGCTTGGTTAATCCGTGATAGGGGACCATGGTTCTGCTTAGTTAATCCACGATAGGGACCATATTATCTATGGATCGTGCTTGGTTAATCCGCGATAGGCAATCCCAATATCTTTGGTATGGCGATACATACATACATACACACACACACACACACACACACACACACACACACACACACACACACACACACACACACACACACACACTTAGGGGTGATTATGCTTGGTTAATCCGCGATAGGTGATCACTGCCTAACAGATGCATATGAGTAACTCTACTTGGTTAATCCGTGATAGAGAGTCACTGCTTACTTGGTCATTGCAGGGGTGGTTCTGCTTGGTTAATCCGCAACAAGGGGCCACTTTTTGTTTGGTTACTTATGTAGGCTTCGGCCGAACTGGCGTCCCTCTAGCCTTAGTTTTTAGTGTATTTGTGAACGATGGTTTTGAGAACTTGTGGTTTGACTTAAAAAAACTGTTGGATGTTTGGGTGACTCATTCGGAGTTTTCAGTGACTAAACTATGATTTCATAAAAATATGATTTTATATTTGAGGTTTATAAACCATGGTTGATGATCTGTTTTTATTTATTATCACATATGTTGTATTATTGTCACTCACACGAGCTTTGCAACCTATCCGAGTTCTTGATGCCCATGCACCATTCCCATGATGTAGGCACTAATTGTATAGATGTCAGGTCTGAAGAGATTACAAGAAGTCGCTTGGTATTTTGGTTGGATTCTATTGAGTGGTCTAGAATCTCTACTCTTGCTCATTTCCATAAAGATAATCCGACCCTAGAATCGAGTGAATATGATTTGCTCATAGTAGACTTTGTGTATAAATTAGACTTATCATGTTAGTACTTGGAATCCAGGTGGGGAATTTGGTAGGGTTCCTTTTTTAAAATTTGTGATATGGGACCTTATTGATTGCATAACTTAGTAAATGTTGATATCATGCATCTTTGATTTTTAGGATTGATTAATTAGAATGATTGTGGAATGATGTGGGATATGATTGTTATTATTATGATTAGTCTCATTGCTCAAAGTGGCTTGAGAATAATATTGTGCTTTTTTGGTTCTTTGATATGTTACATGTTGTGGATTAAGGTTTCATGTTGAAAACATAGTGATTTATATGGTGGATGAAGTTGAAATGCTGACTGTCATCTTGGATTGTTATGTAGCTTTGAATCTAGTACTTCCATACTTGTCAAGTTCTAATGATTGATTGAGGATTGTTATATCTTTCGACTTGAACGTACTGAGGTAATGTAGATGGGTAGTGAATGATGAACTATGAATTGCTTGATCCCTATTTAGGGTACGTAGACAGTCTAACGAGGAGGTTAGATGTAGCCATGAAATGGAAGAAAATTACTACGCTCTTAGACCTTGAGTGGTGCTTTATACATATCTCGAATGTGGGATATGGTAGAGATACAAGTATTTGATAACGCCATGTGTTGATCCTAAACGTAGGTCGGGATCGGGGCATGACACTCTCTCTAAATACTTGTTACGTTTCTGAAACAACAAAGTTGAGGTTACATTTCAAACAATTAAGATGGCAGGCATGTAAATAGTGGTAAAATGTTTGGTATTATTATAGGTGACATGTCATGGTGCATTAAAATAAAGGATATTTTTTAAGATACTAAAAACCTCTCATGTTATAATCTAAAAATCATATGTGATAACTCCCCCCCTCCCCCCTCTTTTTTTTTGGTCAAAGGGGACAAGTACAACAAAGGTCCTAAACCAAATAATTACAACAAAAGAAAAAAGGCCACAACACACAAAAGACAAAGCTTAGTGCCCAGCACATACAAACAAACCACATAGACAACCTCAGACAACTAAGCTTTTTGAAGCCGCATACTACCAACGCCGCTAAAGTGCCACATCACGATCGACCACCCTTCACAATCACCTGAGATCAGACCATCAAGAGAACCAAAATTGGCTAAGACAGAGGTCACATCGTCCTCCAAAGGCTAGCACTGAGATAGCCGCCATAAGATAAAAAAAGCACGCAGATATAAAGAATCCTCGAAAAACACCACCGACAAGAATGGGCAAGAAAGGGACCAACAAGGGTGGTGGTGCAGACACCCAAACTAAAGCTCTAAACACCCTCCCAAAGATCCATGACAAAACAAGGTAAGTAGAGGCGGTACCCGATCGAAAATGAGAAGAGAGATGATGAAGCCAATTGAGGAAGATGATGGAGGGGAAGAGGTCAATGAGGATGGAGGAAACGAGGGATTGGGGAATAGAGCCCAGGATGGTGAAATCAAAGACAAAAAGAGAAAAAAAATGAGTAGATCGTGCATATTGTATGGATGGGAAAGTAAAAGTGCAGGCACCAGGAAGAGGAAGAAAAAACTGAAAACAAACAAAGCACAAACCCTCAATGAAATTCCCGGGTTGTCACCGAGCGCCGAAGCAAAATGGAGGGAAAAAAACCTAGTCACATGACAGTAAGAAAGACTCTCTAAGAGGAGAGAAAAGCTATCACAGGGGAGATTAAAGGGGGAGGGGGCGTGCGGCGGCGGTTGGGGTGATGGGTTTGTAGTATAAAATTAGCCAACTAAAAAGCTTGCACTTTCACCACTTAGACTTATGGTCTAGTAGTATTTCCATTCACTTATAAGTAAGAGGTCTTAGGCTCGATTCTTGCCAAAGGCGAATTTGAATCAATGCTAGCCCATTGTGAGGCTAAACTCACCCTCCTTCTCTATTGTAGATAATATAGTTTATTCCAAAAAAAAAAAAAAAAAACTTGCACTTTCACTTTTAAAAGAGTGGTATTTCAACCAAGCAGAACATAAAATAAATATAGAGTAAAATCTCCATATTGTTCTGCTCAGATTCTCACCATAACTTTTCATCTGGTTAATCAAATCAAAAGTCTAACAAGGTATACAAATAATGATTGATTCTCATCCATTCGTGTATATTCAAAATCACAATGAAGACTTTGTAATTTCTCTAGCCTTACTTGTTTATCTCACACAAATTCCTAC
Source organism: Crataegus laevigata (assembly GCA_963580275.1). Taxonomy (NCBI): domain Eukaryota; kingdom Viridiplantae; phylum Streptophyta; class Magnoliopsida; order Rosales; family Rosaceae; genus Crataegus; species Crataegus laevigata. The sequence goes on along the minus strand of OY756953.1, from coordinate 16,169,686 downwards.
TTCAGTGTGTCCCAGGCTAATTTTAGTCTCCTGAGTTACAACCGTGGGAAGACTCAGAAACAGCATCTTGAATGATTTCAAGTGCTTTTGCGTCTTTGACAACATTTTCTATCAAAAACCTACTCTCCGTTGCAGAGAGTTCCTCCTCCTTCTTTGTTGGAGCATTGAAGCATTTCTCAACAATACTTTATAGCTCATGAGATCGGAATATAGTTTTCATTTTGATTTGCTAGAAACCAAAGTTTTTTCCATTGAAAATTAGTGCTGGAAGCTCAGCACAACTCAATTCAGCCATGTTAGAATTGTAATTGAATAACCCAGAGTTTTCAGAAACCCAGATTTGGTACGACGAAGATCGAATCGATTCGAGTTCTTCAGCCACCAAGAATAACAGATTCACGCCAATGTAGATGATTGTAACCTGGCTCTAATGCCATGTTAGAGTTTGATAAATTTGTATATTGATTTCTTTTCTGAGATCAAGAAGAAGAATGAGCTCAGCAACTCTAAATTACAGAGCAACATTGGATTAGTTACTGTTAGAGGGAGAGAGGAAAGCTTTCTCTCTCTTACATCATTGCAGCAAAATCCAACCATCCAAACTTGATTCATCTGGTAAGATGATCACACTTTTCATAAGTTACGACTCGTTTCAATTTAATCTAAACTTAATAAATTCTCAACGTAATTTAACAAACCATTTTACACATCAACAATATATTATTAGGTGGAGACGCGACCCTGCAATTACGATGATTTGATCCTATATAAACTCTCTAGTCACTATGTATTCGTGTAATACTGTTATGTAGGACAAGAGCTTACACAATTTTTATTATATTATTGATACGAAGCATTACAGTCGTCGCTACACCCTTACCAATCCTTCTCCAGGTTCAAACATATAAATGACAACTTATTAATAAATTATGGTTGTAATGTAAAGAACCAGAAGAACTGAAGAAAAGGAGAAACTGAAAGCTAGCCTCCTGGTCACATCATCTCATCTGGTCATGGAGCAGAGCCAAGTAGCAGAAGCAGCAACGAAGCAAGACTGGCTATACTGGAGCTGGCCAACATGATCAGCGTCCCCATGTCTCTTAACGCCGTTGTTCGACTTAACGTTCCCGGCGCCATCTGGCAGAGCGCTTCCAACACTCCCCTCCGCCACTGACATCCTCGCACGCGTCCTCCCCAACGGCAGCGTGGACGCCGAGAACCTCCAACGCATCCTCCGCATGCTCACCAGCTACGGTGTGTTCGCGGAGCATCTGAGCGACACCGTCGATGGCTCCGACGACAGAAAGTTCTCCCTCACCCCAATCGGTAAAACCCTCGTCACCGACAAAAACGGCTTGTCGTACGGCCCTTATGTCCTCCAACACCACCAGGTTTTTAAGTTCTTAATTTTTTTTTTAATAACCGATATTATTTATAGAAAAACGGTGAGTTTAGCTTTACAATGAATTATTAGCAATGTGGTTCAAATTTGTCTTTGGTGAGAATCGAACCTAAGATCTCACACTTACAAATAAAGAATAATACCACAAGCACTGTTCTAAAAATTCTCGTCTAGCGCCGCCTAGGCGCTAGGTGGTTGGCCACCAACCCGATTAATGCATAGGCATTTAAAAATTAAGAAATGACGCCTAGCCCTACTGAGGCACCCGGCTAGACCGACTAGGCACCCACCTAACCCGCCCAGACCCGCCTAAGTTGCAACTCACTTAGACAGAAAATAGATAACTTTCATTTTGGATTTTATTTTCTTCAATAAATTGTAAAAGACTTGTTGAATACTTAAATGAGCACACATTATATGTTTGCTCCCCATGTTTTCATTATGTTCCGATACTTCATAATATATGTGTAATTCTAATTTGTAGTTTATAATAAAATTATATATATATATATATATATATATATATATTAAGTATAAACAAATACTTATTTACACAAAATATAAAGGATTTAGCTAAATCTGCCTAATCCACCTAGATCCCGCCTAGCCGCCTAGGCGCTAGGCCCTAACTTGCTGCCCGACTAGCATCTAGTACCTTTTAGAACCTTGCTAGCTTGTAGTACTAAGTGACTATATTCTTAATTTTTTTTTTGACAAACAATTATCTACACTAAGAAGGAAGGGGTAGGCTTAGTCTCACAATAGGCTAGCAATAATGTGGTTCAAATTCGCTTTTGGCGAGAATCGAACCTAAGACCTCTCAATTATAAGTGAAGATAAATAATACTAGAGCGTAGTACTAAGTGACAAATTCTTAATTATTAGACATTCAATTTCTTCACCCTCTAACAAAAGTTATTTTATCAATAATATTGTTTATGAAGTTTGAACTAAAGATCTCCTTGGCAAAAATAGATTTTCTTAATTTATTTATAAATTAGGTGAAATTAAAAATGACATGTGAATGAGCGTAACAGCACTCTTTAATATTAAATGTCAAATTTTTCAGGATTTGCTCATGAGTGCGTGGCCAATGGTGCACGAGGTTGTGGTGAACGCCACAATGGAGAGTGAACGGTGAGCCGGCTTACGAGTACTATGGGAAGAAGCTGGAAATGAACGGTCTGATGCAAAAGGCGATGTCCGGTGTATCGGTGCCGTTCATGAACGCGATATTGGACGGCTACAATGAATTTGAAGGCGTGGAGAGATTGGTGGATGTGGGAGGGAGCGCAGGCAATTGCTTGCGGATGATCCTACAAAAGCATCCTAATATAAGGGAAGGGATTAACTTCGACTTGCCTAAGTTCGTTGCCAAAGCACCAACCATAGCTGGTGAGGTTAATTACCGGAGTTATTAGTAATAATTTTATATATTGAAAATTTTGGCCGTCAGGTTTTGATTAACGATAAACTGACAAATGATGGGGTATGTGTGCTAAAAAGTTAATAACTTAAAAAATAAAATTTTCTACCACTCATATTAAAACACATAGTGTACCACTTGTGTTCCCGTCACAACTAAAAATTTCTCGTGGTGCAGGAGTGAGTCATGTTGGTTGTGACATGTTCAAGTCAATTCCTAGTGGTGATGCTATTTTCATGAAGGTGCGTGTAATTGACATTTTGAAAGATTAATTGTACATTTTAAAATTTTTATATTTAAACACAAAATATTGAAAAATCGACGGTGTGTGCAATGGAATAAATAAACAAGACACAAAATTTACAAGGTTCCTCTACAGTCAGTGTGACTGGAGTACGTCATCGGGATAGCAGTGGTGCTTTCATTATAATTTATAATAATATGAGTACAAAAATAACTCTCTCCATTATCTCCTCTCCTCTTCCTTTCTTTTCTTACTTCCTCTTCTTTGAACTTTCTGTATTCTCTCTATCTTTTAACTGCAGTTCGAGCGCTCTATTTATAGAGCGGCTCTATACAAACAGGTTCTTACAGTTTGAAATTTACATCGCATGTTTTGAAAAACAATCCTTTTGTTTCCAAAGTCTATTTCAATTTGCAAGGGCATTGACAATGTGTGTGTGGGCATTCATAACAATGCCAATGTTTTCAACACTTTCCCTTGGATGCCCACATATCAACATCAGTTGCCTCGTTAAAATCTTGATCTATTTTTGGATGCTCCCCCTAATGAGTATCTCCCCTTGATTTCAAATCATTTAGGCTGATCTTTGATCATTCTGCTTCGGTCTCTTAGCGAGAAGAGTTGCCAACAGAGGTGCTTTACTGATAGTTAACTTTCCATAGGCTTGTTCTTGAAATGGGCTAGAGGACCTTCTGCTAGACTTCCTCCAAAGGTTTGAATTTACTCATTTTATCTGGAGTTGAATTTAATTTAGGGGTGGTGGACACTTGTTCTTGTATCTGACTTGTGATTCCTTCATGGACCGTCAAGGCTTGATTCTTGAATGAAATTGTACCATAAGAAGCTTCACGTAGCAAGTGATCTTCGGCTTTGTCGGAGATGAATCGGCATGTGTTTTGTTATGCTTGTCTCCACATGCTTCAATGTATAATTTTCACTTGCCTTATATGTTCCCCTTGCAGAAGTGGTATTTTCCTTAGTTTTTCCCTATGCAGGTTTGGCATCTTCTCTTGCAATATTTGCCCTCTGATGCAAGAGTGGAATGCAAACCTTGCATTTGGATGGTCCTTCAGAACATCACTTCTCAGCGACTCATCATGCTTGGCAGCTATCATCATATCAACAATTAAAAATGAGTACTCGAGAACGATGTTAGGTAAGCAACCAGGGAAGGGTTCCAGACAATCAGTTCCAAATCGAAAGCTTGACTCCAAGTGGCAACTGATTGCTCTCTTTTTCCTTGTCATGCAGGTAAGAATAAGGACAAAGAAAAGAACAGGGAGAAAGCATGATATGAGATACTCTTGCTTTCGACCCTGATGATATGAGATACTCTTGCTCTGGTGTGACTTCTTTTAAGAGGTATTCTCGGAGAGAAAGAAAACTGAGTATTTCGAGATGCTTTGTTGAAGATGCATTCACGGAGAGGAGGAAAAGTTAGATATTTTTCAGGTCTGCCTTGCCATAGAGGTTGACATATATAGAGATTTCCCAATAGTAGGTAATAGTGTTGTGCCTTTACTCTTGTCAGCAACTGTGGTGTAATTAGAACAGTAAGATTCACGCTTTTTTCAACTTTATCAGAGATTTTTGATAAAGTTGCACGTGATATCCAAGAGCTGAGATTGCATTTGAGAAATGTTGACAAGCGTCATGCTTGGAAATCCAGCTTTTGAAATTCGAAAATTGGTATCTCTTCGATTTTTGAATAGGTGACCATATTGCCTCTTCTTTATAGAGATATCAATTTTGTACAGATACACAGAAAATTGATGCATGCAGAAATTTCCCATTCTTGCACTTTTGAGATTTTATCTGACCTCTTTTTTCCTTCATCATTTCTAAAATGGCTTGCCCATCTAACCTTTATTTAGATTTGAGTCTCATGAAGGATACCGATGAGCCATGTCGGGATAATATATGACGTCCGTCTTTCTCATCTTCTAATGGTCCTCTTACGGTTGATGATTATGTGATGACGAATGACCTAACTGCTACAGTAGTAGCTAGGAATCTTCTCACTCCCAAGGATAACAGAATCCTTTCAAACCGGTCTGATGAGGCGGCCGTTCAAGACTTTTTGGCTCTCAGTATTCAGTGTGCGGGCTCTGTTTCTAATATAGGCCAGCGCCTACTTGCTCGAACTCGCCAAGTTGAATCATTGATGGCTGAGGTGGCAAGTCTTAAACAAGATATCAGAGGGCTCAATCATGATAATAGAGTGTTACACATGCTTGCAAATAATTACTTGACGAGCATGAAAAGAAAACTTGACCAGCTGCTGGAATCCAAAGGTCGAACTCAAAATGACAATCAGAGGTTCGAGTTTTTATTCCAAAGACACTCATTGTCTCAGCTGTCTGGAGTTCCACCAAGAATTGAGACTACAAATAATCAACCTCTGGTGCCTCCCCCTTATAGGGTACCTCCGAGTACTGAGGTTTCACATGAACAACCTCTGTGAAGGTTCCCTTCTATTTGTTTGTTTTTACTCATGTCTGTAATTTCTCGGAGATAATGGATAAGCTTTATTTCATTCAATGTATTGTGCCAAATACAATAAAGCATATACTTCACTAAGATGTGGTACTTCTGGACCAAATATCAATTTATCTATACCCTCGTGAAGATAAATGATCATTCTTAGTGTCTAAATCAATTGAGTATTCAACTCATAATCTTCAATCCATATGATTCTTTAATATCATAAACACCATGGATAAGATTTGTGTTGGCATATTGTTCAATTCTTCAGTTCGAGACAATATCTCTCTCAACACTTTATAATCTTTCTTGACTCTTCAGGAATTCTAATTTAATGTCATTGACTCTTGCAGGAGATTGTAGTATCATAATGATAGTACTTACTAAGGCAATTATACCATCCATTGGTATTGAGTACATAATTTATACTTTATTCTTTCAGGACTTACTTAAAGCAATCTGAATCCTTCAAGAATTTTCTACACTTCATGACATATTTTCCTTTTTAGAACCTATACAGAGCAATTTGCTCCCATGTATACTTGAGGGATTTACTTATGGAGATATGATGTGGGCAATTCAAAACCCTTCATATATAATTCTTTATTCATATGAACTCATTTACAAGAGTATAATTTCAGGTTTCAATTAGTAACCTTGTGTCATATCATGTGAGTGTATTTCACTGCATTACAAATGCCCATATGTAACCTCTCTGGTTTAACATTTTTTGGCTATTTGTATTGTATTCAAGTATATAAGTCCATTTCTCCACGTTCTTACAAAATTGTAATGGAATTGCCTTTCTCCATTTTTTGCCAACAATTTTTTCCTTCGTCGACGAGCAAAAGAACGTGACTCAATATCAACACAGCTTATTGATGAAATTTAGTAGCTACTTGTAAGACCAAAATTATCATTGGTTTTCATCAATCCGTGGTCCCATATTCTCAAGTGCATGCGCATGCATAAAAACTTTTCATTTCTTTGGATATCCATTGCCTCTTCAAGGGCGTTACACTATCTCTTCCAGGATAGTTATAATTTAGAGAATGTGGATCATAACCTTTCTTGAGCGTTATAGAGTTTGGATTTTAATCTCCACTTCCGAGAGTTGAGTCATTGGAACCTATACGTCTATTATGCTTCATGCATGAAACATCAAAATTCTCATGTTCGCATATTGTCCTTTTTGGGACATGTATCCATACGGTGATTGTCATGCTTTCAGCATGCAACATTTATACTTTGGGAATGCAATGGTTCAGTAGTGCCACATTCTTCTTCCTTTAAATGACTGAACCTTCTGATTCTAAGGGTTTGCCATGCTTCAGGCGTGTAACAAATAAATCATTTACTACCACATTATCTGCCATGCTTCAGGCATGCAACAGATAAATCATTTGTGCTTCATTATATTGTCCAACATGGACATTAATTCTTGTAGGCACATTTGCAGCAAGTATATGTGATTTCATTACTTTCGTTGCATCATTAAATGCATCTGGCACTTGATTTGCATATCGATGCATCATTCAATTATTCTCAATTGATCGCTTCATGAATCAAAATAAGAAAAATTCTCTTCATTCTTCTGGGACGGTCTTTTCTTATCATTCTTCTGGAATGATATATTCTCCCCATTATGGCGAGAAAATTGTCTTATCAAAATCATAGTCCGCAAACCGCGTGGTAAACATATCCCCAGTCAAGGGTTCCAAATGTTGAATGATAGATGATGAATCAACATCAATGCCCAATTCGCGATAATGCCTCATTTCAGTAAGTTGTGGCAGTGCAATAGGCACAAAGATAACACAACCAAAAACTCATAAATGTATATTGTTTGGCTGGTTCCCAAATACGAGTTGTACTGAGAAGTATTGATGGTTGTTAACAAATTTCAACCGAACTAATACTGCATCATGCAAAATAGCATGTACTCATGTAAAAATTGGCAATTTTGTTTTCATGAGCAAAGCGCGGGTAATTAATTTCATCCACTTAATAAATGATTCTGCTAAACTATTTTGAGTATGGACATAAGGAACTTCTGGTCCTTATTTAATAGTTTGTAGACTGAGACTCTTATGGCTTTTATTGCAATTAAGTTGAGGTACTGCGGCACTTCAAACTTACTGTACTCATCAAGGAACTTTATGTCCTGATCTTGAGGATCAAGGGACTTCATGCCTGATCTTTTTGTATGATGGAACTTCTGGTTCAATCATTTTTTTTTATATATGATGGGGATTAAGAAACTCATGTCCATAAAAGTAATCCTAAACAACATCCATAAAAGTAAAACCACTCTCCATAGCTTCAACAGAACTCATGTCCGATCCCTCAAAAGAGTGAGGTTGGTGGTTTAGGCAAAACCGTAATTTTGAAATTAGTTTTTGTAACAAGTATCTTTTTCTTTACGAATGTTTTAATGTACAAAAACATTCAAATTCCAAAAAAAAAGTTGGGAATATTTTAGGATCCACACAGAAATGGATAAGTATTTATAAAGTTTTGGTGTTGAATTTGATTTGGATTAATTAATAATATTATTTTGACCATTTAATTGAATTTAAGTCATTGAATTTTTTTTATTACCGTTAAAATTAACTAATTAAATTTGAGCAGTTGGATTCTAAAAGTAACCGAAGAGATGAGACGGTTGAAGTATGAAAACGGTCACGAAATTACATTAGCACATTGCCGTCATATTATGTGTTGCGCCGCACTGGATAATCATGCGCAGTGAAAATGACACGCGGGCCCTGTTGTCGCCCTTTCACATGGTTTTACAACCGCGATGGGCCCCATTTCATCCAAAATCCTATCCGCCGAAGGTGAATACCCAAATACCCACGCCAATTCAAAAGAATTGTTTTACCCTCCCTCAAAATACTCTCTTTGTAGAAGAGAAGAAATGGACCCAAAATTTGAAATTTATTTTCCCACCCCTGGTTTGGAGACAGTCATAATCGGAATCGGGCCCACCTAAAAGAGCACAACAAAATGTGGGAAAGATCGTCGATGGCGTCGAGATGGAAGAGGCTAGAAATAGAAAACAACTATACTCACAACAACCCCTCTCCAATCCGGATGGATTGTCTGTCCTCCCCTTCTCATATCATATTCATACTCTTTTGTTTGTGCAGTCACAGTTAAATTACGTTAATATTGTATATTATATTACTTTTTGCTTTATTATCTCTATTAAAAAATTAATATAAAATATTGACGTGACTTAACTGTTTGTGCAGACAATTAATCTCCCCCCAATCCCACAACCCTCACTTATTACAGTTATAGTTTGGTGTACACAAAATACAGTCACGGAACAAGCAAACTCACTAAAGTTCTAACAATTTTATTATTATTATTTATTAATATACTCTTAATACGAGACGTATGGACTATGCTATTTACTTTTGTTATAACACTTTCCTATAAAAAACTGTCAACTTTGTCAATCTTAATTTTCTATTAGCATGGCAGGCTTGGAAGCTCCAAATCCTCCCTTAAATTAAATATCAAATTCTCAGGCCCCATTACTCGTACTTTTGTTCCCATTTGCCGTTGCAAAAATGAAAGTATAATTCTTCTGCAGCCAATGAACACCTGACACGCTAAAACCCGAATGCATTAGCTGACTTCTATGTCCCACGTGTCGTGGAGAGAGCGCGAGTAGAGGAACTGAGCGCGTACAGTTGAGGCTGAGGGGGTCATTGTCTGTACAGTACTGAAGTAGGAGATGCAATTAACGCGAGAAAACTGTTTCCGGATTCTCAGTTCAGGCCGCATAAATTCGATTCTACTCTCTCCCTCTCTCCGTAAGAAATGGAAGAAACGCCAAAAAGTTGGAAGAAAGACAAATAGCTACTTTCGCAACAATGACCAGCTAGCTAACGCGCGCGCGCTCTCTCTCAACTTTGGTTCCCTCGCTTCAGCGAAAGTGATCAGTCAAACATTCTTTGCTTTCTCCCTCTAGCTGGTAATGGTGGTTGTGAGAGAGAAACTGGATTAAGAGAGAGAGAAAGCAATTGGTTATCAGCAGCACCAACAAGAGAGAGAGAGAGAGAGAGAGAGAGAGAGAGAGAGAGAGAGAGAGAGAGAGAGAATGTTCAGGCTACACAAGAACAGGCCTGCTAAATCAGGGGAGAGGGTGGATTTCAAGTTCTCCCACTTTAAGGCCCTCCAGGTATTAATTTAAATCCTTCTAATTAACTGTTTGCATTTTGATTAAATTTATTGGTAATATAGTGTAAAATGTAGCATTTGGGTATCAATTCTAGATTTATGAAGAGCGACCGGAAGTTTATGTGAATGTCTGTATTTGGAAAGTGTAAAATGATCAGACCAAACTCGCACAACTGTTGAATTTTTCGATTAACAATAAATTATCTTGTTTGATTTCTATATTTGTATTATGGACATCATATTATGCGATTACAGGATAATTATGTTGCCAGATTGTGAATCAAGACTATTGATCTGGTGGAATTATGTGTTTATCTTTATCTAATTTCCGCAACGTAACACGTCAGATATCTAGAATTATATCATTGTGTTGTGTTGAATGGGTTTGTTCTTTGAGTAGATGGAGTTGTTGATGTATTTCTATCAACAAGTAGATATAACTTTTTTGCTTGCTTGCTGATGATATTTGGGATTGCAGGTTCCCAGAGGGTGGGACAAGCTGTTTGTATCAATTGTGTCTGTAGAAACTGGGAAACCAATTGCTAAATCAAGCAAAGCAGTGGTGCGCAACGGAAACTGTCAGTGGACTGAGACTCTTTGCGAATCTATATGGATTTCCCAAGACGAATCTTCCAAGGAGATGGAAGATTATTTCATCAAGCTTGTCATTTCCATGGTACTGTTATTTTCGCTGATTATATATACCAGTATGTTATTTTTGACAATTTTCTTAGTTTCTGTGACTCAATAAGGAATCTGTTTATGTACTTGCAGTGACTCGTTTCCAGAATAAGAGTTTTTGGTTTTCTGATGTTTATTTCTGATTTCTAAATGGATTTTATAATCCTAGGGTTCGGCAAGATCCGGCATCCTTGGAGAGGTTTCAGTCAATATGCCAGATTACATAAGTTCAACCTCTTCTGCTCCAGTTTCTCTTCCATTGAAAAAGTGCAGTTTTGGGACAATTTTACAGGTGCCTTTTCTGTGCATTTCTTATTTTTCCAATGTATCTAGTATGCCTAATTCGCTCAAATCGTAGCAGTCTCTGTCATCTACTTATGTTGAAAATACTTGAATATGTTTTTCTCGTGTCTTAAAAAAAAAAAAAACGAAAGTGATGCTTATCGCCTTAAAACATGGTCTGTTTTTCTCTTTTTCTGAATGTGTGTGCTTGATACTTTCATTGTTTGGTATGAAAAGTTCCTTTTGTACCATATTTAGCAATATGAGAGAGAATACTGGCTGGATGGCCTGTTATTGAACATCTAGAAGGAAGGATGTGTGTGCATATCGAAGTTATTTACATAAGAACATGATTAGATGAAAATATGCATTTGAGTACTTATTTTCTTTCCAACATCTCTTTCTCCCCGCTCATTGCACTAGAAATTCACCTCAGAGTTGCCTTTTCAGCACTTTTTGCTTGCCTTTCTTGTTTGCAGGTAAAAATTAACTGCCTGACACCAAGAAAAAAGCTCAGGTTAGTATTACGCAATTGCTTGCATTAATCTTTAGATATTTACTTTTCTACTTGATAGTGAAGATTTTCTGCACTTTTTCCAGTGATGAAGAGTCAAAAGAGACGAGCTATCATTCAGAAGAAGTAATTGAAAATGGTCATGATGCGGACAGCAAGTCAGATGGATCTAATAGCTCCGTTGTATGGAGTTCTGGAACCTCCTCCAGAAAATATTTTGGCTTGATCTCAAATCCCGGAGAGCCTGGGAGTCGAGTATGTTTACACTTTCCCCTAATAATTTTTCTCTCCCATTTACTGATCGATCATGTCTTTTCATAATGCTATTACGTTACAGCATTACCTGCTTCATTTGGTTGCTTTATTGGGTTTGCTTCATTCAATCCAGAGCATGATCTTAAACTTAAGAATGTTGTGTTTTTTAACACATCGATTTAGCTAATGACGATTTCATTGAAATTTCATTCAGTTTTTAGTAATGAAGTGACCAATATCTAGACCTTATTAGCTTTATGTTTTGCGGGCTGCAGAACCAGCTGATGGATTAAAATGCTTATTAACAGGCTCTGGTCTATCCTCACCATGGAAATTAATAAACCTTCCTCACTTCTTGTAGGATAGTAATTTCTCCGCATCAAGTTCACATTGCAGCTATGACTCGGCAGAGGGCTCCATAAGAAGGGATAATATGTCCGCGAGAAGCAACCTTAGTGTTGAAGGCAACCACCTGATAGGAAGACAAGATTCAACCACCTCCCTAATTAGTACAACTCATGGAAATTTTCCTGCTGATTTTCGTTCTCCGTCAAACCATTCATCATTTAATTCCAGGATTAATGGTTCAGGAATTCAGTCTAAGAATTCCCGGAAAGATTTTACAGAATCTTCTTTAAGCACCACTGATTCTTCTAAAAACCTTCTGGATGCGGCAGAAGTTACGATTGAAGAGTTACATGTGGAAGCTAAGATGTGGGAGAGGAACGCCAGGAAGCTAATGCTTGATTTGGATATACTGAGGGCAGAGTTCTCTGATCAGTCCAAACAGCAGGCAAATATGAATGTGGAGCTTTCAGCAGCATATGCAGAACGCGATGGCTTGAAGAAAGAAGTTGAAAACTTGCATTTGTTGCTTCAGAATGCCATGGTAAAACAAACAGCCAGTGAGGATTTAACTTCTCAGGATGGAGGAATGCCCGAGATTGAGAAGGCATTCCAAGATGAACTAAACTTTCAAAAAGAATCCGCAGCCAATTTGTCCCGGCAGTTGGAGAGAAGTCAAGAATCAAATATTGAGCTGGTTTCAGTTCTCCAGGATCTGGAAGAGACAATTGAAAAACAAAAAGTGGAATTGGAGAATCTTTCAGAACTACAGTCAACATTTGGTGATATGGAAAACTTGATCAATTTAACTACAGTGGAAAACAGAAATTTAAAGCTTCAGCTGCAACAATTGCAGGAATCAGAGAACAAGTTGCAAGTCGTGGTGCAACAGCAGGAACAAACCGTGGAAGAGAAAAATCATGAGATAGAGAATGGATCGAGTCTGAACGAACACTCCCTTTTGGATATTGAGACAGAATACAAAAGTAAATTGCTTTTGAAGGAACAAGAAATTGTTAAACTGAAAGAAAAGGTGTCCGAGTCTCTCAAAGAAAGGCATTCTGCAGAAATGGAATCCATCTCCATGAGTGGAAGTGAAGCAGATCTGATCAGTGAAATTGAGGACTTGAAAGAAAAGGTGAACGAGCTAGAAAGAGATCGCAATGAGCTGACGGAAGAAAACTTAGAGCTCTTATTCAAGCTTAGGACAGCGAAGAAAAAATCGTCAGGGGGATACGCACCTGTTGAACTTCCAGCCAGTGAGCTTTTAGTCGATTCTTTTACCAGCTTTGAGTCCAAAGTGACCGAAAATAAACCCCAATTACAGAATGTAGAGGAGAAGCTTAACAAGAAAGTGCTTGGGGAGATTACAAATAATAATGATGCTTCAGTTCAAGTACTTGACAGCTTGAAAATGGAACTAGAAAGTAAAATAAAAGAGCTGGGTAAAGAATTGACAGAGAAGACGTTCGAGATAGAAAAGCTTGAGGTGAACTTGCTAACCAAAGAAGAAGAAATCGGTCTTCTAAGAGGGTTCCAAAATGAATTACAAGCTGAGGTTTCCAACCTTCAGAAGGAAAAAATAGAGCTAGAGGAACACATGGAAGTTGTATTAAGGGAAAGCGATATCAGCTCTAAGTGTTTGAATGATTTGCGGAATGAATTAATTGTGCTTAGCAGAAGTGTGAATTCCCATGTTTCCACACATAAGGTACTTGAAAGGAAATCTTCGGAGCTAGAAGTTGATAAATGTGAACTGGACCTTCATCTATCAGAGCTTGAACAAGAAAACATACAGTTGTCAGCACGTATTTCTGCACTTGAAGCTCAACAAAGATGCTTGACAGATGAAAATGAGGCCAATCAGTTAGAATTAGAGAATTCCCAATCTTATTCTCTGAGTCTCCAAGATGAGATTAGTAGATTAAAAATTGAGATGGAATCTGATAAAGTTGAACTGAAACAGAAATTAAAGGACTTAGAGAGGCAGTGGTCAGAAGCTCGAGAAGAATGTGAATTTCAGAAAAGGGCAAACCTGAAGCTACAAGCTGCTACTGAGAGCCTCATTGAGGAGTGCAATTCTATTCAGAAGTCAAATGACGAGTTGAGGAAGCAAAAGCTGGAGTTGCATCAGCTCTATTCCCTCTTGGAGGCAAAGTTGAATCAATCGCAGGAGAGCTTTACAAATTGCTCCAAAAGAGTTGAAGTGCTGAAAAAGGATCTTTCTTCAATGCTGGAAAATGTCACCTCAAAAGAGGAGAGCCTGAATTCAGAATTAGATGCACTTCTTGATGAAAACATGAAATATAAGGAGAAACTTACATTGGAAGAAAGTTTGTTCAACAAGATGTATTTGGAGAAGACGATTGAAGTTGAGAACCTTCAGGAAGAGGTAGAACTACTGACCAAGCAATTTGCTGCTACTCATGAAGAAGGAGAAGGACTAGCTTCAGATGCTGTCCAGGAAGCATCCAGACTACGAACCGAGAAGGAAATGCTTCAATCTGCTCTCCAAGAGTTTCAATCTAATGCGATACAGACGGAGGATGAATTGAATATTATGAGAACAGAATCTGATGCGAAGTTACAAGGCCTATTCGCTGAGCTTGCTGATAAACAAAATCAGGAGTCAACAACAGCTGACCATGAAAAGCTATTGAAGTTGTTGGAGAATTACAAATCAAGTGAAGCCAAACTGAAGACCAATGTGAATGATCTTGAACTAAAGCTTACAGTTTCTGATTATGAACGTCAACAGGTGGTGGAAGAATCCAGCAATATGAAGGTTCAATTTGAGAAACTAGCTCGTTGTCAGGTGGAAGTTTTGGCTTTCAAGAATGAGCTGGATGCAACCAAGTTCGAGAAAGAAAAATTGGAAGTGTTATTGGATTCAATATCTGAGGAATGTGAAGATCTGAAGGCAGAGAAGAGTTCCCTCCATGAGAAGATCTCAACATTGGAGAAGGCCTTATTTGACTTGGAGGATTGCCAACGTAATAAAGTTCTCTTGGAGGAAAAATTTCTGCAGATGGAAGGTGATCTAACTGCAAAAGAGGCTTTGTGTGCACAGTATGCTGAGCTGAAGAATGAGCTCAGCCTGATCAGGAGAGCCAACGAGCAGTGTCAGCTGGAAATACAGCTACTTGAGAACGAGAGAAGTGAGTTCCTAAGAAAGTATCAAGCCCTTGAACAAGATTTGAAAGTGGCAATGGAAGAAAAACAGAAACACAGGGATTGTAGCAGTCCAATTTCCAGCTCATCAAAAGGCGGCACCAGAATTATTCCTGTTGGTGAAGATATGAAGGTCCCAAAAGTAAGTATCATTTTTTCGTTATATGCTTATTAACAGTTGGTGTCAAGACTGTAAAGGTCAGGTGCAAGGAAATGCAACAGATCAGAATTATCCGTATAGAAATGGTGAGGAACAGCATTCACCGTGTGAAATGGCTTCTTTCTGACATTCTTTGATTTTTCTCTTAACAGAATGAAATGGTGAGGAATAGCGTTCACCGTCGTGATTTTAGAAGGAAGCCAATTTTGAAGAATGGTCAGGTGCAAGGAAATGCAACAGATCAGAATTGTCCGTATAGAAACCAGCATCAAAGAGAGGTTAGACATTTTATATCTTGCTTCTAAAACTAATCTTGCAATGCCAAAATATGAATATATGTTTTTAGTTTCATGTAACTTTACAAATCGTCTACTTTGTTTTCATCCTTTTACTCTCTGCCATTACAGGATGATAACAGAGTCGAATTTCATGATGAAAGTCCAAATGACGTTGAAGAACTTGGTTTAAAGATTAAGTTGCTTGAAGATGAACTTGTTAAGGCATTGGAAGTAAATAACACTTACAAAATTCAACTTGATAGGTGAGTGTAAGAGGAAACACATTAGGCCTTCAAAACACATGTACAAGTCAATTAACAGATATATACTATCACCTCCGCAGGTACTTGTCTGAGGCTCGACACAATCATGCAGATGCTCATCGAAATTCAAAAGCTGAAGAAAGACACGAACGCTCAAGGTCATCTCTAGAGACGGAACTGAAAGACATTTGCGAGCGCTACTTGCACATGAGCCTGAGATACGCGGAGGTAGAAGCTCAGCGCGAAGAACTTGTAATGAAGCTCAAAGTAGCCAAGGGTGGCAAAAGGTGGTTTTGATGAATGACTATGACAACTCCATTGATGCCGTTTTCTTGAGTCTTCCACTCTCAGGTAGCGTTTTCGCGTAACTCTGTATATCACAATTTTTCTTCTTCATGAATTGCAAGTGAAATGAATGAGTAGAGGAGAATATACGTCGTAGCCAAAGGTGGAAAGTTTCACAAATTGTTAATTAGAAGTACAAATTTTAAATAATATGATAGGTAGTAATCAACATTTTGATAGTATTATGTACCAAATTATTTGCCTGCACAATTTTTTTTTTTGAACAAATGATATTATCTACACTAAAGGGACGAGGAGTGAGCTAAGCCTCACAATAAACTAGCAATAGTGTGGAAAATCAGTCCTGCAAAGTATGGCTAGGCATTAGGTAATATTCTTCCAATTTAGAATATTGCTCGAATAAAAACTAAAAAATTGAGCACTGCTTTTCTTTTTTGGACCAAGTAGAGCACTAGTTCGCTTCTTATAGAAAGAGACATGATATCTGCATTCTTTTTTTTGCTTATACACACTCCTAATTATTTATGTATTTTAATTTTTCTTTCATTAATTGGCTGCTAGGGTCAAATATAACCATTGTGTGTGCGGAGGGACACAGCGAGTGCGCAAAAAATTTATTTATTTATTTGTGGAAAAGAAAAAAAAGAAAAGCAAAAAGAAAAGGGAAGCTTCCTCTGCAAGCGATTGAAAGCGTTTTAACATTTTTTTTATAGGAAAACTAATGAAAATGACTTGAAAACTTTGAGTTTTAATGATAAGGACAAAATAAAGAGTAAAATGAATAGTATCAGAATTGACTTTTTAGTGTAAAAATGTGGTTTTTCGTTAAAGTGAACAGTACCAGGAGCTTTTCGTTAAAGTTCCCTTTTTTTTTGGTGGTTTCTGGTGTTCAACTATGTCAAAAGAAACGTCTACAGGACGTCATCAGGGATATGACTAACCCAAGGTGAGTACCTTGTTAAAACCTAGTTAAGTAGCATAAACCTAGTTGGAAAAATGCTCCTAATCATAGGGGAAAAGAGTAAATTAAGGTCAAGCAAGTATCTTTAGAATACTTCCTCTGAGTTTGACATAATTCCAAAGAGAAATAGCAAGGTTACAACTCAGAAAGTTTACACATACCAGTTTCATGAACAAGCTTCTGAAACGTCATCTTTAGCAATGATTTGGTGAAGCGGTCGGCTAGATTGTCTTGTGAACGGATTTGCGTGACTTCAATCTTCTGATGCTCTTATTGTTGATGTGAAAAGAAGAACTTTGGCACAATGTGCTTGGTGTTGTCTCCTTTGATGTAACCCTTCTTAAGCTGTTCAATGCATGCTGCGTTGTCTTCAAAGATCGTAGTCGGAACATCAACGACATGATAAAGATCGCAGGAGCTTTGAGTGTGGTCCACTACTACTCTCAACCAAAAGCATTCCCGAGTTGCTTCATGTAAGGCGATAATTTCAACATGGTTAGATGAAGTGGCAACTAAGGTCTATTTAGTTGACCTCCAAGAGATTGCGGTGCCTCCAACGGTAAAGACATAACCCCTTTGAGAACGCTCATTGTGCAAATCAGACAAGTATCCTGCGTCGACATAACCAACAAGGCGAGAATCGACTCGAGAAGTAGAGGGTGCGGCATCACTTGAGGATCCGTAGAGATAAAACAAGCCCAAATTCATAGTACCTTTAAGGTAACGGAATATGTCTTTCACACTGGTCCAGTGTCTACGTGTAGGTGCATTACTGTATCTTGCCAAAAGATTAATAACGAAGGAGATGTCGGGTCTAGTGCATTGAGCTAAGTACAATAAAGCGCCTATCGCACTTAAATAAGGAACTTCAGGCTCCAAAATTTTTTCATCATCCTCCTTTGGACGGAAAGGGATCTCGTTTTGCATTTTGCAATCGAACAACTATAGGAGTGCTCGAAAGCTTCGCTTTATCCTCATTAAAGCGGCGCAACACCTTCTGGGTGTAGTTTGGTTGATGTACTATAATTCAATTCGAACAATGCTCTATCTTGAGACCGAGATAGCATCGAGTCTTACCTAGATCTTTCATCTCAAATTCTGACTTCAGGTGTGCGGCAGTTCTTGCGAGCTCGACAGGAGTTCCGAAGAGATTTATGTCATCGACATATACTGCAACAACTGCAAATATGGAATGTGACTTCTTAATGAACACACAAGAGCATATTTTGTTTTTCACATATCCCTGACTAGTCAAATACTCACTCAGATGGTTGTACCACATTATTCCGGATTGTTTCAAACTGTAGAGTGAACGTCTCAGCAGGATTGATAGCGTGTTCCGGGGTTTGGAAATATTTGAACCAGTCAATGTAAGTCATTTGGGAACTTTCATGTAAATTTCCATATCAAGATCCCCATAGAGATATGCAGTTACTACATCCATTAGTTGCATACTCAATTTTTCAGAAACTACCAAACTAATAAGGTAGCGAAAAGTAATCACATCTATAAAGGGTTAACAAGTTTCGTCACGGTCAATCCCAGGGCGTTATGAGAAGCCTTGTGCAACAAGATAAGCTTTGTAATGCACAATTTCGCTTTTCTTATTACGCTTCTGAACGAAAACCCACTTGTAGCCAATGGGCTTCATATATGGAGGAGTAGGAGCTACAGGTCTAAACACCTTACGTTTCGCAAGTGAATTGAGTTCGACTTGGATTGCTTATTACCAATTTGACCAATCATTTCTACATCAATATTCATCAACAGAATGCGGTTCAATGTCATCGCTCAACATGACCTCAGTAGCTACTGTAAATACTAATGCATTGTCGACAATCATCTCATTTCTACACCACACATCATCTAAGCTAGCATAATAAACCGAAATCTCACAATTCTCGGGAGGAGGATCGGGATTCACTTTTTTTTATTTGATTCATATTCGACTCTTCAAGGACGTTGTGCCGTGGGTTTCCTCTTTCGGGGGTGTCAATCCTTTGAACCAAGAGGTCTGCACGCTTTTGTGTAGAGGTAGATGACTGGCTAGCCACTAATATACGTAGATCACCAAGATTGGCATCTCGGGCTTCTAGGAGGGCAGTCCGTCGTAAATTTGGTACATCTATCTTTGCAGACATATTCGTAGTTGAAACTGAAGTGCAACTCATATTATATCTCTGTGCAGCTCATATTAGATCTCCAGAGCATCCAGCTGCGAATATGAGATGGATGCTCTGGAGATCTAATATGAGCTGCACGGAGATCTAATATGAGCTGCACTTCAGTTTCAGACTGAGCAGTACGGAGATCTAAATGAGACAAAGTGGGAGTCATCCACAATGATTCGCATTATTCTTCAAGATTGTTGACGTTCTTATCTTCCCCTAACGACTGGAAGATTGTCTCATATAAGTGACAATCCGCAAAACAAGCGGTAAACAGATCGCCTATCAAAGGTTTGAAGTAACTAATAATCAAAGGAGAATCATATTCGACATAGATTCCAATCCTTTGCGGAGGCCCTATTTTTGTATGTAAGGGCAGCAAGATTGGCACATATACCGCACAACCAAAAACGCCCAGATGCAATATGTCGGGTTCGTATCCGGTAACCAAATGAAGGGCACTAAATGGTTGTGTCGTAACAGGCCTCAGGCGGACCAACTTTGCTGCATGCAATATTGCATGGCCCCAAGCAGCAATCAGGAGCTTGGTACGTATGACCAATGATTGAGCAATCATTTGTAAGCGCTTAATGAAAGCCTTTGCCAGGCCGTTCTGGGTGTGAACATAGGGCATGTGATGTTCAACTTTAACCTCAACCGACATGCAATAGTCATCAAAAGTTTCAGATGTGAATTCTCCAGCATTATCCAATCGAATAGATTTGATCGGATAATCAGGGTGGTGAGCCATAAGCTTGATAACCTGAGCCAACAATTTGGAGAATGCAACGTTCCTTGTGGACAATAAACATACGTGTAGAAGTGTCAACCAAAACCATAAAATATCTAAATGGTCCGTATGGAGGGTGAATCGGTCCACAAATGTACCTCTGAACCTATTGTAGAAATATGGGAGGATTCGAGCGAATCTTGTCATAAGAAGGCTTAGTGATAAGATTTCTCATAGAACATGTTTAACATGCGATTCCTTGGATCGAACCTAAACTTCGGGTTAGTGGATGCACATGTGAAGATTTGAGGATGTGGCGCATTGCTATTCGTCCATGATGTCCTAAACAATCATGCCAAAGTGTAATTTCATGCGCGATCCAAGTAGTAGGGCTGGCTACATAGTGGCATTCTATAGGGCGTATGGTCATAGTATACAAACCACTCGAGATACGCTCCATCTTCTCTAGAATACACTTCCGGCCATATTCGTAAGCAGTTATGCACATAAATTTAACTTCGCTTTTTATGTGGGTTTTAGAATGGTAATTGTTATCTCTAATATCCTTAAAACTTAGCAATGTTCTTCCGGAACGTGGAGAATAGAGTGCCTCATTAATGGTCAAGATTGTACTATTGGACAACATTATACGTGCCTTACTGTATCCTTCTATCGGGTTAAATGGGCTTGAGAGGGTTGTCAAAGGTGCATTCTTAGGTATGAAGTTAGTGAAATAGATGCGTTCACGCAAAACGGTGTGTGTGGTTGCATTATTTGCCAGAGAACTAACTTTCCCACTAGTCATACCTAGAATGAAAAATTAATTTGAATCAGTCACATGCATAAAAGTTCTTAAAAAAAATATCAATTTAAAGTAATTTCATTTATTCAAGGATGGTAATTAATTAAAACTTAATATCCAAAAATCAATCACCAACCAATAATCCAAAAATCAACCAAAAAACAATGGAAGGGGTTGGCCACTAGGTGGAATTCGACTCCAATTGTCTCATTTCAACGAAAAATAAGTCTATGTTTAAGATTCTAATCTTCCACAGTGGTAGTATCCTCTTGAAAATCAGAAACTTCCATCTTTGTAGTCTACGGTTTGTCCACTTGCATGAAGTTTGATTCAAACTTCTTACGACGAGAATGATATTCATCTACAACCTTCTTGGGAGCTCGAAAAACACGGGACCAATGGTCTTTTGAACCACAGCTATAACACATATATGCATCCATGGTTTCAGGTGGTTTGCCTTTATTCTTGAAGTTAGGGGCTTTGGGAGCGAGGTTTGAGCGCTGCTGGGCTTTATCTCCTCCTTTGGATTGGCCTTGACTCTGTTAACCTTGGTGGGATGGCTTTTGGCCGCCCCTACCACGACTCTTTTGGAGTTTTAGGCATTGGTTTATGCTATAATGTGCTTCAAGCACAACAGTCGCCCCAATAGGTCGAGCTTGATGATTCTTCATCAATAGCTGATTCTACATTTCAGCAAGAATTGAAACAGAGATCAAATCTGAGAACTTAGTGAACTTATGAGCTCTATATTGTTGCTACATGACAATATTAGAAGCATATAAGGTAAAATAGGTCTTCACTAGGAGATCTTCTGATGTCAAAGTTTCATTACAAAACTTGAGAAGTGTTCGGATTCGACAAACTTCAGAATTATATTCATTCATAGACTTAAAGTCTTGGAAGCGCAAGTGCTGCCAGTCGTGTCTTGCTTCAGGCAAGAATATGTCTTTTTGGTCTTCAGGCAAGAATATGTCTTTTTGGTGATCAAAACGATCAGCCAAAGCGACTCATAATGCACGTGGATCCTCCTCAGCAAGATACTCCATTTGCATAGCATCATGGATATGTCTTCGGATGAAGATCATAGCAGTGGCTTTTTCAGCTTCGCCAACAGGCTTATCCATTGCTTCTTCAATAGCAGGACGCAAATTCTTTGCAATGAGGTGGAGCTTCACATCTTGAACCCACTTGAGGTAGTTCCTTCCAGAGACCTCCAAAGCGGTGAAGTTGAGTTTGTTCAAATTTGACATGTTCCTATCACAAATAGATGGAGAAGATGTGGCTAGTGTAATGGAGAATAATCAATCCATTCACATATGAGTAGAACATACAGGTTCTAATAGACATGTATTGATTTAAATTTGGCATGAAAAAACTTCAGGTTTTCATGAGTGATTTTTTTAAGTGAAAACCTCAGGTTTTCAAACAAGGCATATTTATACGAAACTTTGGGTTTCAAAATAAATATGAACTTCAGGTTCATATATTCCTGCAGGCAAGCACAATTATATATGCAAACAAATATGCAAAAATAGATTTTTTTTTAGGTCTATAATTATAATTGAATTAATTTATTTGGACTTCGGGCCAAATTAAAGTGTGGGTGAAAAAATATAAAACCCATTGGGCCTAAAATAATTAGGCAAATAAAGCTCGGGGCCCAATAGAAAAAAAGAATGTCCATGGGCAGCTTAAAAAAAAAATTTGGTATGTGCTTCCTAAGCCCAAAAATAGGGCTGGGGGATCTCAGGTGTAGGCTGCAGGCAAGCCTAAAAAATTTTCAATATGGGTCGTTTCAGGCTTTGTTTTGTTTTTTTTTCTTATAGGCCGGGGAAAATTAGGCCCTTAAGCCCAAAAGGGTGAATAGGCTACCTCAGAAAAACAAGATCCGGGCCAATTTTTTTATTCTTTAGGTTTTAGATTGGTCTAAGGCCAATCAAAGCCCAAAGGGCTATTTTGTTGACCCAAAAGAGTAGCCCAGTGCGTGTTGAGTGTGCATTGTCGGGGTAGAACACCGGATTTGGTCGATGGCGCCGTGTTAGGCAGTTGGCTTGGGGGCAACGATGCTTTGAACAAGTTCGTGGGTCGTCAAAGACCTTAAATATGAACGAAGATTTGAAAAAAATATCGACATTCTTTGTAAAACCCAAGAATTTTGAATTGGGTTTTCGAAAAAAAAACCGATGAGATTCAATCGAATCTCAGTTAATTGATGTCGAGGACGGGCTTCAGACCATCAAACACGGTGACATGAGGTGTGAAGATAGACTGCAGGCCATCCTACGACGGTGGAGACGCTGTGGTAGGCGTCAGGGTGTTCTAGGTTTCAACCTGGAGCCCATGGCTTTGGCTTGGGGACTTGATGAAGGCCATCCAAGCTTCAGGCTTGGTTGAAAGCGCAAGGTCAAGGGTTCGAAGAACCTAGGCCGTGATTCCCGATTTCATTTTTTCTTTCTTTCTTTTTCAATTCAAATATAATTTAATTATATGCATATTCAAGATAATAATATGTTAATTTAATTCAATTTGATGCATATACAAAGATATTTGATTCAATTCATGGCAAATATCAAATTCACATAATTTAACAATTATGATTATGATGCATACACAATTTATGTAGAATCTAAAATATGTAAAACGTAAAGTTGGGTCATGCATTATGGTGAATGTTCATGTTATTAGGGCTGCAAATATTGAGATAAAAACCGTTGTGTTGAAAGAACCTGATTGCATGATGATATAGATGAATTGGTTTGATGCAGAAAAATTCTTCAACGTCAAATTCCTAAGCGCAGCTGTATGAGCGTGCTGATAACATGTTGTAGCCTATTTTATATGACAATATTAAAGGGGGTCGGCGGCAAGGGTAGAGAGACAGAGAGATGTGTTTGTAGAATTGTAGGGGAATATGTGTGTTGTTATCCCTCCTACATTGTGCCTTTATTTATAGTAATAAGAGGAGAGAAGATATTCCTTCTTCCCCAAGGATAACTAGAATCAAATCTAATCCAGAATCAAATCTAATCCAGAATCAAATCTAATCTAGAAGATATTCCTTCTTCCCTGAGGATATCCCTCCTACATTGTGCCTTTAGT
The DNA here is from genome assembly GCA_963580275.1 of Crataegus laevigata. NCBI lineage: Eukaryota > Viridiplantae > Streptophyta > Magnoliopsida > Rosales > Rosaceae > Crataegus > Crataegus laevigata. The sequence goes on along the minus strand of OY756953.1, from coordinate 16,145,921 downwards.
TATATGAAAGGATAACTAGAATAAAATCTAATCTAGGATTTACACAATCACACTTAAACTAGCAATGTTTACAACAAACTAATCAATATAAATTAAATATATTTATTATAAACTAATTTTTTTTAAATAGTTTGCTCGTCGAAATATTTGTCAAGCATGTATTTGTCGGGTAAATTGTTTTTTTATTTTTTATAATTCTTTTATTCCATAAATACACCATTGACTGACAAAAATTTGTTGTCGGGCAATATTCGTCGGTAATTGCGTCAACGCACTTTGCTCAACGTAAATTTTCATCGGTAATTGCATCGAGCAAACAAAATTTGCCAAACGAAAATGAAAATTTGCCGAGCAAAACTTCGCGCAACGAGCTTTGAGCTTCGAACATTGCTCGACAAAGTTTATGGGGCAAACCTTGTGCGACAAAAACTTTATTTGGCCTGACGAAATTATTTATGTTGTCTAGAAAAAAAAAAAGGAAACATGAAGGAGCCATAACGAAAAAGGTGTCATGCATGGATATCAGATGCGGAGGCAAAGGTGGTGCCAATGGCATATCCTTTTAAAGATTCTGAATCTCTGTTTCTCACTTTTTTTCTACTTTTCCTTTAGCACTACAAAGTCATCACCCCCTTTTATTACCCTCAGGACCTATCTAAAATTCCTATATAACAACCAATCTAACATTTCTGATCAAACCCTCTTTAGTACGATTCACTGCAGTTCCAACCCATCATCTCATTCCTAGCCACCCCCGCCACGAATGGTTGCCAAATGCTTGAACTGAAGCGCACACCGGGGGTGGCTTGGTCAGTTCGTATTCTACTTGTTGGATTGGACGGTGATGTTGGTTGTTTTAGTTAATTTCTGTTAGCTTATCAAGCTAGTGTGTGCTTTTAGTTACTTTCTCATTAGCCTTGGTTTCAGCTCTCTAGGCAGCATGGGAGGAATAAGAATGTTGAAACTGGCTGAATCTACTTCTTGAAGGTTGGAAGATTCTTTAAAAGGGCAACTTCAATCCTTTGGCATTTTGGCTTCTACAGCGTTTCTCTTCGCCTTCGTGTTGAGAGTTGTCCCACATCAGTGAGGAACAAGGTTTGCTATGTGCTTATATGATCTTGAGATACTCCCCATATTGCCAATTGATTTTATGGCCCAATTTCGTCATGGGTATCAAAGCAAGGTTGTTCAGGCGTGAAGCCCAACAGTCACACAGGCTCCACGTCATCCAGTTGTTATCCACGTGTAGGCTTGAAAATCTGCCACACGTGCGGGGGCGTGTTGAGAGTTGTCCCACGTCAGTGAGGAACAAAGTTTGCTATATGCTTATATGATCTTGAGATACATCCCATATTACTAATTGGTTTTATGGTGGAACCTCAATTTCATCACTTCGTGTGTTCGTGCTCTAGAAAACTATTGTGTGTGAGGGCCTATCAGAGTTGGGCATTGTGTGTTCTTCCTGTTTTCTTGTTTTAGGTATGAAAAGCTACGTGTGTTGCAGTTATGTATTTTGTATGCAGTAGGCCTTTGCTACGGCTAAGTATTTTACAATTGCAGTTCTTTCTCTACTTGTCAGTAAATTTTAGAGTACCTTGCTTTTCTCTGTTGAACTTCTTTTTGCTTTATCTGCATGAATGAACAAACTTTTTTTTCCCTCTCAATTTTGTTTTTTTGTTTGTTTGGAGAATAGAATTTCACATCGGCCATATAATAAAATTATATATAGTAATCTATGTGAGATTCTACCATTAATATCACCAAAGCCTTTTGTGATAAAACTCAACACTTAATAATAAGTGATTAAGTTGGGACAATATTAGTGATGTTAGTAGTGGCGGATCCAGGATTTTAGTATGTGGTGGCCCTAACTTTAAAGTTCAAAAAAAAAAAATTAGACCAAAATAACATTGAAAAAAAAAGAGGGACAAAGTCAATATCTGTCTATCAAAATAAAATAAATATTTTTGTTGTCTTGAAGTATAAGTACATAATGTGTAGCTCTTGTCATGAATGCAAAACTATCAAAACTTTTACTGTTAATACAAAGACAAACACTGTGTTGGTCACTTGAGTGACAAGTCCTCACAACATGCACTAATAAATAAATTAGGCACCCCAAGAAAAACTTGCATAACTAAACTCTAATTAGGCTTTTGGGATTGAAAAGAAGAAAAGATTATACGCCCATTGGGCAGCAGTTAGCAATAAGCATGGAGGAGGAGGCTAAGTTTAAAGTTTTTTACTAGGGTGAAGAGTTGAGGAATCCCAAAGGCAAAACAAAATGATTACTTGAATGAGATTAGGACTCGCTTGAGGATTTGGATCCTGAGCCTAGGAGGCAGAGCCTCTTGAATAAATTATACAAGTCGTTGAATTTTGATCTAACGGCTATAATTATTATAATTTTTAGAGGGACTTCCTATTTTTAGCTGTTAGATCAAAATCTAACGGCCCGTGTGATTTTCTCAGGAGACTCCACCTCCCAAGCTCAGTAAAGGATCCAAATCCCTCCCTTGATATAATCTTTCGTTTTTTTCAAAGTCTTTAAATTGATTTTTACTTTGAATTGGGTCCAACCTCAGCCACCAATGTGTATGGATTTAAGAATCTCATGTGGAGTCTAAACCAAAGAGATGTGACCGGATGTCCAATATATCACAATAAAAAAATGCACGTTTTCCATTTTTTTTTAATGGTTTAGCTCAAAACAGTCTCGTTTTGGCCAATTAATTTGAAAGAAAAAGAGTCATCTTCTTTCCCCTTTTGTTTTGCAAAAGGTGCTCAGCAGCCATGGCTGCTTTTCTCCTCCATCACAGCCCAGATTTGGGTGATCCTTGGAGGTTTTCATAGCCACTTTTATGAGCCTTTGGGTGGTCCTGGGACCACCTCGATAGATCCGCGTCTGGATGTTAGTGATCATCCAAGCCAGGCCTAAAAAGTATATCATTTTATTTTCTTTCATGTTGTTCCCAGAATCTTGCACCTTATTGCTAGTAGTGTTCAGGCATATACTGTCAGATTACTATTCAATAGGCAAAATAAAAGAAATCTTTTTCCATATACTAAAAATGGAGAACGCTAAACTTGCAGGTCATCCTTGTATTACACTATACATAAACTACAAGTCTTTCCATCGTGGTTGAAGTTCAGGGAAATGATGTTCGCACTCATTTATACATTACACTCCTTTTTTGTGAATGCATTTCTATGTTTATTTATATACATTGGCAATTCTTTTGATGTAGTCACACTACCACATAACAACATATTTATCGCATCAATTCCATCACAGGCATTAACAGCTCGTGGTAGAAACTATTCAATTACCATGGTTAAGTGTAGCTCGTGGTAGATAACATTAATTCACTACAGTCAGATTCCGGCCCGTTGTTAAAAGTGAATAATCTACAACAATTTTTTATTTCGTGATAGGATATCAACACCACCACGCGATATGCTCGTAGTGGTTACTGCAAACGACCACACTACCTTTTGAAATTTCACCACGCTATTAGCCTGTTGTGGATGTTTTTATGTTTTTTTATATATATTTTAATATAGTTAGAATCATTATATTACTTATTATTTATTATTATATTGATTATTTGATTGCAACAAATATTTCTTTCATTATTTATTATTTATTACTATATTTGAAATACTATACGACTATTAAAAGTTATTGATTGCAAGAAAGGAGGTTTATGGCTAAATGTAAAGATGTTCGAGTAACGGTTATTTTGGAATGCACCAATTATGTTCGAATCGTGTTCATAAGGAATCAATATGTATTTCCAGATATGATACTCAAAAGAATCAACACAATACGCCATTACTCAAAATAATTGGCATGCACCAGTTCTATCCCTGTAGACACAAGCATACGATTCATGCGAAGATAAAAACATATAGATTGAACTGATCGCTCATGTGTCAGCCTTCCAAGGAAGATGAAAAATTACATAATATATATAACAGTATATATAGGGATAGGTACAAGGAACATAAGTTTTGGCAAATACTTTTACATTTCTATTTAACCTTTAAATTCTATAACATCCAATAGTCCTAATTAAAAGTAATGTGAAGAATTTCAATCTATAAATGACATGAATGTGTTTAGGCCGAGTTTAGAATTGTTCTCGGCTCGGAAGCCTAGCTTAAGAGTCGTTGCGAGAAATTCGGTTTATGGGCCGCCTAGCCTAGGCCGGCCAAGTCCTATCAAGAAATGGAGTATTCCAGATAAGGATGAAGTGGGTGATATTGTGAGATGGATGGATGGGGCAGTGAAGTCCTAATGCAATAAGGATTCTCAGCCAGATGAGGATGCTTAAACTTAGAAGTGAATGTGGCCTGATAAAAGGTTGAGTTCAAAGTCCTATTGGAAAAAGGACTAGCCGAGAAGAGTTTGGATCAGAATGAGGAGTCCTAATCCGAATATAGTTTAACTTGATTGAAAAAAGGATTGTTGCTATAAATAGAGGGGGAAGTGCACCATTCAAGCCCCTCTCAAATTCAACACACAAATCTACCATGCACAAACTCTCGCTCTACGCGAAACTCTCAACAACCTTGAGATTTTTATTTTTTCTTTTCGCCGACACACCTTCAGTTTGGATAAACAGCACTGTGAAGGCAACAGGTGATACCTTCAGTTTGGATGAACAACACTATCGACGTAGAATCAGACAGTCTCTGAACATCTTCAGTTTGGATAAATAACACTGCGTCAAGGTTGACTGGTTAACTATCCAAGTCTCGGTCGAGGAGGGTTTTCAAATCTTTATTGACAAAGGTCATCTCATTAGCCTTTTTGGTGAAATGAGGTGTTACAAATTGCTGGGCTCTGGACTTTGAACACCGAGTTGCTTTATAATTGGATACTTCAAGTGGGTTTTAGAGTTTTGCATTCTGACGGCCGAACCACATTCACAATTAAGACCTATATCTACTTCGAGTACCTGTGCCCCTATACTTTGGTGTTGATTTGGCATAAGTTCACCCTTACGAACATAATCACTGTGGCCGCATCCGGTGCTGACGATTTGTGAAATTCGCAGAACTAGCAGCCTTGTCTTCAGGTTCTAGAACCTGAAGGTCGAGACGTGTTCCTTCCTCGGCCTCAACCGCAAGATCGAGAAGTCAGCTGCGCGCTCAATGTAACATCAACATATTTTACTCCTAGACCAAGATCGACCGACGAGTTGACACACCCCACACACAACTGAAGGATGTAGTTAGCTTATTAGTTACTCGGCCTGCGCACCAAAAATGTGAGAGGGAGGTAGGGAGACCTCTATTGCTTTCGTGACTATCCAAAACACCCAAATTTGGTTTATCTTCATTGAGATTTGACCAAAACAAATAAAAAGTGGTAATTACAATTCCAGAACTATATATGTAAAATTTAAGATATCAAATTTTTACCATAATTACAACATAAAAACTTATATATATATATATATATATATATATATATATATATAATTTTATTTAAATTTATTAACCCATTAATGGGTACTACACCTTATCAGTGTCCCAATAAACTTTTAGTTTTATGGCTATAAGAGTGTCCCAATAAACTTTTGGTTTAAACGGATTTAAGCATGGAGAACTTCGGGTCTCAACACGAGTGTTGTGCATTAAGAAACTTCAGGTTCATATGGCACTTTTCCGAAACTTCGGGTTCGGAAGTATGAACTTTAAGTTCATAAGACCTGCAATCAAACGCAATATATATGCAAATAAATATACAACAAGTATATGCAAAAATATAACTTTAGGTTTATAATTATAATTGAATTAATTTATTTTGACTTCGGGCCAAATTAAAATGTGGGTGAAAAAATATAAAAACCCATTGGGCCTAAAAATAATTAGACGAATAAAATTCGGGGCCAAAAATAAAAAAACTAAGCCACGTGTGACTTAAAAAAAATTTGGTCTGTACTACCTAGGCCCAACAATTGGGCTAGGGTGTCTAGGGTGAGCTGCAGGCTCACGGGGAGATATAGGCAAAAGGAATGGGCTGCTGTGTGTAGCCCAAAAAATTTCTTTGTTTGTTTTTTTCTTTCTGCAGGCCAAGAAACAGGTAGGCCAAATTAGGGGGTTTGGGTCACTTCAGGTGAGCCCAAGGCGAAAAAAACGGGCCGAGATACAGAACCCTATGGAGCTCGGGTTTGGGAACCAAACACCCCAGCATGTGCTGGGTGCGTGCCGCCGGAGAAGAACGCCCGACTTTGTCGCTCCTGGCGGCGGTCTGGGGTTCATGAGGACTCGGGTTGAGTCATGGTGGTGAACGGGGATGATGAAATCTCAACGTTATACCAACTAAACCCTACAAATTTTGAATCAGATTTTCGACAAAATTTCGACGAGATTTAGGTGAATCTCGGTTCAATTTCCGACATAGGACGACTTCAGGTCGTCGATGACATGAACCAAAGGTTCAGGGTTGTGGCTGCAGGCCATACCATGGTCGGAGACACCATGAAAGGTGTCGGATTTCTAGGTTTGAGGCTCGAAGCTTCTTGCTCCGCATGTCTCGGCACGGGGACTCGATGCAGGCTGCAGGCCTGGCGAGGCTGCAGGCCTGGAGGTGACACCTGCTGGGTGTTGGGGTTACGGGTTTGGGCTGGGAGTAAAAGTTCCAACATTGATTTTTTTTTAGAGGCCTATTGGCATGGATGGGTGATGGCACGGGTTTGGAGCTTCTGGCTCCATGGTTCTCGGTATGGCACAACATCAATCCTCAAGCTACAGGCTTGGGTGATGTCGGGGGTTCGAAGAACCCTAGGTTCCCAATTTGAAATCCTTTTTTTTTTCAATTAGATGCATATATAATTCAATGAAACACATATGTAATTTGATGCATATGCAAAATAATAGTTTCAATGCATTTACATATGTATGTTTCAATTCATGAAAAATAGCAAATTCACATAATTGCAACAATTATGATTATGAGGCATACACAATTTATGTAGAATCTAAAATACGTTAAACGTAAAGTTGGGTCATGCATCATGGTGAATGTTCATGCTATTAGGGCTGCAAAAATATCGAGTTAAAAGCCGTTGTTTTGGAAGAACCTGATTGCATGATGATATGAATGAACTGGTTTGATGTAGAAAATTTCGGCTTTCATCTTCAAGCTTGTATCACGTTCAACATAAGAAAATAAATTGAATCAATAGAAGTATATGAATTCAATAAAAATCTAAATTTAATCAATTAAAAATAATTGAAACGTAATACTCCCCTGATTGAAGACGAATAAATTCTCTTTAAATTCTTCTAAGCACAGCGTGAAGAGCAAGCTGATAACGTGTTGTGGCCTATATTTTCTAGAGAGGTGCGGCAAAGAAAAGAAGAGAGATTGGAGAATAGTCTTGAGGAATTGTGTTGTTATTCCCCAGTCCTTGTGCCTTTATTTATAGTAATTAGGAGGAGAGAAACTTGCTCTCCAAGTAATACAAAGTCTATTAGGAAAGATCTTCTAAATCCCAAAGGATTCCTACTTTATCTCTACTTAGGTTTTACACAATCACATATTGATAAGAACATATGTCACAACAATATATATATATATATATATATATATATATATATATAATTTTATTTAAATTTATTAATGGATGAGGGGATGTGTTTTGGATGAGAGGGTGGTGCGGCAAGGGGTGTGGAAGGTCAGAAATTGTGAAGGATTAAGAGAGAGGCTGCCATGGCTTGTGCTTCCTCTACAAACTGTGCCGTGGGGCCTTCTTCCTGTCCAACTTCTTCAAACTCGAATGTAGAGCTAGAAGACGGTGGGTCAGGGTCTTGTTGATTCTTTTGCTTCCTCAAAGTCTGCTCAAAATCGTCGTCAAAGTCAAGGATGTGCTCACGAACAGTTTTTGAACTTCTAGTCATAAACTAGTACCTAGAAACAAGAACAAAAATAAGGCCAGTAACTAAAACGAAAATAGCTAAAAAATAAACAAAAAGAACAACGGGTTGCTAATCCCCGGCAACGGCGCCAAAATTTGATGTGAAAATTAACTTAACACACAAATAAAACCCTCTTGTTATCAAATTGTAGTAAAGATGCAAGTAGGGATCGTTCTGGACCGGGGATTAGGAGGCTTGCTAAAACCTCTAAACTGACTCAAAAACATAAAAACAAAGTTAAAAATGTTTAAATAGACTCAAGGAATTCAAAACAGACTCACAAGACTCAAAACAAGCTAGAAACACTCAAAACTGCCTACAAACACTAATTAGGCGGCAGTTTCTGACTCTAAACCCAATTTTGGACGAATTTAAGATTATAGGTTGACTCAAAACACTTTAAAACACAAACTAAACAGATTCTAAACACTTTGGAACAAGAAAGTAAAGGGGGGTTTTGGTTTGGACGAATTCAAAGTAACAAACAGGTTCTAACTTAAAAACAGATTTTAAAACGAATTTGGGAAATAAGATGATGGATGGATTAGTTAGAGGTCCATTCTCCACACATGACATATTTGTTCATGAATCGATTTTCCAATTGCTTTTCAATAAACTATGATGCTCAACACCCCAAGTTAACCGTGACTGCACTAATTAACCTTCAGATTTTCCTTTACTCATTGAATTGGATGAAAGCATGCGACAACCCAACTCATTCTCTAAAAGTCCCCTACATGAATGCATAATAAGAGTACAATCAGAGATCATTACGTTCCATGAAAATCATAAGCGTTGATGAGGCAATTGTAACTATGAATGCATGATACTCTTGGCAAGAACTCAATTAACGCGATTGTGACTAGCAACCTTCACTACTCATGAATATAAACTTGTAACAATTAGGTGAAACTCATTAATAAACTAGCATCTAATTCATGCATGAAAACTAAGATGCATCCTTAATAACCATACACAAATCAGTTATGAATAAAACAGATAATTGAGTTGCAATCACAATTGGAAGTAATCAATTCATATCTCAAACATGTTCATGGCTTCAAACTTCCCCCTAACTAACTAGGGGTTTAGCCACTCATGATTACAACAAAATCAGAAATTAATAACAAAGTAAACATTGAAAACAAGAACGAAGTACACCTAAGAACGCTCCAATCTGCAAGCATGAAATGTCCAAGGCCTCATTCTTCTCCAACTTGTTGCGGCACAAGGGCTAAAGGTTGTGTATAGATGAGGGGATGTGTTTTGAATGAGAGGGTGGTGCGGCCAGAGAGAAGGATGATCAGAAAATATGGAGAATATAAAGGGAGGATGCGGCGAAAAGTTAGAATGGTGTCTAGGGTGTGTAAAGTCTGAATGAATGAATTGGTGCGGCACAAAGGGGATTAAAAGGGAATAGCACGGCTAGGGTACAAAAAATGCCTTATTAAAACTTAGCTAAAATGGTTCCCTCATTGAATAGGGAAGAAAAGGAATCAGAAAATCAAAGAGAATAGGAAACAAAGAAGTGTGACACAAAATAGGAAAGGATTTTGGTCAGAAATTGAATGGAATCAAGGGATAGGTGCAGCCATGAATAAGAAGCAAAGAGGAATGTTTATTAAGTCAGAAAATAGGCAACTAAGGTGCAGGAATTAAAGAAAATAGGAAAGGAAATTCGGCAGAAATTGTAGGGCAGATTTAGGAATGGAATAAAAGGTCCGAAATCAAGAGAAAAAAGGATATAAAGGTGGGGTAGGTTTGTGAAGGAAAGGGAAAGGATAAGGCACGGTTTTGGGACAAAACAAGTATGTGTTTTAAGTCCAGAAAATAGGAAAGAAAGAGGTCCTTGTGCGGTAAGGAACAAGGGAGTTCAAGGGAGGTGCGGCAAGGGTTCATTAGGGAAGTTTAGGCTTCTAGAAGTCTCAATTGAATGTTCTCACATATTTTAGAACCCTTGTGTGGCAGAGATTTAGGTGAAGAAAGATTAGGAAACTTCCATTCCAAGAATAGAAACTCATCAAGAATGGAAACCTTCAGAAATAGAAACTTCCAAACTTAGAAACTTCGGTTTCCAATTTTGACTCTTCATTCTTCATTCGTCTTAGATTCCGTTCTTTACATCTTCATTCACTCCTTAGCTCATTTGTACCTCAAGTTCATCACTCCAATTAGCTCCAAGCTTGTCCAAACCAACATAGGCCCAAAATCGCTCCAAAACGCACCAAAATACACTTCTTTGCTCCAATTGCCCAATGGACCTATAAACACACGAAAATGGCTTAAAGTACTAAAATAACTAGGTTCTAACAACATAAATGCAAGGAAACAAGCTAGTTAAGTCGCATAAATATGCTCCTATCAAATTCCCCCACACTTAGCTTTTGCTAGTCCTCGAGCAAAACAAAAGAACTAAAACACAATCTAACCTTCCAACAATACCTTAGGGATTTCCAATGCACATAACACATTAAAGATCATCACTTACATAGATTTTGGTCGTCCATACACTTAAGCACACACTTAACCACAATCACTATTCACTAGATCACATTTAACCAATTAAAACAATGTTTTGAATGTAGTAACATGCCTTAGGGATTTCCCTCAAATCCTCACTAGATATGCACTCAATTTTCACTCAGATTTTCTAACTACACTCCCTACACTAAGTATATGTGAGAAGATTGATGTAAACATGAAAACTAATACTCACATATGTTTTAACAAAGAAAGCACTTTTTTGGAGTTATAAGTGAATGTATGAATATGATCTCATGAAAGGAATGCCACCACTTAGATGCAAGAACCATTGACACCATATGCTCATACCAATCCCAAACTCCACATCGTTGAACACATAACGATCAAGATAGAAGTGTTAGGGTTATAACGGGGCTAAGGTGTGTGGCTAACAAAGAAAGGATGCGGAAAACAAGGGTCCTTAAAGAAATAGTGAGTAAAGCTATGGAATCAACTTAGAATTCACTTTTGAATGCAAACTCAACTTTTAAACAAAAAGGGGACAATTCACTCACTTTAGGGCCATATTTGATGTTTTGGACCCCTCCTTCAACAATCAACATTTAAACAATCATTTTTTTTTCTTTCAAGCTCTTTTTCATTTCTTTCTTTCTTTTTTGTTCTATTTTTCTTCTCATACGTTTTTCAACTTTTTCTTTTCTTTTAAACCCCAAAAACATACATTGAGCTCAAAAACAAACATTCCCTCCCCCACACTCATTTTCTTGCATAATATAACTCAAAAGGAATTCATTTTAAGTAATGCTCACTATCTTTTTAAGAACAAGGGTGTGGACTGTCCTAAACTAGGCTAGGTAGGGATTATGTGGTTTAACAAAGAATAAAGGCTAAACAAGGCTCAACGGGGTTAAAACCTACAAAACATATGAAATATGGGAAGTAAGGCTATTTGGCTTAGTGGCAACTATAGAACTTCATCTTGATATGTGTTATGCAATTCAATGTCATGCTTTGAATGAAATGGATACAAGTTCTAGCATTTAGCTCTATCATGATACAAATGAATTCTAAGTAGCAACCAAGCAAGGAATAATGAGATCATGCAACAACTTTAGAAAACAAAGAATCACAGATTATAACTCTCCAAAGAAAGCTAAGGCTCAAGTCTCACAGGGATGTAGCGTTATTTTGAGTTCCTTCCTTCAAGCATGTTACAAAAACTGATTTTAACCACTTTATAATCAAATGTGAGTTCCTAAACATCAACTACAACTAAGCATAAGCCAAGAACATATCAAACTTCAATCCATGCTTGTAACTTTCTTTAATCGTTATGCAATTAAAAACCAAATCCTCATCATTGTGTTGGAAGGTACCTAAGACACAAACACACCAAAACGACTCAAAAACAACTCTTTTTGTTATTTTCAAAACTTTTTTCAAATTTTTATGATTTTTTCGGATTTTTATGCCACAACACACTAAAATGCTTCAAAACACACTAAAAACACTTAAAAACACTTAAAAACAGTGAGAAACAACATTGGAGTGATAGGTGAATAAAACCCACGAAAATCATTCAAAACAGATTGTTTACCCCCCCCCCCCCCCCCACACTTGAATCAAACATTGTCCTCAATGTTTTAAACATAAACTCAAACAAAATCAAACAAACAAAACATAGTAAAATAGAAACAACAAATAGAAAGAGCTAAGAACGCAAATCTGGAATTGGAGTGTTTCCTAGATCTTCCTTTGTTGAATGCATGGGTTGCCTCCCACGAAGCGCTTTCTTTTACGTCTTGCAGCCGAACGAAGAACTCCACTCATTCCCCATTGGAGCTCATGGCTTGGAGAGGAATGTCCTCCACAACCTGCCCCACAAATCTCTCAAACAATGGCTCTATGAATGGCAAATGATAATGGTTTGAATTGATACTTCCACAAGCATGAATTTGATTTGGCACCTGCACCAACGAAGGTAGCACCCTATTAGTTGAAATAGGAAATTGACTTATAGGGGAAAACTCACCATTGGAATGCAATGAACCCTCAAAAGCATTTGATTGATCAATAATTTTAGAAAGTGTGCTGTTGGCCAGATTGGGTATTTTGGTTGTCATGGCTTGTTCTTGGTGCTCCATTCCAATTCCTTCTTCAATGGTGGGTAGAGATGCATCATTCTTGAGAATGGGTACTGCACCTTATCAGTGTCCCAATAAACTTTTAGTTTTATGGCTATAAGAGTGTCCCAATGATGATATAATTGTAAAACAAAAAACATAATAAAAATTAATATATTTTTATCTATATATAAAATGAGAGACCTAAAACGGTGAAACATTCAAAAATAGTGGTGGTTCCAATCACCGACTTTTTTTCCCCTTTCTTTCATTGGATCAAACAGTTTAACGTTCACAGATAGTGGATAGGTATGTCTTTGTTTCTTACAGTTGCAGATTTATGAAGAAGGATGAGAACGTGCATATGGTGCGTACTAATCGTCTTTATATGATGCAAGTTAACAAGTGGACTTTTTTTCATGTTAACTTATATGATGCAAGTTAACATAACATTGTGTAAAAAATATTTTTTGGTGCTTGCTATTTGTACAGAATATCTAATAAAAGTTACTTGAAGCTGCATCATCTCTTATCACGTAATACAATGGAGAAGCTACAAGTGATGCATTTTACATTCGATATGAGGCATCAACAAATTAATGCTGGATAGAGACATGAAAGTATGGGTAATATGGTTTGAACTTTCTATTGTTCAAATTTTGGTAACAAAAGCAAATTTAAACAGCTCCACATGGCAACAAAATGCAAAGTAAGGGGTTTTACATTTGATTGAGCTTCTGAATTCACTCTAATTAGATATGAATATTTTTCTTCTTATCTTTTGCCAATTTATGTACATTTTAATTACTACATACTATACTCATTCAAACACATTGCATACTATACTCATTCAAACTCACTTGGATCATGATTACTTGCCTTTTATCTAATTGAATTTGTGAATTTGAATTGTTTTGTATATGATGTCCTTAAGTGATGAGTTTTAATTTCTAAGCTTTATATTTTTTCTTGTTTGTTTTATAGGTTGTTGGTGGTTCTAATTCATGAGGGTTTATAACTTAAATATCAACTACTACGTTTGGGCACATGCAAATTAGAAGTGTGATTGGATTGCTAGAAATGTGTGTTTTCTTGAAGAAAGGATTGCAGAGAAGATGAATATGGTTGTGCTTGGTTCTGTTTCTACAGGTGGTGGTTTGTTGTTTGTTTTGGGGGGGGGGGGGGGGGGGGGGGTGTTGGTGACGAGGTCAAGAGATTATTCCGGACTAGTACGTGATAGCTTCTGGCTGCCGTCACAACTGGCACTACATGAAACAACATTAACAAAGCAAGTATGTTGCACACCAAGTAGAAACAAATGAATGATAACACGAGAATACAAAGCCATTGAATTAAATCAAAAATATTGCGAGAGAGAGAGAGAGAGAGAGAATGTGATGGATGGATTGCTCATGCAACTGCAAGAGGTAGGAGTTATGGAAGAACTGGAAGTACTATTTACATACATATACATATATGTATGTATAAGTGTATGTATCTATGCAGAATGGCAAACATACAATTTTGTTTGTCCTTTTTCCAACGGTCATAATTTTAGACTTGCCTCGATCGGTTGCTTATGCTAAAGATATGTCCTTTGGAATTGTTAGGTATGTATTTGGGTCTACATAATTTTGGCTTAATTTGCTTATGCTAATGATGCCTGCTAAAGTCTCCATCTAGCCTTTTGGTTTTGGAAGTGAAAGATACCTACTAAGTGTTACCGTCATAATTTATTCACATAACATTATTAATTTACATTTTATAACTCAGTTGAAAGTCAACAATACTTTTTTAACTTTAAGGTACCTAGTATTGTTAAATAAAAGAAAATATGTACTGCATGGAACACGAAGAATGATATTGCCGAGTTGAATGTTCTTGAGAATATTTTTTTACCACATTAATTTGGCACCAATACCCATGTTACTAGACTATAAATTCTGATCGATGACTCATTTATTCGATATTCAATTTTAGTTTTAATTAGTTGTTGGACCCTAAAAATCCCACATACAAGTCAAATTATATCTTGAAGTCCGATTGTCGTAAGAATACCACAAGTCAAGCTTAAATACATGCAAATGTGAGAAATCGAGAGGCAGGTGAATTTACGATCACACGGTGTCAATAAAATAAACATATATTGAACATTTGTATAATCAAGCCAATCCCATGCAAATCTAAGCATATTTGTCATCTTAAACTATGTTATGTCATAGTCATCGTAGACAAATCACGCTAACCACGTTGCATGTTAAAGTGGGCCCAAGCCACTTATCGGAGCTTGGGAAGTGGATCATGGTGTGGATTGTTACAGAAGTTTATTGGGCCTATGTGAAACTAAGATTACGGAAGATTTTGGGCTGCTTCAATATTACACGAAAAAGGGAAGGCATAGCTGCACCTAAATCAAAGCCGAAATGCAACATCGTCAGATGGGAACAATCGCGGCACACCTTGATCAAAGCCGAAATGCCATCGCACCTGGAAAGGAGCGCAGTTTATGCTCCTTTCCTCACCGTCTTCTCCGAGGAAAGGGATCAACTGGGCTAACAGAGCTAATGATTTTTCAATGGAGAGGGGAAAACCAAGTTTTCAGACAAAAGGAATTAAAGTCATGCAGGCGTCTTCTCCATAGACAACATAAATAAAAAACATAATTGACTCAAAACCCTCGGGGACTGCTACATAAGGATGGAAGATAAAATGGCTCACATCATCAAAAATCTCCAGAAAATCTAGCTTCTTTCCGGTAACTTGCTATCACACAGAATGCATATGTCTTTCCCTACACATGCCGTGGAAAGAAGCCATATAATATAAGAAATCTAGCCAGGGAAGGCATGCTATGCAAACGCCCATGCAAAAATAGGATACATGCAGTCAAGCATGTTGTGAAAAATTTAGAGTACACAACTCTAGCACAAGTGTTGGAGAGACAAAATAAGTAAACAAATTACTTGTATTACACTCACAAAATATTACAACACTCAAAACTCTTAAGGACACACTTTAGAAGCAATGACACTCACTCACTTTCTAGAGACAAACTTTAGAGCACTCACACTCCTCACAAGACTACTCTTACTTCTCACTCTCACTTGATTGCCTACTACTTTGATTACTTGCTTGCTTGCTTGATTACATAGCAACACCACACCCATATTTATAGGGCATGCTTGCCGACTTATACATTTGCTAGATTATTCTAGCAACTAAACATGCACACTTTTCCATCTCTTTTTCTAAACCGACTTACCTAGTCGGTGAGCTTGGGTCTTTCACTTTTAGCCAATATGTTTCTAGATTCTACCACAAACAAAAACATTTTATATTTTCTTAAGCATAAGGCGGTGGACTTGACTTTTCCCACCAATTG